>OX375869.1:23425911-23824612 GCA_947359475.1 Heligmosomoides polygyrus bakeri | reverse complement strand
AAAATAGGTTGGAAACAGTGTTGTTTCTCGTTGATAGAGATCGCTGTTTGTAGAACCCAATGAGGAGCAATTAAAAATTTAGGCTATGTCGGCCGCGTACCTCTTGACGGTCTGCTTTTTCTCAACATTCGCCCAGACACTTCATGCTGAGGTGAGCGTGCAGCCTTACTCAAGTTATGGTAAATAACTGAGAATCAGCATTGCACAGCGTTTGATTGTTTCTCTATCTCTTAAATCGATATTTTAGCCTAAAGTCATCGATATTTTCAATGTCGGCGGTGAACAAGATATTATGCAGCTCCGTTCGGGACCCAGGTATCGGCAACGACTTTCTCACACAAAAGAGGATTGAAATTGTTCGGAGGCGTAGACGCGTATTGTTCCAGAAAGCTCTTTAACGCAATAGAGCCCAACTCGACGAGGAAATGGGAGACCAAAGATCAGTCCGGATTCACTGTCATTCCTTATGTGATAAGTGCAGATTATGGTAAGCCGCACTCAAACAGAGATTAGTTCCTCTGTTTTTCAACCGTTCATTCAAAGGAACAAAAACAAAAAGTATAGCTCTTACGTCCAAGCGAATGCTGCATAGCTGAAGCGATACCTCGCTGGTGTTCATGATTTTGTTAACCTGTTCCTTCATTAACCACAGCGTATAAAAAACGAAAACAAAAGATACTCAGCTAATAACGACAGAAGTTGACTTAGTTTCTGACTCCTAACGTTTTAGGCGCTAAGACGAGCACAATAACTGCGGCGATGCAGTCAATCGCAGAGAACACCTGCATTCGATTCAAAGCTCGTGGTAACGAACCCGACTACGTGGAAATTCAGAACATTAAGGGAAAAGGGTAAGTGGCTAAAAACATCTAGATAGCTAGATAACGAGAAGGCAAGGGCAGGAACTTAGATTCGTTTGCCACCGAAATCTGTCACCTCCTTAATTCCCTTCTTCAACTGCAATGGCATTCAAAGATTCAGAGAATCAGAGGCGTTGAGTATTTTACGTGATAAAGTAAGAAAGAGTCCAAATTCGAGTTTACGCGACTTACAAAAGTGGACCTGCACGTAAATGATTAAGAGCTAAGGCTAAACGATAATCCAACAAATGCTGATAAATTTCCATAATATTTCTTCATCGAATATTTGGTGTTAAAATTCAGATGCAGTGCGTTTGTCGGACATTCACCTGGCAGCAATCCTGTGATGCTTGAGAACAACAGCGAAGCCACGTAAGTTAGCTTTATGGCTTCTTACTAGCATGAGAGCTACTGGCTTGCTATAAAGCGGGTATAGCTGGCTGGCGCAGCCTTGTATAACTCGCAGAAAAGTGTTTGGTGGTAACTAAACGCAGCACGATGAAGACTTTCCCCAGAGGAACCAGTGCAGGCCAGCTAATAGCACTTTCACAACATTGACTCCGAATCTCAATACATTTCATGCCGTCCTTCAATTTACTTCCTAGAAAATCTTAGCCATTTGGGGCGATGTTTCTTAAATTTTTAGGTTGTGTTTTTTAGGAAAACCTGTGCATCCTAGCTCCTCAGCGAAAAATAGTTCAGGATTTTAGAACGAGGTTGATGAAGAATAACGCCTGGTGCTGAGTAATCTCTTTTGTGGGATCAGCCATGTACTTTACTTTCGTGGGATATCAATGGTACAATCTGTATGGTTAGCCTATACAATGAAAAGCGTAGTGTGCCCGATGAAGATGTAAACACATTTCCGCACAAGTGGTGCAAATTCCGGGACCCTGGAGGATGGAAGGTTTAGTTGCCAGAACGAGTTCCGCACCAAGAACGTTAATTGAGGCGCACAGAACAGCCATCACCTCCTTCTGCCGCGCTACTTCGCATGCTAGGATTGTAAACCCAAATAATATCCTTAGCAGATCTATACTAGACAACGTCTGTCCTTTTTGTTAACGTCAAATTAATACGATTCTTATGAAGGAACCATTTAGATGTTTGAGACACGACCTCGTTATTCACGAGTTGCTGCATGTGATCGGCTTATGGCACGAACATCAGCGCATCGACAGGGACAAGTACATTCAAGTCATCTACTCGAATATTGCACCAGGTGAGCAGTTCTAAAGTCAAGCTTGATAGAAGGGTTTATAAGCTAGGCATGCTCACACCTTAAAACGATGTCAAAGGATCTAGTGCAGTACGACATGCTCAAAGGCAGAGCAATACATTCCGACGACCGGCGAAATCTTAAAGTTTCCAGCCCAGTTTATCGAAATCAATGGTGGTACATGGAAAATTCTAGTGGAATTGCTCTGCAACTACTTTCAAACTTGTTGATTTTAATTAGCGTATCTATGAAGAGAACATTCAGATGACTGGAGCCAATTCGCCTTTGTCGGCAAAGATTTTGGAGCCACCACCTACGACCTTCCCTATGATTATACATCAATTATGCATTACGGAAAAATGGTGTTCTCGAGCACTGGAGGAATTACCATGCAGACGTTGGATCCCAAATACCAAGTGAGTATCAAACAACTGCACTCTTATAAACAACATATTGTGAAAAGCACTTTTGAGATTTGTAGTTTCACGGCAACGTAACGTTTGCTTAATGTTCCCAATGATTTTCACCTACGAACGCTGAACCACAGTGCTAGGTGCACATTTCGCAGTCAGGTTTTTCTTTATTGGAATATTCATTTGGAAATCGACATTACTTGGCACTTCCCGATATCATTCTCATATCTCAACCTAAACTATATAGTCCTAAGCTATGAAACAGAATACTTCGTTCAACTGCATGTGTAGTGTAAACGAGATGCCCTGCTTTCCTCTGCTATTACGGTGATCTTCGCAAGGTCAAGCGTTGCCCCTTGGACCGCCAGTGTGAAAAAGGGCTTAGCAAAACGTCTACTTTGCGGACGCTCACTAACCAGCTCATTAAAATTCCAGGACATAATTGGAACCGCAAAGGAGCCATCAGCAAACGACTACCGCAAGGTCTGTCTCGCATACGGTTGCCAGACCTGCATGGGAAGCAAGATGCTGTGATATTCACAGCGCCTCAACAATCCGATTAAGATGTGCGGTTAATAAATATTGCTCAAAATCAGTGAGGACGCTCTTTTATAACGGTGTTAAAGTAGTCAAGCTTACGTTGGAGCAACTAAGCTGAAGTTCAAAGTTAGCGATTTTATCACTCTACCTTGATCGATTTCGGAGCTGCACAGCTACTGAGGGTTTTTATTAGAAGTGTGATCTGTCCAAGATATGTCCAATTGGTTCTAAAAGCATGCCACGAATAGGTTTGAAAACGCGAGCTCAGTGCACGGTTTTTCTGGCGTCCGCGAAACTGCAACTGTATGCATAGAAGCGGACTACCTCAATGAGACTGAGAAGTGCTGGATGTTTGTATTGGAGATTGCAATATAGTAAACTTATATAATAAACTTTTAATGGCAGCCATGGCTAACAAACTACCGAACGTCTCCCCGAAAGGTCGCGGTAGACATCCAGTTAGCCATGGAGGCCAAATGAAGTATTTAGGGTTTCCACATGAGTCGCCCATTTGTAGTTGAAAGGACAAGCATGGATGTTAGTCAGTCATTGAGGGTGGTAAATCTGAATCATGAAGCTTGAATCGCTGTGAACGTCACAGCGATTGAAAATGAAAAATGAAAAATTAAATGTCTGTATCTGCAAGAGAACTCCCCATGAGTGATCTTCAATGAGGAAACCTCGGACTCTCTTTAAAGGGATCTTACCATTAGGCTTCTGCAGATATCTCGGGTACGTGGGGCGTCCCCATGTGGTGGATAAGGAAACGAATAAATCCAACCTAACCACCAAATGAAACGGTAGACCGCCACGCCTAAAAAATCGAATGCCGCCCAGTCCACAACATCGGACGTCACACCTACTTCAAGTCAAGGATCATATTTCTACGAAAAAAACTATCTGGATTCGAGGAGTAATCAAAAAATAGGCAAATCGATGAAAATATTATTAATAGGAGCTTTTACATAACGTCCCTTATTTGTCCCTTATTCGAATGTTAATATGACTTAGGTCTACTAATGTACAGTCAAACCGACTGCAGTCAAGGAAAGTGTTATTTAACAAATTTACAAATTTAACGCAAAAATTTTCCATTAAAAAACACTCGTTAAAAATTACCGAAAAAAGTTAAGTCAACGCACCCCCCCCCCCCTGGTTCCAACCTTTGTTACGTCGACCTTCTCCATTTGGATCATGGAGATCTTCGAGCACTCTCCTCTTTGTGTCTCACACGTTTGTTTTGGTCCCACGTCTTTAAATAAACAAACAAACAAATAAATACATAAAAATGCGATTTTATCCTATTCAATAACTTGAATTGTAAGTCAATAAAGAAACGCATGATGTTCGGCCTGCTTTTCATTTCGCTCGTCGTCGCGTCGTCATATATAACATCTTCCAGATTGGACACATTTCAGGTCAAATTGGACTCCTCTCTAAACTAGCCCAAGACTTTTGAAACCAAAGCGAACTCTTCTAAATTGAAACGACCTCAAACAGATTAAACCGCAGACTCAATAAAATGGTTAGAATAATTTTTGTGCAAGGAAAATGTGGTGTAACTTGCTCTGGGATCTTTTGATCACCTGCTTCCAGCAAGTGTAGCAGTTTTATAAAATGAATATTTTCTAAGGAGAAACACTAGTTTAAATTTTGTTTTAAAGCAGAGCAAAGCAGCTATTTCCAGCCATTTTTTAAAATTTCATTTAACGTAGTTCAGGAAAAGATCGCGCCAGGCACTCAATGAGTTCATTGCGATTTTATTCGATATTTTTAAATTTTAACCCCACTTATCCAATAGGTCAACAGATTGTTTAAAATTTTCTAAAATTCTTATTTTTCGAGAAAAATTAATTATTGAAATACTGCTTTAAGGAGCAAGAAGGCGGCCATTTTTAAGCTCAAGACGTGGAGTTTTACGCTTGTAAAGGATAGTTGCAAACAACACCCATGTCCTCAATTTTATGTCTTTTATAAGCAGTATTTACACCATCAATCAAACAAAAACCAGATTTTCGAGCACATGGTGGGATCTCGCCTCCCAATGCACTAAATAACTACTGTTCGGATATCCGATTAGGATATCACGATCCGAATCATCCAATTATCCGGTCACCGCGAAATTGCTTTTATCCGAATCGTCCAAAAATCCGGGGTCCTCAAAATGGCCCTTATCCGAGTCATCCAAAAATCCGCCTTCCGCGAAATTGCCATTCTCCGAATCATCCAATTATCCAAAGATTCGATCGGACTTTGGAGAATTCAAAAGTCTTACAAATAGTCTAGCTTAGAAGAGTGTCCAATTAGATTTGATGTGTCCAGTTCGACGTGAAGAATGGTCCACATTAGCATCCATCTAATGTACTCAGGAACTTTTCTCCAATGAATCAAATCTCCCATTTATACTAGACGCATGATACTTTCGAAATTTCTGTCGAGGAATGTAAACTGCAACTTCAGCAGCTCCTCCACACTCTACCATGTTTTTCAATTACATCAACAGTTTTCTTTGCGCAAGAGGTGCAATGAAATGAATGCTCGTCTTCGTTCTTCCATCACACTGGTCGTTATCGTTCCAAAGGTTTAGGATTAGTGAGGCTGACGTCATCAAACCTGGGTGAAAGATGCTTGTGCTCTCTAGCATTCATACTAAAAGATGACTTTGAAAACAAGAGACGAGCAGAAGGAAAAGTTAACAAAGTTCAGTTAATTATACAATCGTTTCCATTCCCATTGGAAGAAAAATAAATCAGGAAAGTTAGAGATTCTCCAAAAATCTTCAGCAAGGAGTAAATTTCTTAAAATATGTAGAATGTATAAAATGCGATGAACCTGTTATGAGAGGTACCGACGTTAAAGCGGGACGCACCTCCTCAGATAGACGACATCTATATCTAATATAAACAACAGCCTGAAGAGGTACAACAGCGACAAGATTAATACAGGTTGACACAAATTCGTTTAAACACAGACAACGAAATAAAAGAGCATGTATCGGTGAATGAGTTGAGGTAAAAAATACTTCATCAGGTCCTGGACGTGTGCATGCCGCGCTCTTTCTTCTATACTAATGGTAAGATTTCTGTTTCCCGGTACTTGGGAAAAAATTGCAAACCACTATTTCATCCAAAAATAATTATTTAATAAACGAAGCGTTAGTGAAAAACGTTGCTGCGAAAGTTATACGATGCACCACAGTACTATGCGTGGATGAGCCATGCATTCTACCTTGACAGGTAGGTGAAAGACCCCTCTTTAAGATACGTATTTGACTATTTGGTAAGCAGAATAAGATTTGCGGCCTATGGTACCTAGAAAGTAGGCAACTCAGGAGTTTATCGGTTATAAACCAACACTCTGGCACCAAGCAAACACCCATATGGGATGTAATGATTTGCCTTCACTTTCTCCACCAGAGGTGAATACACTTCTCAGCCCCAACAAGTGCATACGAGTTCGATTAGAAACAGAGGCCATTCGGCTTTCTTCTTCATGAGAACGATGTTGTTGATATAGCATGATCGCGTCAAACTGGACACCTTTCAAATTAAATTGGGCACCTATCAAAGCAAAACGTAGGCTTTTAAAATTAAACCGAACGTCATCAAAATAAAAAGGACCGTTTTCCAGATTAAACTTTTGCAAATGGGGAAAGTGTCAGCTATTCCCTGACACTTTCCCCATTTGCATTGACTATTTTCTGCCCAAGTCGGTTTGTTGTGTTGCATAGGAGGGTTTGACCTGATGTTTTAATAAATCGATAATAAACATAAACATAAGTAAACAAGATATTCTTCAGAAAGCTCAAGATTGGCTGAAGAGCATTTACTATGAATTCATCTGAAATTTCAGGTCACCTGTTTCACATAGAAAACACATTGTTTGAACTTTGTGGAACCTTCTATCATCGATAATGATTTAAAATTTAAACATGCAAGCCAACTCTAGATAACACTGTTTTTGTATTTTAAAGCAAGCTTCATTTACGCTATCAATTAAGCAAAAATCGCGAGGTCTGCACGAGTCTTTTACGTGCTCTTTCTTCTAATATACTAAAAACATGATCTCAGGTGCGTTCACTTTTTGGGGCTTATGTTTTTTTTCGGGGAAAGTCAATATAAATTCTCCTAGGAGAATTTGGGCTGGACGGATGTGCAGGTTCATTTCAAAAGCGTCGAGCTTACTTTGAAAAGTCTCAAATTTGGTTTGACAATTAGCTGCCTTAAACGGAAAAGCGTCAGATTCGACTTGAAAATTGAGTAAATTTGTTTTGCTACCGAGGGCGAGTGTAGCGCACTAGGAGGAAGTGGCGCTTGTCACGAGCACTCCGAATCGATTTAACCTTGATTGATTATGTCATTCAATTTGTCAATATCTTAACCAGGACTGAGCTCGCTATCTTCATAAGGCTTATAACATGTTGTTTTTGGACACATGGAGCTTTAACGTGGTCTTCAACTTCAGCTTCTCGCTGGTGTGTGGGCTTGCCAACGAGTCTACGGAAGTGCATATAGCAGAGTCACACCGTTTGAAACGACTGTTGAGAACCTTAAGGCGCGTGTAGAGCAGTCGGAGGAGATGCCGGCTGTCGCGTGCACCCGATACCAAGTTCGTGGTTCCCACCCAGGCCAACTAACAAAGCTTCCATCCCTCTGGAATCGATGAATTGGTACGGAAGATAACGCGTAGACATGTTCATCGGCTGGCCGGCGCAAGTCCCTGTATGACCAAATACGTATGCAAAGCACCGTCAGGACATCCCGCAGTAGTACATAGAATGCGTAGCGGATCCCAGAAGACGCTGAGTAGCGCTGCTAATTATCCTACCCTCTATTGAGAACCTTAGATTAGTTAAATTGGAACACGCCAAGGTGTTCTCATGCACCGAAGCATCGTCGTCTACATTATCCACGACATCTAACAAGCGTAAGTAGCGCTCCGCTTCTTTGATCGTCTGCTAGAATTCCTTTCCTGTAGAAGCATTCTGGCCTTCTCAGCTTCGACACACTTAGGATGGACCAGGGAAGTCTATTCTAAGCGTGGTCACAGCAAGCGTGGGTTGTTGTCATGAGATAAGCAGTTGTTGCTGATGTTCCGTGACTCACTGAGCACACGATGAGCAAAGGCTAGACGTTCTTTCTAAGCGATGACGTCCCCACTGTTTGATAAGAGGCGTCGATTTCTCCCTTAAATAAACAGCCAGAGGTCCGATCGCATCAGTCGACCTATCTCTACGGCTGCACACTGCGATGTCTTACAACCCGGTAGGTCCTATTCTTGGGAAATATGACTTTTGTACCATACTTGGAGGCTCTTAAACCATTGACAACAAGTTTTTATTTGTACGAAATCAATATGCATATCAATATCAATATTGAAATATCAATATGTTCCTTCTGTTATTGTGTTTTCTAGCAATTCATGAGTATTCTAATGACTCATTTCATTCCAGTACGGCGGTTATCAAGCATATCCACACGGATCTCCCATGCATCCTCCAATGTATGGACCTCCGCCAATGGTTCATGCTCCTCCGGTAAGTTATTGATTCAGAAACATTTCAGGCTTCAGTACCTTTCGAACCATTTCCTCACCTATTCTGTCATATCTTTTCGGATATTCATGTGGTAGAAATCGGGGATGCTCATTTTTGACACAGCCCATAAGCGTTTTACTTGTAGTTGGACCTAGTTCGTCATTCAATCTATCAACATACTGGGGTGGAAGTGCTTCAAAAACATTCGAAGAGCCCTCTATTTGCCCTTACTCTCAAACTTTCGTATTATTTCTCTGTACGTATGGTTTGTGTTTAAGTCAGGTGTCTAAATCAGTCACACTTTAGGTAGTCATCATCGATGGACATCATCACCATCATGGTCATCACCATCATCACCATGGTCTTTTCCATGGCATGTTCCACCATGGCCACCACGGCTATCATCACGGCCATCATCACCACCATCACCACTGCTAAGGCTCTTTGAAAGCTTCTGCTGATGAACTGATGGATTCGTGAAGGGATATGAAGAACGGGACGAGTATTGTACAGTGTTTCTGTACACGAATTTTGCTACAAGTGTTGAATAAAAATGGAATACCTGTAAATATATGTGCCACTCTTAATTCTTTGATAAACATAGAATCTAAACCATGTTTTGTGAGCTCGCGTACAAATCAGAAGCGATGTTGGCGTGCGCAAATTAATGGCCGTTTGGAAGCAACCACTTTGAAATCCCATAACTCGCACCAATGGCAAGCTGTTCAGTTGGAAAAAACTACCGATAGAATAATCGCATTTCTGCCGACTAGAAACTAGTTTAGATATTCCAGCGTAAAATGGAGGCGACGAAATCGTCGAATAATTTTTTTGCATCGTCCTGGTCAGCGATTTTGTGTCTCTAATTTCTGTTGTGGTGTTATAACCCGATGGCGCTCAGTTTCGGTCCCACACCGAAATTGAAGACGACCAAGATGCTGACGGCATTTGCGATGCGACCCACTCTTCTACTGAATTGTTCATAGTTAAAAGCGGCTGATTTTTCAACGATGCGTATCTGCACCATCACTATATTAAACCATATCGCCCATGACACCGTGACTGCGCACAAATTCGCATACCTTACGGTTGAATATTATGAACCCGGGCCATAACGGTACACAAATGTACTAAAAATGTCGTTCTCACCTGGACGTGTTATCGGTCGACTACTTTCCACGTTCGAACCGCAATAACAATAAACCAATCTGTTCAAAATTACTGCGAGCACGCAGACTCGCACTCAAAATGGGCCGGTGTGCTTCAATGAGGTGGCGCTCCCACCGAATGCGCCACAGAGGCACGCCTCGTGGGGTGTTATAGGGGTTGGTGGGTGTTGCGCACCTCCTTTTCCGGACTTTCAGAAATCGTTCAGCAAAAACTAACTGTAATTAAGGACTCCGCTCACACTGCCCTACATCCTCTCAAAATAGCATCGAAGCTATACTTGAGTTGGGAACCTTTCCTTGTACAGGGTGTTCCAAAATAACGTGGTGAAGGTTTTTAATTGTAACTATGAAACAACTCACAATTTTACGAAGCAATATACAACAATATGTATAGATAACAACGACCTAGACACTAGGCAACACCATTTTAGTCTGGATTCGAAGTGGTTCTCCTTGGTGCGAATACAGAAATCAAAACGCGTGGTGAAGTTTTTGGCGATGGGACCCAGGTCATCTGGAGACAATCGTTCCCACTCTCAACGCAGAGATGTCTTCTGGGTCTCCAGGTTGTGGTGGCGCTTGGCTCGGAGCTTGGCCTTCAACATGGACCACGCGCTGTAGTCCGTCGGATCCTGATCCGGAGAGTGCGGTGACCATTTCGCAGACATGACAGAGTTCTGAAAATTGGCCTTGCACCATGCTTGCATGCTTTTCGTCCTGCGTGCAGCCATTCAGTCTTGTTGAAACGTCCACTGCGCATTGCTGAAGTGCTACTGGAACCGGAAAAGTACAATAGCCTCGAAGATGTCCCGTCGGCAAACATCTTGGTTTATTTTTACTCCTTCTTCCTCAAACCAGGGGTCTTTCCGTTGGTTTAGATCCCACCCAGACCATGAGGGCCTACAAATTTTTACGATCATCGGAGATGGAAATGATGGCTGGAGCTCCTCCAGATGGGATCCTACCTTGTTGGAGGTTGTGAGCCTTCTCTATGTACGGGGAACAGCTGAACAGGGTTCGCTTCCACCCACGACCTGCGGCCCGCAGCTTGAGCTGTCGGCATTAATGGAGTCGTTCGCGCTTATTCTTGTCCATCAGCAGCTGGACTTTATGGAACTTGAAGGGCTTTAGTTCGCGTTTCTTTCTGGCTATTCGATGTTCTGATGTAAGAATGACACCGATAGCATGACGATTTTTCTCAGGAGATCTTCGGCTTCGGGGTTTTTCGTTTCTCAATGATTTTCCGGACCTACGACGTCTTGACAGTGCGATTTCCTCCTTGTCCTGGACCCCACCTTCATGGCCGAGCTTTCTTTCGACGACTTTCTGTGGGAACAGTCGACCGATCAGGTTAACGATGTCGCACTGGCGCTTTCCTAGAAGCTCTAAATCGCAGTGCGATAATCTGATATTTTGAGAAAAACCGTAATTGGGACAAAAAATAACTTATAAAGTTAGAGCGCGGATAGAAAGATGTGCGTGAAAAATGGCACTATCGCAGCCATGCTGCAGATCGATGCGTTCGAATGGGAGAACGTCAAAACTTCATCACGTTATTTTGGAACACCCTGTAGTTCTATCGCTGATGTGTGTTAAGTTGTATTTGGTCTAACTGTGTTTCTTAATTGTATCGCGTGGCTGTCTACGTACAAAATAAATAAATCCAAAGCTGTTCTATTTCTTCACACTATCTTGTCTACTATGTTACATGTCTCATTGCTACTCAGTCACTGTAGATGATTATAGATAAATATGAGCACAAATCGATGTGAAAAAGATCAGCTACACTCAACGGCCACTTCCGCTATAACGTGCATTTCGCCGGCCCTTCAGGTACGTTATAACACGAGGCAGCTAAACGTACATACAGCAGGATATGCAAGATCGTAAAGTGGAATCAATGTTACGAATAGATTCTTACTATCACAAACGTGATTGAGATTGTAAAAGTAAAATGTAAAAAAATGTATTTCTAGAGCTCTGTTTTCAGTTTCATGCATTCCTCTGTATCATTCCTGTAGTTGATGAAAGCCTTGATAAGCCGCGGCGCCTGCGGGTGCATATAAAAGCGGTGGTGAAAACATCGTCCTGGTTAATTCTTCTCAGTCCCTTTAGCTCCCCATATCCCCACGCTTTCACTTCCTAAAGACTGCGAATTTGGGACCCCGTGCATTCAAAGGACGGCGTATTCATCACTTAGTTGTAGGATGCATTCTCATTTATTTCTTCTCCCATCATGCCCTCTTTTATTGTTCTATGTTATTGTTCCTATGATAATGTGTGTTGTTTTTAGCTAATGAAGTTTAATTACCCAAGTTTGAGGCTGTGCCTTGGTGCGAGCACTTACGATTAGCTCGACTAAATGAAACAACAAAAGCTATGTAGTCTTTAGTTGGCTTGGATATTTTTTCTAGGACATATAAAATATTACCTTCGCTATTGGAGGTCTGTAGGTTAGGCGCAGAGCCTGTTCGGAGGCATCGACTGTAATACAGTATAGTTACATCTGTAGTTTCACAGAGTTACCCATTTGTCTTTCTTCAAGAGGACCGAGCTGCATTTCTGCGTTCTAAATGCGGGCTACAAAGGAGGCCAAGAGGCTCGGACCGACAATGAACACTCATAAGCGATTCAAGACGTCTGAATGGATTAGTGTGTGCCCCAGAGGAGAGGGCGATTCTATGATTTGCTTGTCAACTTGTTGCTTATGCTCGTCGGAACAACTGAATTGTTAGCAAGTAAGCAACATGTTGACAGAAATGTTATGTGGGTGGAGTAGCTTTTTTACAGGATATCGTAGTGGTAGTGGCTTGGTGGTTATAAATTACTTTAAGCAATCCCCTAAGGGAATAAACCATTTTTTTGCAAAAGGGTGCATAGAAGGGATAAAAGGAGATAATTTAGACAAATAAGGCTCTGTTCAAGAATACGACTTTCTCAAAACACTGCGCACTGTCAGTGCATATCCTCTTGAACTGCAACATTATTAATTAATTTATTTATTTCTGCTTTTATTACTACTAGTAGTGTTGTTTGTTTCTATTCAAATGGATGAGATCAATTTTACACGCGTGGTAGGATATGTGCCAAGCGGGCACAATAGCCCAACTATATCTTGAGCATTAGCAGAGCAACAGCAATACTGCACGACATCACATGGCCGAAAGCCGGCTGGAGATGAACAGCAAGTGCGAACTGAGGTGAAGGCGCTGTGACCGTGTGGAGTCCGCATCGTAGCACAGCTGCGACGCAGTCCTGAAACACGTCAGTGATCTCTGATCTGAGAAAAATGGAAGAACTGCGCTCGTCTTACCTGAATGTTTCGGTAGGGTATCGTCATGGCGCATACTGTGACCGTATACGACTCCCGCAGGCGAGAAAGGCGATCGTCGACGGAGTGCTGATCGTCTTGGAGAATTTCGCGAAGAACCCTTAAGCAAAAGATGAGTTCCTGAGACTGGAAGAAGGAAGCGATCAAGAGTCTAACCTCGATGCCATCAGATTCCACTGTGGAATACCGTACTGCCGAGCTTCGTCGAATCGAAGTTTTATCTCGCGTTCAATGGAGGACTTCAGTTCAACGAGTGCGTCCTCTGATACCTAATAGAAGGCTTATCACTTCAGTATGGTAGCTGCAGGAGGAGGACAGATGGTAACGTGCCTGGGCATAAGGAATTATAGGCGACTGAATTGATTGGACGTCTTCGAGGTCTTTGTCGAACAGCGGTCTCCAGTCGCTCGTTCTCTGGAGGCAAGATCAGTGGTCACTTCATTTGGTAGCGCTTATCGTTTAGGATTATAATTCACAAGCACTGTATGCGATTGGAAGTATCTGAGACCATTCGGACAGAAACACTTTGTTACCGATGACGATCCTCTCACAAAAAACCTTTAACAACGCCCAATTCCCACTCAATTCCGCCTGTGAGACAGTATGTACACACCTCTATTTCATAGAGACATACCTGCTCACACATAAAAACTGCTAGTAAATCACATTAGATATTTAGAACAGTTGCCAATCTTGGGATGAAGGATGCTAAAATGGTATTAAAGGCTCAGACGACTTCAGCGCTGAAGACACAATATGCGCTGGAAGGTTTCACTATAAATAGGAAATTATGGAGAACCTGGGTCGTCGGCTTCATAAATCCACGCACAGAACCATTGCACCGAGATCTACTTAAAGATCCTAAGAAAAACAGGGGAAGGCTGAAATTGCAAAATAGGTACTGGAGTTCTCGAAATCCGCACATTTCATTTACTAATCTACCTGGTCCGACACATCCAAGACTACAGGAGTGTGACCCATTGTTGATTTCCTCGATAGTGAACAACCTCTCAATCCGCTCCGTCGGCTTCTACGAACGCTGCCAAGGAAGAAGAATACAGGTCGCTAACGACAACGAACGCTACTGCAAAATATAATGCCGCCACCGAATCGAAGGACATTTTAATGGCTCTAGCTATTCAGTTTAGAGATACAAATCTGCAGGACTGTGAACGGCTTTGGCGATAGGCGATTTTATAAGGGATAAAGAAGACAAAGCACGACGCTAATCAATTCCTTCGTCGGATGAGCCACGCGTACTACATCTGAGGAATGTCGTGGAGGCAGTTTACGTATTTCGTCTACACAATCACATGCGGTAGGCAGCCGATAGCAAAGGTGGTAGGTTTGTGCCTTATCTTCCACGGACAAGTTCGGTACCAATTCACAGACCAGGGGAGGCAGGTTTGGTTGGCATGGGCAACAACTCCTAAGCAAGAACCTCCACGAGCCCAACAGCCGGCGATTGCTCCGACTGCACAGCCAGGCGTCCAAAAGAACTTACCATTAGAGAATAGTATGTTGATGAATTACATTCGGAGAAGTCTCGACAGTCCACCCCTCTTCTTTGTAGGAGAGTCCTCACTCGACGTGCTTTTCCCAAACAGTTAGCTGGTGGCATTCCATTCCACCTATGTACTAGAGCAGAAGGGGACGTTTGCTCCTGATTTTCTGATAGGAGTCGAGTGCAAGCTATATCCAAGTGGAAATGATGGAGTACCTCGAGAATTCCGTAGGTTTAGCAGTCTGACCCGATTCGCGATTTAACTACTGAGGTTTCGAAGTTTCAGCCTTCTCTCGTAAATCTTGTCAGCATCCCATTCAGAAACCTTCATTTGTCGACGGTTTGCTTTGCTTGAACTTTGCTTGCACTTTATTTAGTTTAGACAGAGGTGCGTATAGCGCAGTCGGAGGAGTAGCCGGCTGTCGCGTGCACTCCTACCAGGTTCCGGATTTCCCGCCCAGTCCAATAAAAACTTCCATCCCTCCGAGGTCGGTGAATTGGTACCAGACTTGTCTAAAAAGGATAAAGCGCTCACTTGTTCATCGGCTGGCCACCGCAAGTCACTGTATAGCTAATACGCATTCAAATCGCCTCTACGATATCCCGTAGAAGTAGAATGCGTGGCGCATCCCAAAAGGGATCCAGTAACGTCGTCCTTTATCCTTTTTATCCTTTCTAGTTTAGACATCATAATAAAATCAATGATTTATCTTCTATTCTTCGGTGGAGAAAATTCTAAAGACCTCAGTCAGTTGTGTATCGCTTGGAGTCCTATAGGGCTATAGTCATTGAGAGGCATGTATCTCATCAAGAACTTGCTAGTGAAGCTGATCTGAGTGGTTCCTATAGCTTTGTTTCTCTCTCCTGCTGCGAATTAAACACCGATGTCCCACTTTTCACTAGGGGTTGCACATGCATAGGCTTTGAAACCACGTATGTAGTCCTCAGGAAGATTCGATTTCAGAGCTCTAAAAAAGTTATATATGCGATAGGTTGGCTTTTAACTAAAGGAGTGTTTGAAAGAGGAAAGATCCTTCCTTATTATACAACCTTAACTCGTATTCCGGAATTTGAGCATGGTTTCTGCATAGTACGGGTGTAACAGTAAGCACGCGTGAAGTTCAAGCGCATGTCGGAGCTGCAGGGCAGTCTTCGAAGCTTGTTCGAGATCGATCGAAGATCACGTTTAGAAAAATTTACGATTTACGACCCAAAATGTCGTAAATCGTAAATCCTATTTGCGCATACCCCTGAACGGAACTCACATTGAGAGCGAACTGCAACTGGCTGGGATGTGAACTTGGCTGAATGTTCCCATAGATGTTTCTCGGCGTAATAACGGTTCCCACCGAAGTCATTGGACACATAGCATCCGTCGATGCGTAGACAGATCCTGAATGCATATTTGCAATAACAACAGAGTAGTGGTGAGAAGGAGAGAGTGCGAGCCATACCGTCGCACGGATTTACAAGGTAGATCCCATCCGGCAGGTTCACGAACACATAGGCTGCCTTCGAGCCCTCAGGAAGAGCAGAGCCTGAAAAATTTGAAAAATATTAAGAATTTGGAAGAAAGTGAGCGGAAGTTACCAAGAACTAGACAGCTGGGGATCTGCAGAGAAAGTAGCCAGCAGCAAAGCAGTACCGCATGCTCTTCCTCGTCGCCGCATCCGAGTGAGAGGAACTGAAACTTTGAAAATTAGACCGGACTTTCCCGCTCACTAATGAAATGCTGCGAACCAGACCTTCTCTGCGGAAGTCCAGAGGTCGGTCGATCCGGGGAATAATGCAGCGTCTGTGACGAATGGCACCATACTGACTAGACGCGCAGCTGCCTCGAGAGTTTGTCTTGGATCCGTCCCAGGATGTGGTACGGAAGACGGCGGGTGGACGGGACCAAGGTATCTGAAGAAGAAGAGGGAAATCCGCATTCGTGGGACCTCCCTCTAGCTTCAGCAAATGCCGTTATAGCCTTATTCAGAATCTGGTGTTTTGATGCGTAAATGACATGGTTTTCCTTTTTCTATACCTAAAAAGTCTATCTCGTCATGGATTTGCTAAGCATTGGACTATAATCTATTGGCGGCGCTACCGACCAGGTACTAACCGGCACTCAATTTGTTTGCTTAGCTGTTGGGATCGATTTCAGTGAACAAGTGGTAGCTCCTGTTCGAGGAGGAAAAGAGAACAGAAACCAAAATGGGGGATACCCTCTGAAGTAAAAGAAACCGTCTCCGACGAGTGGTGGACAACTTCTGACGGAACCAACAACCAGTAGAGCTCCATGCTGGTGCTATGGGTCACGAAAAGGACCTAAAGACGAGGTACAATCGTTGAAGGTGCTTTTTTAAGAAATGACCCTCTGCTTTAAAAATACTCCGATTGAAGAAAATTGACCAAACAACAAGAAACACATTAGGGACGGAAACGTGCGGGAACGAGCAGCGGGAGGTACGGGACCATTGCTCCTACCGTCCTACCGACAGTCAAACATGTGTCTGTGCGGCTGAGCCACTGCCTGAATGAATGTCGCGGTTACGGTAGGAGCAACAGCGCGCCTCGAGCCCTCACTGCACGTTCCCGTACTCCTGCTGCGCGTCTTCGCGACATGTGTCGAAAAAACTACTGAAATTCCTCATCAAATGTAGCCGTTGGCAGCCCATGTTGTGGCGGTGGGCAGCATTGCGAGGTGGGGACGCGTCAGCCAACCAGGGCACATGGAATGGGCGTGCCAGCCTTATACGTGTCCTGTTTTGGCAGTGCCTTGATTGTTGTGATGGATTGGCGCATTTCCATATCAAAATGCTGCCTACATTCGCGACATGAACCGGTACTATGTTTCTCCTTAGTCCAGGCGCATAGCGTTACCAACCTGCAGGCTAGCACTGCTTTTCCGTTGATGTCTGTTACAAGAGCGGTGTAGCGACGATCGTCGTGCATCAAACCGCACGCTTTGGACCACGAATGAGATTGAGATAGAATCTAGAACGGTCAGAATAATAGTCAGCGGTTGTCTGTTTAAAGTGAAAATAGGCCACCTTTTCGCTCTCCACTGAGTCCACTCTTCGAGGCGGCGCGATTCGTGGAGGAATTTGAGGTGGATCGAAAGCGATCAGCACCTTCACGTACGATGCCTTGTCGGGCATACTGTAAACATCGACGAGGATTTGGTATTCATCTATGCGGAGACTTAAGTTTGAATTTGTTCAGCTCACCGCCCGCGTGACATGGGCGAGTATACCACTGGACATCAGTGAAAGAATCAAAAAAATTAGCCTTATGCAAGGTCACCTGTATCCAGTGAAGAAGAGCGGTCGCTGTACTCGCAGCCAGCCATCGACCTTGCCCCTGGCGTAGACAGATGCAAACGGAATTTCCACCCAGCCGATCAGGCGACGTAACAACTGTTCATGGACAGTGTTGACGAGCCTGTCATCCTTGTCCAAGCTGTTCACGATCTGGAAGACGCAGAATTAAGACCTCCAGTGTTCACTGGCAATTCTTCCTGCGTTGTTGACATCCCCAGACCTTCACCTTATAAGCAATCTTTTTCTGTATGCACTCGACAACCACAAGGAGTAAATCGAAGGACTGAAGGTCGGCGAAACATTACTTCCTGTTGGGGAAGCGCAAGCATTTCACTCAGGGATTGATGGATTTTACATATGGGCTGTCGTAAAGGCAACTTGAATGCGTATTTGGCCTAAGCTATGAGCTGCGGTGGCCAGCCAATGAACAATTTCTTCCTAAACAGGAAAGTAAACAGAACGTTATTTGTTCACCGATCAGGTTTGAAAGGCTCAGTTGATATTGCGGAGTCAAACCTTGGGACAATTTCGGATGCATGCGATAACAGGCGCCTCTTCTGACTGCGCTATCAGGTCCCAATTCCAAAATTAACGCAAGACAATTTCACGCGCCTTTCAAAGTTTTGCACAGAACAGCGAATTAAACAAGCAGTCCGTAGTCAGTACTAGATAAGAAAATAGCCCTTTCAAACACTAAGTTACCGAGATAAGGATAAGGATAAAGAGTAAAGGACGGTGCTACTCAGATTCTTTTGGGATGTGCCACGCATTCTACTTCTACGGCATGTCATGGGCTAGGTAGCCAAGTCATGAAGGTAAACGGTCAGCGATTTTTCCCTCCCACACAAGTCTGGTACCAATTCATCGACCCCGGAGGGATGGAAGGCTTGGTTGGGCTGGGCGGGAAATCCGAACCGAGGACCAGGTATCGGGTGCACGCCACAGCCGGCAGCTCCTCCGACAGTGCTATACGCGTCCATCAAGTAACTAACAAGGAAAAGTTCCCAACTCAGATGAGCTTTTGCGATGAAATTTTCACAGGATGTAGGACTGTGTGGGCGAAGTCCAGAATTCCAGCTAGTTTTTGCCGATCCTGTCAAAATAGCATTGCAAAAGCTCACCTTGAGATGGGAACATTTCCTTGTAAGATTAAAATTTACAAAGAGGTCGACAAACCCGAGCCATCAAGTGAAGTTCAAGAGGCTATTAACTACATCGAAAAGTGGGCAGAAAACTGGGACCTTCCTCTTGCTGCTGAGAAGTCACGATGCCTTGTAATAGAGCCTAAGTCCCAAAGGTATTCTCCAACCTATAGGCTTAAAGGTATTAATTTAGAGCAGGTTACAGAAGATAAGTACTTGGGCATTCTCATATCTAGTGACTTAAAGTTTGATTCGCATTACAAAGCGCTCGTAAAGAAAGCACACTTTCGAACACGCGCCTACAAGTGCTATGTGAGGCCCATCATGGAGTTCGGCATTTCCGTATTCAATCCTTGTGAAATGAAATACATCAACCTCCTTGAAAGTGTCCAGAACAACTACACTAGAAAGTTGTTTATGAGATGTTTTAGGGTGGGTTATGCCAACATTCCGAATGGAGCGGATAGGGCAAGACAACTAGGCCTACCATCTTTAAGTACTAGAAGGAAAAAGGCGGACCTGATCATGCTATTTAAAATTATAACTAGGAAGCTTTCAATAGACCCTACAGAGTTTTTCGGTGTGCCACTGACCAGGAATCGCATAGGAAGACTGAGGTTGTATCCCAGAGTTGCTAGGTCTAAAGTTAGGTCAAACTTCCTCACGTATCGAAATCTAAAGAGCTCAACCTACTTATTGGCGACGATGAAAATGTTATTAACATGTCTGTGTCCCTTCTAAGAAGTCTTCTTACTCGTAAAAGTTTTTTGTAGATTGCATATTGTTGTATTTCTCTGTATTTCTCTCGTGATATTTTTGTTTGCTTTTTTACGCGTGTGATAACCTTGTAATTCTAAAAATAAATAAATAAATAAATAAATAAATAGCGGCCTTAAATGAGAGCTTAAATCTCCCTAGGCTACCTAAATCACGTCAACCAAGTTTTCCCATGGGTACGCCCGAAGGTTGCTATAAGTGAACATTGCGCCAGTAGGAGTCTTCTCCAACATTATTAGGATACCAGTAAGATCACGCCTTCTATCTGCAATTACGTGCCCTGTTTTAGCTTTGTTCCTGTTCGACCCTTCTGATTATGACTCGTCAAATCTGACATATCTTACTAAATATAATTCGGCTAATCTGTCGGTCACGTTGTCACTCACAGGGAGCGTGGACTGAAGCCAAGAGATGCCTATGACAGTGCGGCGTATGCCAGCCGAGTTTTCTTTGGGCTTAACCACGGGAGATTGCTGGCGAACTTTACCTTGGCGGCGGATCGTCCATGTTTACGATATTCTGAGCGGGCAACGCGTCAGTGTATGGGTGAAGATCATATGCAAAGCGCCGTGAATCAGGAGGGGGGGGGGGGTGGGGGAAGGCTGAATAAGGGGGACGAGTATTTTCCCTTAACATCGTTCAGTGTATGTGTCGGATTTCTGAAGACGGCTTATAGAAGTCGTGGCACGTGTGTCGGAGTGCAGAAGGAGTGTCATAGACGTCGTGGCAGCGTGGTGACATGTGTTCGGTACCCAGTGTCATATGTATGTTTTGACTCTCACTCCATTTCTTTGCCAGCACATACGTAAGGAAGTATTAGTCGGGGGTGGGGGCGGGGGGGGGGGGAGAAGACGTAGTGAGAGTGTCTGTGGGATTCGGAGGAGTATTATTGCCGTCGGACAGAAAGCGGTGGTGACCAATACCGATTAATTTTAATTATGTTTTTGCAGATTAAGCACCGGATTGAGACTCTTATTACCTGTTTCTCGACAGGTAGAAAACGGGCACTTGGGAGAATAAATCGAGTATATGCGACAGAGGGTGGATGGGCTTTGAAGGAACAGTGAAGATTCTGACCCACCATATCACGTTGCACTAATCTGTATAGTGAAACCAGTTTTCGTATTGTAAAAAAGTAGGAGGGCATAAAGAAGAAAGGAGGAGGATTGAGGCTCTCCTATTCTTGAGGTTTGGGGGCGAAGCCCCCAATCAGACGTTTGGCGGCCGCGAGGCCGCTGAATTAAGTAAATAAATAAATAGCTACTAATAGATGTTGCTAAAAAATATTGGTTTAACACCCAATTCTGAGGTAACCGATGAACTGCTTGAAGTGGTATGCTTAGTACGAGTCTGTCCTCTCTTTTACCACACCTAACCACCGTTACTCGAATAGAAGTCTCATATGTGAAAGGAATTCCGGAAGACCGAAAAAGATGCACGACCATAATAAAGGTATGCAGGGCCAATATTTTGCGTTTCAGTCTACATCTTTCAGGTGCCTATACTGGCGAAGACATGATACTTGATACATGAAGACATGATACATGAAGTTATGCATGGAG
This sequence comes from Heligmosomoides polygyrus bakeri, assembly GCA_947359475.1. Lineage (NCBI taxonomy): Eukaryota > Metazoa > Nematoda > Chromadorea > Rhabditida > Heligmosomidae > Heligmosomoides > Heligmosomoides polygyrus. The sequence goes on along the minus strand of OX375869.1, from coordinate 23,803,251 downwards.
AACGGGCAGCAGGAAATCAATTCTAGGACTATTTTACAAAAAAAAAAACTAAAAAAAAAACTAGAGAACGGGGTCTGACAGAGAAGCAGTTTTCAATCCAGAATCCGTCCTTCTGAGGCTCTTCCGATTAGTCATTGTGCGAAATTACGTAATCGATGACGTCTGTTTGAATAGGAAGGTGGGTCCGCCCCCGCCTCGGCGACTTTCCGATAAATAGGCCCCAAACGCCCGGTGTCACCAGTTCACTCGGTTCTGCTATCAGCATGTCTTATCATCCAAATCAGGTACATCAACGCCACCTGCTCAGGCCTTGCTGTCGAGGCGTTTTTGAGGCCATCCGCCTTCCATCGCTCTGGACATAAATTTTGCTTTTCAGGGATACGGCGGTGGATACTCGCCCTACGGCCAACAATACCCTCATCAGCCCCCAGTCTACGTTCAGCCACCTGTCCATGTGGCTCAACCGGTAGGTGCTAATGTTCTTCTAGTTAATCTTTGGAGTTCTATAGCTCCGTTCCTTGACTCAATTATCCTGCACGATAGCTCACAATAAAAATAGGGACTTAACTAGACGTCTCTATTATCTTTTACTTGCAGATTGTGATAGAAGAGGGCCATCACCACCACCACGAGTCCCATCATCACCATCACCATGGCTTGTTCCACGGACATCACCATCATCATGACCACCACGAGCACCACCACGGTCATCATCACGATTGCTAGTACAGACTCTGTCCACGACTATCAGTCCGCTTCGTGCCAAGAACATAACATTCCTATGTGACATACCAGCAGACCATGCTCACGATCAAGCATTCTGTACATATGTATGTTGTTGTACTGTACGTGCCAGTAAAGCTTTATGAAGCAGATGTTTGTACAAAGAATAACTTTGACAGGAGCTTCCAAGGTTTATTCTAAAAAAGGAGTAGAAAAGGTGTGCAATCTTGTACACATGCTAACATTGCTTTCTGCAATTCTCTTTAAAAGTAGCTGAAAATCTCTCCAGTGAAGTCATTAAAAGTGTGGCACTCAACTGCTGCGTAGAAAGCGAGGTCCCAATTCGGCTTTCGGAAAACGAAAGCTGTTTAACCCCTTCTTATGATGCTTGTTGTGAGGATAGTGAGATCGCATATCTTACTTAATCGAAGACGCTACCCTATGTGTACCATTTCGCGTTTCTAGAATAGGCCAGCTGGCTATCTTTCATTAGAATAGATTTGTTATCATTAATGAAAACAGAGAAGGGACTTCTTTCATGCCATTGGATCGCTCCAAGGTTTTCGCCCGAAAAAAAGTAGATTGCTTAGCACTACTTAATCTGACTTAGGTGCTCCATTTGTTAAAGGAGCGCCTTGCTGAGAACTGACCAACTAGTATGTTCCATGTCCGACTGTCGCTGAATCTTGGCATAATTTTAAACAGGAATCGTAGAATTGCATTGACCTCGAAACCAAGATTGATATAATATTTATCCGGCTAACGTGTAACCAACTAGTGTGTTATTGGAGTAAGGCAAGGCTGCAGAGAATCGATTGAATTAGAACCAAGATGATGCAGAATGCTGGCTGTTGAATATTTCTGCACACACATGGAGTGTTTTCATAGACATGACATTATTCTTGCAAAGAAAGTTAGCTAAAGCTTTAAAAAGAAGAAAAATAGAGCATCTTCATTTCTACCAAATCATGGGTACACATCTCGAGCCCTCTGGACTAGTACAACCGCTTGGGAGCATTTATTTGACCCAAAAGACAGTGCTCAAGTTCGAGTTCCGATAAATCTTAGTATATATTTATATATATATATATTTATATTTCATATTGTATTTTTATATTTCAGTGTGTTGCTCTACGCTGTTCAACAATATTGTTAAACAGCCTTACTTCGTCTGAGGTTTCGGCGTCTTCGCCTTCTGCGAAGCCTGGAAAAGTCCCAAAATCCTAGTGAAACTCCCCCAAACGCCATTTTATCACACAGAATAGAATTCCCATGGCAGCTGGAGTAATGAGCCGATGTCCCAGGTACAGCGTATCAACCAATCTTGCTAGTGACGACCACCACCAGTGGGGTTGCGTAGGTTGGGATAGACGTGGGTGATGACGTTTAGTCCCGGATGCCACCCGACTTAATTTTTAGCCAGACCGGAGATCACATTTTATGCACATTTTGTTTTGCGGGGCATTGGAATGTAGTCGGATGAGGTGTCGGCTGTGGCGTGCAATCGATACCAGGTTCTTAGTTCGGATCTCCCGCTCAGCACAACCAAGTCTTCCATCCTTCCGCGGTCGGCGAATCGGTACCAAATACGCATTCAAATATGTAGCCTCCACGACATCACCTAAAAGTAGAGTGCGTGAGCATCCCAAGAAGAATTGATCAACGTTTGATAGTTTTTTACTTGATAGCTTATCCTTTATCCTTTTTATTCTTGGTTTTGTGACCGCATCCGTTCCCTGGAGATGAATTGGAAGGGGATGGCATCTATACGGTTGCGTGTGTCCTGTCATTGTGCTTCATGAACTTTTTGGAGAAACGTGTAGCTATATACCAGGCTGTCCAATAATTCTTGTCCGAAAATTTCACCATTTTTAATTTTTTCAACTTTATTGAAAACAAGTTTAACCAACAATATAATCACCACAGTTATCCACAACAGTGACCCATCGATTGGGCAGGTCGCCGATGCCCTTCGCCCAGAACTCCGGGGGCTGCGACTCGAAGAAGTCCGCGATGTCGGATTTGAGGTTGTCGTAGTTGGTGAATTTTCTTCCGACCAAATGGTGCTTCAGCGGGCGGAGCAAGTGGTAGTCGGAGGGGGCGAGGTCCGGGGAATACGGTGGATAGGCAACCGTCTCCCAGCCGAGCGTCGCCAACTTCTAAGGGGTCTCCTTCGCCACGTGGTGGCGCGCGTTGTCGTGCAGCAGGTGGACCGAGGCCCGTCGGGGACGCTTTTCTCGGATGGCGGCGGCTGGTTTCTCGAGCTGATCGGTGTAGATGGAGGCGGTGACCGTCCTGCCTTGTGGGAGCAGCTCGAAGTACAGCATGCCCTTGGCGTCCCACATGCAGCAGAGCATGATCTTCAGCGGGTGTTCCCTGTCGTCGCGGCTCGTGTCGCCGCTCTCGAAACGATTGAACCAGCGCCTGACTGTGCGTTAGGACACTGCATCCTCCTTGCAATGTTGGCGACCGCGGTGCCCGCGTCGTTGCCCAGAAGCCACTCGTAGTACACGAACGTACGAATTCGACCTTGGTCCATTTTAGCTTGTACTGGTAGCTAGACGCGGGAACCTTATATACCCCTAGCGTGGAACTCTGGAGAACCTTCTAGAAGGTTTTTACACTGCCTGATATTATAACACTTCTAAGGAAAATTATAGAATTTTGAAAATTTTCGGACAGGAGTTATTGGACAGCCTGGTATCTGCTGACATGATTTGAGCCACCTTCTCTAATTAATTTTTTAGAGCGATCACCTATGTCACTTGTCCCACCTTTCACCCCGTTAATCGTCGAATTGGGGTAGACTGCTCGCACAAATTACCGGTTCTTGACCGATGCAACAAGTAATCAGAATGCTGATTTTCTAAAGAATAAACGGTCCACCAATCAGTAATGCCTCTCGTGCGTTTTTTCGAGGCCCGATAGGTCTCACCCGAAGATTGATAAGAAGGCCTATGCGGAATGTCGAGTTCAAAGCGCCATGTCGCCAGACATAAAAGAATTCGACCCGGCGTAAAACCTGCTTTAGGGCCACGCAAAGGCTATCAATGAGATCAAGGATTGCGCATGGAAGTTTTTTGGTTAGAGCTTTTTTGAGAGCACCGGTTAGCAAATAGGTTAAAAAATCACATTTCAATTGATCCTTTAAATACATATGCCGATCGAATTGCTTTAAAACGCTGAAGGTTTCATCACGCTCGAAAATTTGGGATCTATCCTAGTCGGGACGGGTAAAAGTGTCAGATGAACGCGCCATCCTACTGCACACAACCACATCCCCTGGATTTGATTAAAGGTTTTCACGTGATGAGAACAGTTGAAGGTTTTGTAGAAACCCAATCAAGGGATTAGAAATGCAAATCACTACATACCCCCTCCGACTGCGATAGAAAATTGATTAGTAGACCTTTACACGGAAATTAATGACACTAAAAAACCAATACCTATTGCAGGAATTTTTAAAGCTTGAATGAAAAGCCTTTCCGCTCGAGGAAGTGTTCCAAATACCATTGTCCCGATGCAAATTTTCATATGGGCTACACAGATTTGAAGTTTTTTTCCTGGAGTATAAATTTTTGTAGAAAACGACGAAGCATATAAAGAATAAACGATATAAGGCGAGATTGGTCAAACACTTTACGATGTGTGTCACGTATAATAGTCCCATTATTTAATTCTTAATTTGCTTTTTTCTATTTGCTTTTTTTCGGGATATCGCAGAGATAATTTGAATACGTATTTAAATACACAATGAATTGTGGTTACCAAGCGATAAATAAGTCCCTGTTTAATTTTTCCAAGACAGGACTAATGCCAATTCGACGACTCCTGAGAGGTGAAAGACTTGGGTGACAAGGGCGGGATCTGAACCAAGAACCTGGAGTTGGAGTGCTGGCGACTGCCGGTACCTTCTTCGGCTGGTATACCACATAAGCCAAGAGCCCGTATCTCTTGACTGATAGAGCAACAAACGTTGGGGTGCTCCATTCTCGTAGGAGCCGACCTGCGCTGGCATATTTAAGTTCTCAAAATTTGTATGACAGCGCATGACTTTCTTTTAAGTATCAGGACTACGAAGGGAAGTTGTGTTTAGGATACAACCCAGGAAGGCAGGAAATTGTCTCGTATGGTTCTCTGAGGCGCGTGCTTAGTTTTTCGACTTCCTACAACTTTGACCAATAGAAGGTTTTCAAGAAGTAGTCGACTGAATTAAATAAGACTACCTTCTAGCTAAGAGATCATGTAAAAGGATGCCTTCAAATCAAACCGCAGGTGCATTCATCTCGCGGTTAACGTCTATGGTGTATCGAGGATCGGAATTTTCATGAAACTTTCGCTCCTTCGGCCTCGGCGGCGTGCGATAAACAGTGATTCAGGATTGGATACAATGCTTACAAAGCACGCGACCGAGTAGTGTGGCTGTTTACTTTGAATGCGTCAGCTCTGCGGTTTCTCATTGTCGAAACCGATCGACGATAAGATGACGGCGGAATCGCGAATGACAGCTCAGAGGGTTTTCATTTAGAAACTGTCACACGAGGGGAATCTCAGACAAACAACAGCGACAACAGTGATTTTTCGGGTCGGGTGCGATGTGCTCATGGGTGCAGGCGATGCTAGCTAGTCTTCTTGCTCTCGTTTCAGAGCTTTCATTTATCGCGATCAAGCACGCATGGCATTTCCATCCTACCGAAAGGACTCCATCCACTGTAGGAACTGCGAAACGGCCGAACATTTCCAAAGCAAGCGAACGCTGTGAATGCAGTGTGATGTGAGAGCTGAATGGAAGTCGGCCGGGCGAAATAGTCGAGTAGCTGCAACTGCGCCAAATGTCCATAAGAGATTTGGACGTCTACTACAGGAATTTATCCTTACAACTCTAACCAGCAGAGTTGAACAGGACATTGCTGGAGGGTGGTTAATTGCCTATACACTAGTGTGTAGTACTGGGTGCGTGAAAAGTATTGACGCACCTAATTTTGTTTCAGCTCCAACTTTCTCTTTCTACTTTTCAAAGTTTTTGTGTGTTATTTTTGTTGTCTATATTGTGTTCAAAAAATATTCTTGTAAAAACTGAAGAAACATGATACCGTCGTGGTTACGGTGACCTTTTCCTGGCTGTTACCAAAGGAAATTAATACTTCATTAACAAGATAATTAGGCGGTGTTCGAAACGGTCGGTGAGGAATGAGGTCAACAACCCTAACGTTAGCCACGGCTCTCTCATAACAGATGATGATTACAAGATGTTCAAGCACGATAACCTTCAAACCTAAAATCATCAATCTCTGTCCGGTAACGGCAAACAGATAACGCGCGCAAGTGTGAACAGCTTCTCAGAAGAGCACATCCGCTGGATTCACCCTTTTTAAGCGATTTTGGAGAATGAGGTCTGGGCTACTTTCAACAGTGACCGGTCGCAGAAGGCTACCCTGTTCAAAGCACGGGACGAAATCCAAGCGAGTACTTGCGGCGCGTGCTCATGAATTTTTCCCTCGTTCTCGCTCCTGTATTCACAGTAAAGGAGCCAGTGCCGATTGCGACCTATTCTATCGTGTTTGTAGGATCATTTTCCATACTTCCCAAGTAAATATTTTAAAACTTACTGCGCATTACTACTTCCACAACCTCCACTTACTGCGTCAATACTTTTTACGCATCCTGTAGTGAAAATGCTTCGGCGATAGCCTTTGGGATATGCCATGAATCCATTTTATCTTCCTAGCGACGTTTGGATTACGTCGCGGATTCCAATAATGAATCGAGAGGATCAGTAAGGACAGTTACGTAGGACTTGTTGGCTTTTCTTTGTGTACTTAAGTATTGAGAGAAAAGTCGTTAGGTGGTTCGTACTTGAGAAGTGGTTTAAAATTAATCTTAGCAAAAGTTTCAAGGCACACCTCCGAGCGTTATGAATTGTTATGGAGGTTTTAAGTAGCTTCCCGTGCAACGCCATCCAGGCTTGCTTGCCAAAAGACCCATTATGGCAATTTTTAGGGTTGGGAATGAGTAACTGACGGTCTTGGTGGAGACCCGTATACTAAACAGGGAAGGATCTCAGGTGTATGTCCGAAAGACGGGAATAGATAGCACTGCGAGAATCTCCACCCTTCAAGAAGATGAAAATTATGCTCTGCTTTTACAAGATGTTGGAACCCACCAAGCTAGCGACTTCGAATCGCACGGACGGAGAATACCTTCCAAACAATGAACATGCAGAAAACGCCAAATTATTGCGAGGTCAAAGAATCGAACATCTGACCTATGAAGCAGTATTTTTGTATCTCTCTCAATATTCGATGTTTGGAAGATAATTCCTTGTACCACTCTGAGATTACATATGTGCTGAACTTCGACCCCGTAATTCGGTAAGCTCAAAGATATTGCAAAGACGAAATATATTTTTCTATGACACGAGGGATGAATACTCACGCTCCCGTAGTGGTACTCATTTTTCCGTCATACGCATAACCCCTCTTCCTGGTGAGTTTCCAAAAATTGCCGTATCTTTGAAAAAAAGTCGTCTTGCTACTTTCTCGGTGTTCAGAAAACTTTCCAAGCAGTATGGTTCCTTGAAAATACGGAAAGAGTAATTTTTACAACATAATGGCATCAAATGGCACCATTACGAAGCTCATCGAAGTATTGCGAGAGAACAAGCTGTTGCTGTGCGTTACGTTTATCGCCTTGAAGAAGGCATTCGACTCACTCGAAACTAAAGCGGCCATCGAAGCCCTGCGCACTCAGGGCGTTCCTACTCAGTACATTAGAGTCCTTCGAGAGCTGTACAGTGGATTCACGACCAAGATCTCTCCATTCTACAACGACGTCGTCATCGACGTGAAGAGAGGGGTTCGGCAAGGGGACACCATATCCTCGAAACTCTTCAGCGTCACCCTCGAAAACGTCCTGCCGCGAGCTAGTATGGGAAGACATGGGAGTGAAGGTCGACGGCCGGCAGCTGCACCATCTGCGCTTTGCTAACGACATCGTGCTCATAACACCGAGCGTCAGCCAGGCGGAGCGAATGCTGACCGAATTCGATCTTGTGTGTGGGGTGGGAACGTTGGACTGCAGCTGAATCTTACGAAGACGATGTTCATGAGGAACGGACAAGTTTTGATGCCCCATTCTCGCTTAACGGAACGAACATCTCCGAATGTTCCAGCTACGTGTATCTGGGTCGCGAAGTCAACATGGCCAATGACCTAGCGCCAGAGCTGAGCAGGAGGACACGAGCGGCTTTGGGAGCTTTCAAGAGCGTCGAAGAAGTCGTGAAGAAGACGAAGAACGTCTTGCTCCGTGCCCACTTATTCGACTCTACCGTTCTTCCTGTCCTGACATACACCTCAGAGAGCTGGGCTATACAAAAGCAGGATGAGCACGCGATCAGCATCGCGCAGCGAGAATCGAGAGGACGATGCTCGGAGTGACACGACTCACGCAAGTGAGAGAAGGCTTCCGAAGTTCCAAGCTTCATCGACGTTCGATAATCAGAGGCCCTGTCGCATGGGCCTAGTCTTCCATCCGCTGAACGGGAGCCGTGACCGACTCAATTCCGCGAGATGTCGAGAGAACACCTGGATGCCGACCAACGCGTTAATCAGACTTCTTCGCGAAAGCCCTGAACGAACGATATGACGACTCTTCGTGTCCCTCGTGCGAGGATAATCCATTGGAGCCCTCTGGCATGTATACATTGGATCCGATCGAAAATTTTCGGATAATTGGATGATTCGGATAACGGCAATTTTGCCGACCCCGGATTTTTGGATGATTCGGATAACGGCGATTTTGCGGACTCCGGATTTTTGGATGATTCGGATAACGGCGATTTTGCGGACCTCGGATTTTTCGATGATTCGGATAGGGATATCCGAATCGGATATCCGAAATGATTCATTCGATACAATGGATCCGATCGAAAATCTTCGGATAGTTGGATGATTCGGATAAGGCTAATTTCGCGGACCCCGGATTTTTGGATGATTCGGATAACGGCAATTTCGGGGACCCCGGATTTTTGGATGATTCGGATAACAGCAATTTCGCGGACCCCGGATTTTTGGATGATTCGGATCGCAATATCCGAATCGGATATCCGAAAATGATTCATTCGGATCCAATGTATACTGGCATGCGACAAGGACGACGTTGCTGGCGCCCGGTCGAGCAACTCGATGATCAACGGGGCGACAGGTGATACAGGTGAATGCCACGTACTACTTTTAGATGGATTTAATCCGATTCTGCGGAAAACATAACTTGCCAATACATGACGACGCGTTATTGGAACTCACGGCTACGGAGTTTAAAAGGAGAGCTGAATCAATCTATGATTCTATGTGGCTGTGATAGAGAAATTAACATAAACCGTGTGATTTGTGGGAAGCCAGGACAGAGCATACTGCTGCTTTGCAAACATATTTAAAACATTTGCCACCCAAAAACCATTTCGAGCAACCGTTAAACACTTTTAGGCAGACGTTTAACTATCGAACCTGGTCGTAGATGCTCAGCTTGATGCAGTCGATTATCGATTTCGGGTCGTTCGCTCCTTGAACCGGAAGGGACAGACCTTGTTGCCAATTCGGGTTCCGTCCTGACACAGAAGGAGTGAAACGGCGGGCATTCTGCAACAGAGGAATTAACCAAAGATGTTCATTTATGGCTTTGACATAACGAGGTCCATGGTGCCCGAAATATGAACTTCTTCAGCCTGATGTGAGGTCCTTAGTTCTTGTGGAAACGTAACTTTATACCTCACTTTAATCGAGATTTAACACTGAATCCCAAGAAGTTGAATGTGCTCACCTGAAAGGCCACCTCGACCACCGGCTGCAGCTGTCCATCGTTTCTCGTCGGCAGATTCACTGCCGATTGTACATTCACCACTAAGTTCAACGACGACGGTGAAAAATTCTAGAAGCAAGCGGTCATACACCTCGACTATCGTCATGTAGCTGCGCAGCTTTGCTTACCTGCTGTCGAATCGGAGCTCTGCGCATCGGCTTCAGTTTCCTCGAGAGATCAGCCGGTCCACAAAGGGAGCCAAGAGCGCCGAAAAGACCGGGAAGTGGTTCTTCGCGAACTACTTCCGAATACGTCAGCTCAGCGGCGTCTTCATCGCGCTCCAGTAATTTTATCCTTAAAGTTTATAACCTAGGTCATTAGAAGCCGAATTCATCAACCATTACACCCGCAGGTTATAAGGGATGGAGAAAGGGTAAGGGGTGAAGAGACAGCTTAATAGTGGGTATGTGTACCACGTATACCTCTCATATCCAAGGGTTTAATCGTTGATGAAGCCAGCCCCTAAAGGCACGTTCACCGAAGACTATGGCAAAGCTCTCAGTTACCTCAATATGATGGCATGTGCTATCCCAACTGCTCGAATGCTATCAACAGCAGTGCGGAAAGTGGTCTTCAGCCTTCGCTCCTCACCAAGAGCTCCCGAGACGATATCGATATCGCTGCCATCAATAGGTATCCTGACAATATTTGAATAGCGCACATTTCACAGAAAATAGAGAAAGAACAAGTGAACGGTGGTGCTCCGACCTTCCGTTGGCGCTTCGTTTTCGAGACCGTTTCGCGATCGCAATCCACCTAGGGTTTGAGTCGAACTCTTCATCAGATACCAGCCGAACTCCAGGTGGAATAATAGCGAATGGGACATCGTTGTTTACCTAAATTTTATAAATTCTCAGCTGTTACTAGTAATATTTTAAAGCTTCATGCATTTTATTCTCCTAATGATAGGACTGCACCTGATCCTCTCGTTCCGCCGCTACGTTAGTAATAGATTTCCAGAATGTTTTGCTTATAACAATAGAAAATAAACAAGGTCAACTCGTGTTTTTAGGAAGATATGTCAGCTCTCGAACTTTATATTGGCAGCAAATACTAGAAGCACTAACCGGCGGCGGTTGGGCTACGCTTTCCCGACGCCTCGTTCTCGCCTCCGTCGACCATGAAGCTCGTGCAATCACGAAGCCGTTAACAGCCCTACAAGCAAGGATCTTCAAGTCGCAGATTTAGAAGGGAATTAAATTCATTGTTCATCTTTGTTGTGAAGAACCTACGCGTCTGTGCTCTCAAAAGGGATTCGTACAGGCGAGTGGGCGGTAGCCTCGTTGTCATCCGGAAGAGGAATGTTTACCTGAACAGAGTAAATAAGGAAATGTAAGCTCAACTTGAGTCAGAGGCAGTTTTTTACTAAATCTAAATAGATTAGCATCAGGTTCAAAACAGAAAATCTAATCATCCTATTGATTTTACATTTACTAATGGGTGCTTAACAGAGGACGCTCGAAGCAACGTTGGCTAGATACGTTGCACCTAGACTTAAAAATAGCTGGTGTGACCCTGATCAAGCATCTGATCGGGAGAATTTGCGTCACCACACCAGAAGAGTGAACCCTGCTGCTAAGCGAGGTCCACTCTTCTGGTGTGGTGACGCCAGACGCAAATGAAAATGATGATGATGATAATGGGCGCTTAACAGAAACGGGAAGAAGTTTAAAAAATTGATCGCTAACAAGGAAAAGTTTTCAACTCAATCCAGCCGTCTCTCTCCTTGTCCTAAAAGTGATATGCGGTGTGAAGGTGGAAGTGATGTAGTCGGTCGACATCAGATGAGAACGACATTTCTAGTTCACTTATATGCCGCTATGGTCCGGGTTCATAATATTCAACTGTAAGGATACATATTTGTGTGCAGTTACGGTATCGTTCGTGATATGGTAGGATATGGTGGTGTGCAGATAGGCATTGTTGAAAAACTAGCATATGTGAAGGCACAAGTAGACAGCCTGGTTTGCTGTAAGCACTGATCGCCTATAATTGACTCCATGGGAAGATGTAATAGCAGCAGACTAATATGTGCAAAAAAACTGCCAGCACGCGGACTCGAACTCGAAACCCCGCCGGTGTGCTTCTATGAGGCGGCACTCCCACCGACTGCGCCACCAAGGCACATCTCGTGGGGATCATAGGGGTTGATGAGTGTTGTGCATACGTTTTTGCACCTCTTTCTTCTGTCTTTAAAAAAGCGTTCAGCAAAACCTAATTGTAATTCTGGACTCTGCTCACACGGCCCTACATCCTGTCAAAATAGCATCGCCAAAGCTCACCTTGAGTTGAGAATCTTTCCTTGTAAAGACAATCACGGGTCGAGGGTATAGAATCGTAGAAAGACAGATGTGCTTCCTATTCGCTCACACAGATAGCAGAGAAATTTCGAGCGGAACACACGGTTCCATTTTGATTAAAGAAGTTGATTTGTTCTTCCTAATGGTCGAGGAGAAAGAACTGGACGTGTTTGGAAAGCATAAAAGAAAAAGCGTACAGATTAGGCTTTAATACATTACAATAAATTCAGAAAACAAAGAAGAACAGCTTTACTTTTAAAGATGCAGCATGCACTTATTACTAAGAGCATCCATTCTTGAGAACACTTTGGGGAATTCTTGGGATGTCTGCAATATCGTGTAGTGGATTCTAGAAGCTTCCAAGAGGCGCGCGCATAGAGAGAGAGAGCGTGAGCGAGCGCATGGGCAAATTTCTTTGAGGTGGATCAGCGTCAGCTACGAGCCATTTACATCTGCGAGCAAAAACTTGGCATCAGATCGAAGAACATGGTCAGGGCTCGGCAGCAGCACGACTGCCAACGAATCGAATGAAATAAAAGAGGAATCGATGAATCTCTTCTCCGTTTTTGAGATTCACAAGATATGATCTTGTGGGATCTGTAGGATTACAATCGCAGTGTCAATGTCGACGCCTACACAAAACAGCTCTAAGAACTGGCCGATGCTTTAGAGGTAACATGACCGAAACTTCTTGAAGTCGCACTCCTCCACAACAGCACGAGACCACACACGGCGAAGTCAACTCGCGATTTCCTAGAGGAAATTGACCGGACGACAGTGCCTCATCTACTTTACAGGCTTGACACGGCACCGTCAGACTTCTACCTCTTCAGAGCCCTCAAACAGCATTTGTACCAGAAAAAGTTCGATAATTAGACCACCTGAAAATTGAGATTTCCTCCATTTTGACTCTACGCTCCGTTCTTTCTGAAGCTAGGACATCGAAACCTTGCCTAAGAAGTGGCTTGCTATTGTCGACACTAGGTGGTTGAATTGTTGATGGATGATTTGTTTTTCTAAAGAGAAATAAATCTTTAAAATCATGCTTTTTCATTGATAAAAATTATGCACCAACCTAATAGTTAACGATACGCGTTACTGATTTTGACTGACGTCGCAATAATGAAATGACCAGCGCACAATTAGATTTTTGGGTACGTACTTCTACATATCTTTATTATATTATTATATGATTTTGAGAAAGCGTCAAGGTTTGCCTCTCATTTCAAAAAATCTTACTCTGAACAGGATTACGATGATGATTCATGGCTTCTCACTAAAGCTACCGTTCAAAATACCTACTCGGATTATTTACTGTGGTTTAATAAAGAAGATATTTATAAGCTGTTGAGTAGATTACCACTGTCTTATTCGCGAACTTCACATGAAATTCCAGCTTACTTCATTCAGAGGGTTGCCACTGCAATTGCCGTTCCACTGGAACATATTTTTAACTACAGTTACATGCATGCTGTAATACCCCATCGATGGAAACATGCCTATGTCACTCCCACTCTGAAGACATCGCCGAACAATCTAGCTTCAAACTGCCGTCCTGTAAGCTTAACATCAGTATTTTGTAAGACATTCGAAAAACTTTTGAAGGCAGAATTAGTGAAGTACATTGAGACAGATGGGATTTTACCCGAGAACCAATATGGGTTCAGAGTCAAACGGTCAACAGAGATATCAATGTTCTCTGCCTTAAATGACTGGACCAAAGCACTTGATGCAAACAATGATACTGATATCATCTACCACGACTTTAGCAAGGCGTTTGACAAAGCACCATTTGAAGAATTGGTTCAGAAACTTCAAACCGTTGGAGTGCATCATCGAATTACTGCGTGGATAAAAGGTTTTATCACGGACAGGACCTTTCAAGTGAAAGTCAACGATTCCTTTTCAGATACGTATGGGGTGACTAGTGGAGTACCTCAGGGTGGGGTATTATCATCAGTTCTCTTTATTATCTACACTTCCGACCTACCAGACCAAATAGACAAATTCAACGTGAAGTGTAGTATGTTTGCTGATGACGTAAAACTATACAAAAATAAAAATAGCAAACTGAAAGATTGCTTGGCATTGCAAGGCGCCAATAAAGAGATTGCTGATTGGTCTGGGTCTGTAAGGTGGAAACTACCTCTATCTGCTTCAAAAACTAAACTTCTTCATCTTGGTAAATCGAAGTCAGCAAGATACAACTACATGCTTGGTGGAACCCGTATAGTTAGTGTAGATACGCTACGAGATCTGGGATTTATTATGGACAAAAAACTCACTTTCACTGACCACTGTGAAGGCATCCCGAAGAAGGCTGAGAGAATTGTTTACAACATATTTAAATCCTTGTCTATAAAATCAGCACCACACTTTTTGATAGCCTATAAATCATGCCCTGTACTAGAATACGGTACCCCAGTCTTTAGTCCTCACTTGAAGAGTAGTGTACAAAGGCTTGAAGCAGTTCAAAATGGTTTCACTAGAAAGCTTTGGATACGCTTATATGGGCTTATATGGATATGATTTCACGACCATACCTTCTGCCTCTAATCGCAACAAAATTTTCAAAATCTCCATTCTTGAGACTTGTAGGAAAAGGAATGATTTGATTATGATTTCCAAAATGATTACTGAACTGGTAGCACTAAAGCTTGATGAGTTCTACACGCTACAAAATTCCAACACAAGAGGTAGCTAGAGGAAAATCCATTTCTCCAAGGCCAAGAGCTCCATCCCTGCTTCCTTTCTTACCCAAAGGGTCGGCTTTGAGTTTTTAACATTCTCTAAAAATATGCGTTCCCTATTTCATTAGCTCAGTTTAAGAGGCTCGTGGACAGGTATCTCCTAAAGTAACTAAGTAGTTACCATGCGTTGTGTTCTTGTGTTGTTTTTCTTGTTGTTGAGTGTTTTGTATTTTCTCTGCGTGTAATTGTAACTATTTGCTCGTCTAAATAAATAAATAAATATGTATATGTGTTACTCCTACATGAGAAAGGAGGTTCTCGTACAGCAACAAGAAGTGAGCGTAGGTTTAGGACAACAACAAAAGCATTATAATTTAAATATGCAAAAATTTTATGAAATTTTATGTGTGTCTAACCTCACCTTAGCGATGGTGTTCTTCTTTGAGGTGCCGATTTTTTCAATGATTGTAGCTGTGATCGTCTTCGGTTCTGACACAATCTGAAGGAGCCGTATAAACACCCGTTTCGCACACGTTCAGAAATTGTATTGAAAAGAAAACTGTCTTCTGCCTTAGCTTTATGAAGTTCCTCTTCATCCAAGTAAGAAGCGTCTATTACAGCAACTGTGGAATGTTTCTCACTTGAGAGCGAATTATCGGTGAACCATCAAAGTTTGGAAACAGGAAACAATTGATTATTCAATCAAATTTCGTACAAACTGCTCTATAGCTCGTCTGCTATAATCCCAGGCACTTCTCAGCAAGCAGAAGATTTGTTTCTGATATAACAGTTGTCATGTTTTTCGCTTGTTAATTTTGTTGTTGGCTTAAATAAAATAAATAATAAAAAACTGTGAGGTTCATTTGGTTAACAGCACTTTCTAATTAGAGATCTTGAGGAGACAGAAGACCTCTTCTTTTTACTCCAGATCAAGTTCAGGAGAGCATATAAGCTAAGCTATATACTATATAAAATAATGCAGGCAAACTAGGTCTTTTGCTGAAGTTGTCAAAACGTTTTAGAGCTAGACTGAATTATGTGTATGTACTCAGTCCTTTAAAAGGTGATATTATCATGGGTCCCTCACGGAAAGTCGATGTTCTGTCGGCTGAATCTTATAATTTCCGGAAAGCCTACGGCTTGCACTACATGAAATATGCCTTCGGTCATTACGGTTGAATTCATTGAGACTCCATGTTAAGCTTAATCAGCGACGGTTTTTCACTACTATCGCAGACGGATCTACCAACTATAACAGAGATTCCCAACCAGAGATTAGGCATGTCTGTTTGAGCACACGACAAGCATATGCTTGTTCCAAATAGGCTAACGTAGTTTGTTGGCCTATTGATATTATTATTAAAGGATAAAACATAAAGGAAGGCGTCAAGCAATCCCTTTGAGGGTGCGCCCCGCACTCTATCACTTCTACGTGATATCGTTGGAGCGACTTGAATGCGTATTTGGACCATACAGTGACTCGCATTGGCCAGGCCATGGGCAAGGCCAGTGTTTTACTCTTCACAGGCGAGTCTGGTACCAATTCGTCGACCTCGGACGGATGGATGGCCTGAACTGCGCGGAGAACCTGAACCAAGAACCTCGATTTGGGGCACACGAGACAGCCGACGCCTCCTTCCGCGAACAGATGAAAACTACGCCCTTATTGGTATTACGTTATACCGTAACACCGCCCCATGATGTTGCTCTTAATGTAGAACGGGTATCGTGCTCGAAACTCTTGCTGATGACCGAGAACGGGCCTCCTCGCTAACAGATATATGCCACGTGAAACAGAAAAATTTTACTGGATCGGTTTTTTTTAGCTATTTCAAAAGCACGCCACTCCAGAACATTGAGCTGTAGGTTCTGCCAATTTTTGGGCCTTTGTGATATAAAGGATAAAGGACGGCGTTTTTCAATCCTATTTGGGATGCGCCACGCATTCTACTTCTACGGGATATCGTGGAGGTGATTTGAATGCGTATTTGGCCATGCAATGACTTGCAGTGGCCAGCCGATGGGCAAGTCAGCGCTCTGTCCTTCCCAGACAGGTCTGGTACCAATTCACCGACCCCGGAGGGATAAAAGGCTTGGTTGGCCTGAGCGGGAAATCCGGACCAGGAACCTGTATCAGGTTCACGCGACAGTCGGCGCCTCCTCCGACTGCGCTACACGCGCCCACAATTTTTGATATAAAACAACAAATTATTTTAATGTCCAACATCTTGTAATACTTTGTACTACTTAGAAAGCAGAAGGCTTCCTCTTTCAAACCATAAGGGTTGCCGAAGAATTTCTAGCATTTTGGATTACTACATCTTCGTTTACAGCATGAATATGCACACCTAGGCTCATGAGTTATAACCCGGTTGAAAAAAACAACTACAACTGGTAGCTGCAAACAGAAAAAACGTCAAGAAAGGTTAAACTCTTGGTGGATTCAAGCGATTCTTGGAGGAATAGGGTGTTTGGAATAGAAACTAGAGTCTGAAGCACCTAGATTAAATGTAAAATAGGGATAAAGCACGGAGTTGTTCAATCCCTTCTAGGATGTCTCTTTTAGCCGCATTCTACTTCTGCGAGATGTCGTGGAGGTGATTTGAATGCATGTTTCGTCTGTACAATGAGTTGCGGTGGCCAACCGAGGAACAAGTCAGCGTTTTGACCTTCCCAAACAAGTCCGGTACCAATTCACCGACACCAGAGCGGTGGAAGGCTTCGTTGGCTTGGATGGGAAATCCGAACCAGAACCACGCTACAGCCGGCACCTCCTCCCTATAGGTGATGGTATCCTGTTTATTTATTTATTTATTGAACACCAGATATACTTATGCTCTCGCAAAAATTTCGAATATTCGAATGGTTTCGAATACCGCAAATTTTCGAGCATTCGAAACCGAATATATTCGAAAAACGTGGTTTTTCTGAATACTCGAATTCGAATACATTCGAAAAATGCGATTTTTTGAATATTCGAATTTGAATACATTCGAAAAACGCGATTTTTTGAACGTTCAAATTCGAGTACATTCGAAAAACGCAATTTTTTGAATATTCGAATTCGAATATTCGATTCGAATATTCGAATTCGAATGAAAAATCAGGCTTCCTGATAGACATGATAGACGACAGCCTGTATGAAAAATGGAAGCAGCACATAACGGATTCCTTCCTAGTTAAGCAGGAGGTTTTTATCGACAGGTCTCTCATAAACCCCTTGTACATTGTAAAAATGAGGTGGAGAACTTACACATAGTGAGACTAAAGGACACATGGAAGGATCTGATTCCGTTGTTTACTGAAATACGAATTTTTTCCAAAGGAGTACGTGTGGGTTGTAAGGTGCTACTCATAAGGAACAAACGAAAGGTTTACAAGACATTTGAAGGGGAGCAATCTGCTTGAGCCACTGCAAGCTTCTGGGTCACTTCAAAGTGATCATTTTTGGAACTGGTGGGTGACTGAATGTTAAAGAACTTTCAGGAAACAAGCTTTCGCCTAATGGCAGCTAATGGCGGACCGACGACGAAGTATTATCTGTAAACCTGTAGCAAATCTAGCCTGCTCGTCTAAACCGTGAAATATCACACTGTCAATTTTGCGACCACAAAGTGTATTACAGGTAGCTAGGAATAGACCAGCCGTGAGGGCCGGTCTCTTTCTTTCTGGGGAATCATCCAAATAAGTGGTAGAAACAGATATTTCTTATTTGGGAAGGACTTGCGAATGTAACTATTCTCCAGCCAACATATTGATAATTGATTAAACGGTAAACTTAACAAAAATCGTTCGATAAATAACAGCCATTCGATCTACACCGCCTCCATTTTGTGAAGTCTGCCATACAGCCGACATATACACGCGACTCCCACTCCCAATGGCCAACACAGAGCAAAAATCGATAAAATCGATCGATAATGGCCGGTCGAATATACAAGTGTATGTCCTGTGTCACTGTAAAAGAAGAAAGAAAACAATTACTTCGGTACTAAGGCTGATGCCCACCACAACTGCAAAGTATCTTAAAAGGAGGAAGATAGGTCGGCCAGACCCCGGAGTTCCGTTACATGTCTAGTAGGTCTGTGCTCACAGAAACCGTGTTTGTGTGACTGTTCCATGAGCATGTGCAATCTCGCAGCGGCACCAGCCCGCTAAGTACTATAGCGTCTTTCTTTACCGCATGGATTGGACAAAAATTTGTCTACATTATAGTTCCACGTGTGCACTGAAGCACAGCAGGAGATGCAGGCTGTCGCGTGCACCCCAAACAAAGCCTATTGGATTGGGTCCCGTTCAGGACAATCAACCCTTGCGGGGTCAGTGAACTGCTACCAGGTTTTCGTTTGAAGGATAAAGCAGTGGCCTGTTAATCGACTGGCCAGCGCAAGTCATTGTTTAGGCCAAATACGCATTCAAATTGCCTCCACGACATCCGTAGACGTAGAATGCGTGCCCAATCTCAAAAACAACTGACCGACGAAGAAGTTAACCTTATATTAGGTTGTCTGGAAAGTTCTCAGCGTTTTGTGTTTCTATTTTTCATTTGTCTATTATCAAGTAAACATTCAAATTGCGTTGCGCATTGCTATTTGCACAGAATTTTTCGCTCTATCTGACTAAATAATGTATGTTTCAACGTTGTTTTCTATTAGATTGTCCCATAAGTCTTCGCCGTTTTTTCAACGAATCACTACAGATTTCGCCGGCTGCCTCCTGCGTAGCTCTGCATAGCTTTCGAAAGAGAATGATATGCTCTATCAGAACGTGTACTGCATTTCTTTTTTCATCATGAATTTTGTCAATTTTTAGGTCGTTGAAGTGAAAAGTGAGAAAGTGAAAAAGTAGCCATTTGCGCACTTGTTCTCTCCGCTTAGGTTTGTAATTTTTTGCGCAGTTTTTTATAGCATTCGGAAGACAATGCTCTGCACTACAAGAATATGTGTCAGTGCTATTTGCTCGTTTGTCCTTTATTGATTTTTAGGTCATCAAATTGGGACGTCCGAAGGAAGATGTTTATTTTTCCAGACAGCTTCTGCTGTGGTTGGACTTTTTGGGTTGGTGTTATATGTCATTCGAAAGAGAATGTCTTGCTCTATAAGAATATGTGTTGCGTTTATTGATTTCTATTGAATATCAACAAAATGCCAAAAATCGTCTTCGCCAACAACTCAGAAATCAGCGTGAGCCAAATTCTTACTGGGCAAGACATCTTCCAAACGACATATAACACCAAGCAAAAAAGTCCAGCCACAGAACCGGAGTTTTGGTAAAATTTCGGACGGAAAAGTCAGACGTCTTAATTTGATGACCTTAAAACCAATAAAGGACAAATGAGCAAATAGCACCAACACGAATTCTTCTATTACTGAACATTGTCTTCCAAATGCTGTAAAAATTGCGCAAAAAATTCGAAACCTAAGCGGAGAGAACAAGTGCGCATATGGTTACTTTTTCACTTTTCAGTCTTCATTTTAATGACCTAAAAATTGACAAAATTCATGATAGAGCAAATCGTTCTCTTTCAAAAGGTATGCAGCGCTATGCAAGAGACCGCCGGCGAAAGCTGCAGTAAATCGTTGAAAAAAAACGGCGGGGAGTTATGGGACAACCTAATATTTCTGTTCTTGAAGGGCTTATTGAAGTATGTCGAAGGAGCAATTCCGAACGGCGTTTAACTCCAACTTCAAATAAGGGCAACCCGCAGCCGATACAGCTCGACAAGTCAATCAAGTGTGGGGGCCTAATGGTGTTGGAGAGAGCACCGTGCGCCAGTTGTTCAGTAAATTTCGGACCGGAGATCTCAGCCTCGAAAACGACCTCCGTAGCGGTCGACCTAAGGCAATCCTGAACGACGAGATGAACGAATTGGTGGAAGCTGAACCATCCCAAACAGTTTGCGAGATCGCGGAAGAGCTAGACGGTTAAAACTGCTGTTGCCGATGCTTTGAAACGCCTTGGAAAGGTGAAAAGTGAAAAAAGTTGTCACGTTTCGAGAATTGTTCTTCTCTACATTTACGCAACAAAGTTGACCCATTTTTGGATCGAATCATCACCTGCGATGAAAAATGGCTTCTGTATGATAACAGGAAACGTCTCGGACAGTGGTTGGACGCCGATGAACTCCCCTGGGCATTTTCCAAGGACAAACCTCACCAAAAAGGTAATGACCACCGTGTGGTGGTCGGAGGGCTTGTGTCATCCATTAGCACTTAGTTGGCCCCAGGCCAAACGACTAGAGTAGAGTCCTAGCGTAAGGAAATCAGCGAAATGCACCGAAAATTGCGTCAACTTCAACTAGCATTGGCCAACAGAAGAGGCCGATTCTTTTGCACAAACGCACACGCTTCAAAAATCTCTATTCGAAAATTGAACGAATTACGGGTTGAAGTTCTGCCTCACCCGTCATTCTCTAGGCCTTTCTCCAACCGACTGCCATCTTTTCAAACACTTTTAGAACTTTCCCGCTGGTAAAGCCTGCACCTATCAGGACCAGGCTAAAATAGAATTCGTGGATTTTATCGAATCCCCACCACCTAATTCTTTCGCTGATGGAATAAGTCGACAAGTTGCCCGTTGGCAAAGGTGTGCTCAATCGAAGTGTGATTATTTCGACTAAATCCGATAAAATTTGAGAAGGTTATGGTAGTGCAAAGTGAAGCACTCAAAACGCCGAGAACTTTCCGGACAACGTAATAATATAGCTTTTGCGGAACCGTTGTTGCAGAAACAAACAGAAGAGCACTCAGCGACCACGGAGGAGCAGAAGAGCATAACGAGTAGCGAGATGAAAATCACAAGGTTGACTCTATAAGGCACTGCTCTGCACAAGGAGATATCAGACGTGGCACAAGACTGAAGCGCACTCCTTTTGACTCTCACTCCCATCCTGCAATGACCTGTGGTCTCAGACTCCTAACTGCAGCGTGAAGGACAAGTATCGCCCGTTTAAAACCCCGAATGTTAGAATCATAATTCCCAGGTTTTTTTTTGCAGTTAAAAATTTCTATTCTTCCTCGGTCGCTTTGAACAGGCGCAGTAATGACCAGAATCGATGAGGCGCTGTCGTAGTAGAGATTTGATTCACAGAAAGAACCGTTTTGGAGATCCTAATTACCCGAAAAACCTAACAACCCTTTTCAGAATGCGCCGTTACACAAATTCCCTTTGGGTATTCGAATGACACTTTTCGAATAGTCGAATGATTTTTGCTTCCTGGGAAATTTCGAATATTCGAACGGTTTCGAATAGCGAAAATTTTCGAGCATTCGAAACCGAATATATTCGAAAAACGTAGTTTTTCTGAATATTCAAATTTGAATACATTCGAAAAACGCGATTTTTTAAACATTCGAATTCGAATACATTCCAAAAACGCGACTTTTCGAATATTCGAATTCGAATATTCAAATTCGAATGAAAATCATTCGAATACCTATTCGAATAGGTCATTCGAGCATAAGTATAACACCAGGTAGGTTAGAACGGCACGTAAGACACTAAACACCGAGAGAAACTCAAATTCAGAGAGGAAATGGGAGCATTGGAGAAATATTGGATTTGAAACAACCACTAAAAAGATTGTAATAGTAACACGTTATAATAAAACACATGTTGCATGTGCCCTAAGTTTACGCAAAAAGATAGGAAAAACTTAAATTCCTAACCACTTTTTAACCTCTTTCGTTCGGTGCGTTTAGAATTCGTTACCGGTAAGTCACCTGTCACTAGCTTCGGTGCATCGATTGCTAGCTCCTATTTGAAGAAAAGTCACCTCCAAGTTGTAGATTCGATCGAACTTAAGCTGAAGGCCTTCCAACGGAACTGCTTTTGACTTGCAGAGGAACATGTCGTTGAAGTGAAGAATAACTTGCACAGTTGTCTTCTTTAGTGTCTCTAGAATGAGGAATTTAAGCCGTGGTTATGCGTCCTTCGATGGATTCGCATGAAACCAGTGAAAATAAAAAGGAATCGCTCACCGATCCGCGTTCGCACAGCCGGCGGTAAGGCACCAAGTGGTGTAACCGGGCTGTCCATTGTCAGTTTGCCGAGCAGTGACCTTAAGAGTGATACCGATGCCTGCGGAAATACAAACAGTGGGCTCCTTCAGCCTGCTCAGCTCGTCACCAACCCGCTCTCATCTTCTTGATCCATTGTGTACTTCAGAGGCGAAGTCGCATATCCCTGCTGATTACGACAGTCCTCCAAGTCGGCATAGACCTTCGTTAAACCTATCGCGGCCCTTCTCACATCCCGATAGAGCAGATCAGCATGCTGTCGAAGAACAGACGAGTTCTCGCTTAAGCAAAGCTTAGTGATACCATCAGCTGCTAGGAGAAGAGTGCTTAATGTGTTTTCCAAGGTACTCTGGACTAAGAATGACGATGACACCATGAGTATGATTAGCCCATCCAAAAATGCCATTATGAGTACAAACTAAAAAGGGTCCTGGGCGTGTAAGAGGCGGGGAAGAGATAGATGACCAGCAAATTACCACCTCTTGCGCAGTCCAACTAGTTCTGTGATTGGCTAATACCTCTCCCGCTGCTGATGGTTAGGCCTATGTTATACTTCAGCGACACGTCGCCGACGCTGTGTTGTGCGGGCTGCTACGTACTGCGTACAGCATCGCTGACGCGTCGCCGAAGTACAACATAGACTTTGCCCTCGTTTTCTCTTAAATGAAACACTTCAGGAATCAGAAAAATTGGGGGAGAATTGGTGGGACAACGAACACACTTTCCGTTCCTCCACGCATGAAAATGCCTCATATCCGTCTTAAAGAACGCGTGGTACATAGAGCAGTCGAAGGAGGCACCGGCAGTCGCGTACACCCGATCCAGGTTCCTGGTTCAGCGTTTGATATCAGACTTGCCTGGGATGGATTAAACATCAACTTGTCCGTCGGCGAGCCACCGTAAGTCATTGCGGAAATGCCTATTCAACGACAACCGGCGGCCAACCCGAAAAAGATCTACTAAGGTCGTTCCTTATCTTTTATCGTTTATCTCTCCTCAACACGTTTGCCATCTGGTAAATAAAGTTGTAGAAGAGTGCCTTCTTGGAACATGCAAATGCACTTTAGCACTACCTCGTCGGCATGTTCTCAGCATCCATCAGCGCATCCGTCATCTCGTTAATGCGTTGACATTGCTGATCATACAGTGAACACAGGCGAACGTGGAGTTTATCCTAAAAATCGGAGAGCGGCTTAGGGTTTCTCAGAGAGGGATTCAAATTTTTCTTACTATGCAAAAATATTAGGTGGAATTAGAAGTTTTTTCCTTTTTTGCCTTAAATGCTTCCGCCTTGCTTTCAGCTTCTTACTCCCTCTTACTCTTCTTAAAGACTTGACACGATTTTTTAGGAACGTTATATGGAGATGCTAATGTGGACATAGACGCATGTGAAATATAGAAGATGTGTTCTTCTTCTTCTTCTTCTTCTTCTTCTTCAGCGTTTGTCCCGCATCGTAGCGGGGCCCGCTATTCTGGTGTTATGACGCCACCTTTCTCGATCCAGCGCCAGATCAGGGTAAACACCAGTTATCTTCAAGTCCGCATGTAACGTATCTAACCAGCACTGCTTCGGGCGCCCTCTAGGCCGCTTTCCAATTACCTCGAAGTACCATCGCAAGCGAGCTTCGCACATCTTGTCGGCTATCGGCGCGACACCGAACTTCTGCCGAATAGCTTCGTTTCGGATGCGGTCCATGCGCGTGACTCCAGCCGTCCAGCGCAGCATCTTCGTCTCCACGACGCTGAGGCGCGTTTCAACTTCCTTGGTCGCAGGCCAACACTCAGCGCCGTACATCGCTACTGGCCGGACGACTGCTCTGTAGATCTTCGACTTCAAGCGCTCCTGTATCTTCCTATCGCAGAGCACCCCAGTCAACGAGCGCCACTTGGACCAAGCTGCACTCACGCGTGAATTCACTTCAATCATCAGTTTGAGGTCAGACGTGACTGCTGATCCCAGGTACTTAAAGACCGAAGTGCGTGGGAGCTCGATGCCGTTAACCTTGATGGAGCTTGACTCAGTAACGTCCGTCGTTAGATATTCGGTCTTCTTCACGTTCAATTTGAGTCCAAACCGCTCCAAGCGATCACACCAAGCTTGCACCTCTCGCTCAATACAATCACATTTACTGGAGCAGTCTGCAGGACTGCTCTTCTTCTTCCAAATCGGAATCGTCGTGCTTTGGCGCCAACACTCAGGCACCCTCTTCTCCGCCACAACCTGGTTAAAGAACTTCGCCAACCACTCAGCAGGGTACCAAAACTCCGACTTCCACAGTTCTGCTGCCACGTCGTCGGGCCCAGTCGCTTTGCCTGGCCTCATCTTCTTCAAAGCCGCTTCAATCTTCTCCACGGTGATGTTCTGGACGGGGCCGTGGGTTGGAGCCGTTGAGGGGATGGCTGGATGAGGAAATGCTACTGAAGAGATTTCCTCAAAGTAATCGCGCCATCGCTTCAATGCCTTCTTGTGGTCCATAAGAAGATCGCCGTTCTCATCATTGATGCCGAACAACTTCTCGATGTCCTCGGTTTGACGATGGCGGGTCTTAGCAAGTCGGTACAGATACCGCTCACCATCGCGCGATTCGAGCTTCTCGTTGACATTTCCATAATGAG
This sequence comes from Heligmosomoides polygyrus bakeri, assembly GCA_947359475.1. Taxonomy (NCBI): domain Eukaryota; kingdom Metazoa; phylum Nematoda; class Chromadorea; order Rhabditida; family Heligmosomidae; genus Heligmosomoides; species Heligmosomoides polygyrus. The sequence goes on along the minus strand of OX375869.1, from coordinate 23,778,048 downwards.
TGGCTTTTGCAACAGCCACGGCCTTCTTCGCAGCTTTCTTCGCTTCTTGGTACTTCCGCCAATTATCGGCTGTCTTTTCGCCGAGAAACACGTGATAGAGCGTCTTCTTCTCTCGAACTTTGGCTTTCACGGCATCTATCCACAGCCATGCCTGCTTGTCGACCTTCCGTCGTCCAGGCTTCGTGATGCCGAGCTCCGACCGTGCAGCGTGACGAATCGCGTCGGTCGCCTTCTTCCAAGTTTCGTCGACAGTCGTCACTGTCGGTAACCGCACGCGAGAAATCACAGCTGCTTCCTTCTCTTTCGTTCGCCACCACTTGATTCTTGGTGCACCGCATCGCTCGAACTGCTTCAGCCTCGGAGAGGCGATCTTTAAAGTACAGATCAGCGGTCGGTACAGTGGGGTGACCGTCTCGTACGGCACGACCTTCACGTCGGTGACAAGACTTCGGTCTCGATCCTTCACAAGGACAAAGTCTATCTGAGATTTGGAGCTCCCACTATAGTATGAGATGAGGTGGGAGTCGCGTTTACGAAATACGATGTTCATTACGGTGAGGTTATGCGATACCGCATACTCAAGGATACGCTCACCATCGGCGTTACGCGACCCGTATCCGAAACCACCATGACTGCTGTACCCATCTTTCGTAGCACCTACGTGCCCATTAAGGTCACCAGTGACTATAATGACATCTTTCGACGATACCTCTGCTGTCTTCTCATCAAGCAGGTCCCAAGACACTTCCTTGGCTTCATCCGAGCAACCAGTCTGCGGAGCATACGCAGAGAAGAAGTGATCGAGTCGCTCCTTCGCGGCGACAACGATCTTCATCAATCGATCGTTAAAGCGCTCAACGCTTACAATCGAGTCACGGAATCGTTCGGAGACGATTATTCCGACACCACTGGTGGTCCTGGGACTTCCACATAGAACGGCCTTGAAGCCTCGTCCTATGTCCGTTGACTTGCGGCAGGACCACCTCGTCTCCTGCACCGCACAGAACTCTTCTATGCTCCAGTGCTTCAACCAACTCGCACGAGCGGCCCGTCAACGTACCCACATTCAGCGTTGCCACGCGGGTCCTGCTTACGTTACGGGACTTTCGAACTAGCTCAGTTGCCCCCCGATGCCGTCCTCGCATCAGGGACCCTCGCATACTTCTCACACTCGCCGGGCTCTGCGAGTGCGCGTCGGCTCCCGCGGACGCCGTAGCATTATCTCGAAAAACATGAACTGACATACACCCATACGATGTGACATTGGGTTGTTCGTAGGCCGGCCTGTCACAAGGGCCTGTCGCCTGCAATCGAATGTCCGTGATCGGCTTAGCTCGCAGAGCGAACAGTTTCCAGTGGCACCACGTGGAGGAACTGACATCGCCACCAAATATAGAAGATGTGTTGTAAAAATTAGAATAGCCCACTTTTGGTAAGAGCGATAGGTACGGTTACCCTATCTCACAGTTTTGCGGTTTGAGTCTCGAAAACGCAATGATAGGATCAGAATTGAATCGCAAGCAGAGTAATACGTTAAGAATAAGCTGTCTAAAAATCCAGAAGTGCAGTATTGACACGGGACACGGCTGACTATAAGAGTCGGCCAAAAGTCCGACGCAGGATGCACAACAAATATTTTTTGAAAACTTTGAATGACAACTGGCTTTTTCCGACTATTAAGGCGCCTAGATTATGAATGCTAATTTTCTGTAGTGATCCGTTGGTGGCACAGTTGATAATCAAACCCAGTGGGTGAACTAAACGACTAGAGCAAAATGTGCCGATGAGAATCCGAAAAGAAGTTGTAAAAATCTTTTACGAATTCCGCCGCCTCAGGTAAAGCTGGATGGACACGCGATCAGCGTCGCGCAGGGTGGAATCTAGAAGATGATGCTCGGAGTGACACGACTCACGCAAGTGCGAGAAGGCCTCCGGAGTCCCGAGCTTCGCTGACGTGCGAAGATCAAGACGCTGTCGCGTGGGCCAAGTTGTCGAAAATTAGGTGGGCCGGAATGTAATGCGCCTCGCAGACACCCACTGGACGAGAACCGTCACCGACTATATTCCTCTGAATGTCAAGAGGACACCAAGACACCCTCCAACAAGTTGGTCATACTTCTTCGTGAAAGACCTGAACGAATGTTAAGACCCTGCTCGTGTCTCTCGAGTGAGTAGGACCCATTCTGGGACGCGACAGGGACGAATGGAGACGCTGCTGGCGCCCGTTCGAGCAAGCCGATGACGAACGGGGCGACAAGTGATACAAGTGATACAGGTGAACTGATTCTCCAGAATCTCAGAATCATGTCACCTCCCCTTGGCTATTTTTCGTATTTCTTAAAAAAACTGAGGAGAAACCTTATCGTCGCCGTGCATTGGGGTGTCAAAATATCTTCTGTCAGTTCAAAGTCTCTTGTGACTCAATCGTTGTTTTCCTTTGTTTTTTAGCAACTAAAACATTATTGTTATGACATTTTCAGCTGAGATATGCAATTGTAGCAGCGTCTACCCTAATTAAAGTAGCTGAACGAAGTTATAATCATTTGAAATTAGAAGTCGAAAGCGGGGTAAATTCTCGGTTCCATCCAATAGAAATTCATGCGACTGGGTTACGTTCAGGCTTACCTCAGCGCCAGACAACGGATGGTCCTCAAACAACACTGCGCCTAGGAACAGATCCAGCTGTACATATTCGCTCCCGCGAATCTCATCCAAGAACGACTCCCACGGCTCCGCTTTCACGTAGTTGTACGAGACGTCCTCACTTTGAGTTACCTGAAAACTTATTAAAATTTTAACTTAGGAAGTAAAGATCGCTCACAGTGAAGGCCATACAAGAGTGGAGTTCAGAAAGGCGTGATCTCATCAGTTTCGACAAGAGATGTAGACACGTCTTCTGCGTGGATCGTAAAGATGTGCAAAAAAAGAAAAAATTAAGGGTTTGTGTTTTTTCATGTCGTAGCAATTTCGCGGGCACTAATAAACAGAAACAGAGGCAATTTATTTATACATCATGAAGACGTGTTCGAAATTCGGGAGAAAAGAAAGGAGAGACAAGCATGCGCAAAAAAGGGTTAGAGCTGGTAAAAGGTACAAAAGGTAAAAATGACAGAAAATAATTTTAAAAACAATTATACATATAAAGAGAAGACCAGATAGAGGATGTATAATAAATTTAGACTCATCGTGTCATATCAAAAATTTTAAGAGGTGCGTAACTTTCAATAAAGTTATAGCTTTACAAACAGTAATTCAATAATTTTGGACACACACCAAGCATATATGTCCCACTGCCCTTTTCTGAAAAGAAAAGGAGAGAACACTCCAATGTAGCAACGAACGTTCCGCTAATTTTTATCGAATTTCTATTTTTAGTCAATGGCCCAATGTAGTAGCTGAAAACGTACCTTCGAGGGCTTAACGAACAGTGAATCATCGATGTGGCGAAGCTTCCCCTCCGTGAAGAAATTCTCGGAAAGTCGTTGCGTCATCCGCGACGAGTTTGTAGCTCTGAAACAATCAATTATTGATCTTCTCCAGGCAAAACACATCAATTATTGATCTTCTCTAGGCAAGGAACTTCATTCTTTGCGTTCAGCGCTTTGAGCCTACATCAGAAGCTGCGGTAATCTCAGGTCAAGAGACGCCTAATTCAACTGACAAATATCTCATTAGTCTACTACTTCAGTGTTAAAACGAATTGTTAGGCAAAACAAACAAGAGGTTCAGGGTCTAGGCGTGAGAAGAATGCACGTTCTACATAAATCAGAAGATGAGGCATCAAAGGAAAGATTGTTGTGAGTTAACTGTACAGCTAGCACGACTCCATAAGCCTCAATGCCACGAAATCCCTTTAATCAAGAGCTTCAGGAACCGCACTCGTCACTAGGAAGAACTGGTTCGTATTTTATTCGGTGACAGGTCATACCTCATTAAAGCTCCCTTGTCGAACAGTTTAGCAAGCTGTAAAAAGGGAGAAAACTAAATGAAAAAACTACGGACATTCATAAGCGCAGTCGGTGGAGGTACTGTCTGTCGCCTGCACCCGGCTCCAAGTTTTTGGTTCGGATTTAATGCCCAGGCCAACCAAGACTTTCATCCGTCAGAGTTCTATGAGTTAGTACCAGTCTTTTCTGGGAAGGATAAAGCACTCACTTGTTCAACGGCCACCCACCGCAAGCGTATGTCAAATGTACGCATTCAAATGGCATTTACGACAGCTCGTAGAAGTACATAGAATGCGTAGAGCATCCAAAAAAGATTTTTTGGAATGCCGTACTTTATGGAACGCCGTAGTTTATTCTGTCCCTTCTACGGAAGTTCATTCTGTGGTTATAGTTCAATGAAGCAGTTAGGTGAAGCAAAGACGGCGGCGATGGAGACAATAATGATCGAGAAAGCGCACAGTATACAGCGAACTATGATTATTCCAAAACACTAGTTATAAGCAAGGAGGGATGTGCAGGAAATTCTTTTTCGAGAAAAGCGGAGCACAAAATACGGAGCTCAAAAATGGGCGGAAACCGAAATACGAAACACGAAAACGGAAATAGCTCAAGACTCATTATTTCACCTAGTTTCTTAGAAAAATATGTCCATAATGGGGGTAATAACTATGTTACCGTTAACGACATTAGGAAGCGTGCAAGGCAGCATGCGTTGAAATCTGCCATGAAAAGCTTTGACGTACCCATTATTTGTCTCCACATCGACTGGCCGTGCATCATAGTAGACGATGTTGGCGTCGTCATTAATTGCCATTTCGGCTCGCCGATAATCCAGAAGATGAGCACCGGCTGACGATTGGTGGTGCTCCTGAACCGAGAGTGCTTTAGGTGCTCGCACTCATGGAGTTTGTACACTTTTACTTTCATGAACTTTAGGCTGGCTTATATTCTGTCAGCAAATTAAATTGAGCGCCTAGGTCCGCTAGATAATGCAGTCCTGTACACTCCGGCCAGGGCCTAAACGTAAAAAATCTAGTAGTCTGGTTTTAAATCTGGTTTTTATTTATTTATGAATGCGGACCTAAGTCCATCTTATCCTCCAGTATCATACAAAACGACAACAACGGAAAGTTCGGGCAACAGTCACAACAAGGGAGATGAAACACAGAAAAAAGCAATGAATAAAGGTATAAGACCAGGAACACAAAATGGGTTTGAATCTCAGGATCTCTCTGTAAAGGCACTTTTACTGATCCTAATCTTGAACAGGTAGAGTGGCAGGAGTAGGAAGTCGTTGCAGTATGGGTTTCTTCCGCAATTTCGCTAATTCTCTCAACCTCCATGTATAGTGGAATAGGGCTTCTAAAGACTTTCAACAACGCCTCTGTGCAGCTTTTCAGAAAACCAAACCTGAGAACTACTGCGGAAAACAGACAGTAACGCCAGTAACACATCAGACCTCTTCGTAATCCTCAACGAAGAACGCGTATTGGACGCCATCGGGTGGGTAGAGAGATGCTTGTTCCTTGAGAAACCGAGCTCCTACCTAAAAGTAGATGAAATAAGTACGAAACTAGTACGCTAAAAAGTCGTAAAATATGAATATAAATCTGGAAAAGCAAGAAACTTAAAACAAAAAAATAAATGAGGGTTCTAGCGTTTAGAAATCACTATCAGGAGAACGAGAGCCATCGTATGCCACTTCGACAGCTAATCCATCTCAAGACTAAAGTAGATAAACATTCAAGAAAAGCACTATTGTCACAAAAAACAAATACCTTTAAAGAATGTTCTATCTGCTCATCAACTGATTCGAGTTCGCCTTCAGTTGGACCTTCCTGAAAATCTATCGATTTTTGAAATTCCTGTCGGACACATCTTTTTGTCTCAAGGTGAAAAGTGAAAAAGGCAGTGGAAAAAAGAATTTACAAGACCTTGCGAAGGTTTAATGCATCCGAGCTCTAAGAACCCGATCCCCTAGTGCTCACACATAGGCGTAGAGCGATCGGTTTTAACCGACAACGGAAATTAATAAAAATCGATTAATAAAAACCAGTTTTTTCCAGTGGTAGGGATCATTGTAGAGCTTTCTGGACATGTGAATAGCTAGATGTGGTACGAGTCGTTAATGTGGCTTGCATGTGTGGGGGATGCACCAGGCCATCAAGTCGTGTCGAATGAACATGAACCTAGGTGGAAAACAACGTCGTCGTCCATCCAACAACGTGGTTGACCATCGCGTTTTGGCCTCCACCTATAGGCCGCACCAACGACAAGCACCCATTATGGCAAGATCACTCTTTCTGAACGTCCTCCGCAAGAAGAAGCTGTCGTGATTGAAGAACAGACACCCACTGAAACTCAAGTTTGTGTACAGTGATTTTCCGAAACCAAACGACTATTTCGTATCATCCAGATCGGGGTCGAATTATAGGTCCGTACATCTGTGAAAAGTAGAGCTGCTAAGGAAACTAAATGAATTATGGCTGATGATGGCTCAAAGCAGGAATGAAGTAGTCGATTGTTAACGTTGAAGGAAAAGGAACAATACCTCCGGATGAATGGTTAGGCGCCGTTGAAGACGTCTTGCGAGCTGTACGGATCCACGCTTTCTTTCTACCGTTTGCTCGGCCTGAAAAATGACGACGCTTCGGAAATTTTCAATATTATGCTCCTGCCACTACTTGCTTAACATTGCTGTCTTAACATAGGAGTCGACCAAAGAGCGATATTCATATATAGTGCTCTCACCAAAGCCTTAGAGAATACTATTTTTTCAGACAGGTGCAAATAAACTTTGCACTTTATGTCGACATGGATAACTCGGATCCGTCATTTTTCAAACTCTAGTTAAAAGAATTAAGCGAACAATTGGATTTTTCAAAAATTCCGAAACCTATAGAGAGTCAAATAGAGGTGATTTACCAGATCGGATTTCCGGATAAATCAAATAAATAAATAAATAAATAAATAGCCGATTCTGATCAGACATCCGAAATCCTATTGGACATCCGATTTGAAATTGGAATATGAATCAGTTACTCGCATCATCCGAAGTTCGCTCTTGTTAAAGCCACTCATATCTGAATCGCCTCAAGATCCGGTACTTTTTAGAAATGACGTTATTCGCAAAATTCTTTTAACCGGTTAAAAAAAACGAATTCGAATTATCCGATTCGCGTCGGATCCGATGCGTAGTAGCGAGATGGCATGGTTTTGTCTATTTCTGAGAACAATGCCTTCTCTCTTACTAGTTAAGGCCAGTCCTGTTTATCATTCAAATTTATCTGTTACTGTTACATTGAATTGGATGTGACGAATCACTAGGTTTTACCTGCTTCCGAAGTTTCGAACGCATCGAAGCCTTGAGCTCTGCAGAAGTGTTGGTACGCTTCGACGACTGTGAGAGAGAAGGGCTGAAAAAATCGCATAGCATTCTCTATTGCCAATAGTTGACCATAGAAATGTCAGTTAAAAATCCGGTTTTATAAATTTCTACAACAAATGCAAGGTAACCAATGTTAGCAAAGAAAGGTTTATTCAACCTCTACCAGAGCGATTTGTGCCTATACTAATGAGGAGCAACTTCGGAGTTTTGAATGTACTTTTGTTCTGTCTATGTACTTTTCCAAGCTATTTATTTATTTATTTATTTATTTACGTTTTCGGGAGTCGGGAGCCTGGTATCGCAGTCGGAGGAATCACATGCTGTCGCCTGCACCCGATTATAACTTTCCGCTCAGGACAGTGAAGCCTTCCATCACTCCAGGGTCACTGAATTGGTACCAGATTTGTCTCGGAAGGATAAGACACTGCCAACGCAAATCATTGTATGTCCAGTTACACATTCAAATTTCTTCGATTTCATTCTGCAGAAGTAGGATGCATAGTGCATCCCAAAACGGATGAAATGGTGCCGTTTTTTATCCCTTTTTAATACACTCCATGTTTGTTGAAAAGTCAGAGAATAGCTTAACGCCAAGTTGCTGTCTGCTACCGAAGAATCGAGGATGCAGTGAAAGCTCTGTACGAACTGTACAAAGCTCTGTTTATGAGGCTCCTCGCGTCCCTCGAGCGAGAACAGTCCGTTGGAGCACTCTGGCATGCGACAGGTGACACTGCTGGCGACCGTTCGAGCGACTCGATTTTTCCTAACTACAAGTAATCCATATAATCAATCCATGTTTAAAATGCACCATACATTCTAGTTTTATGGAATTTTGAGAAAGCAACTTCAATGCATATTTGGTCTGCGCAATCAATTGCTGTCCAGCCGGTGCACTGCACGAAAGCAATAATGTCAGCCCTTATGGATAAGGACGGAGAACAACGCAAACGTCTCGAAGAGTGATGGAGACCATCGTTCAAGAATTCTACACGGATCTGTTTCGCGCTTCCATCACTGTCCCGCTTCATGCCACCAGCTGAGAAAGCACCTCCCATTCTGGAACCAGAAGTTGCTCGTGCCATCAGAAGGATGAAGCCAGGCACTGCTCCCAGGCCGGACGGCATTTCTGCTTACCTCCTTCGTGCGGGTGGCAGTGAGCTCTGCTCACTTCTTGCCAAGCACTTCAACCACTACCTTCGACTTGGTAGGATTCCGGACTCATGGAAGGAGTCGAAAACAGTTCTAATCTTCAAAAAAGGTCAGCAGGAGGATATCAACAACTATCGACCCATCAGTCTTCTCTCGGTTGTCTACAAGATCTTCACCAAGATACTGCTCAATCGTATGGAGCGTTGCTTGGATGAGTATCAGCCAGTGGAGCAAGCGGGTTTCGCAAGGATTTCCCTTGCATAGACCGTATTCAGACTGTCTCACAACTCATCGAAAGGAGCCGCGAATACCACATCCCACTTGTCGTTGTCTTTGTGGATTATCGGAAAGCGTTCGACTGTGTGGAAACCAACGCCATTCTGTAAGCGCTTGTGCATGTTGATAGATAGAAAGCCTAGAATTCCTATCGGGAAAGGAGTACGGCAGGGAGACACGATTTTCCCTAAGCTACATATTCACAGCCGCACTCCAGGATGCCATGAAGGACTTGAAGTGGGACGACAAAGGCTACTTGTCGACGGTAAACGGATCAGCAACCTTCGCTTCGCCGACGATATTGTTCTCATCTCTACCAGCACGACAGAAGTCGAGGAAATGCTGAACGAGCTCAATGTGGCAGGTATGAAGATTGGATTGACATGAATATGTCCAAAACACAATTTATGGTCAACCAGAGGTGTGACACGGGGCTCGTAAGGTTAAATGGAGTCGCTCTACAACAGGTCGACTCCTACGTCTATCTGGGAAGAGAGCTGAACATGGATAACGACTTCGTTCCTGAAATCGCCCGCAGGAGACGCGCAGCATGGGCAGCCTTCAGTTCGATTCGCGAAGTCACCGATCAGGTCAAGGATGCAGGTCTCAGGGCCTCGATATTCAGCGCCTCTGTACTGCCTGCGATGTGTTACGCGATGGAAACCTGGCCCGACAACAAGACAATCGCCAGAGCAATGCAAACTACCCATCGTGCACTGGAGAGATGCCTTCTGGGGACAAGCCTTCGTCAGCAATGGCAAGAAGGCCCACGAAGCTCGGAGCTACGGGAGAAGTCGCAACGAGCAGACCCGCTGCAGTACATGAAGAAGTCCAAATATCGCTGGGCCGGACACCTGCTTCGACGAAAGGACGATAAATGGAGTCTTCATGTCACAGAATGGCTCCCAAGAGACCATAAGAGACCACTGGGACGACTGCCAGCGCGAAGGATGGAAGATCCTTCACAGAGCCAAGTCAACCTCACTGGATGCAAGCTGCCAGCGATCGAGCAGTCTGGAATAGTTGAGGTCCCTGCTGAGAAAACCTCCAGCCGACAAAAGGACCATCAAAGTATCAAAGTAAGTAAGCCGATGCACAAGTCAGTATCCTATCTACAACAGAGATGTCTGAAACCAATTCATCGACTCGAAAGAACGGAAGGCTTTGTTGAGTTGAGGTCAAAGCGTTTAGCCAAATGTTCATTTGGGGTGTATAGAGAGCGGCGACTCCTCCGACTACCAGCTTCAAGGATGCTGTTTGAAAAGTCCGCCAGTTGAAGGCGATACTTTGCCTAAGCAATATTTAACGACATCTCGATTTGAGCTCACCCCAAAAACCTTTATTCTCTATAACCCATCCTCAGAAGTGTTGCGTGCAACTGAAAGAAAGTAAGACAAGCCGCACGCTCGACTAACCTCACACCTCTGCCATCCATTGATAAGCCGTCGTCCATGTCCGCCACGGATGGGATGTCTTGTGACGGCGTGGCCGGAGACTGCACGGATAATCGACTACCGACGTTGATCTGATCGTGGTGCTGAACTCGTATGATAATTTTGTACGCCTTTTGAAAGCTTAGCAGCATTTAGATTTGATTTGGGAATTACACTCACGGATAATGGAGCGACAGCCACTGAGGAGTGGTCTTCGACAAGTCGATCATGCACATCTTCGAACACTTTCCCAGCCTGAAACTTGTAGATTGTGGCCTCCTTCTTCGACATTTGAAGGGAACTCCAAAAAACAAACACGTTACGACGTGTAGGCTGCGCGAAACCTAGCTCCTATGAGAGCAGCGAGAACTCGCGGCCAACGTCGCACCTCGAAGAATCGATGTTGCAAGTGCTTCTCGAGTTATGAGCCACTTCAACGTCGGAGGATTCGGCAATAAGGTGGGCTATCCATTCCACTGACACCCGCTGGTCGAGAGCCGTAGATGACTGCATTCCAAAGGGTACCAGGAGAACACCAAGAGCTAGATTCATCAGCGACTTACAGCAATTTAACGGAGAAAATGCAGCTGAAATCCCTGATAGCGCGGCTTATCAAGCGATGCGGTGAAATATTTTACCATATCGTTTGCTGAAAAGCCGCGCTATCAGGAAATTGGGTTGTATTTTCTCTATTAAATTGCGTAAGTCGTTGATTAATCCAGCCCCAGGCCGCACACCAACGCGTTGGTCGTACTTTTTCATGAAAGCTGTGAACGAGCGATATGATGCGCTTCGTGTCCCTCGAGCGAGGAGAATCCATTGGAGCACTCTAGCACGAGACAGGAACGAATGGAGACGCTGTTGGCGATCACTCGAGCTATTCGATGATCAGCGGTACTACAGGCTACGCTACTAGGCTTCGGTAAGATATTGCGACATCAGAACACATGCACTAACCGCGCATCCTATCCTATGAACTTTCACAAATTTATTAAAACCCTTCTTCCATACGAACATATACAGTCTGTTGTCTCGTATAAAAAACTGATAGTAGTTCTACAGCCATCTAATGTAGGATTTCGAAGATCACCTTGATTTTGAATTTGAGCAAGTGATCCTTGATGGAGTCTCGTCTGGTGTGCTTCTTCTCAGAATGCTCGTCTTTGTGATGCTCTTTCGGCAAGTCGACTGTCGGCGATGGCTAAACCGCACGCAATTGAACGACGATATTTTTGGTCATTAATGAAACCAGGCCTTTTTCGCTTTTGCGCCAGGGGTGACTCGAACCCACACCCTTTGCTTTCCGACTATTGTGCTAGCCCATTGCACCACCAGCGCCATGTTATCCAACGCAACACTTGCGATATCCTCTTGGGCCACTGCTCACCGATCACGTCACATGTTGCGATGGATCACATAGCGATAATGGTTTAATAGGCTAGCCTCCTTCCCAAAAAGCAGAAGGTGCAGGATCGAGTTCTACTCGACGCAAAGTTTTCATCGCATTAAAACGTCCTTGTAACAATAGAAAACAAAAATTATTTTGGAGACTTATTTTGAAGAGCAAGGCGATCACACACCTTAGTCGGCGAGAACACCTCGTCACTAGGATGTGGTCGAACTTCGCTTAGTGATCGCGGAAAAAAGCTCTGAAAAGCCTATGGTAACGCAGTTTATTATCAGTTATTTATTATGGTTAATTATCTGAAGAACCGAAGTCAAATAATACCGAAGTAAATTACCCTTGAAGATGTTGATGCCCTCGATTCAGTTGATTTCACGGATTCTGGAGATTTCAGATCTGGTGACGGTTCGAGATTTTCCGTCCACGATGCCGACATGCGTCTTTCTAAAGCATCTCGTAACGTATTTATCTAGCTTTGACAGTTATTCGCTTACTGCTTTGAATTGGGGGAAGAGGCCCTCTTCTCGATGCCGGCAAAGGCGCCGGCATGACATCGTCTGCTTCGTCCATCTTTTTTTCTTTCCTCAACGTCCTTTATCTGTCCACATATAGAACCCGAAATAGACCTGAAAATCTTTTTACTTTAATCTTATTTCGTACAATGAAGGTTGTACTTTACTGGAGGAAGCGAAGGCGATGTTTGAGGTGGTGAATGATTGGGCAACTGAGCCTTCCCAGAACCACCTCAGCGCTTGTTCTGAAAAGCTATCCAAAAAGGACATAGAAAAAAGAAAGAAAATTTTAGAAAATAAAGGTAAAGAATAACAGCATGAATAAAAATAAGGTGCTGTGCTTTGAATACGTGTCATAGGCAGTGGATGCGATTCTGGTGCAAAGATGTTGCGCAGGCGCTGGCAGGTCTCCATGACAACGCATGCTCGCGTTGCGGACTGGTTTACCTCACCTGCAAGAAGTCTGGGTGTAACACGACGGCGTGAACCCTTTAAATAGAGTTCCGTCTAACCTAAGGAAAGGCTAGTCACAGTTTTGGTTCACTGATGCCGTAAGAAAGTGTGCGCGCATGAAAACAAAAAGAACGGGAGCAAAAGCTAGCTAGATAGAGTGTCTTGAAGAGATCGTTTTTAAATGTACCTGATATTGAGTGATAAAATAGAAACAAAACGAGTCTGCTATATCCTGAGGCCGGATTTATGAATGACTTCACCCAGGGTTAATTGGGTAGAGAGCAGAAATAAAAAATAAAATAAAAATAGAAGCGTTACCTGGACTTTACAAAAGCATGGAGGAGGGTGAAAGGTGAGGTAGAATTATATCGTTTACCGCATTATATCATACCAGGAATACCCAACTTCCCTCAGACCACTATTCAATGTTAAATTAAAGTAAACTTATCCGTCACCATTAACCCATTACCTTACCCATCGTGAATCCGGCTTTTTAACACCAAAATGGAAAAATGCATCTGTAGCGCAGTCGACAGCAAGCGTCAACGAGAAATACAGGTGTTCATAGCGCGTTCAAGCCTACAGTTGCTCCTCGAAGGTGACGATCTGTTGTAAAAATTCTTTAGAAAGGAAGCTTTCAGCTGGTCAGGGCTGCGCGTAAATTATTAGGGACTCACTGCATGTATCTAGCAAAATGATCTACCTATATCTGAGAAATGAGCCGCCATATTAGGCTATATCAGGCAAGAAGCTGATACTACCCATCGGCAGCCGGTGGCCAGGTCGTTAAACAAATATCCAAGAAAGAAACGGTAACAGCGAAAGTAGGAGTATCACCTTCGACTCATATGGATAACCATATGAGGTTTATTCTTCTCACAGGAACCAGTTGATATGGTCACCTTCAATTAGTTTTCATGATCATGATTTGTGAAATATTCTTCCTTGTTTCTACTCTAAGCAAAACTTCATAACCTCTCAGCTCTCTTTTGAATGTTTGTCGTTTAAGAAAAGAGATAGGACCGGTTGTTGGGTATGGTTCATAAGAGGTAGAAAGCCGGAATAGGCGTGATTCAGTGGCACCAGAATGATAATCATGGTCCATGGTTACAAAACATGAGTTTTGCACTTCCATTTTCAACCCTTGTCCAAAGAAACACATCCAATTACTTAAAAGCGTTCAAAATAACTACACACGTAAACTATTTATGAGGTGCTTCAAGCTAGGATATGCTAACATTCCAAACGGAGTTCAAAGGGCCAACAACCTGGCTTACCCTCCCTACGAAGCAGAAAGAAAAGGGCTGATCTGATCATCCTTTATAAAATTCTCACAAATAGAATTTTCATTGAAAGCATAGTTTTTTGATGTCCGAATAACGAGGAAGACTTAGATTGTTTCCCAAAGTGCCAAGGTCACAGGTTAGGTCTAACTTCCTTGCTTACCGGAACCTTAAGGATCTCAACCTGCTTATATGCGAATCTGAAGGTTTTTATAACATGCATGTCTGTCAGTTTAAGCACGTTTCAACCCGAAGAGGTCCTTTGTATATGGTTTTAGTTACATATTTTTATATTTGTTGTTTGTGCTAGTGACGATTATTATTATTTATTTATTTCTGGCGTGATTGTAATTCACGCCAGAAATAAATAAATAGCACGCAACTTGCAAACAATTTCACCAGCCATCAAGAACTTGTGACTCCTTAGATGAGCTTAGCAAAATTCGATGTGAAGAACATATACCATGGAACTTGTGTTCAGCATGTTGCAGCGTTCAGTTCGTTGGTAAGCAGTGGCAAATTGAACGAAACTGAACTTATTCTATGGATAGAGCATCAATCAATTCGATTGAATTAAACCTGGTTTTTCAAACCAGCATTCTTTTTCACAGACAACATGCGTGCATGATGTGAAAGAATAGAGCATTCTGTCACCACTGCTAGAACATAAGCTCACGAATAAATGAACTAATTTCAAGGTCTAAGCGCTCTGCATCTGTGTGCAGAAGGCAGTTTGCTCATTTTCGGTGAAACATACAACATTCCACTAATAGTGGACGCGTAGCGGAGCTTTCAGCAGTGAGCCACGACATGAGCAGTTCTGAAATTTTAGCAAAAATCTGGTCACATCACGTGTTTTTGAGCACTCCTCTCTGACTTCGGATGTACCCTCTTACTCGTCTGCCTTCGTTTTATTAACAATCGAAACGGTTCTCTAGTTCAGTCGCGACTCCGACACTTCACTGATGCGGCGTTGTGCACTTACGACAATCACCGTTCCACTATTATCCGCTACAGAGCTCTGGGAGACCGTCACGCGACACGGCCAGCCGGTGGCTACAAGAAGTGCGAGCTCCAGTGGTACTTTTGTGACTTCCAAGTATAGAGGCAAAGCCAGTCGACATTGAACATCCTCAGAAATGCAGAAAATAATTCAACACATTCTGGCAGATGCTGACTTTCTTTGCACCCTCAAGGGCCATCCTCAAGAGGTGGCCTAAGAATAGTTCACTGCGTTTTTAGACTTGTTGATTTCTGTGCGTTGTTTGAAGTATTGAATCTTCTACCATCATTTACTATATCTTCAGTTGGTTTGTAATTTTCTTTATTTGTTCCTACCTGCGTGGTTATCCACGTACATTTAAATAAAGAATTTACATACTTCTACTCGCACTTTCTTTTACGCGGCCGGCATGAATACCTAAATACATCATTAAAAATTATCTTTCAAAACTCCAAAACATTTTTTTCAAAATCATTTTAAGCAAGCTTCTCGTCACTTTCTGTTGCTCGCTCATTTGATAGCCTAGCTTCTATATTTAACGCTATGTCGCCAGTTTTGATCGCACAGGCTTCGTCGTTCAAATTGGAAGCTGATGATTTTGAAATAAATATGTATCCAACCAAGTGGGCTTTAATGCTCCAAACTTGGCTGAAGTCTGACAGCAAAAATAGCAGGAATGTTAGGGCATCAGTCAATGTTGCCTAATGATCGCCAAGCAAACTTTCTCAGAGAGTTCAGAGGTGCACTACTGCATACTGTTTGACATAAGCCTCTTAAGACTCCAAGCATTTTGACAGGGTCAGAGCAAGGGTCGACTTTCTGTGCTCCTCGAATGTCTAGAGGATTAGTCTGCTGAAGAGGCGCCAGCGAGACAGCTGTCAACTTGGAACGCCTTGGAGAACTTTTCCACTTTTCACTAGCGGGCGAGCCTCTTCCAAGGAAGCCACTGTTTTCGTTTTTCTACAGTTTTTCTGCAAACGCACAATTCTGCAAACACACAATCCCTGTCGCTGCAAGCCTTTTCTTGGCTTGACATGTGACGCACTCTCTGTAGTAGACAATTAAAAAATATATAAATATTTCAACAATGGGTTAATTAATGAACAGAGGGTGTAGAATTAGGCACTACTCCGTTCTTTGGCGTAGTGTGTACTAGATATTCAGCACTAGAAATTGCGGCGCTGTTCGGATTCCCTTTCCGAGAATATCAATACATCTGTTCTCATAAATTCGACATTTGTACGAGCTCTAGTGAATGGAAGCACATATAGGGTAAGGGCGTTCATTGGATCCGACACCGATTCGGATCCGCCATTTTTTCAAATCGTGGTTAAAGGAAAATGGAATTTTTGAAAAGTCTAGATCTCAAAGCGATCCAGATAGGGGTGATTTTCATTTGATTTTTTCCATTCGATTCTTCTGATAAGGATAAAGGATGAAGGACGGCGTTACTCAACCTCTCTTCGGATGCGCCACGCATTCTAATTGGCAATCTTCCGATAATTAAAATAATTGATTTTGATCAGGAATTCGATGTCCTATCCGATTCGGATATCCTACGTGAGATGTGAAGATAAATCAGTTATTTGGATCATTCTAAAATCCTTCTTGTTAAAGCTTCTTTTTCCTTAATCATCCCAGGTTACCGGGATTTCTAAAAATGCCATTGCTCCCATAATCCTTTTAACCGGGTTCGAAAACATGACGAATTCGAAATAAAAAAAATCACAATCGGCGTCATAACGAATGTCTACAAAACAGTACAGCGTGAAGCGCAGACCTGGAAGCACCTGTAAGAGGCGTGTTTCTGTTTGTTATAGATGTTCTCTAAATTATTGTCAGCCGCAGACCGAGAGTGGTGTCGACCTTTATATTAGGCTTATGTTTCGGAGTTCTCGCCTTCGCCAGAGCAAGGAAAAGTCGAGGTCATTTGAAGATCTACTCCTCTTAAGCCGATCCCCAGGAGTGTCGTACTAACGCTAACATTAGTGGTAGGGTCAAAGTAATCCACCAGACATCCGTAGCTAGCACGGGTAGGTGTGCGAGCTCATATCCACGGACCACCAGCCCCAGGGACCTCCCTGACCACGACCACCTAGTTCATACCAGCGGAGGTCGACCTAGAGTGCCTCTTGCAACTTACCCTTGCAGTATTTTTTAATTCCTTAATTTCTCAATTTGTTAATTTTTAATTTCTGGCCGCTATCCAAAACTCTTGAGAGTTCGGCATGTCGTGAGGGCGAGCTTGCGTGCCAAGATCGTGATCGCCGTCTCAAACATTGTGACATTGAAGCTGTGTACCTTCTTACACTACTCAATACGGGGATGGGGATACAGGGGAAAAGAGCAGACCGCTTTGCACCGCGGTTAAGGTTTTTGTGCCACCGTAGCTCCGGACCCTGAGCTTCCCAAGCGGTAGACACATTAGACTTTTTTGGGCCATCCAAGAGCTGCTTAACCGCCGTGCAAAGCGGGCTGCTCTTTTCCCCTATATGCCCATCCCCGTATTGAGTAGTGTAAGAAGGTACACAGCTTCAATGTCATACAGCCACCTGCGCTTCCAGACGGGCAGACTACACAAGGTGGTGTGTTGTGTATACGTCCTGCCGAAGTGGCGGCTCTAAACCAGTTGTCCCATTAAGCTTGTGGGATGGATCTCAATCACTCTCACCAAGTCCTGTAGAGCTGCTTTTCGAAATCATGTGGGAATAGACGCACTTGTTTTGCCTGACAGAAACGTCATGCAGGTGGTACCCTCTTTTTCTTGAAATTGAGCTGCGATCACCACAGCTCGCCGCCTTTGTCCGTGGAACTCTTCCGTGAGATACCCGTTGGCTCTTGCAATGTGACTTGCCAAATCCCCTTCCATGGTTTCCTGTTCTGCATCAGATGAGACTATATCCGCCGTTCGCTACACATCTTTTACCACTTCCTTCTTCATACTACTTAGATCAGATGATCAGAAGTGGAGAAGGATATTTTGTTGCTCAGCTTGTAGCAACACGTCGTCCTGAAAACCCCTCCGGAAAGACCAACCTGTACGTTTAGAAATGGTGGCTTGTTATTTGTAGGCTCTTCTCTAGTGAGCTTTATCTGCTCAGGCCACCCGTTACAAAGGCGAACAGGTGTGAATCTCGGTCTGAGTGGGACACACTACGGAGCAGTCGTCTATGTGCCTACCGTATTCGAAAGGATGCATTCTGTGAACGGGGCTTCCACTTTCCATATGAATACCACCGCAAGCATGGGAATCAACCTTTGTCCTACTGGCAATCACTTCACCTTACTGTAGCACTTCCTCACCACGTTGCTCCTGTATAATTGCACCTATGACAGTCGGAAGTGTCATGATCTGCACTATCTTCTGCTTCGCCCAAGAAAATATTACATGCTTTGTGATTTGAAATTTTCTGATGACAGTTTTTTTTCGGTTTCTTTCATTTGCCTCAAAATTTTCTGCATTTCGCAGTACCACTTTATGTAGGTACCGAATCGGCAATAATCGGACAGGATCGCCTGGCACGAAGACGCCCACTCCGCTTCTTGCGCGTGAGAACACACGAAGGTTTTTCAGCTTTTATGGCTGCGAGGAGCAGATAAACGATCCCCATGGGAGACAATGGCTTCGTGCCGTTGAACCCAATTAATCCGTTCAGCTGGCTGCTCGCTTGAGCGGCGTTCCTTGTTGACCAAGAGTCCGAGATATGCAAATTCGTGCTTGTTTTTTACTGCGAGACCTTTCCACTACTCTCCTCCCTATTTTTGATATTTTCTGTGTTTCTAGGACCTTTTGTCATTTTGCGAAGAACTACGCGTTTCATAGGCCAATGTTTCTCTGCAAATCAAGGCACAGCCTACTTCCGTGCAGGGTATGAAGCATCAAATGGCCACAGAGGTCTGGGCATACCCCTCTGCCCCCAGCGTAGAGACAGGAGAACAGACTGACTGACCGATCGACCGTCGACATATGGCGGCGCGCTTCAACGCCTGTTCACGACCGTATGCCCTACCAGCCCTTCCCCGTCTTCCATAGCCTTGACGTAGTCCTATCATCATACCCTTGTGAACACAAAGCACAATTGTCCAATTTTTGTGGAGTTTTTTTTTTTGACGGACTCCTCTCTACTTCTCTTGAGCAGTCGCTTTTCGCAGATCGATAACTTCCACTAATGTATTCTATCTGAAATGCAAGGTCTGCCTCAAGGAATTGACGACGTGTCGATGTCACAGTTTCTATGGGATATGCAACCTCCCTGAAAACCGTTTTAAAATTAACTTCCTAAAAGTCCTTGAAATCAAATTTGCTTTGCAGAATTCTTCCTCGCCGTTTTTGCGATGCTTCTATTCCACTGCGCTCTCAACTCGACGGATCGTCTACAGTTTCTATCACATCAGAGGATAGTAGAGACTAGAAAACTGTTACTGAGACTGATAGTTGAGCTTCTGCACCATCACAGTCACTGTCGAAGTAGTCTTGTTCACATGAAGTAGTGCATTAGTTGATACAGACTGCCACAGGTTCATCCTTAACTACTTAGCCAATTATTCATCTGAATGAATTA
Source organism: Heligmosomoides polygyrus bakeri (assembly GCA_947359475.1). NCBI lineage: Eukaryota > Metazoa > Nematoda > Chromadorea > Rhabditida > Heligmosomidae > Heligmosomoides > Heligmosomoides polygyrus. Next base: position 23,758,637 of record OX375869.1, on the reverse strand, counting down.
GTACGCTTGCTTTTTTTTAAAGTTTCCATGTGTTGAGAAAAAAAAACCAGATAATCGGCAAAAGATGATAATTAACTTGATAATTAATATGATCTGGCGGGCAATCGAAATGTTGGGAGCAAAGGTCTTACATATCATTTAACAACTTACATATGAGTAACAATCAGATCACATCTTTTCTGCCGCAAGCATGGGTGTACATACTGCACTTCAACTTGCCCCTTTCTTAACTACGAAGATTCGTTACTTACTGTGATACTTTGATACTTTGATGGTCCTTTTCTCGGCCGGAGGTCTTCTCAGCGGGGACCACAACTCTTTCAGATCTCTGGCTGCTTGCATCCAATGAGGCAGACTCCGCTCTCTGAAAGATCTTGACAATGAGTCTGCCCATCGCGGTCGTCCCAGTAGACTCTTATGGTCTCTCGGGAGCCATTCTGTACACGGAGACTCCATCTATCGTCCTTTCGTCGAAGCAGGTGTCCGGCCCAGCGAGATTTGGACTTCTTCATGTACTGCAGCGGGTCTGCTAATTGCGACTTCTCCCGTAGCTCCGAGCTTCGTAGGCCTTCTTGCCATTGCTGACGAAGGCTTGTCCTCAGAAGACATCTCTCCAGTGCACGATGCGTAGTTTGCATTGCTCTGGCGATTGTCTTGTTGTCGGGCCAGGTTTTCGTCGCGTAACACATCGCAGGCAGTACAAAGGCGTTGAATATCGAGGCCCTGAGGCCAACATCCTTGACCTGATCGGTGACTTCGCGAATCGAACTGAAGGCTGCCCATGCGGCGCGTCTCCTGCGGGCTATTTCAGGAGCGAGGTCGTTATCCATGTTCAGCTCTCTTCCCAGATAGACGTAGGAGTCGACCTGTTGTAGAGCGACTCCATTTAACCTTACGAGTCCCGTGTCACACCACTGGTTGACCATAAATTGCGTTTTGGACATATTCATGTCCAATCCAATCTTCATACCTGCCACATTGAGCTCGTTCAGCATTTCCTCGACTTCTGCCGTGCTGGTAGAGATGAGAACAATATCGTCGGTGAAGCGAAGGTTGCTGATCCGTTTACCGTCGACAAGGAAGCCTTTATCGCCCCAGTTCATCCGATAAAAACAAGCTGAACTTAGTTTGTCTCGTTTTTTGCTCTACATCCTTTCCTCCTACAATACATTAATCTGATTCCCTGTTCCTAATTCGCTGTTTGACCATTTTACATTTGAACTCTTATTGCTCCCTTGCTAAACTTATTCTTCATGCCGAATATATAAAGAAATCATTAAAAATGAATAGCTGTCAATATAATCAATCCCTTTGTGAAACGGTGCCATACCTACATATTTCTACGGGATCCTTTGGAAGCGGCTCTTATAGGAATCCCAACACGTGTGCCTAGAAGGCATGCACCGTTCAGCTAAAAAAGGGCCAAACAGGGGAAGGAACTCCAGGATGTAGCACATTTCGACAGAAATGCGGTAAATAGGCGAAATCGTGGAGTTCGTTGAACGCCCACGGGCTCGCCTCCTTATAAGAACCGTTTTGACAAATTGATACCGAATTGGTCCATATGGGGGAGTGCTAGTCTAGTCAGAAGAGACGCCGGCTGTCGTGAGCGCTCCGATTCAACACTACTGTTTCTGCTCCCCCCCCCCCCCCCACGGACTCCTCCAGGGTCGGTGAATTGGAACGAGACGTGTCTGGGAAGGATAAAAAACTAATCTTTCTATCGGCTACCTACCGAAAGTCTGCGTGTAGAGACCAAATACGCACTCAATTTGCCTCTTCTGCATAACCTAGACGAAGAAAACACAGCGTATTTCCGAAAGGGATTGAGTAACGCCGTTCATTGTCCTTTATTTGTGTATAACGGCTTTTGGTGGTCGATAAGCTGATTTTAATTTCATTCCATCTAGAATAATTTGACACGAACTCACCGACCCCGGAGTATTGTAAGGCTTGGTCGGCCTGAGCCGGACCCGAACTGAGAATAATATATGCGATAGAGGCCGCATCCTCCGACTACACACGTTCAAGTAAACATTCAAGCAAAAATAAGTATATAGGCTAATAATTAAATAAATTACGCGAAAGAAGCATTATACGATCAAAACTGTTTTCCGAGATTGAATGCTTTGTATTTTCAACCCTCTCGAGACGCGCTTCTCACATGAATATGTGTTCTTGTTGAATTTTCATGTGACGAAGAGGTGGCCTCCCTACGTTCTCATCTAAGCAACCACCGCTAGCCATTCTTAGCATGGATACACGTTCGGCATTTCTGTGGATTTGCAGCAGAATAAATACGCATTTCGAGAATTTCTTCCGATTCGCTACCTTCATTTTCTCGCCTTGCTCTAGGAGTGTCATGGTAAGATTGCTGTAAACGTCTTTTTTCCACCGTTGCACCGTCCGGTGGTCCCATAATCTCCGAGAGGTGGTAATTGGCCACCTGGTGGAATATTGTGGGTTGGTTGAAAAATGACGGCATTATCTGACGCCGTGCTCCACGGCGAACTCTATTTTCCTTTAGGCAGGCGCTGTTCATTCGGGTCAGATGCTCTCACGTATTCAAAGATATCATGCACTAGAGCTATCCAAGTGGTTTAGTCAATTAATGTGCCAGGAAATCAGTCATCAGAAAGCAGAAATTCCTCCCAGACTAGTGGAAGACTTCTGGGAAGACCAGGGTCGCGCCATCCATACCTAACCTTTCAAGCTAGAAAGAGTCAGAAATAATGATGGCACCTGCACGGAATACGTAGGATTTCTCTCCTTCACCCTAGTTTAGGGTACTTGTCAAGTTCGGGGACACCACAATGGCGTCGCTAGGCGGTTTGAATTTCGTGTCCAGGAATTCCTAACCCCACTCCAAAACTCCATCCTTTATGGCAAATGTGTCGCACTGTACCAGCAAATTGAAAGCGCTCAAATATGAAACATGGTCATATGAGACAAAAGTTCGTAAATTTGAATAAGCTGACAATATGCTATAAGACCGATGTTGCCTACTTATGGTTTTCATGCACGTTCTGCCCTTCTCTTTCTCGCTGTTTATCCTTTATTTAGTTAAAAGGACCACTAAAAAATTAATTTCTATCTAAGATAACGTCTACTTTTTATGATTTATAAGGAAAATCAGAGTTTGACTTGAAGTCTTCGATGAGGGATAACGCTCTAAAGGGAACTCAGCGAATTTCACAGGTACAAAATTTAAATTATGCTGGAGAAAATCGAGGCATTCTTTTGAGGAAATTTCTGGCATAACCTTCATACATAATTGTTCTTATCAAAGAATTAATTCCTATTTCTGAATTCCTCTAATCTGAGCAGCAAACTGAAGCACTGTTATTCTCGGAAGGACATGCGCACGCTCAGCGATGTAAGCCGAGAACTATGTGCCCTCCGAAAGGAACGAGGGAAAGAAGCATGTGCAGCGGCTCGGCCAGAACCGAACGCACTAATTGCATCCCTCAGACCGGTCGGATTCCTCAGAGAAAAAAGAGTCATCTGCTCAGAAATCGAATGTCGGCGACGCTGCGTATGACGTCGGAGACGTCCGTGCCTCCAGCTTTGATAGACCTCCGCCGCCGTCCGTCGTCCGATTGCGGACGAGCTAGTCTTCGTCTCATTAGGAAAATGAACCCGATCGCCCTCGATTGCCCTTCCACCGCATTTACTTAACGACGTACACGTCCTGCTTCTCGCCCTCACTCCGCTCTCAGTCTCGCTTTCATTCGTCCAGCCATCCCTCTGTAGCCGTCATGGAGCTAATAAAACGAGTTGGCAAGCTAGAATGGCTAGCCTCCATTAAAGGACGATTGCACTTTACCAGAGGCGTGCCTCGTTACTGTTTTGTGCCCTCCCTTCTTTGATGCATTAGTATTATTTTTAGTCAACTGGTGCTTTTTGAGTTTTCTTTCTTCATTGATCACGTTTTCCTTCCTCCTTCCTTTTTTTTTACAAAGCTTCGCTATCATTTAAAAGAATGATCGGATGTACATTACAGCGGGAAAAGGAAAGGAGCAGTAGACTTCCAAACAGGGATGTGCGGAAATTTTTTCGAGAAAAGCTGTTCACGAAATACGGAACGTAAGAGTTCAAAAATAGGCGGAAACCGGAATACGAAACGCGGAAACGGAAATAACTCAAAGCTTATTACTTACTGAACTTTTCATGAACATAAATAAATAAATAAATAAATATTACTTTGTATATATTCATAATGGTAGTAATAACCAAGTTGACGTTAACGAATCTACGAAGCGGCCTAGGAAGCAACTCTTTTCCAGCTACATATAACAGTAAAAAATCCTATCATTCGTAGCATTACTAAGATGAATTTTCAAACATTCCTAGTGTAACAAGTCGAAATTTATGCAAAATCTCTATGTAAATAGAAAAAAGTATTTCAAACGCAATGAACCCAGCTGACGAGTAAGATGCCAGAGATTTCGCCACTCATAGCACTTAACCAGTCTTATTGAATGCTCCAGGTCTATCCCAGTTAGGAGGGGGCAGAGATAAGGTTACAATTACGTTCAGCACCCACGACACGACACCCACATTCTTATATCGCATGGGTACCATAATATCATTTGACAGTAGCTGATTCTTTGGAACAAACTCCAAGGAGGGGTAGAGAGGCAAGAGACTGCATACCTTCCTCCGACTAGGATAGATCCAAGGTTCGCTAGAGAACGCTATGTTAACAGCTTAGGAGTGGTTATAGGAGAGGGTGAAGAGGGATTTATTGGTTTTCCAAGCCAGACCTAAGATTATTAACGAAAAAGATAGGCATGCTCCGGATAAGGATTTGATTCTTGATTCAAACACTCATGAAACCTACACTATTCGGTAGTAGATCGTCTCAAGGAAAGAAGAAAGAATTCAACTTCGTTATCACACTGTTCCAACATCACGCCGAACTATCGGTTTGAAAGAACACAAAAAAAGGCGACGCATAATTTTTCTCTTTCTTCAGCCTTTCGTTAAAGTTCAAGAGGTGGATGAAGGCAGGGCAAGACAATCAGTGAGGGATGAGTCACCATTTCCGTTCGGTCTTCCGTCCCGAAAGAGAGCGAAACACGGAAAGGAACGGAAAGACTAACAATAAGAACGGCCGACAACCGGAATCCGAAACACGGAAACGGAATTTTCCCACATCCTGCTGCCAAACACCGCAAGCCACAATCGCCACTATTTACCGGCAGTATTAGCTTTTCGACATAAGGAAGTATTCAATGCCGGAAGTAGAACTTACCTAATTTACTAGAACTTGCTTCAACATACTAGCTGCCGTAGGTGAATGGAGTGATTTGCTTTCCTTCACCAGAAATCACAATGCGCAATATTATCAGATAAGCATGCAGCTTGCATTATGGAATTTTCCCTAATCATGAAAGAGCGCGTGTAGCGCAGTCGGAGGAGGCGCGACTGTCGCGTGCACCCGATACCAGGTTCCTGGTTCGGATTTCCCGCCCAGGTAAACCAAGCCTTCCATCCCTCCGGGGTTGGTGAATTGGTACCAGATCTGTCTGGGAAGGATAAAGCGCTGACTTGTTCATCGGCTGGCCATCGCAAGTCATTGTATGGCCAAATACGCATTCATGTCGCCTCCACGACATCCCGTAGAAGTAGAATGCGCTGGCGCATCCCAGAAGGGATTGAGTAACGCCGTCCTTTATCCTTTATTTATCCATGAAAGAGAACTTGAAATCTGACCATCCATCACTCCTACAATTTGAAGGAGTATTCCATTCTGAAGGCAACTGAGAGAAATGTGGCTCAGTTGTGATGTTTATGGACGTCTCGGACGGCTGATTATTGTGTCGAGCTTAGTGCACCATGTGGCGCATTCTGCTATTGCGCCACATGCGTCATAAAATAGAATTGATGTAACCGCACAACGGACAAGGTAGCCAAATCATATAACAATAACAGGGTAACAATAAACGTCGGTCACAATTTCTTTGTGGGATGCGCCACGCATTCCACTTTTACATGATGCCTTGAATGAGCACTTGTCCTAAACAATGACGTGGGGTGGCAACCCGATGGACAATTCTAAGTGTTATACTACTCAGACAAATCTGGTACCAACTCACGGACATCAGGGGATGGATGGCTTGGTTGTTCTGGGCCTGGAAATCCTAACCAAGAACCTGGACTCAGGTGGACGCAATCGACGCCTTCAACTGCAATACTGCGCGATCTACCATGTTATAGGTCAATATTAAAGCTTTTTATTTATTTATCACCTATGTCAAACGCGCTCAAGCCACAGTAGCAAAGATGACAGCATTGATACACTAGCGAACTGCCGAAACCAAAAATGCTAACGAAAAATAGCTGAAAGTACGAATCTCAAGTAGAGGCTTCATGATATACTTCTATATTTATTTATTGATTTGTTTATTTATTTATTTATTTTGATGCACGCAAATGTGGGCCTCACAAAAAAGGAGTGAAAAAAACTCTGAAACCATGTGCAGATGAAAGAATTCTGAAGTATAATTACGGCAAACGAGTTTCCCAATTCAACCCGTAGTTCTAGTATTAGAAGTTTTAATATAAATGCACACATACATACATACATACATACATACATACATACATACATACATACATACATACATACATACATACATACATACATACATACATACATACATACATACATACATACATACATACATACATACATACATACATACATACATACATACATACATACATATATACATACATACACACATACGTACATACATGTAATCCTACCAAATAAATAAGTGAAAGAATGTGTATTTAATATGAAGCAAATATGCTAATAATAGCAAAAAACATGTCGCTATAAGAAAAATTAGAAATATTAAATGACAGTAGGAAAACAGAAAATAAGATTTTATGAGAACCAAAGTTTTATAATTGTTACTTTAGAACCAGTTCTCGTTTACTGCAAAAAATACTGGAGTTTCACTGAATGGATAAGGGTAAGCCTGGGAAAAACGTTTACCGTTTACATTATCAAGTTACGAAGTCTATGGCTATAGGTGGTTTTGTGTTGTGTCCTTGAATTCACGAATACATGAGAGAGGACTGCAAAGATCTGCAAAAAGGAATGTCAAGCCGGCAAATGTTAAGATAGAAGTTGTAAAAATAGCTTCAATGATTGCTTCTCACAGCGCTGCTATAAATTTGTTGTGTAATCGTGAGAAGACGTTTGCTTCTAAAGTTCCTGTACATTTAGTGTAGAAAGCAGATCTAATCTTTCAAGTCTATTTCGAAAAACCTGGACGTTTGGGAAACTAATCACGTCACTAGGCAACATTTGAAACCAACGTGATGTTCGATAAAGGAATGAATTGTAAGCTTTAGAACGGCACCATCTTTTTAGCTGAGGACAAGCGATTGCAAATGTTGTCGTACGACCATGACTAGGTTTGAAAATCCAATACTTGTTGATTTTCAGATTTACCTCCATGTGCAATGTACGAAAGCAGAGGACCAGTCGCCATATATATGTATATATATGTATATACATATATACATATATAATATTAATATAATAATATATATATGTATATACACATATACATATATAATATTAATATATGGCGATTTGGTCCTCTGCTTTCGTATATTGCACATGGAGGTAAATCAACAAGTATTGGATTTTCAAACCTAGTCATGGTCGCACGACAACATTTGCAATCGCTTGTCGTTCAGTTTTGACAGCTGAAAAAGCGAAAACCAAAATAAAACTAAAAAATAACAATTTTTATTTATTTATTTATTCAGGACATGGCTCGCGATTTTACAACCGCAACATAGAGTCTTAGTTTGCCCCTTTTATTTCATGTCAAAAATGAACCGAAAAAGCAGAGTGGGCTAATAGAAACCTTTCCTGTGGGTATTTTGAAAATCATAAGAAGATTAAATATTTTCCTTCTTCTGTGAAGACTTGGTAAAGACAACATTTTGGCTCTCTCAGCACTAACGGTATGGTATGGTAGTAACCGATGCCGTTCCGTCTCATCATAAGCTTACGAGTAAAGCTGTTTTGAACGCCCTCAAGAAGTCTGATGTCTTTTTTCTTTCTAGGGTTGAAAATGGTGGTTCCGCACTCAATGATGGGCCTTACATATGTCTTATATGCTCAAAGAAGAACATAAGGATCTCTGCTTCTTAAGGCCTTAAAAAGGTTATAGATGCGATAGTTACCCTTTTTAACCAATGATTTGTAGTGCAGGTCAAACCTCAAGTCCCCAGATATCATTAAAAGACAAATAAGGATATGAAGGAAACAAAGGTCCAGAAACCAAACCAAGAAACCTAGGTCACAAACTTCATTTACTGACTGAAAAGTAACACCTCTCAGTTTATATGCAGGGTTGCCACTGGCGCGATTCTCTCCAATAATGAAACAATGCAATTTTTCTGCTGCCAAAGGTAATTCCCATCTTTCAGCCCAGGAATCTATATACGTAGTTCACCGCTGCTTGAATAGAAATGGTATCATCTGTAAGAAATTAAGAGCATTCCGAATGGTCGTAAATAAGTACGCATGTGGCGCATTCTGCGCCATATGAGCTCTCATAAATCGGTCGCTTGATTTAGCGCCTAGTGTGGCGCATCACTGATCCAGTGCGGAGAAGCCTGGTAGATATCACTTGATTTGGAGGCATTAGTAGCAGAAAATACTGTGCTGCTGGAAGGATAACGTCGCGTTGTTCTGATAGATCTTGACCGCCTATAGCATAAAAGCGTCAGAGCTCCTTAACTTCGTGGGGTGTGATATAATATTTATTGAGGGGGCAGGTTTAGCAGAATTTCCTTTCTGCGCAAGTTATCTACATATGTTGCGGTTCGAAAGCATAAATTTTAGGCTCTATGCAGGGAAAAAAATTGTGGCTCGTAAGCCACATTTCAACATAATACATATTAGATTGTCCCATAAGTCCCCCTCCGTTTTTTGAAAGATTCACTGCGAGTTTTGCTGAAGGTCTCTTGCTCTATACGGCTTTCGAAAGAGAATGATATGCTCTATCAGAGCATCTATTGCATTTCTTTTTTCATCATGAATTTTGTCAATTTTAGGTCCTTAAAGTGAAAATAGAAAAAGTGAAAAGTGGCCGTATGGGGCAGTTGCTTTTCTCCGCTTATGTTTGAGATTTTTTGCGCAGTTCTTCATAGAATTTGGAGGTCAATGTTCTGTACTACAAGAATACGTGTTGGCCCTATTTGCTTATCTGTCCTTTATCGATTTTTAGGTCACAAATTGGGACGTCCGAAGGAGAAGATTTATTTTTGCCGACAGGTCCTGCTCTGTGGTAGGACTTTTTGCTTGGTGTTATTTGTCGTTCGGAAGGTAATGTCTTGCTCTACAAGAACATTTGTCGCGTTTATTGTCTTATGCTGATTTCTGCCGAATATCAGCAAAATGCCAACAACGCCAAAATGCCAATGGGATCAACATGTATTCTTATAGTACAGAATATTGTCTTCCAAATGTTATGAAAAGCTGCGCAAAAAATTCCATACCTAAGCCGAGAGAAGCGACTGTGCAGATGACCACTTTTTGCTTTTTCACTTTTTACTTTAACGACCTAAAAATTGACGAAATTCAGAATGAAAAAAGAAATGCAACGCATGCTCTGATAGAGCAAACCATTACATCTTGTATCTTTTGAAAACTGTATAGCGCTATGCTAGAGGCCGCCGAGGAAATCCGCAATGAACCGTTGAAAAAACGGCGGGGACTTATGGGACAACCTAATATCTCCATATAAGGATAAGGATAAGGGACGGCGTTATTCAATCTTTTTTGGGATGCACCACGCATTCTACTTCTACGGGGTATCGTGGAGGCGATTTGAATGCGTATTTGGCCATACAATGACTTGCGGTGGCCAGCCCATGGAGGAGTCAGCGCTTTATCCTTCCCAGACAGATCTGGTACCAATTCACCGACCCCGGATGGATGGAAGGCTTGGTTGGCCTGGGCGCGAAATCCGAACCAGGAACCTGGTATCGGGTGCACGCGGCAGTCGGCGCCTCCTCCGACTGCGCTACACGGGCCTATTCTCCATATACGGTACAGTTGTACGGTACATCTTTAAAGAAAAGCACTTCATATAGAAAACCAGAGACTTCAGTTATTGGAAAGTAGTAAGCGATGCAATGAGTCCTGCGTGTGGAGAATGTGACAGGGGTAAACTCATGTTTAACTACAACGTAGAAGGATATTGGCCTTCTTATGCTTGTGTACGATTTGTGAATTCGATCGGAGATGAAGGAATGAAAATGCTTTGCTTAACAAATGACTACACCTTCATGACTTGGCCGGCGAACAGAAGAGTGCCCAGCCTATGCAGATGTTTCCCTTCGTTTTGTGGAACTTTATAGAACGATTTCTTAACTATGAGTTTTCTGCGATAAAAACAGGATCCATAGGATCCACTCCGACAATACAAGCCGTCATATAGGACAGTCAAACATTCGAGCTTCACACCTATGTTCTCAAGAAGCCTCTGCTCCTATAAGTGACTGCCGTCTCTGTTTCAATCGAAATGTTCCATAGGACCATACTGCAGTTCTCAAAATATCGGCTTTCTAAAATCCAAATGATGCTGGATTAGGCATAGAAAATCATCCTCTATCCCCAGAACTAGAACCTACTTCGCCAAGTGTCTGAAAAACGTCTTATGGTTAGTAACGCCAGGATTTAAATATAGTGCAAAAACAGTGCCGAAATTAACATCGTTATATTCGTACATACCAATTTTGTGCCCGTGGAGTTAGAGCTAGAGAACACTATCAGAAAAGATATCTGAATCTCGGAAATTCTACTCGGGCGTATAACCATTTCTTAGCTATGATAACTTCTATATGAAGTGCTTTTCTTTAAAGATGTACCGTATATCTGTACCGTATATGGAGGTACTATGTCGAAATGTGGTTTAGGTGCCACGATTTTTTCACCTGAATAGAGCTAAAATTTGTATTTTTAAACCGTGACATAAATAAGTTGCGCAAAAAGGAGCTTTGCTAAACCTGCGCCCTCAATAAGTAATATATTACACCCGTTAAAAAACCATTTATTTAAAAACTAAAATGCGAACGCGAACCGAATGCTCAGCTTATTTAGTAGATCTATATGCATTTGGGATTTGGCATGAGTAGCGGAGCCGTAGGAGGTGCGTTCTTCGATCCAAGGTCCTTTTTTCGGCTTCCCGCCCTGGCTAACCAAGCCTTCTAGGTGAATTGGTAATGTCTAGGAAGGATAAAGCACTCACTTGTTCACTGGCTGGCCACCGCAAGTCATTGTGTAGATCAAATGCTCATTCAAATCGCATCCACGACATCCCTTAGAAGAAGGATGCGTGGCGTATCCCGAAAAGGGATAAGTAACACCGTCCGTTATCCTTTCATCACTATTTTAATTTGATTGCGGTTACCTAAATTCAATATTATTTTTTGACAAACAGTATTCGTTTCCGGTTGAGGAGCTCAATGTTTCACACTCATAAGTCCGTGTGCAGCATTGAGCGGGCGGTGGCAATCTCGGCTAACCAGCCCGGTGCACCTACCGTCCTCCCCACTCTACTCCATTTCCCAGAAACGAAATGAACCTACATACGAATCTGCGTAATTCACTCAATAACCTCGGCGAGCGGGGCGGCTCTCCTTGGGTTTATTGACCTCGGTGACGGGCGGGCTGCCATCGCCACTGTTCCTCATCGTTCGTCGTCGCATTCCGTCTTCTTCATCACCTCTTTGTTCGTTCGTTGTCCGTTTTCTCGTCGAAGAGCCGCCGCCCGAATATGGCCCCCGTGCGGCAGCAGTTGATTTGATTTGGCGCTCGACCGCGTTCAGAACCTTTGGCCACGTAAGGAGATGGCCGTTCGGCCGCTGTCTCTTCATATGGACGTCCGTCCGGAAACAGCGGCTCGAATTGGAATCCTTACCCTCGGCCATTGTTTAGCCTACAGCGGCCATCGATCGCGGTCAATTAGGAGGTGTAGTGGAGGGGCGGGTGAGTGCCAGTACAATCACCGACATCTGTTCGCCGAGACGGGACGGCGTTCTTACACGCGCGCGTAGTAGCTGCCCACTTCGCTGACCTTTTCCACTGGCAATAATCGATCTTGGAACTCCATTAGTTGAAGCTTTAATTGCTCAAACCTTCAGAATCTACAGTAGAAGTACCCAGTAATCACTTATGAATCTTAAGGCCCTCAGGGAAAAATCCATCTACCTTATTCCAACCGTTTTTTGCATTGCTAGACATCACCGTTTTCACCCTTCAAAAGTGATACTGATACCATTGAAGTACTCGTCCCTCAAATTCAAATTTATTTATTTCAAACCAAATTCAAAACTCATAAATCAATTTCTTTAGAAGGTTGATGAAGAACAGCAGGTTTGAATTGCAAGGAAATCTCGAATGAAAAAGGACAGAATTCAACAGGGCCTACCGTCCCTGATATAGATCGAAGATAATTAAATTTGATTTAGGCATGGCGTTCAAAATTGCAACGGCGAAGTCCACATTAATGCTAGAGATTTCCCTACAGCAGTCTGCTCGATGGAGAGGGGCGCCTAAGGTTAGGCGGCCACAGTGAAACCACAGCTGGAGACAAGTTATGTTGCTAATAGAATTGTCTCCGCCTTCAATTCTGTTTTCAAATGCACTCTTCTCACCGCGTCTTAGGCTAGGTGAGAAGAGTATGTACGTGCCCATCGTGCTTCTCGACCGGAGGATTGCTCAAACATTATTCTGTTATATTTATTTATTTATTTGGGCAAGATAGTAAGCATAAAATGGTATGCCTACGGAATCAGCAAATTAAGTGAAAAAATCATATGGAAAATGTAGAAAATAAACTCGAAAGAAATTCTACAAATAAGAACAAACACAGCCATCACAATTGATTTTCGATGAGATAGAAACTCCTGGAAAAAAAGGGAAGTGAAAACGAAGAAGTATGACTACTATCGCTTGCCGTATGTAGTGGGGCAGGGGAAGTCGGTGTTTTCTGTTTTCTTCTTCCTTTTTTTTGCGTTTTTGCTAATAGCTCAAACTGTTAGTTGCTGTCGACTGGAGGGATAGTGGTGTGTTCGCTATCACGTATCATTCCAATATTTACCCGTCAGAAATAAATAAATAAATAAATTCATGAATCCTTTACTGGGACAAAGATTGCAAGAGCAGTAGGGATTCTGATCCGGTGATATCACTGTGGACTCACACGTCTTTTTCATCCGTTTTTCTCCGCTCCAAAAACCACTGTCCACTCTCGGAACTTCAAAAGAATCGACCGAAATCGATCGATCAGTGCCAATCAGGCCAGCTGTTCTCCCGAACGAGCACTTCGGGCGGCTAGGTGCTGCTGGACACGGCCAGCCAGCCAGCGCGGCCAGGCGTCAGCCCCACCCCGTGTCTGTCTCAATCCCAGCGCGAACTCCACCGCCGGCAGCGAAGTCGCTCGCTCGGCCACATCCCTGCTCATGCTCGGGCCGCATGCCATACTTCCAGTGGTTTTCACAGGAGAGTGCAGCTCTTGGCGAGCATTCCCGACCGCTGCACTTGTTCTGTTCTTCTACCCTTTACATCTCCTCGTCTCCCTGGGGAGTGCAGGAATTATTCCCGAGCCAACCACGCAGCTGCGACTCGGCTAATTCAGAGACTTCATATTTGTGTGCGCTTCGTCTGCTCCAACGTCAAAACACCTCCTCGGTTTGGTTTTTGATTATTTCTGGGTCTATATTCATAGGATGATTAATGTAGGAGTTCAGCTAGCTATGTCGTGTGGGCCCACAACGATCATACAAAGGTTCCATTTATCTCTGTATCAATCTTGGAGTATTCACCAGCTTTTGCGCTCGTTTCTCTAAGGTTCTGACAAACGCAGATGCGCGGAAACCTGAGCCGGATAAGGTGTGCTCGACAGTGTTGCTTCTTCAGCATCATCAGAGGTCACTTATCTATCCTGGTCGGAGGAGAGCACCGCTAGGAGAACAAAACAAACTCAAGTGTTGTGGCCTCTCCTGGGTTGCAAAATGCAAAGAAAGGCCCTCTCATAGGCTGTTTCAGTGTAGTTTAATTGAAAAATTGTTCACTTTCAATTCTGCCACCGTAAAACGCCTCCCTCCCCCAGCATAGATCCGAACCCACCGCTATTGTTCAAAAGCATAACAAATTCAGAGGCAATCAGACATAGATTATCGCACGTGGTTTCTCAAACTTTGCTCATTTACCAGAGAAATGCTTCCTTTCTTTTCTTGTCATTTTTCTTGCATAAAATGCTCCCTCACCTAGCATATACCATTGCAGCGTAGATTTGCTGATCTCTAGAAAGGTTTCACATTCAGTACAGTCGTCTTGATATGGAAAATTGTTAGAATAAACCATTAAATTTTCAATAAGCTGGCCATATTAAGGCACCCTAGAGGGCAAATACGTATGTATCTCAATTGCTTCCATGGCATTTTTGATGGTACACACTAGGATGCACGGCGCATCTCTGCCGGAGGTTGGTTATCGCTGACTTCGATAGTGGTCTTCATGCTGAATTGAATGGTATTATTGCGTGTGGACAACTTATATCTATCTGGGTGAGTAATAGCGCAGGCAACTTCAATCGCTAGTGTCCGCCGCTATAAAATGGCAGCTGGGGCTAAGGAAGTTTAGGAGTTGAGAGTATGTCATCGTAAAGTACCTTAAGTGTTCTGCTAGCCCAAGCATTTGTGGCGGCGGTTATCTCGCCGCGTCTTCCCGCAGTGGTCGACTGAAATCGAAAAAAATCCGTCATACAGGCCTCACTCTCATTTTCGCATCGCTATAATTTCTATTTTTTATAAGCTACACAGCTGGTACCGAGGTATACTATAACCTTTTGTTGCTTTCAAAAACCACAAACCGCAGCCGGAATGAATCGAGCTTGACAGAGTTATTGCGCTCCGAACACGTCCGCGCGTCCAATTTAGCAGCACCCGTCCAACATCTGGCATAGTTAGTGAAATTGGAAAATTCATTGTATAGTGGACATATGGAAGCTAGCTGGTTTTCTATACTTCTATTGCATATAAAGATAAGTAGTTTTTGTAAAGCTAAGCTCACTCTACCAGTTGCTGCTCCCATCCGATTGATTTGGTCGGGCATAGGCCCATATGCATTACCAAACTCTACTGGAGTTTGTATGTCAAGAGATAAAGCTCAAGCTGCTGAGCGCAAATATGTCTTTTTTCACAAGTATTTGATTTCTAAAAAGTTTAAAAAACCGCTTTGTATCGCTCAAAGGTGGCGCAAGTCGGCCTGCACGTTCTATTCGGCCGATGACCAACATATGCTCGGTACTTAGTTGGATGAGCAGCGCAGCCCAAACAGAGACTGATTATCGCCGGCTTTTGTTCGTTATCCAGAATTCGTACCCTTTAGGATTCTGCTATCACTTCTACCATACACACTTACGTTTACAATGAACAAGATAGAAGCTTCACGCCGAATTTTGACGGGCTTCGAACCATTTGGGCACCGTTTCATGCGTCTGTTAAGGCCTAGAGCTGCTGGTGTAGGGCCTATATGCTATTGAACGGTTGTTTAGTTGCGATCAAAAGTTTTGCGCCAGGCAGGACTGTTCGAGAACGCATCCTTTGATTTCCTTCCAGGATGCTACGATTTACACCACCGGCGACGTTTGATCACACGCATCCACGACATGCTCATAGATTATTTGAGCACGAACTTTATCCGCCTTTCTTTTTCCTTATTTCATTTTACTCTTATCTCAGCTACCATAAGAAGATATCATGGCAAAATATTGCGTTGAGCGATATCTGGCGAATCCCCCACAGATTCTACTGCTACGGAGTGCGGTGGAAAAAGGATCCTAAAAAGAAATATGGTCTGTACAATTTCATTGCCATTTTATTTCTAGTCCGTCATTGCTTCGTGCAACCTGTAACCCGTCTAGAGATAAATACGCGTGCGCACCGCATTTCACTTTTTCTTGTTCCTTTTTTATTTATTTTTGCTGTGTCTTCGTGTTAACCGTTCCTTTCATACGCCGTTGTGCAGGCTAGATATAAAGGCGAAGGACAAAAGATTCCGTTGAGCGATATCTGGCGAATGCCCCCGCATTCTTTCTCTAGGGAATACCGTAGATGGAGGAATCCTGAATAGAAATATGTTCTGTATATTACTTGTAATGATCAGCCGTTGGACTTGCCAGTGTTTTACCCTTCCCATATAAGTCAGTAGGTGTCAATTCACAGACTCTCATGGGATGGAAAACTTGATTAACTTGGGCGAGAACCTGAAGCAAGAACTTAGCTGCGAGGTGCACGCGATAGTCGGCGCCACTTTCAGTTGCGCTATCGCGCGCCTACTTGGTAGGCGGATGCGTTTTTGACCAAACGAAAACGATAACGTGTTGTTACTGGCCAGTGAAATGAGTTAGTGTTTGTTCCTTTTGACCATGAGACATTGCCCTCAACCGACCTCTAAAGGATGGAAGGACTATACAGGTGACAAGGTTACATAGAACTAGCACGATGTGAATCTAAGGTGAATTTGAGATGCGCCCCACTTTTCTACATTCGAAGTCTAGCCAGTATATTGTTAAAGCGTACGTACTGAGTCTCATCTGCTCGAATGGCGAGGAACTCCACTCGCCATTCGTTAGCCGAAGTTTAATGATTCTGAAGGGCTCTTGGAGCTGCTCGCCCAGGTTTTCTTGACCGCTGAGTAGTTGGGAACGACTTTAGCAGTGACGAGTTCGGTACTTCTACTGGCTACTTATTCTGATTGGTTTATTTATGCAAACTCACACTTTTATAGCCCTCCTAGTTGAGCATTAGGTTTACTTCCTCTGTGTGCTGGGTGAAGCAGCCCTGTGAAGTGGGACACCCGTTCCACAGGTCTTCGATTTTCTCATGAGCTAAACATGCACGCCTAGACGTACTTTCGCAAACGTCGGAGGAAATTAGAGTTTGCTAAGTCAAGCGCTTCACGAGAGATGCTCTCTCCAGCCCTACACTTCCTCAACCTCGATGGGCTGACACTTCGCCTTGAGGGTGCATCGATCGTCAGAACGACACTAGATGTTCTTCAGGTTTTTCCTTAATGAATAAACATTCATTTGAAGGGTTCTTATGGTTTTTTCGTTATGCTAAAACTTCCCGGAACTCTCTCGAGCTGCCAAGTGGACTAGTCTACACTCACCATTATTTTTTGATAAATTCAGCTCGTTATGGACATGTAGAGTATTAATCCTGGCTAGCGGGACGCTGTTCGGTCTCAATGAGGAATTGAACCAAAAATCAATTCGTGATGACATCCCCACAATGACGGCGTTTCTGCTTCGTTAGCAGTCGACAAATGCTCCAGTAAAACAATGGGGTCCAGCCCTCATTTTGGCACCTTCCTCAAAATGGGCGCCTAATGCCACCGTTCAAAGGCAATTCTCCGCCTCTAACGACTCTCGTATGACGCTGCTCGGCGGTGGTTGCACTCGAATGGTTCGCCCTTTTTTGACGAACCTAGCCCCTAGTGCAATGTGGCCCTCAAACACAAAAGCTGCTGCTAATACGTGAGAACTACTGATATGATTTTTCCTTTAACGAAGCTTCTCCACGGCATCTGGCTTAGCTCGATTTATTATTATAGTATGGTTCAAAAATAGCGTAGGATTTGGGCCACCACAATCAGGTCTAAAAATCTACGACCGCAGCTCAATTCTTCAGCCCAAATAAAAGCCTTCAGAATCTACATGTCCTTCCGGGTATAATAAAGTGCCATTAGGTGCGTGGTAACGCGGTCGGAGAAGGCTTCGGCTGTCGAGTGCGCTTGATTCCAAATCCCTGGTTCGGATTTTTCGGTTAGTCAACCAAGCGTTCCAAACCTCCGGAGTCAGTCAGTTGGTACCAGACTCGTCTGGGAAGGATATAACAAGTGAACTGCCCTGACAGGCTTCCTCAACGTGTGTAGGCCAAGTGCAGATTCATGTTGCATTCCCGACATCCCGTAGAAGTAAAATGTGCGGCGCATTCCCAATTGGGGCTGATTAGCGCCGCCTTTATACTTTATCCTTTAATATGCTATGGTTAGATACTGTGGGCGTGAGACTCCAAGCTTAAGGGGTCTTAAGCTTGCGGAATGAACACGTCGTTAGGATTACCGCACAACTGATCGTTTTCATATCTCCTGGCCTGACTGCTCACTCAATAGGTCGCTACTTTTACGTCGCAACGATGTCCTACGCAGCTTAAATTGTTTCACACAACTCTAGGATGTTCTGAAGCAGAATTCCGTTTAAATTGTGACTGAGTCAATCTTTGAGTTCGTATTCGACTTAAAAATTACTTTTGAACCCATTGATTCTATCTTTTCTATAGGAATGGCTCTAGTTGTCGTAGATTTCGATTTACCCCTTTCGATGGTTGTTAAGAAGCAGCCATGTAGTATGATGAAGAATTCGTACTTCCGTTTTGTGCTTTTAGTGCGGTTCTGTTTGCCGGCCGAAGTTGTGAAGACCATTCATCGGCTGGCCACCACTAGTCATTGAATAGGGCAAAAACGCATTCAAATTCCCTCCACGATATCCCAGAAAAAGTAGAATTCGTCAGAATCAAAACGATTTCATTAACGCCATCCTTTATCCTATGTCCCTTACCTGGTCCCAATTTTGCCTTTGAATTATAATGATCAATGCTTTAACACATTTGCTTAAGCCTGGGGCGGCTGGTAGAGAGGCTGTATGTTGTTACAGGATGTTTTGTCACGATCAAAACTCTTGCGCCTGCCGGGACTCGAACCCGCACCTTCTGCTTTCTGGGCAGCTATGCTACGACTTACACCGCCGGCGCAGTGTTTAACCGCACGTAACATCCGCGTCCTTGAGGTCTGTCAGCACCCGTCCCATTATCACGGGTGCATCGTAGCATCGCTGCCCGGAAAGCAGAAGGTGCGGGTTCGAGTCCCGGCAGGCGCAAGAGTTTTGATCGTAACAAAACATCCTGTAACAACATATAATGAACAGTTTATTTTTAGTGCGCTAGACAAAAAGCAGATCCTGCACCACAATGTAAATGTTTGCAAAGTGCATCAACGACTTGATGTAAAGTGTGTGGCGCAACTGATTTCACCACTACCCACTTCTAACATTAACCATATGGTACATCGACTTATGGGCGCGTGTAGCGCAGTCGGAGGAGGCGCGACTATCGCGTGCACCCGATACCAGGTTCCTGGTTCGGACTTCCCGCCCAGGCTAACCAAGCCTTCCATCCCTCCGGGGTCGGTGAATTGGTACAAGACTTGTCTTGGAAGGATGAAGCACTGACTTGTTCATCGGCTAGCCACCGCAAGTCATTGTATGGCCAAAAACGCATTCAAATCGCCTCCACGATATCCAGTAGAAGTAGAATGCGTGGCGCATCCCAAAAGGGATTGAATAACGCCGTCCTTTATACTTTTTTGCATTGATTTATCAGCAGTTCTGAATCTGTGCTTTGTGTATATATTTGACTACCCTATGTATTAGAATGGATCTATTACCTATTTTTTGCCTGAAAGCATGAACTAGGGCTGCAGTCGAATTCAGGACGGCTATCACATGTCTCCGTCCCTGTTCAGAGCACATCCAGCAACGTTGAGGGGCTTACTGCGGAGCCTAACAACCACCAGGCGAGGAGCTGGTCGTCGTTCGCGGAGGTTTTCTCGCGGTTCAGTGATTCCGAAGCGGTCGGACGGACAGCCAGCGACCCGCGTTCGGGACCACATGCTGCTCGAGATTGATCGCGATGAGCCCCTCATAATTATGTACGGGACAAGGAGACGGCACGGGTGGCGTTCTTCGTTAATGATCGCCCGATCCGACGCCTTCTCAGACACTGAGATGGGCTCTAAGAATATACCGTTAATTTTCTCTTTTCAAACCCTATTTCTTTGGCAAGGGTTGCTGGATATTTGACTACTTTGTCATGTAAATTAGAAAATTGCTTTCTGTTCAAGACTGAATTATTTCCGCTCAGATTTTACCTAGTGAAGCTTTCGCAAGGTGCATTTCCGCGCTGTTGTTGAATATGGCTGAGCTTGTGATTTATTGTCCTGATAATCATTTGTTTTTCAATTTTCCATTTTGCTCATATCCCATTCATGTCTCAGCTGGCAGCCGTTCCACCTGAAGGATACTCTGAGGAGTGCTCTAGCGCAGGCACAATAGTGGGCAGTCGAATCGGAGGGCACAGAGCAGGATGTTCTTCCCCTTCTTCTGCGTCGAAGAGCACAAAGATTATAGGTGGTTAGATGTATGTAGCCTGAGGTGCCGACTCACACGCACACCTCAAGGTTTAGAGAATGGATCTCGCCTAGGCTGGTCAAGCTATCTAAATGTCTGGAGTCGGAGCATTGGTACGAAGGGTAACATATTAGGTTGTCCCATAAGTCCTTGCAGTTTTTTCAACGATTCACTGCAGATTTCGCCGGCGGTCTCTTGCATAGCGCTGCACAGCTTTCGAAAGAGAATGATTTACTCTATCAGAACGTTTATTGAATTTCTTTTTTCATCATGGATTCTGTCAATTTTTAGGTCGTTGAAGTGAAAAGCGAAAAAGTGAAAAAGTAGCCGTTTGCGCACTTGTTCCCTCCGCTTAGGTTTGTAATTTTTTGAGCAGTTTTTTATAGCACTTGGAAGA
The DNA here is from genome assembly GCA_947359475.1 of Heligmosomoides polygyrus bakeri. NCBI lineage: Eukaryota > Metazoa > Nematoda > Chromadorea > Rhabditida > Heligmosomidae > Heligmosomoides > Heligmosomoides polygyrus. Next base: position 23,737,943 of record OX375869.1, on the reverse strand, counting down.
CAATGTTCTGTACTACAAGAATATGTGTTGGTTCTATTTTCTCACTTGCCCTTTATTGATTTTTAGGCCATCAAATCGGGAATTCCGACTTTTCCGTCCGAATTTTTACAAAACTCCGGTTCTGTGGTTGGACTTTTTTGCTTGGTGTTGTATGTCGTTTGGAAGAGGATGTCTTGCTCAGTAAGAATTTGTGTCGCGTTCATTGGCTGACGCTGATTTCTGTCGAATATCAACAACTGAAGAAGGAGAAGGAGTTGTTGGTGAGGACGATTTTTCTCTTTTTGGCATTTGGTTGATATTCAGTAGAAATCAATAAACGCGACACAAATTCTTATAAGCAAGACATTCTTTTTCGAATGACATATAACACCAACCCAAAAAGTCCAACCACAGAGCAGGAGGTGTCGTCAAAAATAACCATCCTCCTTCGGACGTCCCAATTTGATGACCTAAAAATCAATAAAGGACAAATGAGCAAATAGCACTAACACATATTCTTGTAGTACAGAACATTGTCTTCCAAGCGCTATAAAAACTGCGCAAAACATTCCAAACCTAAGCGGAGAGAACAAGTGCGCAAATGGCTACTTTTTCACTTTTTCACTTTTCACTTCAACGACCTAAAAATTGACAAAATTCATGATGAAAAAAGAAATGTATGATGGAGCAAATCATTCTCTTTCGAAGGCTGCATAGAGCAAGAGACCTCCGGCAAAATTCGCAGTGGATCTTTCAAAAACGGCTGGGACTTATGGGACAACCTAATACTGAATTGATCACTGGATTCAAATCGCGTTCACGATATTCTTGGCACATGCCAAAGAGGGGTTGATTAACAACGCTCTTTTACCTCCTTTCCCTACTATTGGAGAAGCTTACTGATAGGCAAATCAATGGTTTATAGTTTCTATGAAAAAAAATGTGGTCTCAACTCAACGGTCGCGAAAAATGCTAGGCAGGGTATGAAATGAATTCGTTGGTGGAAAGAAAACTGTCGTTTCATTCCGAGTACTCCAGATGCAATCCTTTTTTCCCTACCGTATATCCGTGATCCACTTTCTGCCTCTATTGTGTTGATTTTTGCACACCGTTTTTACTTCAAATGGGACAAATCCAAAATCAAATTGTACACTCTTTAAAGCTAGCCTAAGACTTTTGAAATATAAACGAACTCTTTCAAATTGATTTCAGTTTCTTCTACATCAAACTAGAAACTCTCCAAAAAGTTGAGGATAATTTTTTGTTCAAGGAAAATTTTAGCATAACTTTGGCTGAAATGTTCTGGTTCATTTACCTAATAACTGAACACGTTTGAAATTTCATAAAGAATTCTGTAAAAAATAATTGTTTGGAACTTATTTCAAAGAACAGGGAGACTGCCAATTTTTATTGGCAAAAAGGGAGATTGCCCCATGCCCTCATCTACGACGTCGCTAAAATGATTTTTATTTCGTTGCGCTTCAAACTAAAATTTTATTTACCAATTTTTCGTCAAATAGTTAAATGTTTAAAAAATTCTTGCATTGCAAGTAAGCTAAAAAATTTCTAAAAAAACGTTATAGCAATATTTCCTTGATAAAAAAAATTATTTCGATCATCTAATGGAGTCTGTAGTTTAACCTTCCTCAAATTCATTGCTATTGGGAAGAATTCGCTTTGATTTCAAGAGTCTTAAGGCTAGCTTAGAACAGCATCCAATTTGTTTTCAAAAGTGTCCAATTCGTAGTGAAAATGGTATATATTCTGCATAGCGTCACGTTCATTTGTAGGGTTTTTCGCCTTCGTGGCTTATGGACCCCAAGCAGCGTCACGTTTTCTCTGTTTAAAAGAAACGCTAATTTTTTAGTTTTTTTATGGGAAAGGTCTGAGCGAAGCTTCGCGCTGTTTTTAAGGACTTGCTTATGTCCTTCTTTAGCGCTTATTCCGCATAGGGTATTCCCATAGAAGCTTTCAAGGTTGTCTGCATTTAATGGGTTGTCTTCGTGCAAGCAGAATTAAACTTGTACGGGCGGGCACATTTGTACCACAGCTTACTGTATATTGATGCTCGACTTACATATAAAGATGCCACACATAGAAACCTAGGTGCAGATTTCTCATTCGGATCCTACGTATTTGATTTTTCATCTTCTTCTTCGACTATCTGCACCGCCTGCTATATGGATAGGCTTATAAAGAATCTGACATACGAGATCCACTGGTATCTTTTTACGTCTTGTGTGTAGTACGGACGCGCTGTGCCTAGGATTCCTTGCTCTCTTAAAACTTTTCGCTCATTGTATTATGATAATTGAATTCTTTTTCCTAGTGAAGTTCTGCTACACGAGTTTAGAGGCGTTTAGAGGTTGCAGCACCTTTTCCTAAAACATTACCATTTAAATGAAGGCAAATTCTGATTACAGGTCATAGTGATAGAAGACGGAGCTGGGAAGAATGTGTTCACTGTGTATAGGCGAGAGGTGGAAAGTCAGTTTTAGCGAAGGTGCATCATAGAGACCATATAGCTTCAAACTTCTACTTGATGTCGTAAAGGCATTTGGAATGCTTATGCCAAAGCTTCCAGTGATTCAATAGTAAATTGGGAGTTTATGCTTCCCACAAACTTTTTGTGTGCGTTCTTTACCGCTTGTATTTTCGTAAATATTGTTGTAACAAGGGAGTTCTCCTTAAGATAGATGGTGAAACGACCCATTTCGAATGAAAAATTATAACCCACATTTTTCGAATTCTTGTTTCACTTCAGCAACAGTCCTCTGAATCCCATAGTCTCTCTCTCTCTCTCCCTACCTCTCTCATCCACCCCCCCCCCCCCCTCCCCGCTAATGCCGAGTCCCGACTCAGGTGTCATCACGTTGTCGCGACATCTATGACATTTCTGCACCCCGACACACGTGCCACGAATTCTGTGACCAGTCTTCAGAAACCCCACGCACATTGCACGATAATGAGAGAAAATACTAGTGCCTCCTCCCCTAGTGGTCCTCCTTTGCTGATCCCATTTTCACTGGTCCATTTCTACTGGTCTCCCTTACTCGGAACGTTGGACGACTTCTTCCGCACGTCTTCTGAGTCCCTACGCACGTTGGACGTGGCTTCAGCACCTCTTTTGAACCCTGATGCACATTGAACGACGTCTAAATCATCTTCTGATTCCCTTCGCGTCGCAGTTGGTTCCCATTCATACCGTGACGAGTTTCCTGCTGAGTAAACTTAGACGATCTGCCGCCAAGGATATAGTTCGCCAGCAATCGCCCATGGTTAAGCTCAAAGAAAGCCCTGCTGGCATACACCACACTGTTGTAGGCATCTCTTGGCTTCAGTCTTCCCTCCGCGTGACGGACACCTGACATTAACCGAAAAAGTCGAAAAAAAGAAGAAGTAACATTCGACATATTCGTTTATTCAAATCAATAATAGTCCGATTATTCTATTATGGGAGTGTTCGTTCGTTTGGAATCCACGATTTGAAAAGCGAGTGGTGTTCAGTCACTCGAAACTCCGCATTTCTATGATCGCATGGTACACGGCAGTTCAAAATTCGACATCTTGAAAAGGAATATGATTCGCTCACTCGAAAATTCGACATTGTTAAAGCTGAATTCTCAAGCCGAAGCCGATATTCGCTCATTCGAAATTCGATGTTTTGAGAACCCGAATATATTCGGTCATTTGAAAATTTGACTTTTTCCCAAGGACGAAGGAATAGTCTGCAGCCTTATTGTTGAAAGAATCAACCCTGCTGTCTTCATATTCTAGTCGCCCGTTGCAACTATATAATAGGTGATGGTTTGATGAGTCAATTTCGATGAATTTGCATATCCACGTGCTGCTCATGAATAACCACCGACGAAGTGCAGCTCACATGACTGCAAGGACTTCGATGAATACACAAACTAGTCTACAACGTCGCTTAAAAAGAAGCAAATGAGCTGACGATCGTTGTGCAGGGTCATTAAATTCATGCAGCGTTGACAACTGGTGGCAGGCCTCAGTGAGGAAAGCCTGACGTCAGACGAAAACGGGCGGACATTGAAGGGAAAACTGAAGCAAAAGTTGGGGATTATTGAGAAACGTATACCTGTTCTGGCCTGAACATCACACTTCCCTCTTGAAGTTGTTTTGAAGGTGATAAATGTCGCTGTTGTCTTCCATTAGCCTCTGTCTGTCATGCTTTGCTGGTGAACGATAAACGAATTGAGTTGTCCACTGTGTGGCCAACAAGCGTTACATTTTTAGACCAAGTATATAGTCAAAACAACTTCATCGTATAAATAATCATTCCTCATCTTCTGAAGAGTGTGCCTGCCCCACCTTTCCACGATTTTTGTTACTATAAGGATAAAGGATGAAAGACGGCATTAATGAATTCCTCGTTTTGGATGCAGCACGAATTATACTTCCGGGGATGTTTTGTAGACAATTTTAATGCGTATGCTGCTTATACAGCGACATAAGGTAGCTTGCCGATGCCGTTCAGTGTTTTATCCTTTCTAGATAAACGTGGTACTAACGCGATACCGACTCCGGAGGGATAGAACGCTTGATTCACCTGGGTTGGACCCGAACCAAGTAGCTATATCCGGATCACTTTTCGAGCGGCGCCTCCTCTAACAGCGCTACTAGCACTATTTCTATTGTGCAGTTTCTCGATCAGACACATTGCATTCGATCAACCAGCGCTAGGGGTGTAATGATGCAACGTCCTGTCCATTATGTAGGGGGGTTCGAGGCCCCCTGATGATAGAGTTTTCATCGCAACAAAACATCGTTATTTCAGCTATGCACTTTCAATTTTATGTCTTGTTACCATTAGAATTATTTAAGATATCTTCGAGGACGCGTGATACATAGCGCAACTATTAGAAGCGCCAGTTATAGTCGTTCCTCGATTAAGGTTACTGGTTCGGGTTTCCCGTCCTGCTGACCAAGTTTGCATACCCTTGGGCGCTGAATTGGTACCAGACTAATCTGGGAAGATAAAACACTGACACACCTTCTGGCCACCGCAAAAGTCGCATTGTTGAGGACAGAGACGCATTAAATTGCCTTCACGACATCCCGCAGAAGGTGTGGCGCATCCCAAGAGGGATTGATTGACACCGTCCTTTATCCCTATTCTTTTCCTTGTTCTTCAAGGTTCGTTAAGCTGTTTTGTAAAGTTTCTCACTCTCATAGTAAGCAGATTATTCCTAATCACGTTTCTCATTCTACTTCAATTGTGGACCTTCAAACGGTATTCGTTTTGTCTAAATGATAAAGGACGCCATTGCTTAACCCCTATTCGGATGCGCCACGCATTCTACTTTTACGGGAAGGAAGGGATCGTTGTTCATCGGCACCGCATGTGATGGTATGACCAAATGGGCATTCATGTCGCCTCCACGACATTCCAAAAAGGATTGAGTAACGCCGTCCTTTATCCGTTATCCTTCATTTGTTTCGCCTCCTATGGCGTTTTGCTTCATTCTTATGAGATTATCCTGTAGTTATTTCAGCTTTTAGGGTTGTTGGCACCGTCTCCTCGACTCTCATCTAGTGTAACCATTTTTTGGCACAGTTCTTATTCACTGCTTATTGAGCTGTAACATCACTTAAGCGTGCCACATATTCCTTAAGGATGTTGCTTCGGTCTCTTACATCTTTCCTTGGCCTCTTAGAGCGCGAATATTCCCCTCAACTATGCTGGAACAACTCGCCTGCTTGTCAGCTCCAACCTGCGAGCTGTCATCTTTGTCGGTTTTTTGTGCAGTCACTCCATCCTTCACTCTCACAGAGCGAATAGAACGCGTCACTTTCGATCTGAAGCGTCAGGCTAGTCGCTCCCTCATTTACCTATAACGTGCGTTGTTGGCCTTCAATTATTGTGCAGTCGTTAGTTGAATGGATAATTGCCACTCGGATCTGTCAGCGGTCACTTCAAACTTGGGTAATTAAACCTCGTTGGAATGAAGGTAAAATCAGCAGCAAAAACTAATTCTTCTAAACAAACTCCTCTGTGAGAAAGTGCATTCTAGAACATGAGATATCTTACGTGAGAAGAAAGATATAAGAGATTACGGAAGTGTATCTTTCTATCCACGTTCGGGATAATATGCTTCTTTTTCCATTATCGAAGAGTATGCACATTGCAACCATGGCTTTGAGTCGTAAGGTGTTGAATAAGGCACTTCTACACCGAGCAAAGCAAACCTCATACGAAGTTCATCTTGGATGAGATTGACAGTTTCGGAGCTGTTACTCATCCGTATATTTTCGATGTCTTCTGAAGCCGTGCGTTCTCGAACCACTGCCAGCTTCTACGCTCAGAATGATATCCGTACTTTAGTAATAGCGTCGAGCCGCGCGTGGCATCCGCTGCTTACATTATAATTTTCATGTCAAATGCGTGGACATCATGAGTGGACCAGACTTGACAACCGATCTGCACGTCAGACTCGCGTGCTTCCAGCCTTCAATGCTAGTTGGGTGCTTTCGCTATACACTTCAGAATTTTGAATAGTTCCTACCTATAGGACGCGCGATAAAAAATTACTGTCAAGTAATGGAAAACATGGGGTAATTTTGTGTATTTAATTTTTTCATAAGACATATCAGCGAATTTCCATATTCTATTAGGTTGTAACGAAATAAATGGCACTGAACCACTGTAAATTTAAACAGTTAATATCTCGGCTTGTAGGCAAGTTTATTAATCGAAATAAAAACCTTCTGATTCTACACATCTTTGCCAACGTGACACAAGCTTTTTTATCCAAGTAGCATAAAAATCAGAAGTTCTGGAATTGACGAAATCTTCGAAGGCACTTTCGGCACCCTGTTGGTATTTGAATATTTTCCCTACCACGAAGTCGCCAAGATGCTTGAAGAAATGGCAGTCTGTTGGGGAGAGGTCGGGAGAAAACGGAGGATGTGGTAGAGTTTCAATGCTCAGCTCATTCAACTTCTGCAACGTCATTCGTGCTACATGGGGAAGGAGAATTCGCCTTCGGTTTACCAAGGCCGGCCGGATATCCTTCAACTTTTTCATCATTTCTTCAATTTCAATGCAGTACTTCTCTGCCGTGATGGATTCACGGGGAGGGAGGAAGCTGTGGTGAATAATTCCCAGCGAACACCACCATATTGTCACCATTACTTTCTTTTGGTGCAATTCCGGCTTCGCAAAAACCTTGGGCTCTCATCGCTGTCCACCCACTGTGCCGATCGTCGCCTGTTGTCGTACATTATCCATTTCTCGTCACAGGTTACGATGCGATCAAGGAATGGGTCCGTTTCGTTCCGTAGAAGCAGTGCGGACGAGATCTCATATCGTCGGTTTCTTTGCTCCCCAGACAGCTCGTGAGGCACCCATCTTTCCAGCTTTTTGGTCTTTCCAATTTCCTTCAGATGCCCGGCAGCTGTGTTGTGACTGACGCCAAGAACCTTCGCTATCTCCCTGGTACCTTTGTGTGGATCCTCCTCTACCACATCTCTCAGCTTGTCCTCATCAACATCATTATGCCTCCCACGACCTTCATGTTCTTCCAAGCTCTCATCTCCATTCCGGAACTTCTGATACCAACGATACGCCGTCCGAATTGTGGAACATCCTTGACCGAGTGCGGGTTGATCTTCTGGTCCGCCTCCTTAGCTGTAGTGCCCAGCTTGAATTCATACAAGTAAATGCCTCGGATCACCCTTTTGTCCATCTGCAAAAAAGTCAATAAAACTCTAAAGTTTTCCCACTTTTACATAGAAAATTTGGTACTCTCCGGTAGAGCAAAGTTTGCGCTTCTAAATGATATGCCACATGTTACGGTTTGTTCTTGATCAAACGCGTAAAGACGCGCCAAAAAATGGCGCGAGCCAGTGCCATTTAATTCGTTACAACCTAATAGTTTTTTTCTTTATTTTCTATTTATCTCCTCCTCGAACTGCGCGGTGCGCCCTTCATCAGATCTAAACGAATATGTCTCCGATACATTATAAATACATTATAGCAGATGCATTCAACAGTAACAAAACGACACGCGCTACAGACCTGCTGGGTTGTACAGGAAGGAAGAGGGGGAGGGCCAAGAACTTCGAGTAACGTGGCTTGACCGAAAATGAGGTGCAGGAGTCTCCGAGCTGCTTGTGTAGAACAGCAGGGATTGTACCGGTCTGTCACCTCTCAATGTCGCCATCAACCTCAGCAGTCACATCGCTTGCTCTTAGAGGCTGATAAGGCTCATTTCACACTTCACCTCTTCTTCTTGTTGATGAATGGTCGTCAGTGCTCTATTTCAAGCTCTTCACCCCTGCATCTCACTTGCGGTCAAGCCACGCTACTCGAAGTCCTTGGCGCTCCCCCTCTTCCTTTCCGTTTAATCCAGCCAGGTCTGTAGTGCCTCAGTAGTTTTGTTGCTATTGAGTGCACATCTGCCTTAAGAAATGCTTCCGAATCCTTCGAAAGCACCGAGCGGACAGTAATTGAACTTCATCAGCTTGGAGAGATGCTACGTCTTCAATCGAGCTTCACAGGATTACCTCAGCCTAGTTCTTAAGCAAATTTCAAATTTCTGAGCGTCTTCCTTTCACATGAATAAACTATAAAGTACTACCAGACATTCAGCGACGGACAAACGTGTTGCTGAAGAGCTTCGCCTCTAAGGCCCAAGAACACCACGACTCTCTTCTTTTCCTCTTTAGGTCTTGTTACTTTTGCTGCAGTAAAAAAACTGGTTCTACTATAGAGAATACTATAGCGGGATGCAGTAGGGCAAAATCTTCAAAACGGCTCCTATGATTCCTGTCCACCCTCTATCGTATACACGCGATTTATTCTCCGAGGTACCCATTCTCTACGTTGGGAGAAACCAGTCGTGAGAGTCTCAATCAGAAGTGTTTCATTTGCAGAGGCACAAATTGATCGGTATCGGTCGATACCGCTTACTGTCTGGGTCGTCCTCCTCCGATTCCTGTATTCACTCTCGCTACCCTCCACCGCACCTTTCCCATGTGCCTGCAGAAAAACGTAGTGAGCACCAGCGCTCGTTCGTTGCATGAAGCCTTCCAAAGATCGTCTGAAAATCCAATGCATGATGCACAAAGTCAGTGTTGCATAACGTCTGTGACACATTTGCTGAGTTCCAACGCACGTGTCTCGACCTTGCCACAATGTATATGAGACGTATTCCGAGTATGACACGTATTCCGCGTGTGACACGTCATCTGCCCGTGCGACACGTTTTTTGCATTCCGACACACGTTGGACGCGAGTTTACCGAGAGGAAACTCTAGTCTCCCCTTTACATACTGCCTCTCCCCTCCTGGTTCCCTTGGCTGGACCACTTACTGGTGCCCTTTTTTCTTCTCGATCCCTACGCTAAGACCAGCTGGCATACGCCTGTCGGAGGCATCCCTTTGCTTTGGTCTCCCGGCCCGTTACCGACACGTGACGTTAACTGAATTATATATAGTAGGATAAATGTGGCACAAACAGTGGAAACATACAAAATTCTCGAAATAAAAACACATCAGTCATCAAAACGAAAATGTGAGCGATAGCAGGTGACATGAGTAGTACAGCGTTTTTCGTTGGAAGAGAGCTGCTGTAGCGTTACACCTGTGTGATGTTACTGAGTGCTTGAACCAACTTAAAATTTCAGCGCAAATGCTTGAGTCTTGAGAAGGTTATGCTTAAAAAGCTGTTCAGACACAGTGGTATACGTTAGTAGTCTCTGAGCTCCCGAATTTTCGTCATTCTTTTTTCTGTTAACTATGTAGCCGAATCATCTTGCTTCTCTCCGAACTTTTCTTGGTGTTGTTTAAATGTTACTGTTAGTCTTCGCTGTTCACATGTCACTGCAAATCAGTCGTCGCATCCAATAAACCAAAATTTTTCTCTCATTTCTTGCTTCATGCCACTTCTCGTTCGTTTCGTTTCTTATCATTTTTACTTTTTCAGCAAAAAAAAAGTAAAAAAAGTACCCCGACTGCCAACGTGTGTGCCTCTGATTAGCCTCTACTTTCAGGTCTGGCACATTTCTGAAGTGGGCGGAGTAGATGTGACAGATTTCAATGTTGCATACAGATGCACTGCTATTCTATTCACTAGCTCTAACGCTTCACTACAGCACTACAGCACAGGTGGAATGGGTGTCGAATGAAGGTTGTTCTCCATTTTTGAATTTTTGCTGAGCTTTACCTTTACTTTTCCTTTTTTGGTATACTTGTGCTAAAATTAGGCGACTTATTTCTTGAATAACATGCCGCAATTCGTGACAAAACGGCACCGCTTAAAGGCCAGAAAAAATTTATTCCAACGAACTTCTCGACGAACTAATGGTGCTAACCTGGTAAGAAGTGAAGATTAATAGCGTTTACATTCGACTTCTTACGAGGTTCCTAAAGAGGGTGGATATCTCATGGGAAAATGGATAGAATAATAATTTCTGAAAATGTATCGCCCTTCTAAAAGTTGAACACTTTAGGTCTCAAAACTTCCATGGATTCGTAGGTACCAGTGGATGGGATTTTAAGCGGTAGAATAATGCTGAAATCACAGCAAAAAGTGGACAAAAAGCGAGGAATATTAAATTGCCAGTGTTTGACGAGTTTAAGCTCTTTTGCTACTATTGCTTTGTCTTCTTGACTCCGAAAAGCCATTCTTTTGAGCTAGATAGTTTTTCCTAGCTTGACTTAAAAACTTCAGATGTAAGAAGAAAGTAAAAATAAAAAGGAAGAAGGATAAGAAATGTGGGATTTTTTTGGCTAAGCCTGTACACATGCTTACCATTGCCCCATAGCGAGGCGATTTACAGCGAAAAGATGTTAGTATTTTCCTCTATACACAGTTGTTTCTCTCAAAATGACTCAGGTGTTTAAGAAAACCAACCGATTAGAATCGCACAGAACGATCGATCCTACTACACGAATCGAACGGTGCTAACAGTTTTTCAAAAAAACCCCCTCAAAATTAGAGGATTTGTGAGCACGCGACGGCGCAAACCGTCTTTTTGACCGCGCGACGCGAGCGGTATTGTAGTATCGATGCCCTGCACAAGAATAGGGCTTCATAGTCTGCAACGCTTTCAGTCGTGAACTTGAAGTGATCTATGTAGGAGGATATATCTGGGCTCATCGTCAGGTGACTGACTGCTTGGGCTGAAATATCCAGAAGCGATGTGACATAAATCACAAAAACAAGTGTTAGTAGCTACTGACATTCCTGGGCCCACACTTGGCGAATTTTTTTGCTTTAAATGCTTATTTTTCATGCAAAGAGTTTCACCGGGAAGGCAGCTTTTCGGTTTGTTGCGACGTCGCCAGTAAACTGGCCAAAGTAAGCAAGTAAGTGTTTCTAAGCTACCTAAGAAGATTTCGTTTTGGTATCTAACTCGCTCTCCTTACTTTGGAGCATGCCATCATTATACAGGCTCTCGCAACCCAGATGGATGGTGCCCGAGATTCCTGGTTTAATGTCTAGTGTTGCCGCTTCAGCCTTATATTGTTGCCTTGTTTTCTTTCTTCTTTGTTTTAGTTGCTTGCTTATTATTTCTTGTTCGTTTTACATAATGTGCTCGTCCTTGAGACGCAGTCAAATAAATAAATAAATAAATAAATAAATAAATAAATAAAAATAAATGTTAACGCTATGCCAGCCTGCTACATTATATGGCAACAGGCACAGAGCTTAAAACTATTCCCGCTTACTGAACATGCTGCATTTTGGATCGTACGTAACTATCGCGTGGCAGCGCAGTAGAAGAAGGCTTCGACTGTCGCGTGCACCTGATTCTAAATCCTTAGTTCTGATTTCCCGCCAAGGCCAACCAAGTCTTCTATCCCTCCGAGATCGGAGAATCGGCACCTGACTTGTTTGGGAAGAGTAAAACCCCGAGTTTCTCATCGGCAACTGACCACCGCGTGTCATTTGGTAGACCAAAAACGAATTCAAATTGCCTCCAGAATATGCCGCAGAACTAGCGAGAGGCGCAAAGGGATTGCCTAACGCCGACCTTTATCCTTCACGTTTCTGTACAACAGTCGCAAGACAAATATTCGTTCAAATTCGGCATCTGGCTGAAGTATGTATAATAAAATAAATGACATATGGCCAAAGGACTTTACTACCCTTGGTTCACTACCTCTAGAAGACACTAACTGTAAGAGAAGTGGCAATTTCAGCGCAAGTGTCTGAATGTGGTGACACTGCAAGTGCAAGTCCAGAGCAGTGACAGGTGTGAGGTATCAGATTTCATCGGCTGCTAGGACAGCTGGCCTCGTAACTTCCAGTCTCATTCTATGATCTCTACAGGGTCACGAGTCGACATGCTCGTTATCCAGAAGAAGGACGTTGACATTAAAGTAACGCATGCAAGCATCTTCTCTTGCCAAACAGGAGGAGAAGAAGGTCTAGCGTTCGGCATGGATAAAGAACGGCAAAGAATGAATTACGACGTGAAGGCTACAGTAAAGAAAATATGTTATGGCTGTAGAAAGAGCGTGCTGCAAAATTCAAAAGGAGTGCAGCCGTATAAGCATTTATTTTTAACGGCCAGATATAGGACCAATCTGCATATCCTCACATAAGGATCTATAAGTCAGATGGTCCACATCGTGCAAATGCAAGTAGCTCGAAGTGAATTTGCGTTATGGCTCAAAGAAAATTTTTGAGATTTTTTTTTGGCATTTTCTTTTTTGGGCGGATATGGGACCAAATCTGTATATCGCCTCATTAGTCAAACTTCCTGAAATTTGTCGTAGAAGTTATATTCAAAACTTCTCATGTTGTTAATGCTCACGATCTTCAGAAAGCTGTCATGTCGGTCAGTTCGCGTGCGATGGTCGATGCGTGCCGTTGAAGTGGAAGTGCGACGGTGAGCCAGACTGTACCGACGGCTCAGACGAGCTATCTTTCTGCGGTCAGTTCAAATTCTATGGCTTCTGGGAAACTGTCAAACTTCATTACTTTAACACCTTCGTAAGTAACCGGTGCCGACGGCCCTTTAATAAGGGCTCTTTTTTCAGCTCGCTGCGGTTCGGACGAGTTCCGCTGCCAATCGGGACGGTGCCTTCCGAAGTCGTACCTCTGCGACGGTACTGCCGATTGCGGCATCAACGACACCGAAGACAATTCGGACGAGGATCCGTCGATATGTGGGGCGCCTCTTCACTTCGAGAGTTGAACATTCAGATGAAGGCCGTCATTCAGGTCTACACAAGAGGACCTGCCCACCCAACTTCTATTCTTGCCGTCATGAGGCCAGGTGCATTCATCTGTCGCAGTTCTGCAACGGTATCGCCGACTGCAACGATCATTCCGATGAGCATCACAAATGCGACGACTGTGAGTGCAGATTTTTAGAACTGCAACAACAAAATTTCTAGGACATTGTTAATTTTCCTAAAAACTTTAAACTTGAAATAAATATAATAATAAAATTTAGAATAATAATAAGAGCGAGCTAGTAAGCCACCAATTTCTGTGACAACTTGGAGGCTATGATTACCTATCGGCTTTTTTATATGCTTCTTGAACTCTCCAGCCCTCGAGACATTTTTCAAGTTTACCTGGCCTGTCACTATCGGAGTGCAGTGCTGGTAATCAAGATTCCATTTAAAATCCTCGTTAGCAGAAGAATGCAAAGAGCACGCAGAGAGCCAAGGTTTCATGCGACAAAATTTGAAGTTTGTTAATTTCTTTTTTGTTTCGCAGTACTATACATACTTCGCGAATGTGTTCTATATTCTATTATTTTATTCTATTTCTTCTTTTATATTTTTGTATTTTATATTAGTCTATATTTTCAAATTCAAATTCTATATTCCATACTGAAAAGAATTTTACTCACATCGCTTGTGCTGCTTGGCGACCTAGCTTCAGTTCACTTTCCGTTGCATATTCATGAGAAGCACCCTTGGCTGGACATGTCTATATTCCATATTTTTTATTTTACACTTATTTTTTATTTTTATTTATTTTATATTTCTTCTTATTGTCATTCCTTTTCTTATTTTCTTATTGTATTATTATATTATATTTATTCTATTCTATTGTTTCTATAATACATCAGGGCACAACATCACTTGCCACTATGGCGTTGGACTCACTCTCGACGGTCCAATCTGCTACTGTCCTTCGGAGCAGGTGTCCGTCGGCGACCGATGCGAGCCAGAGGACAAGTGTTCGCGACCCAGCAGAGGTGAGCAGAAGACTGATTAAAGGCCTCGATTACTTGCCAGGGCTAAATGGAGTCCTTCGTGCGCTCGTAGATTAAACACACGCTTCAGGTTTCTCTGAGCTTGGCAACGGCGGAGGTTTTTCTGAGGTGTCGACACATTCATTGGGCCTGTGCAATGACTCTCATTTTTCGCATAGCTTTTGAGGCTTTAAAGTGTACCAAATAAATAGATCTGAGTGCGGGGGTTTTCAAAGAGAAAACGGTTTTTGAACCAGTGGCAAGCTTTTAAACGGTTTTGTCGCATTACGAAGGCAGCCCTACAGCTCAATTTCTCCTCCCTCAAAGGATGCAGAGCCTACTCTGGCCGACATTTCCGAAGAAAATGTTCGGAGCAATTAACTTGAATTCCTTAATGGACGTTTTGTCGTTTCATAGTTTTGTTAGTTTGTGAAGAGGATTTGCTCTAAACACCCACTACTTAAAGCACCTCATGCCTCCCGAAAATAAACGGGAATTTCTCTCTTTTTTCTTAGACCTCAGAAAGTTTCCATATTGAATACCTTCCTCTCGTTAAGGTCAAGCTCCAATCTGCTCTCAGCAATGCCGTGACTTGGGTAATGGCGTGACAGAATGTGACTGTAACGAGAACTTCAAGCCGAATGGAAGTTACTGTAGTCCGCGTAAGTTACTCATTCGTGAAACGAAGTACTGAAGAGCTGGATGTGAAATTTTCGGCTATATCCTGGTCGGGAGAGCAATCACATAAAAACTACCGCAGCCAATGTCGACACGTTATTGATTGTTGCTGTTATTGTCTAGTTCTTCTTGGAGGTTTTTATATACAGTACCGGACATGTCTTTTGGTCATTGGCCGAAAAAGCCGCTCCGGCCAACATAGGCCGCTTTGGAGCGTTCCAAAGCGGCCTTTTTGAATAACTTCTTTAGAAATCAAATACTTGTGAAAATAAACATATATTTGAACTCAGCAGCTCAAGCTCTATCTTTTGGTATATAAATCTCAGTAGAGTTGAACAATGCATATAGGCCCGACAGAATCAATCGAGTAGGCGCGGCGCGACAACTTGTAGAGCGGGCGTTTAGGGAGTTTTATCGGAAATTTCTAGCCGTCTTAATCAGAAATTGCTCTAAGACTGCCTAGCTTGCATTTGGAGTGCGCCGTGAACAATGCATACAGAATCGGACCTACCAATCGAGTGGATGCGACAACCTGTAGAGCGAGCGTTATGGGAGTTTTATCGGAAATTCCTAGCCGTCTCAATCAGAAATTGCTCTAAGACTGTCTAGCTTGCATTTGGAGTGCGCCGTGAACAATGCGTACAGAATAGGAACTACCAATCAAGTGGGTGCGACAACCTGTAGAGCGAGCGTTTGGGGAGTTTTATCGGAAATTTTCAGCCGTCCTAATCAGAAATTGCTCTAAGACAGTCCAGATTGCATTTAGAGTGCGCCGTGAACAATGCATACAGAATCGGACCTACCAATCGAGTGGGCGCGACAACTTGTAGAGCGGGCGTTTGGGGAGTTTTATCGGAAATTTTCAGCCGTCCTAATCAGAAATTGCTCTAAGACAGTCCAGATTGCATTTAGAGTGCGCCGTGAACAATGCATACAGAATCGGACCCATCAATCGAGTGGGCGCGACAGCTCGCAAATTGCATGCGCGGCCGTGTTCGGAGCGCAATAACTTTGTGGAGATCGAATCGTTCCTGATGCGGCTAGTGGATTTTGTAGGCAGTAGAATGGTTTTGTAGTCCCCAAAAGTACACCGTGGTAGCTTCTAAACGGGCGAAATTATTGCGGTGCGAAAATGCAGGTTAGCCTTGTGTGACACGATTTTTTCCAAATTCAGTCGACCACTGTGGGAAGACGTAAAAAGCTAACGGTCTAGGAATGCGTAAGCGAGCAAACCAGTTGAGGTACTTTGCGAAGAAGTGCCCAGAGCTCCCCAGCTTCCTAACCCGCCTCGCTCCCGGCAGCCATTTTAGAGCGGCGGAGGACAGCGGTGAAGTTTCTTCCGCCCTTACTCGCCCCCATTTGAGTTTTCGACAGTTCTAATAAAGCCGTTCTGTTCAGCTCGGAACGCTCTATCGAACGGTGTCACTCTCAATCAATTCCGAAAACATCGATTTTTTGACAATATCGAGGACGTGGGCGCCCTAGGCCGAGCTGCGCAGACGATGACGTCATCTATAACCGGTATTTTCAAAATTGGCCAAATTTCCTCGTGCAAATTTCGTCCAAAATCGTCTAGGCGTTATTTGGGGGGGGGGGCTGATCACGAATCCGACGTCCGTTTTTGAAAATTCCGTCGACTTCAGCAGGTTACTTCCCGTTTGTGGGTGGTTGGGTCAGGATCACCGATCACCCTCAGTTATGAGCGGTCTCCTGCAATAATCGTTCAAATGTACTTTGGCATCGTGTTCGGCACCCCGAATAAGTCTCCGACCCTACACGAATTTTGAGCAGAATCAATGATCCTGACCCGACCACCCTCAATTATCCAGATGAAAATCCAAAACCTACCGAAGTCGACGGAATTTTCAAAAAAGGACGTCGGATTCGTAATCAGCGCCCCAAATAACTCCTAGACGATTTTGGACGAAGTTTGCACGAGGAAATTTGGCCAATTTCGAAAATACCGGTTATCGATTACGTCATCGTCCGCGCAACTTGGCCTAGGGCGCCCACGTCCTCGATATTGTCAAAAAAAATCGATTTTTTTGAAATTGGTCGAGAGTGACACCATTCGATAGAGCTTTTGGTTATGAACAAAACGGTGTTACCGGAAGTGTCGGAAACCCAAATATGGGCGAGTAGGTGGCAGGAAACTTCAACCGCTAAGTCCGCCGCCCTAAAACGACAGATGGGGCTAAGGCAGTTTAGGCAGCTGAGAAGTTCTGAGCCCGCCACCGTAAAGTGCCTTAAGTGCTCTGTTTGCATACGCATTTTGAGGCCGTTAGCTCGCGGCGTCTTCTCGCAGTGGTCCACCGAAATCGGAGAAAAATGCGTCACGCAAGCCTCACCTGCACATTCGCGCCACTGTTACTTCGTCCATTCACGAGCTATATCGCAGTTTTTACCACACTACTAGAGCGTTTTACTGGCTACAAAATCGACAAGTTGCAGCCAGATCGATTCGATCCCGATAGAGTTACTGCGCTCCGAACACGCCCTTGCGTCCTGTTTGGCACAACAACGGTTGATGTTCTCCGCGCTCTTTTCGCCCAGATCACAGTTCTCGATACTCCTAGTAACATTAATGAAATCAGCAGGAAAAGTTCTATCGAATCGTATCAAGCATGGCCACTTTCGAAAACATCGATTTTCGATGACGTCATCCTCCATCTGCCATGGCCTGGAGCGGTCTCGTCCTCGATGCGAAATTGTCAAAAAAATCGATTTTTCCAAAATCGGCCGAAATTGCCACCATTCGATAGCGCTTTTCACGCTGAACAGAGCAGTACCATTGCGAGTGTCGAAAACTCAAATCTGGGCGTGCAAGAACTCAAGAAACTCTAGCCGCTATCTTCCGCCACTCTAAATTGGCAGATGGGGCTAAGGCACTTCACGAAGCTATGGAGCTGTTAGCATGTCATCGTAAAGTGCATTAATTGTTCTGCTCAAATACGCGTTTTTAGTTCGTTAGGTCTCCGCGTCTTCCTGCAGAGATCGACTGAAATCCGAAAAAATCGTGTCACACAAGGCTAACCTGCATATTCGCGCCCCTGTAACTTTACATAATCATAAGCTACACCGTTCCACTTTAGCGTACTACTACACCGTTTCACTGCCTATAAGACTCACGAGCTGCAGCCGAAACGATTCGGAATTGACAGAGTTATTGCGCTCCGAACTCGGCCGCGCGTGCAATTTGAAGCGGTCGCTCCCACTCGATTGATAGGTTCGATCCTATATGCATTGTGCACGGCGCAAACCATAGGGTTGCTGGACAGTCTTAGAGCAATTCCTGAGTAGGGTGGCTGCAAATTTGTGATAAAACTCCTCAGACGCTCACTCTACAAGCTGTCCCCCTCGATTGATAGGTTCGATCCTATATGCATTGTGCACGGCGCACTCCAAAGGCTCGCTGGACAGTCTTAAAGCAACTCCTAAGTCGGGCGGCTGCAAATTTGTGATAAGGCTCCCCAAACGCTCACTCTTCAAGCTGTCGCTCGATCGCTCTACAGGTTGTCGCGACCACTCGATTGATTCTGTCGGGCCTATATGCATTGCTCAACTCTACTGAGATTTATATACCGGAAGATAGAGCTCGAGCTGCTGAGTTCAAATATATGCTTATTTTTGCAAGTACTTGATTTCTAAAGAAGTTATTCAAAAAGGCCGCTTTGGAACGCTCCAAAGCGGCCGATGTTGGCCGGCGCGTCTTTTTCGGCCAATGACCAAAAGACATGTCCGGTACTGTACTGTATTTTATTTTCGCTATTCTGTTACTATTTTTATCTATTTTTCTAAAAATGGTTGCTTTCTATACGATAGTCCCCTGTACCGACTAACTACACGCGAAATTTCATTCACTCATGGAACGTCTATTCGGTGGTAATTGAAGTTGACTAATGGAGAAGGTCCTAATACACGTAGAAGTAACCTAGATTTCAAAGGAAAGTTGAGCTTGGAGCAACAGAAGGTTAAACGGGGACGTTAATTGCCTTTGATACTAGTCGTTAATATGGCCTACATGGAGAGGAGAAGGCCCAGTGGACCAATAATGCTACATGGAAGGGGCCTGTCTCTTAGAAGGCTGTGTGCCACCAGTGGACTGATTGGCTGACGCGTTTTCGTCTCCTCACCTAGACTACATTAAGAACTAGTACCCAGTTTCTTAAGGTGAACACTCTAGCCTCCTATCGAGTTTATGTTACAGTCTTTCTGTAGGACTTTAAGTCCTTTGCAGCAATTGCTTCAAAGCGAAGACAATTACAGGTGACCCGCTCGGCAACTTGGCAGCAGTTGTCGGAAACGCTTTCGTGATGACGCCTTCGATAAGTTCTGACGACTTTCAAAGTCGCTTCCAGCGGACTATAAATCAGAATCGGCGACTGATTGCTGCAGCGGCAGACACCAGCCGCAATTGGATCTGCTACCTGCTGGCGGCCGTGAAAGTGGTGAGAAGCTAATAACGGTAGCGCCGAGGAAGTTGCCGATACGAGAGGGGCAGGGTGTGGAAGGAGACGCTTTTCAGGATCCTCTCACGTACTCGTACATGGAATGCTCGAAAATCACGAAGAAGTCGTTCAAGATCACCGTCACTGACATCACCGCGAGCATACCTTTCGACGGTAGGCGAACTTGATGAAAACTCATACATAGATGGGCGGAGGCCCATCGCCCATCTATGGGTGTGTTTCCTACAGTTTTTTTTTCTAACCCTGAAGATACTCAGACTACTTTGGGCTACCTAAGTGGCCCTTCGAAGCTTTTTCAGTTCTTTCATCTTATGGTTAGACGTAGACTTTTCAGCTCGTTCATTAGTCCTACAAGCTAAGGTAGAATAATTCATTGCGTTCAGATGTCCGCTCTCTGTACCATGACGAGCTCGGAGACAACTGGCTGTTCCTGGTCGGACGAACTCGTCTTGTGATCTGCAAAAACGACTCACCTGTCATGAACAAATGTCGCATTGTGGTCGACGACACGGACATCGAGAGCTTTGCCGTCGATCCTAACCTGGGGTGAGCCTCCTGTTGGACTTTTCATACACCTTTAACTCCGAAAGGCATACATGTTCAAGAACTGAACATAATAATTTGCATTAGAAACACCCAAGGACATCAAGCAGAACAATAGTGTATTTTTGTCCATTTTTGACCCGTATCGCATACAGGACAGACCACCGCTATGCAAGGAAACAGTGGTGCATAGACAGTTAGTGCCCAATCGAGGGAAAGTGGCGCGACAAGGGGGACCAGTTCAAGGCACTGATTGCACTAGACCAACCAACCTATCGAACGGGCGTGCCACACGCGGGAGCCATGTGCAGTCCGCGCCTTATCTTGGCGGACGCGTGCTCTCTCTCATTGGTTGTGATTGGCTGCATTTCCTCCTCCTTATGTAAGCCACACTAACGACTAGTACTAGAGACGCTTTTGTAAAGGGTGTTAATCCATAGTCGAATCTTTTTGATAAACCCGCGTGTGTGTCGTTTCGAGCTTGTGTTCCTCCATTGTGCGCCCGATGCGGTTCTAACGAAAAACGTCGACGAAGCTTTGGAATTCCGGAGGCCTACTCTCATTTGCGTGAATGTGGCACGCCGAACATCGTCCATCTCGTTTTGATCCTGTTTTCGTATGTTCCACGTCTCTGAGGCGTACGCCAGCGATGGAAAATCAGTGGAGTCGGAGCTGCCCAAGCCGCGCTTTTCCTCCTGGCGCTAGGTTTTTGATCATATTAGCTTCGCTACCCAGATACACGTAGTTGAAGCATCCGGAGATGTTCGTTCCGCTGAGCGAGAATGGGGCATCAGAAACTCGTCCGTTCCTCATGAACATCTTCTTCGACAGATTCGGCTGCAACGTTCCCAGATCAGGGGTGGCGCCGAAGAGCTTCGGGGATATGGTATCCCCTTGCCGAACCCCTCTCTTCACGTCGATGACGAAGTCGATGTAGAATGGAGAGATCTTGGTCGCGAATCCACTGTACAGCTCTCGAAGGACTCTGATGTACTGAGTAGGAACCCCCTGAGTGAGCAGGGCGTCAATGACCGTTTCCGTTTCGACGGAGTCGAATGCCTGATCGATGAAGGCACAGCGGCAGCTTGTACTCTCGCGATACTTCAGTTAGCTTCGTATTCATGGATGTGCGGAAATTTTATCGGGAAAAGCGGAACACGGAATACGGAACAAAAGAGCTCAAAAATGGGCGGAACCGGATTATGAAACGGAACGGAAATGACAAAAACTCATTACTTCATTTAATTTTTCATAAATATTATATATATCCATAGTGGCGGGGATAACTAAGCTACTGTTAACCAGCAGGTAACTCTTTTCCAGCAACATGTAGCAGCAAAGAATCCTTGCATTCGTATTGTTACTAAAATGAATTTTCAAGCATTACCAGTGTAACAAATCGAAGTTTATATCTGCAAATAGGAGGAAAGTATTTTAAATGTAATGAGTCCAGCAAGTAAGATGTCAAAGATTTCGCCACTGATAACCCCTAACGGTCTTACTGCATGTTCCGGATCCATCCTAATTAGGAGGGAGCAGCGCTAAGGTTACAGCTGGGTCCAGCATCCCACGGCATGACACGCACTACCTATGTTTACATGCATACCATGATATCGATTCAAATCAGTTTCTTTGAGCCTCAAGTGGCTGGTATTAAGGTTGTAAGCTGTCATAGCGATGTTTTATTGCGACCAAAACTTCTAGCGCCAGGCGAGACTCGAACCCGCACCTCCCTCTAACCGGGCAGGAATGCTCTACGCCTTTAAACCACCGGCGCCATTTGATCAAACGCAATGAGGTCCCACAACGGTTAGAGGGAGGTGCGGGTTCGAGTTCCGCCTGGCGCTAGAAGTTTTGATCTCAACAAAACATCGTTATGACAGCTTACCATAATATCACTTCGAAAGAGCTGAAGCTCTGGGACAAATTCAAAGAGGGGGTAGGGAGGCAAGGCACTGCATGCTCTCCTTCGACTAGGATAGATCCAATGTCCCCTATGGAAAGCAAAGTTAGCTACCTAAGAGTGCTTATAGAAATCTGAGCTACATAGAATTCGTGTTCCAGGGCAGACCTAAGATCATTAGGGAAAAAATAGGCATGCTCCAGATAAGCAGCTTGATTCTTGATTCAAACACTCATGAAACCCTTGTGGCCTTACTATTAGACTGTTCGGTGGTACACCGTTTCAAGAAAAGGAAAAGAATCTAATTTGGCTATCACACTGCTCCGACATTAGCATGCGCTACTGGTTTGAAAGCGACACAATCACAAAAAAAGGCGACGCAAAGTTGATCTCTCTCTTCAGCCTTTCGTTTAGGCTCAAGAGGTAAATGAAGGCAGTGCAAAACAACCAATGAGTGATAAGTCACCATTTCCATTCGTCTTCTTCCGGCTCAAAAGAGAGCGGAACACGGAACGGAAGGGCTAAAGACAGCCGAAAACGGGGATTCTGAACACGGAAACGGAAATTTCGCGCATCCCTGTTCATAATGGCTCATTGTAGTATCGCGAGAGTTCAAGAACGCCCTTTCAAGACAAAAATAAGTGCTAGGTATATTCGAATAACTAATTGAATATATTTGTTCGAGCACAACTGTACCACGTAGTCGCTTCGAGTGCCAGTGACTATCTTTAACACCTCTTTTAACCTTTAAGAAGCACTCTCCGGCTCCGCGTTGATTTCCCTCTGGAACTCCGCGAACTGTGAACGATCGACCGACCTTCGATGAGTCTTGGCATCACTGCTGAATCCAGTCGTTTTCTTATTGCAAAAAGCCAATACGGGACCATAATCTTTATTCGGCTAACTTTTCGGACTCTTTGCCTTTGTTAGAGCCGCCAAGAAGCCAAAGTGAAAAGGCAGCGGAAAGCCAAGTTCTTTTGATCTTAGCTCCCAGCCGGCTCCGACGAAGACGAGGAAACCGAAGCGTTAGCCCAATAATGCTTAGCGACTTGGATTGGGGTTGTACAACAACATAACGACGCGTGGTATCAGTCTGTACAAACACAGTGTATGACACCGCTATGGTGAAAAAGGTTGGTGAAAAAGTCTTGCACCAAAAATTTTGAAAATTTCTCAAAATTTAACGGAAACTTCTAAGGACAGTTTGGTGCTACGTAGTTGTAGCACAATATTCAAGAATATTTCGCATACATGAGAATTTGCTTTTGAGGGCATATAAAGACTACAACTGTAGTGAAGTGTGACTGACTCCGTGACTCGGACAATTCTTCGCGACTGACTATCGCTCAGTCCCTCCTTGTTCTTTTCCGTAATAAGCACTTTCTCGAGAATGTCGTCACGGGAGATGAATCCTGGGTCCTCTTCGTTAACCATACTCGGAAGGCCCAGTGGCTCCCTAAAGGAAAACCACAACCTCAAGGTGGACACCCACCAGAGGAATCTCGCAAACCGCGAGGGCGGAGGAATGTTCACCTTCTTCACGACAATGCTCGCCCCCAGTTTGCAAAGTCGTTTCGCCAGAAGTTGAAGGAGCTTCGGTGGGAGGTGCTGCCCCATCCACCGTATTCGCCAGGTTCTGCGCATCGGAATACTACCTCTTTCGAGCTCTCAAGCAACACCTTAGGGATAGGTGCTTCAATGACCGAACCAAACTAGAATCCGAGGTGGAGCACTTCTTCGAGTCACAGCTGACTTTATTCTGGAAGGAAGGATTTCGTGATCTCCCCAGCAGATAGCCGAAGGTTGTAGATGTAAATGGTAATTGCTTCAAAGATTGAAGTCTCTCACAAAAGAAGCAATGAAATTTTGAAAAAAAAAATACGCTGTGGTGCAAGACTTTTTCACCAACCCAATAATTTGTAAATGAGTGACACCTGTTGTCTACAGAATACGTCTAATCAGATGATTCAGGCAGAGAAGAAACACGGCGAGGTTTAGAAGTACCCTATTTGGTTTTCCCTTTGGTGGCTAACTAATACAAGAAATTAGAGTTCATAGAAGAAAAGCAGAATGTATAATTACTTAGGATATAAGAATGACAGCTTAGCCACTGTTTTCGAACGAACTTTTCTGTTATGCTCATTTCGTGTGTCTTTAAAATCTGTCCACAAGGAATTAGGAATTGGGTGTAGAAGATGAGGAAGAAGAAAAAGAAGGTGATGATGAGAAAACGAAAAGAAATAAATTGAAAGGTCAGTCGAGCAAAGAAAGATAACGAAAATGTAAGCATTGGAAGCAATTTGATGTAAATTGCATTCGACTTCCTTGGCAAGCTTCCATCTTGAACGCCTCTCCATTCCTTAAAGAATCAAACGTTTCACTATAAAATGCTTGAAAGTATGGACAATGCTGTCTAATAAAAAGTATTAACACTTCTACTCACTTCACTTCTTTTAGTCTTATCTTCTACTCTACAACTGGGCGAAATGCTGGTGTCTGGCGAGTACGGTACAGCAACAGCACTAAGGTCAGCATGTCAGATCGGACACTTCAGATGCCGGGAGGTAATCTATCAAAAACGACGAAGCTGTCTAACCATAAGTTGCGTGAATATCTTCTCTTACATCAGGTCTCGCCGTAGACCAGTACTCTCGGACGCTCTACTACAGTGACCGCTACTTTGAGAGAATTTTTGCCGTCGATTACAGCAGAAACGGATCTGTTCGGAACGTCTTCCACGACAAGCGGGTCTGCTATTACTTAATTCTACTTTATTTTCACCATAGTTTTTAATAACTGTAAAAACAGTTGAAATTAACGGAAACATTTAGAATCTCGTGGAATGCACGCTGAATCTGTGGTAAAAAGTGTCAAAATTCTCAAAGGCTTCTTTGGGGAATTTGTTCAACTTGACATAATTTTGCCGATGTTTATTGCACATTATTGTTTTTGAAGAGCTTATGCTGAATTTTTTGCGTGTTTAAAAATGCAGTTTTGTTCCATAAATTGCTGAGATATAAAAGAATATGACCCATGTATATCATTTTTTCAGTTAAAATATTCAACGTCGTTAACGTATTTCGCCGACCTTCTCTACGTCCCCAGCAAAGCTGATTTGCTTCGCATCGACACGATTACGTCACAACTTGAAGTCGTCGATTATCACGCTCCGATCGACGGATTCTTTGTCAAGCACAACCTGACTACGAAAAGAGGCAAGCGAACCTCAATCGATGTAGTGTTTCTCATTTATGTCTTTTTCTCCATCGATTTATCTCCCAGACTTTTCGTGTTTTTCGGTTTTATTAGGTTTTATTGGTCTCTTCACACTTCGAAATTTTTTTTACCGTTCTCCTTGTAGACACTCTAGCCAATATTAATAGCTGATTTCGTAATCCTATCACACTTGTCTACTGTTCGCACACGGACACAGGTCAAGACCCTTCTTGTATTTCATTATCTACCCATTCTTCCGGACTCAAGGCCAGACCTACCTCAGGGCCATTTTCGGAATGGCATTCTTCATGAATTCATCAAAGGATCTACAGCACGTCAGGAAGCCGACCAAATTAACCATGTATATGGCTTGGGATCTACTACTCACCGCGCCTGTTATGAGTGGTTCGGAAAGTTTTTAAGGGGAGATTATTCACTGAGGGCAAAGCATGGTCAGGAAGGCCAAATGAACTGGACGACACTGAACTACTCCGTCTTCCTCGTACCGATAGTAGGCAGACGACACGTCAACTGGCAGAGAAGCTCGAAGTGTCTCATAGGATAGTAGGAATCCATCCAAAGAATCCTGGGTTTGCATGGAAATTCTGAGCTTGGATTCCACATGCTCTATCAGACACTCAGAAAGGTCAACGGCTCTCCATCGCTGCTTCTCTTCTGTCCAGATACGAAAGAAAAGCGTTTCTGCCGCGGATTGTGACAGGCGATGAGTCTTGAGTTGGGTATGCCAACTTCCGAAGAAAAAGACAGTGGATACAAAAGGGAGAGAACCCTGCGCCTGATCTCAAGCCCAATGTTCACGGAAGGAAGATTCTCCTGAGTGTTTGGTGGATATCAGAGGAGCGATTCAGTGGGAAACTCTCAGAAGTGGAGGGACACTTACTGCTGCCACATACCAACTGGCCAACTCCACAAAGCTCTCCAAGAAAAGAGGCCTGAGAAGTCAAAGGTGATGATCCTGCATGACGATGCAAAACCACATGTTGCAAGACTCACAAGAGAAACATTAAAGGGGCTCGGCTGACAGGTAATGCCACATCCACCGCATAGCCCTCACCTCGCCCCTACCGACCACCATCTCTTCGGTGCTCTCAACAAGTAAATGGAGACAAATATTTTGAAACGGACGAAGACCTCAAAAATTGGATTCAGCGATGGTTCGGCTCCAGACTTTTTCTCCAACCTAATATGTGTTTTCAGTGCTGATGTTTAGTATGTCAAGAAGGTTTCCACTTGTGCTTGCTCCATTTTTCTGAACAGAGTTCTTTATTCACAAGTAGTTCCCTATCAATTTTCCATGAATTTTCCTGTTTCTCACCCATGTGTTATGCATTTCGCTGAGAACGCCGGAGGAATTCGACGTGCACTTCATATTTAAATCACCATCGAACAAGGTCTACAAGATTAATAGGAACGCTCAGCATCCCGGAACTACGTGGAGTCACAGCTTGATTTGATTTTGAGGAGTGAGACGTCTTTTCGGTCTTCACGCAGTGTGGGTCCTATAGTTGTGTTCAAACGGAGATATTCGAATAATTATTTGAATCGTCGAATATTCTATATTTATAGAATTTCGACGGGCGCGTGTAGCGCAGTCGGAGGAGGCGCCGGCTGCCGCCTGTACCCAATTCCAGGCTCCTGGCTAGGATTTCTCGCCCAGGCCAACAAAGCCTTCCTCTCCGGGGTCGGTGAATTGGTACCAGATTGTCTGGAAAGGATAAAGCACTGACTTTTCATAGGCTGGCCACTGCAAGTCAGTTTATGGCCAAATACGCATTCAAGTCGCCTCCGCGACATCCCGTATCAAAATCGAATAATTTTATTTGAATATCGAATAAACTTTAATTCTTTAATCGAAGAACCTGTTACAAGCAAATTGTTCGACTATGCGAATAAAGGAAAAACGGAGCATATTCGGTTTTCACTCATTCAAAAAATTGCTGATTAAATAATTTGGTTCATTCATTCGCTCGAAAATTTTCGATATCGAATTTTTTCGTTCATTAGTTCTTTCGATGAATTTTTTTCGAAAGCACAACTATATTGAATCCCAGAAGAGTTCAACCATGAGTGGGTAAAAAACCACAATACGGAATGTACGGAATGGCCATTTAGGTTAGCAAGGTTTGGTTAAAGTACACTAGCATCAGGTGTGAAATTATTAGGTTGGAAAAAAGTCTTTTCATTTTTCAAAGATTTATTACTTCACAACACAAAGTCAAATCAATTGAGATAATCTCCGTTTTGTTCCACTACACTTTTTCGAAGACTGGGTTCTTCTCTAATTCCTCAAGCTTAAAGGACTGCAGTTCTGGAATCGGCCCATTGCTGAATCCAATTTTTGAGGTCCTCATCCGTTTCAAAACATTTCTCTCCAATTTCTTGTTGAGAGCACGGAAGAGATGGTGGTCGGTAGGGGCGAGGTGAGGGCTATGCGGTGGATGTGGCGTTACCTCCCAGCTCAGCTCCTCTGCTGTTTCTCTTGTGAGTCTTGCAACATGTGGTTTTGCACTGAGTGTCTGACAGGGCATGTGGAACCCAAGCTCCAAATTTCCATGCAAAGCCAAGACCCTTCAGATGGATTCCCACTATCCGATGCGACACTTCGAGCTTCTCTGCCAGTAGACGTGTCGTCTGCCTACTATCGCCACGAAGAAGATGGAGTAGTTCAGTGTCGTCCAATTCATTGGCCTTCCTGACGCTTTTTCCTCGAGTGAATAATCTCTCTTTAAAAACTTTCCGAACCATCCTTAACAGGAGCGATGAGTAGTAGATCTCAAACCATATATGGCGTTAATTTGGTCGGCTGCCTGACGTGCTGTAGATCCTTTAATGAATTCATGAAGAATGCCGTGCCGAAAATGGCCCTGAGGTGGATTTGAGTGCGGAAGAATGGGTAGATAATGAAATACAAGAAGGGCCTTGACATATGTCCGTGTGCGAACGGTAGACAACTGTGACAAGATTACGAAATGGAGAACGGTAAAAAAATTTTCGAAGTGTGACGAGACTTTTTTTCAACCTAATACGATGACAAGGTTTTTGTTCGAGGAATCGGCTCACGTAAACTCGAGTTAATCATAAATGAATTGCTGAGTACAAGCTAAATCTGAAGTACCTAAAGCCTTATCTATGTTGAGTAAAAAAATCTAACCAGGGGCCGGATTCATTTACGACCTACGAAACTTTAATGGAGAATTGTAAGCGAAAAGCTCAGATAACGCGGCTTATCGCTCACCCGCTATCGCTTGATAAGCCACGTTATCTGAGCTTTCTGCTTAAAATTCTCCTTTAAAGTTACTTAAGTCGTTGAAGAATCCGGCCCCAGATTGGTAATCCATCAGTTTGGTAAAGATAATGTCGAATTGTTCGGAACCGCCATCTCCTCATCAAAATATTTCTGGTCGAGGGCAGGTTTTAAGCCGTAGGAAAATTATCGAAATCTACATGTCTTTCCTGATAACGCACTCTGGTTAGATTTTTATGGGAGTCGAAACCTATACCTCTGGAGTTGATGAATTCGTGGATGTCGGATTGCGTAATATGAGGATGAATCCCTTCTAATTAGAGCCGTACGTGCAGTTCTGCTTGCCAGTGAAGACATGAATATCACGGTTTCATCCTCTTCTCAATAGTTTTTCAATTTTTTCAAACATTTATTGACAATATTTTAGCCTCCAGCTCTTCTTGAGGCATAAAATGACGATGCTATGCGATGCTGACGATGCTAGGCATAAAATGACGATGCTGACGATCCAGCTCTTCTTGAGGCATAAAATGACAGAATACATATCTTACACATACAGGAAAAGGAGGGGAGGGCCAACGACTTTCTGATAGGTGGTTTGGCCGTAAATGCAGGGTCTCAAAACAATGTCATTATTCAAAAAAACATCCTTTAGCAACAGATGTCAACAAATATGTATTTGTCAATTTCGAGTTTCACCATCCAGAAGACGAAGGTGCGAGTATGAAGCCTAAGGAGTCAACGACGAGGAATATCGTGGTTCTTGTGCTTTATCTCGTCTCTACCAAGGAGGTGTGTGAAGTATATATGCGCAGTTGGAAGCACATTTCGTGTTCTGTTTCAACAGTAGTCCACCAAAGTGACTTATGACATACTTTAATAAAAGACTCTGATTTTCTCCATGATGTGACTGATGTGAATGCTGTACTGCACCTTCGTTGGAGATTTCCTGCCCAAATTCGGTTTGGATTCCTCAGTTGGTTTTTACGGCTATAGAGGCAGAGTTGAACGCATAACCGAATATACCTCGTCCGAGCTTTGCTGGTAAGAAAAACTCTTCAAAAACTAAAAGAATATTAAACCTTTTTGAATAATAGTTGAAGGATAACGGATAAAGGACGGCGTTGCTCAATCCATTTCGGAATGTGCCACGCACTCTACTTCTAGGGGATATTGCGGAGGCGATTTGAATGCGTATTTGACCACACAATGTCTTGCGGTGGCCCGCCGTTGAAGATATCAGAGCTTCATCCTTCCCAGACAACTCAGACAACTCCGATACCAATTCACCAACCCCGAGGGGAGGGGTGTGGAAGGCTTGGTTGACCTGCGTGGGAAACCCGAACCATGAACCTGGTATCGGGTGCACGCGACACCCGGCACCTTCTCCGATTCGACCGGAAATAACACTTATCGCAGTTACCCCTGCATTTTCAAAAAATGCCGCATGCAATAAGAAATATTAAAATGAATGCTGCAGGCAACTGAAGATAGCATATCAAAATTCGACATCGTTTTCGAACCAACCCAGTAGAGTCATAATAGATGGTATGGAGGCTAGAGAAGTTTCACACAACCACAGAAAGCTACAAACCGAAGCAATTCTGATATGATTAATGCACATATTCACAAGACCAGAGAGACAGAGACACCCTTATCAGTACTGTGAGATATGTTGAGGCAAACTCTCTTGGAGTACTTGCTTGAACTCTACAATTTAAGATGCACAATTGGCATGGCGTTGTTTCAGACTTCAAGACCTGTTCGTCAGGAAACGGTGGATGCTCGGACATCTGTGTTGCTGATGAACGTGCAACGAAGCTGTGCCTGTGCTCGGTGAGAATCTCAGAAGTTGAGCTATCCAAAACACCTGGAAAACCTCCTGTTTCAGGACGGAATGACTCTTGCCAACGGAAGATGTTCGGTGAGTCGGACCTCAGATGACGTACTTCTCTACGCCCGCCTCTCACCAATGTGGATACATGGAGTTCATATCAGTGAGGATGGAAGCACGGTACGTTGCGCTGATATATTCGCAGTATCGCTCGGCATTTATAGTAGGGATGCTGTTCCTTAATATCGCCAAAACTACTTCTAAAATCTCATTGAATGATAACTGCTTAGTTGATCCTACTTGCTTGCCCTTCTGCTTCTATGTTCTTCCTTTAGAATGTCCATGCAAATACAAGGGACGTTCCCCTGACCGGCCTCACTTTCGACCATCATTCTGAATCTGTTCGGTTAGTCAGGGTAGGGAAAACATGATATACGAAGGACAGCCTTCCTAGTGAATGAATAGTATCGATCGACCATCTATTACATATCGATTTTGTCGATTTTTCTGCATACTTGACCATGCTAGGTAGGAGTTTTGCGAATCAGACTGCTCGCACTCAAGAATTCATTAGGCCGGAAATGGCGAATAAAGAAAGAGCGGAATGCAACCATCCTATTACATCGAACGTTTTTGTAGTTCGATGTTGCTGCTCTCCTTTTATGTAATCTATTTGAGACCATTTTCAGGTAACTTCGGCGATCCCGTCGCTTCTCTCGTCGAAAAGCCGAGCTGTGTTCGCAGTCGATTCGGCGAACGCTCAGATCTACTTCTACGTCGACACCAAGGCGGCAATCTACAAACGGGCGATGGACGGTGGAAACATTACCGTAGTCACGAGAAACGGTAGGTGTTTGCGGATCACCACGCTAAGGAATATCGAGTGTCTAAGTATGGTTCTTAAGCTCATCACCTGACCTGTTTGGCCTTCGACTCGACATCAGGCAATCTTTACTATGGCACGCGTCCAAGTGGTATGTCTCATAGCTTTGCTATATTTAAGAAAGAGTGTTTGATGTTCTTAAGACCTCCAGAGTTTTCTATTCATAAAAGAGTCTTCGTTAGAAATCTTTGGCTTGCTTTTCCCTTTCCTTAGCATAATTCCTTTACTATTGAACGTCACAAAAGTGAGATAACGAGGACATGGAAACTTGGTAGAAGAAGCTCTTTTCACAAGCACGAATCAATTTTGTATTCGGTCTTGAGCTCACTTATAATAGCGCATTAAAAGATGACTCTGACTGTTCCACAGTAGTCTGTCTGTTGGTTCCTCCAAATGAGGATGTAACGAGTTAACGAGTTCATTCACTAAACCAGCACTTAATATCAATACAGAATAATGGAACGAGCCATCCCAAAAGGTACTCAAGGTTTTATCGCTGTCATCAGTACTATGCTACCGCCAGCAATGAATTCATTTGTCTCTCTGGCGTACCACCAAGGCTCGGATTCATCAACGACTAAACCCATGGATATAAGGGGTATAGATACCTTCCATGAAGAATTCATCTCTATTGATCATTTTATTTCTACTCCTTATACCCTACTTACTCCGCGGAATTAAATGTTGACGAGCCCGGCCCAGGATGGCCCATTGAGTTTTCCAGTAAAATTAAGAACAAAGCCATCCTGCCTAGGTTCAGGGATTCGACCAAAATCGCTTACAAAAACGAGCCGAAATGTTTTTTTTTCTCATGGCTTCACCTTTCTAGCAGCTTAAGGCATCCGTCCAGCAGTTTTAAGGAGAACACAGTAAGTGACCGATCTACCAAATTTTCGCCGACAAAGTCACTTAGCCTTGAACGACGAAGCTGAGACTTCGCCGGACGTCTCTCACGTGTGTGAATCATGCCACTCCCAACATCATCCTCTTGATTTTTCACTACGCGACACTGATTACTGTATCATGCTTTCGTTGGACCCGGGTGTCTGAGACGCACGTTATAGAAAGAAAGAAAACTTGTGAAAATGTCGGGCCAGTCGTTCATCATCTTCTCCACTGTTTCCCTGTTTTCTGAAACCTTCAGATGACTCTCTTTACTTGGTCGAGCTTTGGCACTCGTCTAAATCATTACAGTATACCTTCAATGTTTAGAAGTAGCCATTTCTGCTAGAGAACCTTAAGGGCTGCCTATTTTCAGCGGAACCTGCCGGAATTACCGTATTCCGACCAGAAAACCCTGACGTTCGGCTGCAGATAACGAAAACTGCCGGAGGTATTCACTCACTGCAACTCGACACCAACTCTCGGTTAGAATTTCACCATTTTTTCACATTTTCGCCTAGTTTAGTGGCAGTGAAAGTTACATGGCAGGTAGACGATATCTATTGATTCTGAGCAATTATGTTCTAATGACAAGTGGGGTTGATTATCATGTTGATTTTACCATTAGAGATTTGAGAATTTTTAGTCGAATCGATCAGAAGCTACGTTTGTTCACTGAAGACGCTTCATAATCAAAGATAACAGCGCAACGATTTCGGAAAAAAGGGGGAAAATACATATTTTCGCCCATACTGCGCGGCTTTGACCAGTAGCGAGGCAACGCAGTTTTGGACAAATCTTCTCGATTGGCCATATTATTATACTTAAAATTCGAAACGGTATCAATGTATGCTTCAGTCTTATAGCTTAAGCCTAACGTAACACAATTTAGATTTTTATTCTTCCTGAGCACCACACAGCTTCGGCAGCATAGCATCAGCAGGGCGAATCTGGACGGTACCAATCCAAAGGTGGGTTTGCTGCCCCTCCTTCAAGTTCCACAGTTCACCTGCAAGGATATTGTTCCAGGTTCTAGTGAGCTTCTTCTCCTTCCAACCGCTGACGATGGCTATCGACACTGCCGATCGGAAGGTCTACTGGCTGGACCCATTCGAATACGCGCTGCACCGTATCGGATACGACGGCGATGACAACGAGGTGATTTCCCAGCTCTGACGCTTGGCTACGTACCACACACTGATTCGTGGATTGTTTGACATGTCTGACATACTTATTTGATTTACTTATTTATTCAATACACAACATAAGGTGGGCATCAGAGAAAAACACAATCTCTCAACACACCCTACTATTAGGGTGTCCAGAAAGTAACTGCAGAAAACCGCAATGTTCCAGAATTTTTCTAGATTGTTCTGAAGACTTCAACATAAGTGCTATATAAAGACACTATCCTGCTGTATCTGCATTACACATCCAGCTCCGTCTTCCTTGCCTATTTCACTGTAGATGGCCGAACTGTCTACTCGTATTAGACACGTACTCCTTCACGAGTTTGAATCTGGGCACTCCGCTGCAGAAGCCTATCAAAACTTGTGTCGTGTATTCGGCTCTGAAGCTTCTTCTGTACGGTCTGTGTATAGCTGGTTCGAACGCTTCAGAAGCGGGAACTGGAGTCTCGAAGATGGGCGTAGCTCTGGTCGACCGACAACGATATCTTTGAATGAACTGAGGAAACTGGCGGAGCAGCATCCATGAAGGTGTGCGTTATTTTCCTGCTGCTCTTGGCTGTTCCCGATCCACCATAGACAATGGACTGCGACCTCTTGGAATAGATGAACAGCTGGGTCAGTGGCTCTCACACGAACTGACCGACGACAACCGGCGAAAACGTCTTGATACATGCACTCAGCTGCTCTCCCGAAGTCGCACCTTCAACTGGCTGGACACCATCGTCATAGGAGACGAAAAATGGGTCATCTACGTCAACCACGCTCGCAAACGTGCGTGGTACCAACGCGATGAAGTGCCGAAATCTTCGCAAAAGGTGACATTCATGCGAGGAAAGTCATGCTGAGCGTCTGGTTGGGAGTTTATTGGATCTATCATTTCGAGCTGCTGCCTGACAGCACGACTGCCGAGGTCTACGCTACCCAACTGCGCAACTGCAGAGACTGGCCGACAAGATGCGCAAGGAACAGTCCAGGCTCGATAAAGTTCGCTTGCTGCACGATAACGCGCCCCCACACGTCGCGAAGACGACTTCTCAGAAAATTCTGGAACTCGGATGGGAAGTTCTGCCGCATCCACCGTACAACACAGATCTGGTCCCAAGTGGCAACCACCTTTTCCGATCACTTCAGCATTATCTGGAAGGGAAGCGTCATGAATATCGTGACCACCTCGA
The DNA here is from genome assembly GCA_947359475.1 of Heligmosomoides polygyrus bakeri. Classification (NCBI taxonomy): domain Eukaryota; kingdom Metazoa; phylum Nematoda; class Chromadorea; order Rhabditida; family Heligmosomidae; genus Heligmosomoides; species Heligmosomoides polygyrus. The sequence goes on along the minus strand of OX375869.1, from coordinate 23,703,740 downwards.
AAATGACCTCTGAGCTTTTTTCGCCTCCAAGTCGCCAGATTTCCACGCCAGAGGAATATGAAGCCTTGTGGAACGTTGGCGGAGGGTAGTCGATGTTCATGGAAATTATTTGGTTGATTAATGTTGATAAAGATTGTGTTATTTTGAAAAAATTGTCGAATTTCGGCAGATACTTTCTGGACACCCTAATAATAACATAGAAGTCGACACCTAAGTTTGTGTCGAAAAGTAGAAAGACAAGGAGGGATTCAGTCTACAGGTCAGGCTCTCCTGAAGTGCTAATTGTATGTTTATTGTTCTGTTTTTGAAGTGTTGTTTGTTGTTGAGTAGTGATGTTCAATTAGTTGTCACACGACTGTCTTAAATAGTCGTAACAAATAAACAATAAACAATCCACTGCGCTCTTCAAAGATATGCATAGAGAGGTTTTCTACAAGTAAATCTGTAAGACCTCAGGCCCGTTTTTAGAGTGGCGAAGGTGATTTTTGATTTTTGATTTTTTCCTCGAGTCCTTGAGAAAGCGATTGGACAAAATTTAGAGCTGACCGTTTTTGACATCCCACTGATATTTTAAAACGTGGCCTGCAACGCTTTTCTGTAAATTGCTTTGCAGTCATTCATAGCCTTTCGTGGCTAAGAACATTGAAATAACCTTCCAAACTTCGAAATAAGTTTCCTCTTAGAATGTTTTTTTTCAACGAGCACTATGTTCGTTCGGTCAACTGTCTAATACTTGAGCATTAAGGTTTTGGAGGAAATGTTTGCTACTTTTGCCACGAAAAACAGCGCTGAATTCGAAAGATTTCTTAGTTTCACCGAGAACCCAGTACCTTTCGAATAATTTAGTCATTTCTTTCAGAAACTCTCAATCACAGCTCGCACACTGCGCACGTTTGCAGTTCACTCCGGACGAATCGTCTGGTCCGACGTAAGGATAAGTGGCAATTCTACGAATTGCTACCACACCTCGCTTTCTTCGTTAATACTGTTCGAGACTTAAGTATGCGTTCAGGAAAGAGGAGTGCGACGAGCGTCACCGAAGTCAGACGGGACTTTCGACGTGGCTACCATAAACTCACTTCCCGCCGCTTCTCAGCTGGCGATCTACACGAACGCGTCAAGCCGTAAGTAGATGCTTCTCCTTGGATAGCGTCGTGGAATGATATTAATCTTTGTCTATACGTTTTAAATGAGAGAACATATGAGATTCGGTTGAAAGCTTGATTTCTACAGTGAAGTACCTTTTTAGTTAAGTGAAATCTTCACCGAATTCTCTGCCACTACTTTTATTCTTTTGTTTTTGATTGGAAGCTGTCAAGGACAAAAAGGACTTTAATATCAACCTGACATGTTTCAGCCCCTTCCCGGTGTCTTAGCAAGAACGGCGGCTGCGAACAGCTGTGCTTCCCGGGGAGCTGTCCAGACCTCAAAAACTGCAACGACGACACCTCGAAGTGTGCGTGTGCCAGCGGTTACGTTGCGGATGCAAAGAATGCGTCAAAGTGTGCAGGTTGGTGAAGGGAGTTTCGAAATTCTCTTCAGAGTTTTCTTACGCTAACAAGTTGTCTGCTACAATATGTATGGTATGTTCAGCGCCTTTGTTGCGGAGAATTGCTTTAGGCTTCAACCGTCATGGCTTTTTTATACATATACGACTGGGTTCTCTACCTTTCTGATCCAACTCTCTCCATAAATCTGGTTGATATGCGCCTAAGCCGATAAGAGCGTTTCGCAGTGTTCTCTGGTCGCAGTTTGTAAAGTGACCAATGTTATCCACGTTCCTACTACCAATAACTCCTGCCACAGTATGTGTACGAGCATCTTTGAATCAGCTGTCCGCTGTTTACCCGCTTGTTCAATATTTATTTATTTGTTTTATTTGTTCAATATAGGGCACGTGTAGCGCAGTCGGAGGAGGTGCCGGGTGTCGCGTGACCCGGCACCAGGTTCCTGGTTCGTGTTTCCCGCCCAATCCAACCAACCCAGCCATCCTTTCCTGGTCGGAGAATTGGAAGCAGACTCGTATGGAGGATAAAGCGCTGATTTGTCCATCGGCTGGCCACCGCAAGTCAATGCATGGTCAAATACGCGTTGAAATCACCTCCATGACAACCCGTAGAAGTAGAATGCGTGGCGCATCTTAAAAGGCATTGAGTAACGCCGTCCTTTATCCTTACCCTTACTGTCCAATGCAAGTTGAGCTGGTAGGTAGAAGGATGCTTAGTACTGATCAAAACTCCTGCGTCAGGCGGAGCTTGAACTTCACCTTTTGCTTTCCGGGCAGCGATGCTACGAATTCCACCACTAGCGCTGTTTGTTTGAACGGAACAACCATCTTTCTATCAGTTACCTTATTAGCGCTGATCCGTGATGTCGGAATGAGCTGACCGCTGATATCAGCATGGAATCGGTTAAGCTGAAGGTCTTCCTATTGTAGAAATGGTGTCTTTACGTTTCTACTTAAATTTACTTGAACAATTGGGAGAAATAACAGCAAAAGCAAACTCCTATGGTTCGTTTCGCCACCTCAGACGAACCTTGTTTATTATAACACCTCCTCGGTGGCTTATCAGTGAAGAAAGGAGGTGTTATACTTTCCATATTTTTAAATTTAAATTTAAATTTTTAATTATTTATTATTTATTATTTTTTAAATGAGGCCCTTTAGTGCTGCTGTGTTTGACTTCCATACAACACGGGTAGCTAGTCAGGCTCTGTCGTGCGGGCGGGGTACTCCGGGCAGCCAGCCAGACTGCCCGAAGGGACGGGGCGAGACTTAAGGCGGCCTCGAATCGCCTTACATGTACTCCCAGTCTACCGAGTGCAAGCTTTTGGCCGAGCCGACACAGTTACAATCCGCACAGTCACGGACACATCCACGCACACAGTGCACGAACATGCCGCTCCCACGCACAAGGAACGCATCGACCCGACACAGCAGGAGCAAGGAGTCCATCCCCTGCATCCCACCTGCGTCTCTGGGCAGTACACGTTGATGTCCTCGTCAACACGCACTTGGCCATGAACATCGATTCGTACGAGTCTCTGACAAGCCGAATCGGACGTCTGCGACTGAAGCGATGTGGCTCCGTGCCAGCCTTGACTGTGTTCGTCGCGTATGCCCCAACATCCGACTACGACGACGAAGACCTCGAGGCCTTCTACGTGGAGCTGGAGAAGTTCTATAAGGAAGATCACACCTTCTACAAGGTGATCGTCGGCGACTTCAACGCCAAGATCGGGCCACGAAGGTCGCCGGAAGAACTTCACATCGGAACCCACGGTTTGGAGTGGAACGAGCAAGGTGAAAGGCTGTCTGAGTTTATCATGTCGACCAAGACCATCCATGGAAACTCGCAGTTCCAGAAGCCTCCCTCCCTACGATGGACCTGGGAATCCCCCGGTGGCCAGTTCCACAACGAGATCGACCACATCATCTTCAATCGTAAGTATTGCCTGACCGATGTCTCCGTTGTCCCCAAGTTCTACACGGGATCGGACCACCGCCTCCTTCGCGCGAGGTTCCGCTTTTCGCGTCAAGGAGAGAAGGCCGCGAAGTTCAAGAAGAGGAGTCCCAGAACGACCATCAACTGGGACCTTTACACCTCTCTTGCCGGCCTTTGGGAAGATGCCGTCATGGACAACGTCGACGAGGAATACGATCGCTTCGTGCACCATCTCCACGATAGTGCTAAGGGAGCCGAGAGCTTGAAGACCACCAAGAGACGCCTGTCTCCGGAAACTCTCGAGCTGATACGCCAGCGTGGAGCAGCACGAGCGTCAGGCAACTATCAACTGACGTCCGAGCTTGCAAAGCTATGCAGAGCGGCGATAAAGGAAGATCTGAAGGAGAGAAGGGCGGAAGTGTTGGCTGAAGCAGCAGAGGCAGGGCTGAGCATCCGCAATGCCCGCCGGAACTTCGCCAACTTCAAGACCAAGATGACCGCTCTCCGACGTCCTGACGGAACCGTCACCTCTTCCAGAAGGACCATGGAGAAAGTCATCCACGACTTCTACTCCGATCTCTTCGATAGCCACGTCCACCTGCCCCTACGCCATCTTCCGCAGGATGGATACGTCATCCCCTCTGTTCTCCCTTCCGAGATCCGACACGCCATCTCGTCGGTGAAGAAACGTACAGCACCCGGTTCTGACAGGATCAGAGCTGAACACCTGAAGAACCTCCCGCCAGCGCTCATCAACACCTTGGCGCGGCTCTTCACACGCTACCTGTCCGAATGCAAGGTTCCATCTCAGTGGAAGACCAGCAAGACCGTCTTGCTGTACAAGAAGGGAGACGTGCACGACATTGGCAACTATCGCCCGATCTGCCTGTTGTCCGTAGTCTACAAGCTGTTCACTCGAGTCATCCTGAATAGGATTAGTAGAACGCTGGACGAAGGACAGCCATGCGAACAAGCAGGATTTCGGAGAGGATTCAGCACGATCGACCACATACACACCATTACGAAGCTCATCGAAGTGTCGCGAGAGTACAAGCTGCCGCTGTGCCTTACGTTCATCGACCTGAAGAAGGCATTCGACTCCGTCGAGACTGAAGCGGTCATGGAAGCCCTGCTCACCCAGGGCGTTCCTACTCAGTACATCAGAGTCCTTCGAGAGCTGTACAGTGGATTCACGACCAAGATCTCACCATTCTACAACGACGTCGTCATTGACGTGAAGAGAGGGGTTCGACAAGGGGATACCATATCCCCGAAGCTCTTCAGCGCCACCCTCGAAAACGTCATGCGCGAACTAGAATGGGATGACATGGGAGTGAAGGTCGACGGCCGGCAACTGCACCATCTTCGCTTCGCTGACGACATCGTTCTCATAACACCGAGCATCAGTCAGGCGGAGCGAATGCTGGCCGACTTCGATCGTGTATGTGGAAGCGTTGGACTGCAGCTGAATCTTACGAAGACGATGTTCATGAAGAACGGATGGGTTTCTGATGCCCCATTCTCGCTCAACGGAACGAACATCTCCGAATGCTCCAGCTATGTGTATCTGGTCGCGAAGTCAACATGGCCAACGACCTAGCACCAGAGCTGAGCAGGAGGAAACGAGCGGCTTGGGGAGCTTTCAAGAGCGTCGAAGAAGTCGCGAAGAAGACGAAGAACGTCCGACTCCGTGCCCACCTATTCGACTCCACTGTTCTTCCTGCCCTAACATACGCCTCAGAGACCTGGGCTATACGAAAGCAGGATGAACACGCGATCAGCGTCGCACAGCGTGGAATCGAGAGGACGATGCTCGGAGTGACACGACTCACGCAAGTGAGAGAAGGCCTCCGGAGTTCCGAGCTTCGCCGACGTTCGAAGATCAGAGACGCTGTCGCATGGGCCAAGTCGTCGAAAATTAGGTGGGCCGGCCACGTAATGCGATTCGCAGACACCCGCTGGACGAGAGCCGTCACAGACTGGATTCCGCGGGATGTCAAAAGAACACCAGGACGCCCACCAACGCGTTGGTCGGACTTCTTCGTGAAAGCCCTGAACGACCGATATGACGCTCTTCGTGTCCCTCGAGCGAGGAGGATCCATTGGACCACTCTGGCACGCGACAGGGACGAATGGAGACGCTGCTGGCACCCGCTCGAGCAAGTCGATGATCAACGGGACGACAGGTGATACAGGTGATACAGGTGATATTTTTTAAATTAAATTTTGTTTCTTATTTATTTAATTTTTATTTGTTGCTTGTTTTTTTTGTCTTTGATTTTTTAAAATTTAACATTAATTTTCATTTTTGTACATATTTTTAATTTTTATTTTTAAAACTGTTTCTTGTGCCCACCGGTCTCAGTCGCTTTCCTATATAAAGCATCCAAGCCTAGAGCGGACGTTAAGGAGTTGGTAAGATGTTGATTCAACTAGAGTAAAAATGCTAGGAAGTTATCGTGAATGTTCCGTCCAATCAAGCAGCGCTGCTAGAGGAAGACGTAGCATCGCTGTCCGGGAAGCAGAAGGTGCGGGTTCTAGTCACGTCGGGGGCATGAGTTTTAATTGGATCTAAACATCCTTCTAACTGTTTCGATATTCAAGCCGCTCCAGGCTTAAGCAGAAATGTGAAAGTCAAGCTAGCTTATGTACTACATTGACTCCGGATTCCTAAGGTGGCTACCGCATCAATCACTCTATGCCTAAGGAAGATTGCAGTCATTGGATGCTTCACTACAGGGGTTCATCGAGTGCTTGTACCACATATAAGTATAGTTTAGTATGCCTCCGAGTGGCGCAGACTTATTGGCGCGATTTTTTTAGTTTTGAAAGACGTAAGAAACTTCCGTTTCATTGAGTATTGATTAGGGTCGTCAACTGGAAGGATTTCCAGTAGGCGGCTTTTCCTATTCGTTGACAGTTGCTGGGTTCCTTGCGAAGCTTGATTCTGTTGTTTCAGTAAATCCGGTCAGCGAATTCAGCAAATGTGACGATAAGACGCAGTTCACCTGCAAACACACGGAGCTGTGCATCGACATTGGAAGGGTATGCGACGGCAAGTGGGACTGCTACGACGGTAGCGATGAGGACATCAGAGGCGTGTGCGGTGAGATTCTTTCTGGCATAGGATTCGCGATATTCACCTAACGATCTCCAGCAGGGGTACACACAAAGTTCCGTGCGTTATTTTTTTAAACGAAGTCTTTTAACGGAAAAATTTCGTCAAATTTCCGGTAAATCGTCAAATTTCGTTAAAAATAGAGTTAGCTGCAAACTTTTATTTCAAGTGAAAAAATCAAAGAAAACGGTATACGTTTCAAACTCAACGAGACAACAGCTAAAGTTAAAGGGATGCAGTGTAACACTTCAATGTACTACAATCAACTAACCAGGAAACTATCTCAACGGTAGGTCGGAACGGCTCAAGTGTTCTATATGGGCAGACTCGCCTCTCTCTGGGAAACAACAAAATGTAAATATCTCGACCCCAGTACAACTCTGCGCAGAGTTAGGGACGACGGTAGTTGGGCCGTTGGCGGCGTTAGGCCTATGCCTGCCCACGGGGGGCGAGCTCAAGTTGGATGGAAACGGCGATCACGGGGATTACGCCGCCCCTCCCCCCACTGCGCCACCATAACTCGCTCGTCATCGCTGTTTCCAGCCAACCTAAGCACGCCCTCCGTCTGCAGGCATAGGGCTAACGCCGCCAACGGCTTCACTTCCGTTGTCCCTAGCTCTGCGCAAAGTTGTATTGGAGTCGAGATATTTACATTCTGTTGTTTCCCAGAGAGAGGCGAGCTTGCTGCCCGTATACAACACTTGAGCCGTTCCGACCTACCGTCGAAATAGTTTCCTGGTAAGTGTAGACAGCAAAATAAACAAGCCTTCAGAAACAAATTATGTGCAGGGCGTGGAATAAGAACAGGTACAGAATTATCATTCACGACAACGGTACTTTGTTAATGGGCTGCTGCCCGCATCACACCGGCAGGACATCTTAAAAGTGGGATCAAGCAGACCATAGAGTTCTCCTCCTCCCTAATTCTTTGCGAAACCATTTTGTTTGACCGTTGTACGAACATACACAATCTCGATGCGGACACCAGCCCATTAAGTACAGAGAGAATTTATAGACACAATTTAAAGCCTATCAGTGGGATGTTGTCGAACGCACGATTTTCGAGTGCCTTGTGCGTGGGACCGATCCATTTTGCGCAACGTTGGCACCGTGACACGACGTCGTGACTCACGGTACCACACTGCCGAAAAGATGTGACACGTCGTCAACGTGATAAGGTCCAGGAAAAGTAGCTTTTCCTATGTGTTGCAGGATCTCGTGTGAAGCTGTTGAGCCAAGATTGGTATACTTCTTTATTCGGCGTACGTTTCGGCGTAACCGCCTTCTTCAGAGCCTGGAGAAGACAAAAGAAGTTGGAGAAATTACCCGCCCACGGATCAAAGAAAAACAACACAAAGAAAAATAACATGCCAAGATTCAACGGCAGTGGAATATTCTAGCTTTTCCTAGTTTTTTTTGTTAGCGTTTTTCTGTAATCACTTAAAATACGTTCAGCGGCCGAAAATATGCTCTCTGTCTTAAATGTTCCAGGTGGCAGGCAAAAGTATTCTGGGATAAGCGGCGCCAAGTGAGAATAGGCATATCTTTCAAGGATTCACTGACGTGATTGGGGGCTTGGCGATGAAATTCCTAGCATCAAAATACATTTCCAAAAGTTCACATGCGCCATAAAAGGCATGAAACTAGCAAGTAAACATTAAAATATTCTTGCTGATTTTAATAGTTTTTCAGGAATAGTCATAATCGGGAGGATGAGGTCTGCAACATTAGTGAGCACTAAAGGTAAAAATGATAAACTAACAGAGAAAAAAGTCCGTTAAAAATTCCGTTGAATTTCTTAAAATTTGTGTTAGCTGGTTGAGACAGGTTTTAACGAAGAATGCCGTTAATTCGTTGAATTGGTTAAACCGTTCGTTAACCGCTAAAAGTGCACCACTAATTCCTAGCACAAGATTCGACTCAAAAATCCTGAATCTGCAAGATACTGCAACATTTTTGTTAATAAGCCTCATAGCCATCAAAAATCCATTGCTTGTTAACGATTAAGGGTCGAATTTTGCCAGCAAAGAACATCCAACCATAAGAATAGCTTTATGCGGGTTCAATGCTGTACAATTTTACGAGAGTACAAAATGAAAGCATCAGGTATACACTATACACTATATCTGCGCCCCTAGTACTCTGGTTTTTGCTGAGTAAAACCATCGTTTTCTCTTTAGCCGGCAACTTCTCGTGCTCGAAGGATGAATTCAGATGCGACTCGATGACGTGTATTTCCGAGCATTTGCTCTGTGATGGAAGAGCTGATTGCGAGGACCGCAGCGATGAGAAGTGGACTGTTTGTAAAGGTAAACAAGCAAACACTGTTCAACTATCGAGGCTAAGGCAGCCTCGGTTCTGCTCATGGATCTTCAGCGGGACTGTAACATTGACTGCAAATTTCCCAATGAACTGCGCACTTTTGGATAATGGCCTCATTAAGGAGACTACAGTGCATGATTTTGATTCATTTTCTTTTTTCAGCTTTGAAAACGACTTGTGGCATAATTTAAATAGCAGAAAACAGAAATAATTTTTTGGCTTTTTATAAAACCAGCACATGCAATGTGCTCATGCAGCGCGCATCACTTTGGTTATGCAACTATAACCTAAATGCTGTTCACTTGAATATGCAGCCTAGGATTTCATTTTTTGTCTTTGTTTTCTGCTTCATTTAATGTTGACTAATCCGCAACTCTGATCAAAGAGTTTTCGCAACCAATTGAGTGAAAATTTCCACACCCTAGACGAATGTATGGCGCGATTCTTGCTTAACACTCCGAAAAAGTTTTGGTTTAAAAATAAGCCGTAAAACTCTTAGCTAGCTACAAGAGCAAGTTTTTCGTAAAAATATGTGCTGTTTTTAAATATCAAGTTCCCAAGGGAGATCGGAATAAATTTATTGAACCGAGAACAGAAAAACGTCAAACTGTAAAATTTAGAATATTCATCCGTTGCAAAAAAGCGCTTGATGCTTCAATGAAATTCTTGTTCTTTTATTCCTAGTTTAATTTGAAAGACTTCCATTGTGATTGTATAGGTGTTTGTGTTCATTTTGAACCCAAGAATCTACAAAATATAGTTTCTGTGAAAGTTTCCAGTTTCGCATGAAAATTTCATAGACTTATCTACTACACCGTATTCTCGCTTGTGATATCATTGGATTATGTAGCGCCTATAACAAATTTAGTGGAGCATCAAGTACTTTGAAGTTAGCTTAGATTCGATTTTTTAAGCAAAAATGGAAAGAAGACGAAAATAGAATGTTTCAGCAAAAATATAACGGGGCTAAACCAAAAGCAAACATTTGAGCGCTGACGATCGAGGAAGGGTTTCTTCAGAAATCTCAAAGAGAGCATGTACCGTTTCCTACGAAACATCTAACGCACCTTTCTTTTTCTCTTGGGATTGAGGGCCCCACACTGATGGAGATTCCGCGAGCCAAAGGCCTTGTTTTACAGAGCGACCTCAGAATTGCATCAACGGGACATTCGCCTGCGCTCCGACGAAACAGTGTCTGCCGAATAGCTGGCGATGTGATGGACGAGTCGACTGTCCAGACAAGTCCGACGAAAGGAACTGCGGTACGCTTTATGTAGCTTCACTTCTTCGTTTGTGGCTCTCATTATCTATGAATTATGGGTTAGAAATCATAGCAGACATATGCGTTATCTGGGTCTTCGGAAACAGGAAGGATTATGTACCTTGCGCCTGAACTTATCATCCTCCTAGCCGCTGAAAATAAATAAAGCACAAAAAGCCAAGAAACAAAATGCTAAAGTGTTACAGTGGATTGGCCTTCAGAAAGACGAGTTCGCCGAAATGTCGGTCGCAATAATGATTTTATATCAAACCTGATAGGCAATGGGGATTTTAAAAACTTACTCCTAAGATGCCCAGATTTCAAGAACGTCGAATTTGGAGATTAAAGTGTTACAGGTTGCTTGAAATGACAGGGTTCTGAAGATCTTGCAATATGTCATATTTCAGGATAACGCCGTGCACTCATCGAGCGACATGCGGTGTTGAATTAATTGCTAGCATAGTGTACTTTTAGTTCTCCAATAAGGAATTGCATAAAATTATGTATCCATTCTCGCAAATATTCATTTTCGTTGAAATTTTATACGGCCGTGGTTATCTTCAAAGTCTTCAGAGAGCTAGTTGTTTAAGATAAACCTATGCATAGCGTATTCACGTTATTCGGCTATCAAGAAACTAGCTTTGGGCTGAAATAACCTCCACGTTTTCTCGAAAATGAGGACGCATGTATTACTCTCGAATTTTCCAAGAACCCGCTCGTCTACCACCCATAGCCATATTGAGGCCTAACATACTATCGGAGATACGGATGGTGGTAGAGGTGCAAGTGAGAGCCAGACGTAACTTATGCCTTCTCATTCTCACATGAGTTTGGAGGTTTCATGTTTTAGTCAACAAACTTCCTGAATAAGAAACACAGCACAGCAGGTTAGTCGTTAAATGGATCCCTAAACACCATTTATTGATCAAAGTTTTGTAGTTTATCTTGCAATCCAAAACAAAGATGAAGTAAAACGCTTGAATCCATCTAATCCATTATTTAAGAAACCGTAAGTGATTTAAATTTGCTTTTTGCTGCTGGATTAATACACAGCTCCTGCACTTAATATTCGCCCCTAGGTTTTTTTAGTCGGAACTCATTCCGGCAAGAATGTTAAGCATCTTGTGCACCCCCGTTTTGCGACGTAATAATTTGCTCGAAGCTGTTTGTGAATTACTGGTTAGAAATAGGCGTTTTCTTTTTAAGACAGGATTGAAACATTTAAGAAATCACGGGAATTTTATGATCGTAGAAAGTGACGCTCTCCACAGAATTCTGGCAGCTGCATTTGAAAGGAAAAAATCGTGAAAATCGTTTATGTTTTCTGCGAGTAGGCCGGATCCGACTGTCTGGGATAATTGCACTGTCGATCGGTCAACATTGCGAAACACTAAGTGAATACACGGCGCAGTCTTAGCTAATAACACACTGATGACAGACTTTCTTTCCCGGTGTTTCAGATGTGCTATATTAACCTTAACATTGCTGTAGAGATAGGGATTCTATAACTACCCAAACACTGTGTGCATTTTTTTAAAATCCCCGGTACAAGTTTCGTATATCGGCGCGTATCTTCAGGCGTATTTGCATTGCAGTGGTTGTCGTTTCAAAACTTTGCAATGCTTTCAACGAGCACTTAGGTTTCTTCTGACCAGTTCCTAATTATTTAGAGCCTCGCGACTGCGACTCAGACCACTTCCAGTGCCTGACCGGACAGTGCATTCCACTGCAGTGGGCTTGTGACGGACGTGCAAACTGTCGAGATGGATCGGACGAGTTGCACTGTTTTGAGGTAGATGACTTCAGATGGCTCACTTTGGAATAGGCAGAAGGATGTGGTCAAACTTCTTCGTCTGCATGATTAAGAAGAAGGTCGAAGGTTGCCAGCAGTGACCAAACTTTGCCAAAAAACTCCAAACTCGCTATAGATTTAAAAATCGAATTTAAAAATTGTAATGCTGACAAGTAGAGCAGGCGAGTTCTTCACCTTGACATGGTTTGGAATCTAGCACACCAATCACTAAAGTTTAGCTAAATCTTTCTATGCTCACATTTCGACGTGGTTATTTGGACTGCATCACGGTCCAATAAATTTTTGGTGGTTTTGCTACACTACAGAACACAGTTTTATTTAAGGTTTATTTTGTTAACCGTACTTGAATTGTTTAGCTGCATTGTTTCCTACATAAAAAAATAAACAAATGCAGAATCTTCGGAGCTCTGAGGCTCAAATCATTGCATTGATGTTCAGGAACATATAGTTTGTGTGCAGGTTTCTATCAGTCCAGAGAGTGACACAAACAATCTACCTCATTGTATGGAAGGTTCTAGCAGCAAGAGCATAAATTGCTTCATTTAGGGGCTAGATAATACTGTAGCCAACGATGCTAAAAAACTTCTGTTTTTTTCATCCAGGAACAAATTTATATTCCGGAGACATTATGCTGTACTGATCGCAGAATTTGTTTAAATTATTGAGGGAGTGACTAGTGGAATTCTTACCCATACCCGTGTCAGGATGACGCTAGCCAGATATGGGATTATATGTGGCATTCCTGGATTATATTCTTCGATGTTCTAGGGCTGCAGAGTCGGTCGAGAGTTTCGCTGCGAACCGTCGTCAGCCTGTCTGGACATCTCCTTGAAATGCGATGGGATCGTCGACTGTGAAAACGGTTTTGATGAGCAGAACTGCGCCAACATAAGTAAGGGAACCTTGGAGTGGTAGCCTTTCACGTGAGGAAGATTTTCTTCGTTCAGGTTCGTCACGACAATGCAAAAAGATGAACGAATATCTGTGTCGCCGCGAACAGCGCTGCATCCGAAGGAGCGCCGTTTGTGATGGCGTCGAGGACTGCGTGGACGGGCAGGACGAGAGGAAATGCAGTGAGTGGAGGAGATTCTGCCACTGGGCTCGTCTTCTAGCAAAAATAAACAGCAGCTACATAACAATGCTGTTCACCTTCTATTCCAGACGGCAAGAAGTGCGCCATGGGTCTGTTCGCCTGCCGCAACGGCGAGGAGTGCATCGCTGGACACCTAGAATGCGACGGTGTAGCCGATTGTGCCGACGCTAGCGACGAGCACGAACACTGCTGTAGGTCCCGTTTATACAAGGCTCTGAATAAGTGGTCCAGAGCTGTCAAGGCTTAGAACCCTGAATGAAACCTCATAGCAGAAGGTTTATGTCCCAAGCATTTCAGCGTTCAATACCAAGGTCGTCGAAGCTCGATGTCGAGCTCCAGATATCACTTGCCGCACGTTCACCGGTATCGTGTGTCTTCCTGCAGCGAAGGTACGGTGCAGACAATTATTTTGACCAGATCTGGAGCAGTATGCTCTCTATCTTAAAAAATGTGCTTAGACGGTACCGGTCTACAATGTGTTCTACATGGAGATACGGTAACGCGTCAACCAGTCAGTTCATCGAGCGCGGCGATGCACTCTTCCTCTCGGTGATACCCCGCTCGATACTGCCGTAATACAGTCATGCTCTGGCTTCCTGTGGCGTAGATGGACCATATCTCGGAGTTTCTTCCCTTGACGAGTTCTGTGCTTGCCAGCCCAGAACCGAACCGTATTAAGCGCTTGTATGCACCCAAATCTGCCTGGGTGAGCACAGTCTGATTGACTGACGCGTTTCCTCCTCCCCTTGTAGGCCACGTTATTGACAAGTACCGGCCCACGTAGAAACTAACTTGTGCTGTTCAGATCTGTGACGGAAATCCAGACTGCTCCGATGCTAAGGACGAAGAGTTTTGCGGTTACGAACAGCAGAGGTGGTTTTCAGAAGCAATAGAGCTGTTTCGCTTCCTCAGGCTTTTCATTTTCTTTGCTTGTCTTGAAGTGCATACTCTCACATTATGTAGAATTTCTCCTTTATTCTGAAAATTTGTAGATTATAGCCAAAATCTCAATGTAGCAGTCTCTTTTCCGGTGGCTAAAAATAGCAGTTGAATAAGATAATGACTAATCGTATTTCTATTCAAGCATGAAATTTAGGTCCTGCATGGAGCTGGACTGCCAGGACGCATGCTACGTTCAGCCGCGTGACGGCACCTTCACTACCGTATGTGGATGTGCAGCCAATCGCACACTGAAGGCTGACGGACGCTCATGCGAAGGTACGGTAGCTATTACTGTAATCTTCGCCAGCTTCACGCTGCACTCAAGAGCTTTGGGCGAGAGCAATCCACGACGAATGTGTATAACTGACCGTAGATCTTACGCCTGTAACTGCATGAGGTCTGTCGATTGGCCAGTTCTGCCCAGTGGACGAGACACTACCATGAGCTGAGGAAGCAGTAGAAGACTTCCAAATAATTCACACATAAAGTTCTAAAAAACAGCTGTTGGACGCTCGCTCCGCAACTCAGAGCCAATCCAAGTTTTTCCAGTCGCACAAACTCGGCCGTGCGGATTTGGAGCATGTTCACAGCACTGTGTCATCCACTCGAATCGCACCTCCCACTGCTTCTGCGAAACCGGCTATCAGATGATGCCGGATGGGTAGGTTTTTCCAGCCGCTGTGTTGCATCTGCTTCTTCTATGACTCTCACACCATCGCTGCTTCGTTGTTGCTTCTCATTTGCCTGGCCTTTGGTCGCAATTGAACATCTATGTGACAGCCAGTTCCTTGTGGAAAAAACTAAGCTTTAGTCAAATATTGAAGCAGATGATTCGTTCAGATTCACCTGCCGTGCGATCGACTCCCGACGACCGTTCCTGCTGTACAGCGACAGGCACACTCTCATGTATCTGCCGTCGGACTCGCCGCGTGCAACACCTCTCTTGCCGCAACTGGAGAATGCGGTTTCTTTCGATTACCTCTATCACGTCAACGGCACCATATCCATCTTCTGGGCCGACGTGACACTGGATACCATATTCCGAGTGGAAGTAAATGGGAAATGTGAGCAGTTTTTAGGTTATTACACGTTTTGAAATATTTCGAGTCTCCTTAAAGCACAGCGATTTGAACGCGCTTCAAATGCTCTAGAGAGTGTTACCGAGAATTTTCCCGTTGGGGAAACACTGGTTTTTTTCGTTATTTGTGGATATTACTTTCTCGGAGATGGATGAGTGTAGCGCAGTTAGTGGAGGAGCCGGCGGTTGCCTTCAGTCGATTACAGGTTCCTTGTTCGGATTTCCTGCCCAAGTCAACTAAGCCGTCCATCCCTATGGGATCGGTAAGTTGGTAGGGGTCTTCTCCGTGCGGCTAAAAACTCTGGTATGTCACTGCAAATCACTGTATAGAAGGGATGTGCGGACATGTTTTTCGAGAAAAGCGGAACACGGAATACGGAACGGAAAAACTAAAACGGGCGGAAAACGGAAATTGGAACGTGGAAACGGAAATTCCACCCACCCCCGGTGTACAGGCCAAATACACATTCAAATTGCCTAGGGGACATTCAAGTAGAGGTAGAGCGCGTGGCGCATCCTAAAAAGGCCTGATAAACGAAGTTCATTGTCCTTTTATCCTTCGAATTTTTTGAGAGTGTTTTATGCAGATAATTTAACTCGTTTTCGTCTTCCTATTTATCGCTTGAAGGGTATACATATGTGAAGACAAAGAATGTAATTTCCAAGGAATCGAGAAATTACAACCGCATGCACGAATGTTGGATTAGCGAAAAGAAAAATAAGTGAAAGACATGATGCGAAATGCATAGCTGATTACATAGGAGTAAGCAGTGATTACACAGTAATGTGAGCACTGACTTATTCCTCCTGTAACAGTAAGCAAAAAAATTATAAACAAAGGAGCTTACAATCTGGAGACAAAGACTATTGTATTGGTATTTTAAATGTTTAGCATTTTCAAAGCTTTAGAGAAGGTTCTTCGCTTTAGAGAAGTTACATCGCAAGTGAAAGAGCTGATTTCTTTATCAAACGGACGATTTCACTTGTAACTGGCTACGTTTCTCAAGCAAATGGAGAGATTTTTTATGCAACTGCATGACCTAATCGTAGGTTAATAATAGGTGTCCGTCAGTCGTCAAATTTCAATTTAAGCCGTTTCACAACCACGTCCCATCATCTCCACTGGCCTCTCCACTGTCGAAGGTTTGGCAGTTGACTGGATCACTGAGGTCATCTACTGGACCGACAGCTATCACGACCATATTCAGGTAAGCCATTCAATTTTGAACGACGAATAACTGAAGCACAACGAATGTATTCCCAGTTTCGAACAACAAGGAAATTTTGAAGCCAGGGCCTCGTAGGAGAATATAACGGCAGTTGCTATAGCGCTCAGCGTAAATATTTTGCTAGGAGTTTCAGCTTTAGTCTATTTTACAAAAACATGCGTATGCGCATAAGAATACAAATGTACTAGTTCCATTGGTTACTAAGAGACGGTTCCATGGCCCTATATCTTTTCAAACTATTAAATCAAATAGCGCTACTATGGTGATGAATTTTAAATAATCATTTCCAAGCCGAAATGGACACTCTTCTAAGCTGGCCTAAGACTTTATAAATCAAAACGAGCTCTTCAAAATTGCAATGAGATTTTTTGGATTAAACTAGAGACTCTCAAAAAGGTTATAATTTTTTGTTCAAGAAAACTTTTTGTGTGATTTCTTTAAAGTTTTAATTCATTTACCCAATATGTGATTACGTTCTTTGAAATTCTATAAGTTTTTATTTTTTGAGAAAAAATAATGGATTAAAATTTGCTTTAAAAGCAGGAAGACGGCCAAAAAATTTATTCGTGCCAAAAAAGAGATTGCGCCATGCTCTCTTCCAAGTCGTAACGATTTTATTTGATTGTTAGTAGAATTTTTTTGCATGGAGTTTTTGCACACCTGTTAACAATACAGCAAAAACGAATATAAAAAACACATATATCTTCCTTTGATGGTTTATGTAAGTGGCATTTACATTCACAATAAATAAAAGTTGGGACGAAATTTTCAAGTGCATGGCACGATCTAATCTTTTGATGCGTTGTATGCTAGCTTCTTTGCTGTACTTTGCATTTAATTTTAAGCTGTTCAATTTTAAGCATCCAATTTATCTTGAAAAACAAAAATTTTAAAAAATTATTATACTTTTTCGGGAAGGTGAACTAAAAAATTTAAAACAATGTTATTCCAAATTTTCCTTGTGCAAAAAATTATCCTAATCATTTTGCTGAGTTTGTAATTTAAACTGCTGGTCGTTTCAATTTGGAAGAGCTGGTGTTAATTTCAAAAGTCTTAAAGCTAGCTTAGAAGGGTTTGAGAAGTGTCCAATTGGACGAGAAAACCGTATATTTATTTAGGCATGGCATGTATACGATATGCACGTAAAATAAAGAAATAATAAATAAGTTTATAATACTAGAAAGCAGTAAATCACTAGGCAATTACTACAAAGTGCATAGAATGCATTTAGTTTGAACACAACTACGAGGATAAATTAGTCAACAGCATTTTCTTGAATGCGTGCATCTGAAAGTCTTCCCAACGGGGTGACCAAAGTTGTATGAGATTGTGAGAACCTGAATCTCATGCTCTTACACTTCCAGGTCGCGAAAATTGACGGCTCAATGAGAGCAACAGTGGTTAAAGGCGAAGTACACAATCCAAGAGACATCGCCATTGATCCAGGGTAAGTGCCGGGATGTGATTGTTTTTTCTTTCTGAAGCTGAGATTTGTCGTGTATATAGTTTCCCTAAAGTTGTTTTCCTCAACACATCGGTTATGGTCTGTGTTGGTGTGAGTGCGTGTGATTTTTGAGTGCCATTGTAAGTAATTATTTATTCAGCCGTGGCCTAATGTTCTGGACAGATTGGCAGGATGAAAATCCACGAATCGAGCGAGCTACAATGGCCGGAAAAAATCGCTCTGTAATTTTCAAGGTTCGGCGGTCTTCTATATCTCTAAAGAATTTTTGAGGAAATTTTTGAACTAAATGCGTGCAGTTATAGGTTTCGTCGATCGTCAATGGGGGCTGGCCAAACGGTCTGATTTGTGACACCATTGCCAGAAGAATCTACTGGGTCGACGCAAAGTGAGTGCAGAGCTCCGATGATTGTCTCGTGGGAGCGCAAGGCGGCATTTTTGGTTCTAGAGAAAATTCGGTACTCATCGGGATTTTGGCTCATATCGCGGAGTTATTGCAGGGAGCCGAAACAAGCGTTAGTGATTGGAAGTCATGTTGATGTACGTGAAGGCTGGTCCAGCCTGTACTTTGGTTGACTAAGCTGGAAGCATTTTTTTATTAGACAATCGCTGGGAGCTGAAGAACCTTTTGCATTTGAACAATGAGCTCCCTTGCCCTATAGCAGCGACCAACAGACTAAAAGCCTAGAAAAATGGAGCCTAATGTGAGAACATTTTAGAATCGTTTGAGTTCCAAAATACCTTCTACGAAAAGAAAGCAATAAATATGTGATAAGTCTGAAAAGCCTGCCACAAAACTATATGCGCTGCCTCGACATAGACAGACAGACAGACAGACAGACACACACACACACACACACTTCCTTTCATATGCGCTGCCTCAACATAGGCACACACACACACACACACACACACACACACACACACACACACACACACACACACACACACACACACACACACACACACACACACACACACACACACACACACACACACACACACACACACACACGCACACACACGCGCACACACACACACTTCCTTTGAAATTGCTCCTTAAATTCTGTTTGTTCTGCAGGTCGGATACTGTACATACAGTGACCTACGATGGTCAGGATCATGTCGAAGTACTGCGGGATCACGTTTTCTCAACGCATCCATTTTCCGTGGATCTATTCGAGAACAACGTTTACTGGACCGATTGGCGGATTAACGCCATTGTTAGGGTGAGTCTTTATTCCATGAAAAGTATACATTGGATCCGATTGAAAAACTTCGGATAACTCGGTGAATCGGATAGCGCTAATTCCGAGGAATCCGGATTTTTGGATGATTCGGATCTTGATATCCGAATCGCGGATATCCGAAAATGGTTCAGCCGCATCCAGTCTACAATGGACATTGATATGCACGATACTACAGTTTGATTTTCACAACAGCTCTACTCAAGAGTTTCATTACTCAATCCTCCTAGGTGTCACAAAATATCACTGTTTGAATGACCATAGAATCAGCGCTCATAAGAATGCAGCTTATTCTCAAACCTATTATGAAGAAAGGACAGTGAATATCGTGGGGAGAAAGATCGTTATCTGCATTTCTCCCACGTGTCGCAGTGTTCGTTTGACTGGTATGTTGTGTAAATGCCATCTACAAGAAGTCTTGCAATTCGAGGTGTTACTCCCGACGTGGCAAACCCTATATTTCGTAAAATAAATTGGGTTACTAAAAATGAGTGCAGCTTGAGTTATATATTAAAATTACGCTCCTGGAGTCGAGCGCCTGATTAATTGACAACACACTGGTGGTGGCATGCTGATGAAGTAATTTAATAGTCTTCATTGTACTTTAGCCTTTAAATTTGTCTCAGGTTCAAAGCTTCCTTCTGAATCACAGAATAACGTGACTGCTAAAGGCACAAGTTCGATAGAATAAAACCATTGATTCTTGTATAGCAAGACTTCATTAAGTGACGTGCACACTACTACCAATCCAAATTCAGGCACTAAAGCTTCATCAACCTGATGACAGCTTGGCAAATAAACAAAAAGTCTGCTCTTTAAGCAAACGTCGTGAAATGTTGGAAAAGTATACGCAATCCTTACTTTAAGTTCATTGTTATTTCCTTCCCCTCCTACCTCTAAATAAATCCGCAGAGTTTTGCTGCAAACGCGGCACCGAAAACGGCAAGCAACAATGGAAGTAGCGCATTTTTTAGGATACCCTATCCTTTTGAAAATTGAAAAAAAATCAAACAGCTGTGTTGATTGCAAGGAAAATTGCCTAAAAATTTCAGCCAATGCTTTCATCACAGCGTTGACAAAGTTAGGCGCAGTTCTCATCAACGTATTTCCAACAGACGCGTTCTCTGTAGAAATGAGAATAACCAAAATTACAAATTTGAGACTGAACTTCACCGGAAATATCGTGCTTCAGGCGAACAAATGGAATGGGTCATCAATAACAGCGATATTCCATACACCGATTCGGCCGTTCTATCTGAAAGTGGTACATCGCAGCAAGCAGCCCAGGTGTGTCATTTCGACTTGTTGAATTTGTCCAGAGCTAGCCTCGATACTCACAAGATGAGCAAAGAAAAGGCTAGAAAGTAAATTTAGTACATTGTGGAAAATTATTTTACAAGGCTAATTAGAAGAATGGTGATAAACGAAAATCGTAAGAAATTAGCTAGCTTTTCGTCTCGCACTTTCCTTTAGATGAGACCCATTCCGTTTAAGGTAACTGTTCCTTGTACTGGTTAGTTAGGAAGGGTAGGGAACGGGAAGATTTGTTTAAAAAAAACTGACTAAAAGGTACGCGATGAGCCTTGCGGTATTGCATTTAATAGGACGGCTCTGTTGATGGAGTGGTAAATGGTAGCTGAAAGTGTTTGGTGATTAAGAAGAACATATGTGTAGCATATATACACCCGAAGTCGAATTAGAAGTAAGGTCGTACTATAAGGGAGTGTGAAGAAACAGAATGAGAGCAAATAGTCTAGCAGAGTAACCTCGGGTCTTAAGATTATAGAATAAGGGTGAAATCAAATGACGGCGCGGAAGTGAACGCTCAGGATGCTGGCACACGAACTTTCAAAGGATCCGAAGGCAAAAACGAAATGTGATTGGGAGTCGACACCCACAGTTTTTAATCTTCCTTACAACAAAGTGCTGCAGAATCACCGTTCATTAGGAATGATTCCTTCCTCACAAGGAAAGTCTGAAATAGGAACCTGAAAAGAACCCTCAAGCGAGCGCACTGTCCATGCGTCCCGCAGTAAGAATCGCATGCACCTCCACTGTGAACTGAGAAATGGTGATTCTTAAAAATTGCTAAGCCTTCTAATTTTCAGAACGCTGCGAAATCCCTGCGGCAGGAGTATCTGCTCACATCTCTGTCTTATCGATGGACATGCACAGTTCTCCTGTAAATGTCCGCAGTTTATGCAGTTGAAGAACGGAAGTATGACAACTTGTGAAGGTAGCATCTTCGTTTTGGGTACGGTACAACACACTACCGTCTACCTAGCGTAATTTAAATAATATCTAACGCACTGGATTAACTAGAATTGATGGAATTAGACAGCTCTAAACAATGGTGACTATGTCCGTTCCTCCACGTGGTGCCACAAGAAACTATTCGCTCTGCGAGCTAAGCCGATCACGGACATTCGATTGCAGGGGACAGGCCCTTGTGACAGGCCGGCCTACGGAGACCCATGTCACATCACATGGTGTATTATCACGTTCATGTTCACGTTTATCGAGATAGTGCTACGGCATTCGCGGGAGCCGACGCGCACTCGCAGAGCCCGGCGAGTGTGGAAAGTATGAGAGAAGACAGCAGAGGTACCTTCAAAAGATGTCATCCTAGTCGCTGGTGACCTTAACGGGCACGTCGGCGCTACGAAAGACGGGTACCGCTGTCATGGTGGGTTCGGTTACGGGTCGCGTAACGCAGATGGTGAGCGTATCCTTGTGTTGTATCCCTGAGGATACAACTTTCACTAGACCTCTGGGGTCTCTTCCTACGGCTACTAGACCTCTGAGGTCTCTTTCGCTGCTCTCTGTATTAACAGAGAGCCTCACTTCCGCGTGACGAGGCAGCAGAGAATAATACAGTTTATTTAGTAGAATACAGCTTCCACTCCAACGACGACGACGACTCGAGGCGGTGGAGGTAGGCTGGCGGCGGCTGGAACTCCTAGGCGACGGTGCGGTGACCCTCGGCGGCGACCTGCGACGACGACCCCTGAGGGTCTCGGCAGCGGCCTTATATGCGCCCCGTTTTCCCGCCGGTCGTTACTTTGACCTGCCTTGGCGGATTACCACCGCGCCTACGTGGGTGGTCATCGGCTTTCTACTAGCCGGCTACGGGCGCGCTACACACGATCACCACTGTGATCGTCCAGCCATAACACCTCCCCTGGTAGGAAAATAATTACAGCGAAATATTTTTCTACTACTTAACGAGAACTTAATTAACAAACGACGTCTATGAAAACTACAACAGTCAACAATTAACTAAGAAAAGTCGTCTACTCCATAGCGTCGGACTCGTCTTCTGGTCCTTGTAGAACGTCGTAGTTGTAGTGGTTGTTCTCTGTCCGCATCGCGTCGTTGATTGGTTGAACCCGCGGTCGTTGAGCAAGCAGGTTCCGCCCTCCATGCGTCGTCCAATTCAAGAACATCGAGCAACGTTTTGAGCGCAGAGCTTTCCTCCTGACAAGTTCGCTCTTCGGCGCAACGTCGCATCTGATTCGCGTGCTTGCGAATCGCTCTTCCGTCAACTTCGACCTCATAGTTGACGGCACCAAGGCGTTTCACTACCTTGCCTTTCGTCCATACAAATCGTGGTGCCTTCCATCTCTGTACGTATACGTGATCGCCTACAGCGAACTCTTTGGGCAGCACACCATGCCTCTTGTCGAACTGCCGTTTCATCTTAGCTCGTCTTTCCTTCGCGAGCGGGTCTTCTGATTCCTCTTCCATCGGAATCAGCAAGCTTAAACGCGTCCTTAGCTTCCTCCCCAGAAACACTTCCGCCGGAGTTCTCTCATTCAGGCACGCGTTTGGCGTAGATCTGTACGCCTGAAACACCACGTTGAGCGTCTCTTCTGTTGGCCTCTCCTCCCCTTTAAGCTTTTTAATACCTCGCTTAAGCGTATCAACAAAGCGCTCCGCCTGTCCATTAGACTGGGGGTGATAGGGGGCAGTCTTGATATGCTCAATTCCTCCTTCCTCGCACATCCTTTTAAACTGTTCCGACACGAACTGTGTGCCATTATCACTAACTATTGTTTGCGGCAATCCATACCTCGCAAACAGATTTTTCATGGCCTTCACGGTTTGTCCTGCAGAGATATTTGCCATCTCGAACATTTCTGGCCATTTGCTGAACGCGTCTACCACCACCATGTAGTAGGAACCATGAATTGGTCCAGCAAAATCTATATGAAGTCTCTGCCAAACACGGGTAGGCGCTGGCCATGTCTCTAGTGGTACCTTCACAGGATTCTTTGCACTTTGCTGACACTTACTACACTTGCGTACCACGTCTTCACAGTCCTTGTCAACCTTGGGCCAGTACACATAACTTCGGGCCAACTTCTTCATTCGCACGATCCCAGGATGACCAACGTGCAGTTCCTTCAAAACGTCTCCTTGCAACTTCGAAGGAATCACCACTCTTTCTCCTGTCATGAGACACTTCCCAACCACGGACAATGTCTCTCTTCTGTTGCGAAAAGGTGCCAACTTAGGGTCCACCTTTGGCCATCTTCCACTTTTCACACATGCCATAATCTTTCTCAACAACGGATCTTGCTCCGTACACGACTCAACATCTTCATGAGTCACTGGCAGCTTTCTGATGCATTCTTGCAGCACTGAACTCACATCTCCTTCAACAGCTGCGATCACCACGTCTTCGTCAGCAGCTCGATGTGTCTGCATCAGCCTTGACAAGCCATCTGCCTGTCCAAACTTCATCGTGTTGACATATTCAATGTCAAAGTCATAACCAAACAGTATCGTAGCCCACCTCATGAGACGATTAGCGGAGTACACTGGAACTCCTTTCTTGTCACCAAAGATCGCTAACAACGGTTTATGATCTGTCAGCAACAAGAACTTCCTGCCATACACATACTTGTGGAACTTCTTCACTGCAAATACTAGTCCCAGCGCTTCCTTCTCAATCTGGGAATAGTTCCTCTCTGCGCTTGACAGCGACCTTGAAGCATGTGCTATTGGCTTTTCTGAACCGTCCGGGTATCTATGCGAAATAACGCATCCGATTCCATAGTCGCACGCATCAGCTGCAACTACTATCTTCTGCTTGGGATCATAGTGAGCCAAATTCATCTCACTATGCAATGCTGCCTTCAACTTTTCGAATGCCTTGGCTTGCTGGGACTTCCATTCCCACTTCACATCTTTCTTCATCAAGGCATCTAACGGTCCTCGAAGCTCTTTGATCATTGGCATAAACGATGAGTAGTACGTTACCATGCCGAGAAATGCTCTCAGTTGAGCAACATTCTTTGGCTCACCCATACTCTTGATCGCTTGGATCTTCTCCGGATTCGGTCTTCTGCCATCCTTGTCTACTATAAAACCAAGGTACCGAATCTCTGGCTTCGAGAATGCACATTTCTCTAATCGAACCTTAAAACCGTACTCAGCGATTCTCTCAAACAACGCTAGCAGGTTTTCTTTGTGTTCCTGTACCGTTCTTCCACAGACCAAGATGTCATCCAGGTATGACGTCACACCTCTCAAACCAGAGACCATCTTGTTCATTATCTGCTGGAAAATTCCAGGTGCAGTCTTTATCCCAAACGGTAACCGATTGTACTGAAACAATCCTCTGTGCGTGTTTATCACGACCTTCTTCTTCGCCTCTTCTGACAACTCCACTTGCAAGTAGACATCTGACAGGTCGATCTGTGAAAACACGGTCCCGCCATTCAAGGACGCGAATATATCCTCTGGCACCGGCAAGGGATAATCAAACGACTGCAGCGCTTTGTTCAGACCAGTTGAGAAGTCTGCGCATACTCTCAACTTCCCATTCTGCTTTTTCACACACACTATAGGTGCAGCCCACTCACTGTGGCTCACCGGTGTAATCACACCCATTTCCACAAGCCTGTCAAGTTCCTTATCAACAGCTTCAACAGCAGCGTGTGCGACTGGTCTGCAACTTCGGAACACTGGACGCGCACCATCAACAAGCTGAAGCTCAGCTTTCTCCTTTGTGCAGTGTCCTAGACCTTCCTCAAACACTTCTGGATAGGTCTTCTTCAACTCCTCTCCAAGGTTCGCACTGTCCTCCAACTTCACTTCTGTCACCATCATCCTCATATGATGTGACATTTCTTCATTCTTCTCAATCCACTCGAGGCCCATTAGCGAGTTGTAAGGTGTCACATAGGCGTATCCTTCTGATACCGCACCCTTAATCTCGAACTCGCACCTCAGCTTTCCCCGAATCGTCATTGGAGTTCCACTGGCATTCTTCATCACTAGGTTCGTCTTCTCGAGCGTTGGAGTGCCCATCTTCCTCCAAACACCCTCATTTATCAACGTTATATCCGAACCAGTGTCGAGCAAGAACTCTACAGGGTGACCGTTGACGACTGCTTCCACATACACGCGTGTGGAATTCACTCTAGCTGCCGCACTCGAAATCTTGACTGTGTGCACGTGTCGTCCTGAATTCTGCTTTACTGCTTTACCGTTGTCGCTACCACGACGGCTTCTCCGTCCCGTTCTCTGCAGCTCAGCATCTTTCCGCAGCTGCGCGACATCGCAGAATTTCTCCTTGTGCCCTGTCTTCTTGCAGTTCTTGCAGAACCACAACTTCGCTTTACATGCCCTGGCGTAGTGGTTCCCTTCGTAATTCCAACATTGAATTGCTTTCTTCCCTTCCTTGGCTACCATATCAACAGCCTTCACATTGCCAGCGATTGCTTCACTGTCCCTCTTTAGACTCAAGAAGTTCTCACACTCCATATGCAACTCCTGCAGGGACACTTTCCTTTCAGCCTTGTACTCCCTGTCTAAGACTGCAATGAGTCTCTGCCTTATCTCGGCTTCCATTGGAGACTTCAGTCCAAAAATTCATAGAAGGCACTTAATTCCGTCCGAATCCAGCTTTCGCTTTCTCACACATTTCGTTCACACGACCAGTATACGTGAGGTAATCCTCGCACTCTTTCTTTTCCAGCTTCAAACACTGGTATCTGGTCGTGAACTCTGAAGCCTTCACATCAAACAGCTGCTTCAGCGTGCTCACGGTTTCATCAAAACCGATCTCCGAGACTTCTTTAGGCAAGACATGCCTCTGGTACTTCTCGAAGGATGCAGCATCAAGCTTCTCCCAGAGAAGCCTCACTCTCGCGCTCTCTGGTAGCTGTTTTCCATCCTCTACAAACACTGCTCTGTACCTTAAGTACCACTTCGAGAAGCATGAGTCCACATCAGGATCGAACACGAACCTGTCGATCCGATTACTCAATGCAGCCATTGCATTTGGCACTGGCATGGTTTCACCAGTCGTGCTCAACATATCTGCTCCTCTTACGTGCCTGAGCACCATGTCCAACATGTCCTTTTGCTGCTTCTCAGCAATTTTTCTCTGCTCCTCCATGAGCTCCTTGAACATGGACATGACTAGCTGGGGATCCATCTTAGATCAACCCGGTACTTCTATGTAGGCTTCTTTCTCAGAGCCTCAGACTTCCTCGAAGTCTTGCTCAGGCGTCCTTTCCTCACTTCCGCTCCTGTAGCGGGAAGTGGCACACCTGATCGCCACTGTTGTATCCCTGAGGATACAACTTTCACTAGACCTCTGGGGTCTCTTCCTACGGCTACTAGACCTCTGAGGTCTCTTTCACTGCTCTCTGTATTAACAGAGAGCCTCACTTCCGCGTGACGAGGCAGCAGAGAATAATACAGTTTATTTAGTAGAATACAGCTTCCACTCCAACGACGACGACGACTGGAGGCGGTGGAGGTAGGCTGGCGGCGGCCGGAACTCCTAGGCGACGGTGCGGTGACCCTCGGCGGCGACCTGCGACGACGACCCCTGAGGGTCTCGGCAGCGGCCTTATATGCGCCCCGTTTTCCCGCCGGTCGTTACTTTGACCTGCCTTGGCGGATTACCACCGCGCCTACGTGGGTGGTCATCGGCTTTCTACTAGCCGGCTACGGGCGCGCTACACACGATCACCACTGTGATCGTCCAGCCATAACACCTTGAATATGCGGAATCACACAACCTCACCATAGTGAACACCTTATTTCGCATACGCGAGTCCCACCTCATCTCGTTCTATAGCGGTAACACCAGGACTCAGATAGACTTTGTTCTTGTGAAGGATCGAGACCGAAGTCTTGTCACAGATGTGAAATTCGTGCCGTATGAGACGGTCGCCCCACAGCACCGACCGCTAATCTGCGCCCTAAAGATCGCCTCTCCGAGGCTGAAGCAGGTCGAGCGATGCGGTGCACCGAGAATCAAGTGGTGGCGAATGAGAGAGAAGGATGCGGCCGTGATTTCTCGCGTGCGGTTACCGACAGTGACAACTGTCGACGAAACTTGGAAGAAGGCTGCTGACGCGATACGTGAAGCTGCAAGGTTGGAGCTCGGCATCACGGTTCCTGGACGACGCAAGGTCGACAAGCAGACATGGCTGTGGACAGATGACGTGAAAGCCAAAGTTCGAGAGAAGAAGACGCTCTATCACGTGTTTCTCGGCGAAAAGACAGTCGATAACTGGCGGAAGTACCAAGAAGCGAATAAAGCTGCAAAGAAGGCCGTGGCTGTTGCAGAAGCCACTCATTGTGGAGATGTCAACGAGAAGCTCGAGTCGCGCGATGGTGAGCGGTATCTGTACCGACTCGCAAAGAATCGTCATCGCCAGACCGAGGACATCGAGAAGTTCTTCGGCATCAATGATGAGAACGGCCATCTTCTTACGGACCGCAAGAAGGCATTGAAGCGATGACGTGATTACTTTGAGGAAATCTCTACAGTAGAATTTCCTCATCCAGCCATCCCCTCAACGGCTCCAACCCACGGCCCCGTTCAGAAGATCACCGTGGAGGAGATTGAAGCGGCTTTGAAGAAGATGAGGCCAGGCAAAGCGACTGGGCCCGACGACGTGGCAGCAGAACTGTGGAAGTCGAAGTTTTGGTACCCTGCTGAGTGGTTGGCGAAGTTCTTTAATCAGGTTGTGGCGGAGAAAAAAGTGCCTGAGTATTGACGCCAAAGTACGACGATTCCGATTTGGAAGAAGAAGGGCAGTCCTGCAGACTGCTCCAATTACCGTCCGATTCGCTTGCTTTCGCACAGCATGAAGACCTTTGAGCGAATTGTCGACGGACGAATTCGTGCTTTCCAGCAATCAGTGCGGCTTCGTGGATGGCTGTGGCAACATTGATGCCATACACGCCGCCCACCTCCTGATAGAGAAGCATCGCGAGAAACAGAACCCGGTGCATATCGCCCCTGCGACGACATGGAGTTCCTGAAGACCTCATAGAGTGGGTGCGAATTCTCTACTCTTGTCCAAAGAGTCGAGTTCTAGAACCTCGATGGAATTTCCCATCTCTGTTGGGGTACATCAGGGTTCTGCGCTTTCTCCATTCCTCTTTGTTGTCGTCATGGATGCCATCACACGAGATCTTCAGAACCCCGTCCCTTGGACGTTGCTTTATGCTGATGACGTAATGCTCGCTAGCGAAGATAAAGATGAACTCGAGCGAGAGGTGCAAGCTTGGTGTGATCGCTTGGAGCGGTTTGGACTCAAATTGAACGTGAAGAAGACCGAATATCTAACGACGGACGTTACTGAGTCCAGCTCCATCAAGGTTAACGGCATCGAGCTCCCACGCACTTCGGTCTTTAAGTACCTGGGATCAGCAGTCACGTCTGACGGCAAACTGATGATTGAAGTGAATTCTATTCAACGCGTGAGTACAGCTTGCTCCAAGTGGCGCTCGTTGACCGGGGTGCTCTGCGATAGGAAGATGCCGGAGCGCTTGAAGTCGAAGATATACAGAGCAGTCGTCCGGCCAGTAGCGATGTACGGTGCTGAGTGTTTGACTGCGATCAAGGAAGTTGAAGCACGCCTCAGCGACATGGAGACGAAGATGCTGCGCTGGACGGCAGGAGTCACACGCCTGGACCGCATCCGAAACGATGCTACTCGGCAGAAGTTCGGTGTCGCGCCGATAGCCGACAAGATGCGCGAAGCTCGCTTGCGATGGTACGGCCACGTTCTGCGTGGAGAAGAAGACGGCGTCCGCAAGATAGGCCTTAACTTCGAGGTAATAGGAAAGCGGCCTAGAGGGCGCCCGAAGCAGCGCTGGTTAGATACGTTACATGCGGACTTGAAGATTACTGGTGTTTACCCTGATCTAGCGCTGGATCGGGAAAGGTAGGGTCATGACACCAGAATAGCGGACCCCGCTACGGTGCGGGACAAACGCTGAAGAAGAAGAAGAAGAAGAATAAGACAGCCCTAAACAATGCTGTCGTAGGACTTACTTGAATTTTTTTTACGAACTATAAGGACTTATTTTTAGGTTAAGGATAGATCGAAGAGCGAAAAAGGCTAGGAAAGAGGCAAAAGTATACCTTCATTTAAACCAATGAAAAAATCTTCGTTATGTTATGGTTAGATGATTGCTTTCTCTTCTAACGTAATGCTTTAGCAGAATGCACAATGCAGCAATTCAAGCCGAAAATATCTAATATTTAACGTTTTTTTGTTTTTGTTTTAGAAGTCAAATCAGCTGTGCTGTTAACGACGAAGAACTCATTAACAGGGATGAACATCGCCTCTGCTAACGAAACAGTATTTAGTGCATCCGGATTCCAAGGTGAGTTTCGCCGAAGCTATAGCTTCGGCTGCTTTTTTCACCCAAAACCTTAGTCCATGACAGGCTAAACGCACCACCTCAAGTGCAGAGTACAGAAAGAAATATTTCATCCTCCTCCTCATGCTTTTCTTCTTCTTTTTCTCCTCCTAAACGCATAGATCCACGCAGTCTCACGGTCTGCTGTTCATGTGATGTGTCGCCATCCCATCCTATCTGGGTGTATTCTACAGTAGTGCTGACTTCCTCGAGAACCCTCTTGATGACGTCTTTCCACCTTTTTCTTGGGCCTCTTCGTGGTCGCTTCTCGGGTGCGTCGAACTCTGAGACAAGCCTTATGAAGGGGTTCCCTAATCTTCTCAGAATGTACCCGTTCCTCCTCACCATCAGTCGCGACTCCCTCATCTTCAGCCGAATGGGATTGTCTTCATTATTGACCTAACATCCTCATCTTGCACCCTATCCCCACGGGTCCATTCACATGTCCACATGAGCCGGATGGCGAACTTTCCGGAACTATCCTAATCGGAGGGGTTGTTGCTAGAAAGGCGTAGCAAACACAAACAGAGTGACCTATCCGTGGTAGCTAGAAAATTGCATAGAAAGTTCAGCCTTGAGTCTCTCTGTATAGTCTTTGCTAAGTAGTTCATTTTCAATTCTTCGATCATCTGTCAAAAAAGGCTGATTGGACTGTCCCTCCCCACTAGGATAGATCGAACTCCTCTCCTAGTGGCCCGATGATCCTTCACAAGACCTTTATCTTCGCGTCCTTTTTCTTCGTTATTGTTTCCTTTGCCAGTCTTTTTCAGGTTTGTCTAGCCTGGTGAGATGCTTGGATTATCTTGTCTTCTGCCACAACTTGTTGGCATCCTCCTTCTCTCTTGTTCTCCAAGTCTTCATTCCAATTCTATTCTCTGATCCTCACAATCCTCCATTTGTTACATCGACGGTCCCTTGACATATCAGACGATCTTCTGGATTTCGGCTACTCTTGGAGAAGTCTGTTTACCGGTCCGGTTGGATCAGGGAGTCATGCTCCGAACATTTTTCTGCCCTTCTGCCGCAATACATTGTGGACTATAGTCAGTTGATATGGGTCGCGTCCTGCTGCTACTATTTGTACATACGTCGAACGTTCTTCTATGCTTACTTAAAAAGGGAGGGGCCTGCTAAACGCGGTGCTTTTCGCTCATGAGAATCGCCGACTCCTCAAACATACCCCTCAGAATATGCCATTTTCGTCGTTTGTGCGCACTCTTAGTTGATTGTATGGATAAAATAAAACAAAATAAAATAAATATCTTAGTTTCATTCAGTGGAAAAGACGTCCGAAACTGCATTCCTAATTTCTCCATCCCTCTGGAATTGATGTTGGTAATTGGTACCAGGCTTGTCTGGGAAAAAGGATAGAACACTGACTTATCTATCGGCTGGCCTCTGAAAGTCATTATATGCCAGAAACGCATTCAACTGGACATCACGACAATCCGTAGAAGTTCAATACATGGCACATCCTAAAGAAGTTAATATTAACGCCGTCCTTTATCCTTTCTACTTCGCAATTTTTCATTGGAATTTGTTCTTCCCTTCCACACAATTCTTCTACAGCTTCTTATGACTTGCTACTAACATTCCTGTTATTTCGATGTAAAGCCGAGAGTTATTTAATTCAATTTCAATGTCTAATGCTTAGGCTTGCGCTCAAACAGCTATTTCCAGAAATCACGGCCATAACCGCCACAAAGGACAAGGTGTTCATCTACGACGGGTTCGACAACATTATGTGGAAGTACAGCACCGGGAATGAAGACAAGCGAACCGTCTTCGCTGGAGGTCTCAGTCATATACGACCATTCGGGCAGCTGTCAATCACCCGTGCTTCTTCCAGATCTCTCCGAATGCTATGGGCTGGCCGCGGACCGAGTGTCTGGTATCGTCTACTATAGTAGTGCGTCTCCTGGCTATTCAGCAATCTATGCTGTCAATGACGTCGTTCGCCGATCGATTATCGATTCGTCGAGCAACCCTGAACTGCGACAACCCAAGCACTTGGTCTTCATCGAGGAGTCGGCGTGAGTTTCACATGCAGGAGGCTTTTCACATAAGGGACGCGTGCTTAGATCGCGAAAATAGTGGCCAGTTCTGAGTTCGATTTTGAAACGTAGTCCACCTTACTGGAAGGGAACGGTTTCACATTTACTAAAATCAGCACTTTTTTAAATAAAATTTCCTGAGTCAGTGTGTGTGCCCAAGCTGAAAGGAATTCTTGAGTTAAGTCTTTGAGTCGAATGCTCTGCTACCTTTCTTAGCACCAATATGCCATGCCCACGTAAAATTGGACAATTTTCAAATCAAATCAATCAATCAGGATCCTAAAATTGTTCAAAAGAATCTCTCTAAATTTGACGCTCTCGTAATCAATATTAACATCTTGGGAATCAAAATGAGCGTCTTCTAAACTAAACTAAAAGCTATCTTAGGCATGTTGAACAATTTTTGTACAACGAAAATTTTGTAGGACTTCTTTTTAATTTTTCAAATTCGGCTGCCCCAATAAACGAACACACCGTTTTGAATTTTATAAATAAATTGGTTTCTGAGAAAAACCATGATTTAAAGTTCGTTATAAATTGCGGGAAGGCATCAATTTTAGAGTGCTAAAGGAAGAGATCGTGCCGTGCACTTGTTCAGGATGTTTCGGTTTTAATTTGAATGATAATGAAATTTTTTTGTGTAAAAATGGACACCTGTAGACGCTGTAACAAAAATAATTATAGAAAACGCACTTATCCTCACTTTGCTTTTAACTAAGCTACATTTACACAATCTATTGAATGAAAATAGCAGAGGGCTTAATGATTGAACGTTGCGATCTCTTCCTCTAATACGTTTCAAAATCGCTGCTTTTTTGCACTCTATGATAAGTTTTAATACACAGTTTTTAAAACTGAAATCTTTATAAAACTTTGAACTCCTTGTTTACTACCAAACTCTCCTCAGACTTTAACTAAATGATGCTCATCTTAAACTGGAAGATGTTCAGTTGCATTTCTTGCTTAGAAGAGTGTTCAAATTGATTTAAAAGGTATCCAATTTAGCATAAATATGGTATATATTACTAATGGTCAATAAAGCCGTTTTCTAGGTCACTGCTCTGGCACGACGTTGGCTACAGTCCGGCAGGGTTCTTCACGAGTCGTGGAGATGGCTCGAAGATATCGCGGATAATGACAGGTGGGTAGGACAACCGCAAGCGATGAATCAGTTCTGGCCACCTCTGCTTTGAGTTCTTTTTCAGAATCATTCGACGAGCTTCTGGGCGACGTGAGCGGTGTTGCTTACGATCGACAAGGCGGTCGGGTGCTTTGGCTGACATCGAAACAGTCGCTTGTCATGGCAATGGACGCGAAGACCTTTGCGGTTTGTGATCTTTCTGCGCTTCTGGCTATTTGGACTTCCTATTCTCCTGGCGAAGATATAAAACTAGTTTTCAGCAATCTATTGGAATATTAAAATTTTAGATTGCTCCATTCACGTTTTCAAACGGTAGCCTCATCGACGCCATAACTGTGGATCCATGGACTGGAGACGTACTTCTAGTGGTGGAGGATGTGTTGGTTAGGAAGAAGTTGGGGTCGAATTCTACCGACATATGGTAAGGCCTTCTTTCCTTACCCTGTGCATTTTGAATGGACTTCTATAACGGGAATAATTCCAGGACAAATGCTTTCAACATCACAGCACTTCCGACTAGAGACCCTTTCCGTGCAGCAACCATCATGGACCGAACAGCTTCGCCTAAGGTATAGAGTAAAGGACCGGGAGCTTCCAAAGCACTTTGAAATTTCGATACATGTCGCGAAGATAGACAGCAAGGGAGCAGGCATAAGCGCTCCACCCACTCATAGCCAGGAACAGCACCAGCTGAACACGTGCCAGCCAATCAGGGTGCCGATCGCATACTTCTGCTCTCAATGGAATGCCCATTCAGTACGACCTGATTGGGTTGCGCGATCCCACCTCTCAATGCTGCCCACGTTCGCAACATGTGTCGAAATTTTAAGATCGAGGTGTGCAATTTTAAGGGCAAAGGTTGTAAGGGTTTATAGTACTGAGTACTAACAAATAGTATGATCAATAAAAAGCAATGTTACCTGCGACATAACAACCTAGGACCACAGGCTTGTGTTGGTCCTCTTTAGCTGCGCCAACAGCTTTCAACTCTTTTTGAGGAATATTCGAGAAGAAACGCTTTCTACCATGCAAACCTTCGTTTTAGTGCGGTTTGAAGTCGTGTCAGCACCTATGCCTTAGATCGGCCAAGAATAGCTACGAATGCCTCTGTGCTCAAGGCTATACGATGGTTGGAAACACCTGCCGAGGTCCGTTCGCAGAACAGTTGAGCATTTTTCCATATCTCAGCAGTCTCTATTCCTGATTCAGTGAGCAACGAGACCCTGCTGATAGTCGGCGACAAAATTCTGTCGACTGCGAACAACTCGGCACCGGTCTTCATCTTCCATCCAGTGGTCGCTTTTAAGCAGTGGAGAGACGTCGCCATCGATGCAAAAAATGATCTGGTGGGTTCTGGTGCTCCTTCGATTTCTCAAGAGAGTTTTTCTGGTTTAACGGCTTGAGGTAAATTCTTATATTCAGATCTATCTCATATCCGACTTCGAACTGTGGGTCACCCATCTGAATGGATCGTACGCGGAACGTCTTCTGAATAGTGAAGACACTCTCACAGCGATCGCTGTAGATACTGTAACAGGTGCGTCAGTTTAGGAGTTTGTTCAACGCACAGCGTCTAGCGTACATATTCACAATCTAATGGCAAGTACGGTAGTGTTAAGACTTCTCAAGGCTTGATGCTTAGAGTGAGTGTTGTGGCGCAGTCAAAGGAGGAGCGCCTGCTTTCGTTTACACCCCGAATAGAGGGCCTCGTTTAGCCTTTCCCTCTTAGAGCAATCAAACTTACCCTCTCGAATACTGGTACCATGCTTGTCTGGATTTGATTAAACAACACTGGCTTGTTTATTACCCACTTTCACCCATTCTCGGATCAATTGACCTACTGCAGACTGTTGCCTACCACATTCTGTGAGATCTTAAGTTCCTTGCTAGAAATGTGGTCTGAGAGCTTGAACATTGAGAACATTTCGTGCTCCGCGGCAAACCATGCGTCACCGAGCGCACGTCCGCGTTTCAGCACCGCGACTTCGCATGCGGCTAGCGCGCGACGTCGCGTTGGAGTTAGGTCCTGGAGCCTCGTGGAGGCGATATGCTTTTTCCGTAGTATAACCATAACCACGGGTAAAAATTAACCAAAGAAGTTGTAGATGGCAAATACTGACGCTAGAAACCATCCACATGACCAGCATTCCTGTATAAACTGTCGCTGGTCGTCCATTTAAAATCACATTCATATACCATCTCCAAGAAACGTTGAAATAAGGCAAAGGCGTGCCGCATGTCCCTGTAGGAGGCGTCTCTAGCTGTCGGAAGCATCGGACCGCGACAACTCGTCCAATTTCGTCGCGCACCGTGCGCGACGCCAGGGGGTTCGCGCGGCGTTGCAGTTATGTCTGCTCCCGCCTCCACGACATCCCGTAGAAGTAAAATTCGTGGCACGTCTCAAAAGGAATTGAGTATCGCCATCCTTTATCTTTATCCTTTATCTGGCCCATGAATGAATGAGTTGAGCAGAAGGCGAGCGATTCAGTGTTTTCCTTCCCATGGAAATATAGTACCAACCTTCGACCCCAGAAGGATGGGTTTACATAGCGTACTTAAAACCCGAACTTTGAACACTGAATTGGGATGCGCAGGAGAGTACATACTCAACTGACTTCAAATTCACATTACAATGCAACGCAATGGTATTCAGAAGCTAAGAAAAACGGTGTGTTCTTTAATAGTAGAAGATATATGGCTATAATAAACAAGTGCTCCATCGCGTTCCTGACACTTGTGCGCTTCGCGCGATGTTGCAGTATCACTAAAGACAATCACATCGAGCTAGCTGCTGTACTTGCACAGCGTTCTCCCCTACCTAGGAGTACAAAAGGCTCGCAGTACGTACAGTGTATAGTATGATAGGGCGACCTATTGATTCCTCACTACTGGTCCTCCCCTAGTGAAACGGTCACCCATTACTGGTACTGGTCCCCGTCAATGGTCCCCCATAGCGGACGACGTCTTCGGCACGCCTTCTGAATCCCGTGGACATTGGACGACGCTTTCGGCAGATCTAGCTGAATCCCCAAACACGTTGAGCGACGTCTTTGGCACGTCTTCTGATTCCCGGGCATGTCATGCGACGTATTCCGCACGTCTTCTGAATCCCCTGGCACGTACATAGAAGTACTTTCCGCTATTTTCGCTGCTCGTAACTTGATCAGCATCGATTGACGATAATTCCTTCAAAAACGAACTTCAGATTCGTGTTGAGCGACCTCAACTACCTCGAGGGCTAAAGTTTTGAATCGCCTATACGACATCCACAAAAAATCGATAGTTTGATCAATATCATTGATTGATGGCGATCGATACTTCAAAAATGAATTTCAGATTCGTGTTCAGCGACCGCAATTATCCCAGGGGTAAATTTTCGGATTGCCTGGACGACATCCATAAAAATCGATAGTTGGTCAATATCGATTAATGGCGATAGAGATAATTTGAAGGGGACCCTCAGATTCGTATACAGCGACCGCCGTTACCCCAGGGCTGAAGTTTCCAGGCAGGTAGAAGACGTCTGGGTATTTTCCGCTATTTTCCCGCACCGTAATTTGATCAATATCGATTGATGGCGATCAATAGTTCAAAACAAACTTCAGATTCGTGTTCAGCGACTCGATTGCCCCAGAGCTGAAGTTCCCAAGGCAGGGAGAAGACATCTGCGAAAAAAGCGAAAAGCGAAGAGCGAAAAATACGCTATTTTGCTGTCGTAATTTCTCCCCCCATTTCCCCCTCTATTTTTCCTACCTATTTCCCCCCCCCCCCGATTCCCCCACCCCCATTTTCCACACCGATTTTCCCCCCGCTAATTTCTGCAGCGCCGCCGATCGATAGGATGACTCATCGCCGCTTAGCGCGTTATTATGGAGTATGATAGCCTAACCCATAAGTGAGCCATGAGCTTACCAGCTGTTCGAAGAAATTCAGCGAGCCAATTTAGGCAATATAATTCTTGCTGCCGAAATAGCCAGACGCGTCGGTGAAATATTCGTGCTCGATCCGAAGAGAACGAAGGAGAATCTCAGGGTTCGGCTAGTCACCGATCAAGAAGGACCTGTCAGGCATCTCACAGTCGATCCCAGCAAAGGGTGCGTCAGGCTGTTTTTATTATTGATTTTATTCATTTTTGGTTTTAGTTTTTATTTTTATAATAGAATCAGATTTTATTATACCTGCTGCACATATCGCTAGCCAATTTCAGCCTACTGTTCTGGTCTCGAGACTGCATCAAGAAGGCCAACTATGATGGTTCCAATGTCACCTGCCTAGTGAACGCCACAACAACGCAGTTCGCCATCGACCCAACCACATCAAGACTTTGTTTCTTGGAGAAATCAGGAGAGATTCGCTGTGTGCAGTACGACGGCGAGAAAAATGAGGTGAAAAGAAGAGCGATTTCTGATGGCTTGAGCCCAAGTTTTTTCTACGAAGTAGCTCTGTTTACACCGGTGCTTCGAATTGTTGAAAAAGATTTGGACCAAGGCTGAAGGCTGATAGTTGTCGGCCGTTACTGTCGTAGCTCACATTCGTAACCTACCAAATAACCCCGTAGAGGGTACCAACTACTAATGTTCAGAGCAAAATTCAGGTTGTTGGCTTCTTCTCTGTGATAGACACACTTCAGTCGGAAATCGTCATTGGAGATGAGAACCTATACATAATACAACGGTGAGCCTTAAGTTTATTTGAATCAAGATTAACCTGCGCTTATCAAAAAACTCTTGCTAAATTTTTTGGCGTGTGATAATTCTGAAAATCCTAGACAAAATTTGTAAGCTACATAATTCTCCTCTTTCAAATGAACCTAGCCATAGCACATGGTAATATGAATCAAAGAATTTAATTGTTCACTTACGACTTTAACTCCACCTAGGGTTAAAACGAGAAACTGTTCCTTTATGCCTCGACATCGTCCTCATAGAGATTTAGTCTTCAGCTGACGTTTCTTCGATCTGTCCTAGTCGGGAGGGGGCAACTATAAGGTGACACTGTGTCAGCACTATATGTAGTGCCATACCGCCTCCACTTCTAAATTTACCCAAGACCTGACAATATCGTGGGGAAGCGCGAGAACGTTTTTGGGAACATTAAAGGAAGGAAATGGCCAGTCAAAATATCTCCTCCTCTGTCAACGATAGATCCGTCTCTTCCTACAGGACTCATAGACGTCATTCAGAAATCTATCCAAGCGGTTTTCACTGAAAAACGCCGCTTTTAAACAATTGAAAATGCATAGTGTAATGGGCACGTGGCAGGGCAGTCGGAGGAGGCGCCAGCTCCCGCGTGAATTTCAGGTTTTTGGCTCTGATTTCTCGCTCATGCCTATCAACCTTTCCACATCTGCGAAACAGGTACCAAACGTGTCTAAAAAGAATATAACCCTGAATTGTTCATCGACCACCGCATGTCAATATGTAGGCCAATTATGTAAGCATCAAAATTGTCTCTATGACATCCCGTGGAAGCAAACTGCGTGGCGCATCCCACAAATGGATTGACTAACGCCCTTTATGGTTGTA
This sequence comes from Heligmosomoides polygyrus bakeri, assembly GCA_947359475.1. Taxonomy (NCBI): domain Eukaryota; kingdom Metazoa; phylum Nematoda; class Chromadorea; order Rhabditida; family Heligmosomidae; genus Heligmosomoides; species Heligmosomoides polygyrus. The sequence goes on along the minus strand of OX375869.1, from coordinate 23,665,323 downwards.
TATTTTACATGGAGTAATCACAGAAGTGCGGTCGCCATTTTTCCGATCATTCGTACACACATTGCACAAAAAGAGTTGCTTTAAGTAGGAAAGAAAGCGTTGGCGAGAGAAAAAACTCCTCCCACACATATTACATTAAATCATTGACAATATGCTTTCAAAGAAAAGCGCAAAAAAGAAAGAATTCGAGATAGAGTTTTGAGATCCTTCAGCTAAAAAGCAAAAATTTCCAGTCCATTATTAGATTTATACCTATTTTTATTTTTGCATGCATGGCTTATGAAGACTGTTCAAACTCCTCTCATCACCACTATTTTCCGAAAATTTGAGTTGCAAAGTACTGTTCTGTTTAGAAAGAAAATTCCATCCAACACTCTGCTGGTAACTCGGATGAAACGCGAAGCAAGTGGAAACTTTACAAAGACCTCCGCCTACAACACCACTTCGACGCTGCGGTTCCGATCAGCAGCTGTTTACCGGAAGAAACTCGACGGTAAGCCCTGAACTGTAGAGCCCTTTTTCCGTTCCGCATTTTAAATTCCTAGCTTTGTTTGCAGAAAACAAATTACTTTTGAACTTATGAAAAACGACAACTGATTTAGAAACACTTTGGCCATAAGTGTTAGCATCATCTTTAGAAAAAGAAAGGAAGCGGAGACTACAAAAACTTCGGAAAATTGAGTGATGACCCATGATGTCGGCTCCATTTTAGAAGCGACGAATCCTTGCGAGAAGTCGAACGGAGGCTGCTCACACATGTGTATCTTCTCGGATGGCAGTGCGCAGTGTCTCTGTGCGTACTCGTTGCTGAAACCAGACGGTTCCTGTGCAGGTACGCCCTCATCACAATGGCGTGGTTTCCTGAAGAAATGCAGCCGCTGTGAATTTTCAGTGAATCCCGCGTTCCTGGCCTACTCGCACAGCGGAATTGTGGACTTTGTCAGCCTCTCGACGAACACCACCGTACCACGAGGGTCGCTTCGGTTCCCTGAAATACCCAGGTGGGCGAGACTACTTTTGTGTATCCCTGAACAGCGACAATTTCACAGGACCTTCACCATGCATGCCACGTGCTTAATCCTTTCTCATACAAAACCTGGTTACTACAGGGTGGCCCATAAGTATTGTTACAAAATTAGGAAGGAATTAGGGCCTTATTAGAAGAATTTTTTGATTGCATACGACAATATACTAACTGGTACCTTAGTGCCATATCTCTTGCAGTTATCACGGATGTAGCTATTTCCTTGCTAGAAAGTAATAGGCTCTCACGTAAAACTACCGACAGTCTTCCTCCTATCAATGATGCAGCACTCCATACTGATGTGGCTAGATCTCTGAAGATTAGAGGTTGAACCTTCAGTGTTATATTATTTAGCATAATGAAATTTAATTTCGAATAAATTTGTGTTTTTTTTGTACGTTCTGCGCCGGTTTCTTTTGCGGTGCTTGCAACGGTTGATATTGAAAGGTGTTATGATTACTGCTCGAAATTAAACGTCCCTTGGCCTTATACATATATGATATTTTCACATTTGCTCTTGTGCATTTTGTACCCTTGAAGGATTCTCGTGTATTTTAGAGGGATTACGGTCGTCGAGGCTGACCCAGATCGCAACCAGCTGATTTTGGTTGACAGAGCATCAAACCGCATCATCGTGTTCCGCTTCACTACGAACAACTGGTATTCGGTGGCAGACGGTACGTTGACGAGCAAGATCTTCCTTTAGCTGCGTTGGTTCTCCGGCTGCGTGCTTATTATTAATTATTTACACTTTTCCTAACGTACTTCGATGCCTTGTTAACGACACAGACTTTCGGGGTTGGAATGACGATGACAGAGCTTCTATTTGAACCAGAACTGCAACGGCTAGACTTTGAGCTCTGAAAGCCACTACCCACATGTAGGGGTCTAAACGCGTGAATGTCATTTTCCAAAAACTGGGGTTATTTTACAGTGCCAGAACATGATACGTTGCGTTAGATCCAAGCACTTCGGATTTTGATTGAGTCTTTTCAAGAATTTTTGAATTATATCGATTGTAGAAATTTCCCAAAAGTTCATGTTTCCACTCTTCTACTTATATACAATTCTTCTTAGGTCTATTAGCTAAGCTATGGTGTCAGGCGAGAAAATCGAATGAAAATAAAGGTCGACGTTAATTAATAATTTCCTCGAATGCGCCACGTATTCTGCCTCTGGCGATTAAGGCGGGTATTTGAATGTACATTTGGGCTATACAATGACTTTCGGTTACCGATGGACAGATCACTGCTTTCCCTTCTCATAGAACTCTGACATTTACCCATCCCTCTGGTAGGAACGCTTGGTCGCCATTGGTGTGATCCGAACCAATAACTCTGGTTCGACGTGCACGCGACAGGCGGCTTAGAACTTAGGTATACGCAGCGCATTTCACTTTTAAGCTTATCCATGACACCACTTGTAGAGGCATTGGCATTAAGAGCTAGAAAACAGCTGGTATTTCTTCCAATTCCTTGATCACTTACAAAGAGGTTAGGTAATTGACCTTGGAGGGAAACCGAGCTTAACATAATCGAACCGGATGGTTCCATTGCTCTACGTGTTACATTGTTAACACATTGAAGACAATATGAGCCACCGGTGGCTCATACCTTTTCGCGTTATTTTTTGTACTCCTGCCGTCCGTATTTTATAGATGTTTTCTCTGTTTCCTAATTACCAGTGTTAGGAGAATATTCAACAGGAATAAGCAAGAAAATAGCCTTTGATTTCATTAGATATATCGAATTAAAAAATTGCACTAGGAATGAACCGATTTTACAATAAAATCAATTCAACTCGGTATTTTTTACCCAAACTTTGCCCAAGAGGTTATTTGGGTGCTGATTGCGGATCCTATGTACATCCACTTTGGTACTGCGGTACCCTAAGGTAGATTACGGTAGGTACGGGTGACTGAGGCTGGCGGCGATTACCCGTAGCTACCGTAACCTACCGTACTCCTCTGTAATACCAAAAACCGATGTCACGCTCGTAATCAGCACCCCAAATAACCCCCTGAGCGACGTTTGGGGGAAAACGGTGATTATGACCTTAGCAGCCTTAGTCACCCGTACCTACCGTACGTAACCTATGGTAATCGGCCGAAATTTCATAAATGGATACACCCTAAATAACCCGTCCGGTCAAGTTTGATGAGAAAAAACACATAAGACAAAAAAGTGGTCCGCGAGGGACATTATGAGCCGCCGGTGGCATAGCGCGCGCGTGTGTCCAAGGCGGCTTTCTGCCGAAAAACGCGATTGTCGTCAATGTGTTAAACATGATCCTTATATAAACCTATTCTGGCATTCTTCACACCTACGTGAAAGCAGAAATTTCAGATGTCGGCGAAGTGGAGGGGATCTCGTTAGATGCGCCGAATCGCGAACTCTACTACACCCGCCTGAGTCCGCCGTCGATCTGGCGACTCAGCCTCTCGGCCGACGATCCGGCCAGCTATCCAGTGGTGCCTACTCGCGTCGCTTTTCTCGGACAAGGCAACAAGCCAAAGGACATCGCTGTGCATCCGTGCCGAATGTTCGTTCCTTAGGATTGAATTTAGTCTCGAAATCCTTGAGCGTCTCGAACTTGTGGAAGTACAATTCTAGATCCCATCCACAACCTTTAAAATATCGGAATAAGCGTGCCTCTTATGCTATTGGCTATTCTTTCTGACCATGTGCCGCAGTATTTCTGGTAACGAATCACATCATCTTTTAGTGTAGCTAGGCGAAAACAGTAACACCCTAGCAGACTTGCAGGTAAAAGCCATAGTTTTCGAGCTCCAACAATGAGATAAATCGTGAAATTTTTGAAGAACATCGATGCTGGATGTAATCCTTCAGAATTGAACCGTCAAATTTTTAAAAAGACATTTTAGCCAATATTCAAGCTCAGTCATTTAATGGCATATTAATATTCCTCAATGGTAGCAAACTATGAAGGAAACACAACCCTAGGGACGACCCGTATTCTGCGATTTCCTGGCTAAAGCAATCTATATTTAAGGGTAGTTAAGTGAAGTTCACTGCTTCACTATACGCTTGAGGGATAGGGAAAAAGATGACGAACGGATAGATGGGTTGATTGGCTGGACAGGGACTAGAACCATGTGCCGATACTATTCGCACTCGAGAGACTGCGCTTTCTATGACTGTACTACCCCCAAACACACAATATGAAAGATAAACACGACAAACGACGCGGTATTCCCTTATAGAGTGCGCCACGCATTGTGCTTCTACGGGATGTCGTGGAGGAGATTCGAATGCGTATTTGGCCTGCGCAATGACTTGTGGTGGGTAGTCAAAAGACTAATGTCAGGTAATAATTCACCGAAGCCGACGGGATGGGAAGCATGATTGGCTTGAGCAGGAAGTCCGAATCAGAAACCTGGAACCGTGTGCACGCGACAGCCGGCTCCTTCATTTACGCTACCATGCGTCCTTCTTCACGACATGCAAGATATAATGCCTAGCAGGACAGAGATGTCAACTTTCTCTTCTGCTCTTAGTTAACGAGCAATATCTTGCTTTAGGAATCAGACGCCGTGGGTTGCACTCCTTTCTTTCATAAATTTCTACTCATGTTTTATACAAGAACGTCTGAAACCAGCTGACATCCGCTCAGCCAATACTCTTACAAAACTCGACTACGTTTGAGAGTTCAAATCAATTGTTCCTTCTTCCTCTACAGCGATTCTAGTCCACATGTTTAGGCTGATCTTCTTCACTAACGCCGGCAATGAGCCGTCCATCGAAAGAATGTTCTACAGCGGCTATAAGCGGGTAAGTCGGTTGGTCTTTAGCATTCTGCTTGTTTCTCTAACAAGATGTTGTTCATCAGGAACGGATTGTGGAAGAGGAAGTTATCGGCGAAACCAGGCTGTCCATCGACTTTAAAGCAGAGAAGCTCTACTTCGCCGAAATCACTTCGGCAAAGATCTACCGAGCGGATTTCGACGGCCTTAACAAGGAGGTAGTGATCTAATGCTCATTATTTATTTTACTATTATTATATTTATATCCATTTCTTATTCTTATTATATTCCTATTGTATTTTTATTTGTTTTTTGATATTCTGCATTCTAACTTCCTAGTTGAAATGACGATTGCTAAACGATTTAACTAAAACTAGCTGCATATTCATAGCTCTGCAGCGAAGTCAACGGTTGCTTCCGTTCAAAAAAATGCATCGCAAATTCCATGGTCTCTCACAATTATTAGGTTGTAACGAAATAAATGGCACTGAACCACTGTAAATTTAAACAGTTAATATCTCGGCTTGTAGGCAAGTTTATTAATCGAAATAAAAACCTTCTGATTCTACACATCTTTGATTAACGTGCCACAAGCTTTTTTTATCCCAGTAGCATAAAAATCAGAAGTTCTGGAATTGACGAAATCTTCGAAGGCACTTTCGGCATCCTGTTGGTATTTGAATATTTTCCCTACCAAGAAGTCACCAAGATACTTGAAGAAATGGTAGTCTGTTGGGGAGAGGTCGGGAGAAAAGGAGGATGTGGTAGAGTTTCAATGCTCAGCTCATTCAATTTCTGCAACGTCATTCGTGCTACATGGGGGCGAGCATTGTCGTGCAGAAGGAGAACTCGCCTTCGGTTTCCCAAGGCCGGCCGGATATCCTTCAACTTTTTCATCATTTCTTCAATTTCAATGCAGTACTTCTCTGCCGTGATGGATTCACCGGGAGGGAGGAAGCTGTGGTGAATAATTCCCAGCGAACACCACCATTCTGTCACCATTACTTTCTTTTGGTGCAATTCCGGCTTCGCAAAAACCTTGGGGCTCTCATCGCTGTCCACCCACTGTGCCGATCGTCGTCTGTTGTCGTACATTATCCATTTCTCGTCACAGGTTACGATGCGATCAAGGAATGGGTCCGTTTCGTTCCGTAGAAGCAGTGCGGACGAGATCTCATATCGTCGGTTTCTTTGCTGCTCAGACAGCTCGTGAGGCACCCATCTTTCCAGCTTTTTGGTCTTTCCAATTTCCTTCAGATGCCGGGCAGCTGTGTTGTGACTGACGCCAAGAACCTTCGCTATCTCCCTGGTACCTTTGTGTGGATCCTCCTCTACCGCATCTCTCAGCTTGTCCTCATCAACATCACTATGCCTCCCACGACCTTCATGTTCTTCCAAGCTCTCATCTCCATTCCGGAACTTCTGATACCAACGATACGCCCTCCGAATTGTGGAACATCCTTGACCGAATGCGGCGTTGATCTTCTCGTCCGCCTCCTTAGCTGTAGTGCCCAGCTTGAATTCATACAAGTAAATGCCTCGGATTACCCTTTTGTCCATCTGCAAAAAAGTCAATAAAACTCTAAAGTTTTCCCACTTTTACATAGAAAATTTGGTACTCACCGGTAGAGCAAAGTTTGCGCTTCTAAATGATATGCCACATGTTACGGTTCGTTCTTGATCAAACGCGTAAAGACGCGCCAAAAAATGGCGCGAGCCAGTGCCATTTAATTCGTTACAACCTAATAGATTAAACTGTTTCATAAAGCGATCAATTTTTTATCCTCCCATCTTATCCAATTCGCTATGAGCGCCGAAGGCAACTCCAGATTCAGACTTGAAAATTAGGGCCTGTTTATTCACTTTAAGAGCTCCGACACCTTAAGACTGACCGTAATACGTTCCAGATAGTGATCCCTGGACACGAAAACCGCACGACGCTTCTCCGGCGACCGTACGCTCTGGCCATTGTCGACGATCAACTGGTCTACAGCAATATCGGATCATATGCTCCGAAACTGTACGTCTTCTTCTGTTCACTGTGCGGAACACCTTAAGCGTTTGTTTCTTGTTCAGGGAGCTTGTCATCGCCGATAAGATTGACGGGCTTGGTGAGCGGCTGATCGTAGAAACTCCTACTCCGGTGCAGAGCATAACGGCCTCGACGACGAACTCCCAGAAATGTACGACATTTATCATAGCGGATACACAGCCATTTCTGAGCAGCTACTTTGACAGGCGGCGCCGACGCGTGCTTATCACTGACTTGTGGCGACGAATGTCGTCTAGACGCCCGTGGAGAGCCACACTGTGCCTGTCGTGGCGAGCGGAAGCTGAACGCGGACAATGTGACCTGCAGTGGAAGTGGTGGGTGCTCTGAATGTCTCACACATTTTATGCATATTGACCGTTTGGTTAAGAGTACGCGACGAAGGCGTGCGCTGAGAACGAGTTCCTCTGCCGAGTCGTCGATCGGTGCATTCCGTACGAGGAGACCTGCGACAGATATCCGGACTGTGCACTCGCTGAGGACGAGGACGAGGACATGTGCAGTGCGTGACAAGCCTCCTTGACATAGGGAAACTCTTTGGTCTCTATTCCTGGAGCCATGCGTTTAGGCAAAAGAACATGCCGTCCTGGATACTTCAACTGCGGCAGCGGACTGTGCATTCCGCTGTCGAAGAAATGCGATCGCAACAATGACTGTGTCAACTTCGCCGACGAGGTCGACTGTGAATGCGATGAGGAAGAGTTCAAGTAGGTGCACGAATTAGATGTACTCCTTGCTTATTCTTAAGTTAGGTCTAGCGGTAAGCAGGCAGTAGAAAACTAGAAAATTTTCGCAAAAAACAGTAGAAAACTTCCAAGAGAGATCCAGTTCAATTTCCAACCGCCAGGCTTCACTTCTGTTCAAGTGTTGGTAATTGATAAGATAGGCTTTGATTTAATAAAATGCATGTTTATGGTAAATTATAGCACAGTAGTACTTCCAAGCCTTCCAAGTGCAACTCGTGCTACACATGTGGAGCCACCTGCGTATGATACCGTGATTCTCCTTGCGAATATGGAGAATGGATCATGCCCACTAACCATTCTTGGTGCATGTCATGACGGTGGACAGCACTCGGAAGTAGTAGCAAACTATAACCAATCAGGGCATCACATCGGGAGAACACGCCCCAACCAGTCACCAGGGGTACCAATCGTACACGTTGTCCTCAAACGACATGCTATTCTGATGCAGCCAGAGTGGCTGGTGCGTTCATATCCGGGGCTCATCACAGGAAGAAGAGGAGTTCGATCTGAACTGTAGTCGGGAAGGGAATTTTCGGAAGAACGTTGGATGAAACATGTTCACCATCAATCACTTTACGTAAACCAGCATCACTATCTACCAATTTTGAGAGGAGTAAGAGGAAGAGTGAAGGTACATACCACGGTGACTCCGCCAGACCCCATTTTGCCTCTTCCACTTGCCGCTACTAACAGGGGTAGGGATGGGCTAAGTGGTTCACGCTGAGTGCTCTACTAACCTATTATCTACTACTTTTGACTTATTCCTTAGAAGCACTCCGGCCCTACCGTAGTTGAGCAAGGGTTTACCATACATATCGCCATTACAAAGGAAAGGACAACAATCGGCATCAATCAACTACTTTGCTTGCTGGATGCACCAAGCACTTTACTTCTAAGAATATTGCACAAACCGTTCGAACCGAATGAGACGTGATGGATGAGCCATCGCACCCTATTCTCTCCAAACGGCATTTTTACCATTTCAAGCACTCCATAGGGATAAAAACCTCATGGTCCAATGTCCTGTGATAAAATATTTGCTGTTGACTGAGGCAAAACTTAGTAGAACGGAGGACCTCCATCAGTGTCTTAACCTTTTCCCGTCGTGCTTAACTGAACGTTATGGGACAACGAAGTCTTCAGGAGAGCCCGTTTTGCTTACCAAGGAAATGGAAACAATTCAAAGCAGATTTTGAACTTGACTTCCTACATTTAGAATACAAATTTTTCGCAGACCACTCGCCGTACGGCTTAGATATTGTCGTCATTCACTAAGATGCTGCAGCATCTCTAAACTCAGTTTTTTATTTCTGTCTCCTAAATTGGGATCTATGAGTGCGAATCTATGAAAGAATCCATGAATAAGTGGAATGAAGTAAAGATTACTGAGGCGGTACTAAGCCCATTATTTGTATAACATGTAGAGTTTGCGGTACGTTTTCTGAATCCACAACCACGTTGGGCGACGTCTACGGCATGTCTTCTGAATCTCACAATACGTTGGACAAAGCTGAATCCCGATGAGTGTTGCCCGACTTTTACGGCGCGTGTTCTGTATCCGAGCGAACGTTGCAGAACTTTTGGAGCACGCCTTTCTGAATCCGGACAAACGTTGTGCGACGCCGGCGACATGCCTTCTGAATCCGACCGCTTGTTGCACGGTCACTTCCCCAACCGCCGTATTCTTGCGGCAGGTAGAAAGACGCCTTTACCGCTTATTATATATAGAATAATAAACTATATCGCCCTGTAATCTCTAATTCATCCCACTTATTTATTCATTTTCACCTTATCCATCACGAATTAAGGGAGAATCTTTAGGAAAAGTAGGTTTTGAGTGTTTGCTAACCAGTAATACTGCGCTGTGAGCTCGACAGCTTCAATGTGCCACCGGTAGTGCAGGTGTTAAAAAACTATGAATAGGGAAATGCAGGGGCCCCAAAATAGTGTTATGCTCTCAGTATTTGATGTTCTTCTTCCAGTTCTTACCGTTTTCAAGGTGTGATTCTGGCATCTGCATCCCAAGAAATTTCACCTGTGACATGAAACCGGATTGCAATGACGCCAGCGACGAGAAGAACTGCCGTAGGTTTCCTGACACGCCTAGAGATTGGCAGGCGCTGTGGTAGCTTGCTAAGTGCCTTAACTTAAGCTCCACGAGACTGCTCCAACTCGACAGACTTCGACATTCCTGGGCTGGTGAACTGCGCCGGAACGACGCAGTGCATTCTGCCGCAGTGGCGCTGCGACGGCTCCAACGACTGCTGGGACAACTCGGACGAGAGGGACTGCCGTGGTGAGAGCTCTGATCCCTTCTGCACTTCATGCTGAGGATTCCAATGAGTTTCCTTCAGAAATTGTTCTTCCCTTGCTACCTGGAGCTAGGCCTTGTACAACAGAGGAATTCACTTGTGGCAGGACAAGGTCCTGCCTGCCACGAGCTTGGGTGTGCGACGGACAGAAGGACTGCGCCGACGGCAGCGATGAGGTGGATTGTGGTAGGCAACCCTTTTCAACTTGCGACTTCGATTTTTATTTTCCGATTGTTGACGCGAAGAATCCCTATTGCCCTTAACAGTGCTTCTTACTTACCTGAACCACAGCGAAGCGTCAGTAACGATGAAAAATTCGAAACACCGCAATATTCTCTGATCAAATCAGTTTAGCAATAGCTTTGAGGAAATTTCCTTCATCTGTAGGTGTCCATGTGATATGTAGTGCACTTGGAGTAGTAGCCAGTTGTCTTGTGTTTCGTTTTTTCCTGTTGCTTTTTCGCGGTTCCGTGTGGGGTCGCTTCAGATTAACAAAGCCTTCCATCTCTCAGGGGTAGCGCATTGGCAGTCGATTAGTCTCGAAACGGTACTTACTATTCCAACGACTGATTACTGCAGGTAATTGTACAGCTCAAATCACCTGTATCACCTGTCGTCCCGTTGATCATCGACTTGCTCGAGCGGGCGCCAGCAGCGCCTCCATTCGTCCCTGTCGCGTGCCAGAGTGGTCCAATGGATCCTCCTCGCTCGAGGGACACGAAGAGCGTCATATCGGTCGTTCAGGGCTTTCACGAAGAAGTCCGACCAACGCGTTGGTGGGCGTCATGGTGTTCTTTTGACATCCCGCGGAATCCAATCTGTGACGGCTCTCGTCCAGCGGGTGTCTGCGAATCGCATTACGTGGCCGGCCCACCTAATTTTCGACGACTTGGTCCATGCGACAGCGTCTCTGATCTTCGAACGTCGGCGAAGCTCGGAACTCCGGACGCCTTCTCTCACTTGCGTGAGTCGTGTCACTCCGAGCATCGTCCTCTCGATTCCACGCTGCGCGACGCTGATCGCGTGTTCATCCTGCTTTCGAATAGCCCAGGTCTCTGAGGCGTATGTTAGGGCAGGAAGAACAGTGGAGTCGAATAGGTGGGCACGGAGTCGGACGTTCTTCGTTTTCTTCACGACTTCTTCGACGCTCTTGAAAGCTCCCCAAGCCGCTCGTTTCCTCCTGCTCAGCTCTGGTGCTAGGTCGTTGGCCATGTTGACTTCGCGACCCAGATACACATAGCTGGAGCACTCGGAGACGTTCGTTCCGTTGAGCGAGAATGGGGCATCAGAAACCCATCCGTTCTTCATGAACATCGTCTTCGTAAGATTCAGCTGCAGTCCAGCGCTTCCACATACACGATCGAAGTCGGCCAGCATTCGTTCCGCCTGACTGATGCTCGGTGTTATGAGCACGATGTCGTCAGCGAAGCGAAGATGGTGCAGTTGCCGGCCGTCGACCTTCACTCCCATGTCTTCCCATTCTAGTTCGCGCATGACGTTTTCGAGGGTGGCGCTGAAGAGCTTCGGGGATATGGTATCCCCTTGTCGAACCCATCTCTTCACGTCAATGACGACGTCGTTGTAGAATGGTGAGATCTTGGTCGTGAATCCACTGTACAGCTCTCGAAGGACTCTGATGTACTGAGTAGGAACGCCCTGGGTGAGCAGGGCTTCCATGACCGCTTCAGTCTCGACGGAGTCGAATGCCTTCTTCAGGTCGATGAACGTAAGGCACAGCGGCAGCTTGTACTGTCGCGACACTTCGATGAGCTTCGTAATGGTGTGTAAGTGGTCGATCGTGCTGAATCCTCTCCGAAATCCTGCTTGTTCGCATGGCTGTCCTTCGTCCAGCGTTCTACTAATCCTATTCAGGATGACTCGAGTGAACAGCTTGTAGACTACGGACAGCAGGCAGATCGGGCGATAGTTGCCAATGTCGTGCACGTCTCCCTTCTTGTACAGCAAGACGGTCTTGCTGGTCTTCCACTGAGATGGAACCTTGCATTCGGACAGGTAGCGTGTGAAGAGCCGCGCCAAGGTGTTGATGAGCGCTGGCGGGAGGTTCTTCAGGTGTTCGGGTCTGATCCTGTCGGGAACGGGTGCTGTACGTTTCTTCACCGACGAGATGGCGTGTCGGATTTCGGAAGAGAGAACAGAGGGGACGACGTATCCATCCTGCGGAAGATGGCATGGGGGCAGGTGGACGTGGCTATCGAAGAGATCGGAGTAGAAGTCGTGAATGACTTTCTCCATGGTCCTTCTGGAAGAGGTGATGGTTCCGTCGGAGAGCGGTCATCTTGGTCTTGAAGTTGGCGAAGTTCCGGCGGGCATTGCGGATGCTCAGCCCTGCCTCTGCTGCTTCAGCCAACACTTCCGCCCTTCTCTCCTTGAGATATTCCTTTATCGCCGCTCTGCATAGCTTTGCAAGCTCGGACGTCAGTTGGTAGTTGCCTGACGCTCGTGCTGCTCCACGCTGGCGTATCAGCTCGAGAGTTTCCGGAGACAGGCGTCTCTTGGTGGTCTTCAAGCTCTCGGCTCCCTTAGCACTATCGTGGAGATGGTGCACGAAGCGATCGTATTCCTCGTCGACGTTGTCCATGACGGCATCTTCCCAAAGGCCGACAAGAGAGGTGTAGAGATCCCAGTTGATGGTCGTTCTGGGACACCTCTTCTTGAACTTCGCGGCCTTCTCTCCTTGACGCGAAAAGCGGAACCTCGCTCGAAGGAGGCGGTGGTCCGATCCCGTGTAGAACTTGGGGACAACGGAGACATCGGTCAGGCAATACTTGCGGTTGAAGATGATATGGTCGATCTCGTTGTGGAACTGGCCACCGGGGGATTCCCAGGTCCATCGTAGGGAGGGAAGCTTCTGGAACTGCGAGTTTCCATGGATGGTCTTGGTCGACATGATAAACTCAGACAGCCTTTCACCTTGCTCGTTCCACTCCAAACCGTGGGTTCCGATGTGAAGTTCTTCCGGCGACCTTCGTGGCCCGATCTTGGCATTGAAGTCGCCGACGATCACCTTGTAGAAGGTGTGATCTTCCTTATAGAACTTCTCCAGCTCCACGTAGAAGGCCTCGACGTCTTCGTCGTCGTAGTCGGATGTTGGGGCATACGCGACGAACACAGTCAAGGCTGGCACGGAGCCACATCGCTTCAGTCGCAGACGTCCGATTCGGCTTGTCAGAGACTCGTACGAATCGATGTTCATGGCCAAGTGCGTGTTGACGAGGACACCAACGCCGCCTACTCCCCTGCTGTCGCATGTTCCGAGGAACAGTTCTTCTCCGGAGTCGTAGGCGGCGTGTAGGGGGTGGTGTCTTCTCGTCTCGTTCAGTCCGATGACGTCGTACTTGATCTTCCTGGCTTGCATCATCAGGTCCTCGACGGATGCTTCCGACGCAAGCGTGCGGGCGTTGTAAGTACAGATCGTCATCCTAGTCCTTCTCAGTTTGCGCAGCCTGGTTAGGCCCTGAGATTTTAGCAGCCTCTCCGTACTCGTCCTTCCCATCGCTGCAGAAATGGGGGCTCTTTCGGGGTCAGGGGAATGAGGCCCTTTAGTGCTGCTGTGTTTGACTGGAATACAACACGGGTAGCTAGTCAGGCTCTGTCGTGCGGGCGGGGTACTCCGGGCAGCCAGCCAGACTGCCCGAAGGGACGGGGCGAGACTTAAGGCGGCCTCGAATCGCCTTACATGTACTCCCAGTCTACCGAGTGCAAGCTTTTGGCCGAGCCAATCCGCACAGTCACGGACACATCCACGCACACTGTGCACGAACATGCCGCTCCCACGCACAAGGAACGCATCGACCCGACACAGCAGGAGCAAGGAGTCCATCCCCTGCATCCCACCTGCGTCTCTGGGCAGTACACGGTCGCATTTGGTTCGCGTTTAATTCCCCTATCCACCACCCGGGGGCGCGCCACGTGGCCCTGCGACAAGCGGCCCGAGATCCCTCTTAACAAGAGAGCCCGAAGGCTCTCTATCGAGGGAGATCCGTGGGTACAGCTCAAATACTAATGCAAATTGCCTCCAAGATAACCAAGGCGTGGCGCATCCTAAACAATGATTAATTAACGCCGTCGGTTTTTCGTATGCTTGCAGACCGAACACTTTGGTGACTGCGGCAATGTTAAGGACTTCAGCTCTGTGTATGTAAAATAGTGGTTTTGCCCACGACCGAATGCATGCAATCCATATGAACCAACTAAGGAACATTACTACGCATGGCGCACTCCGTTCCGAATTTCGTCGATTCTTCTCTTTTCAGAGCCGAGATGTCGAGTGGGTGTCGAGTTCACCTGCCACTCAGGCGATTGCATCTATGTCGAGAAGAAGTGCGATGGCAAGCGAGACTGTGTAGATGGCAGCGACGAGCTCGACTGCGTCGAGATGCTCACCTACGAGTACGTACCAATGCTCTTCCTAGTTTATTTGCTCAGAAAAGTTTCCCCGCAAATGAATTTAGTGGCCGCCTTTGATAGACAATACTTAAGAAATGCATAGCAATCCGCTCAGTAGGACGTGAGGCAGTAGAAAGGCCGTCATTATTTTCGCAACACGAGCATGTCCACCCACTCATCTTTCCCTTGTGCTATATGGTTACTTGAGAAGTCTAGCCTAGCTTCCCCTAAATCTTCAGTACAAATTTCCAGTGAGTGCGACAGCAACTCCTTCCGATGCGGCACTGGGAGATGTATCAGTCTGAGTTGGGTTTGCGACGGAGCCAACGACTGCGATGATGCGGTGAAAGGCGGAGGAAGCAGCGACGAGGAGAACTGCACAGGTTGTTACTCACTATTGTTCGCTAGCCAAGCGCCCTTATAGTGCGGAAAATCTCATGTCTCTGGCTACCTACCCCACCACTAGAAGCCGGACCACTGCTCAGCCGCTCTGTGGGGTTTAGCGTGACTAAAGGTAGCGTAGGTGCTTGTACGGTCCACGGAACATTCCTACGAAGTAAGCGATGGAGTCGTGGAAGCTTTCCGAGCTCCCATCTAGGCTTTTTTAAAGGGTGCTTTTGGGATGCGCCACACATTCTACTTCTACGGGACGTCGTGAAGGCGATTTGAATGCGTACTTGGCCATTATTTGACTTGTGGTGTCCAGCCGATGAACAAGTCAGCGTTAATCCTTCGCAGACAAGTCTGGTACGAATTCACCGACATTGGAGGGATGGAAGGCTTAGTTGGCCTGGGCGGGAATCCCGAACCAACGACCTTGTATATGGTCACGCGACAGCCGGCACCTCATCCGACTGCGCTACACGCGCCCCAGTTTAAGTTAGCTCAGTATAGTTTGCATCATTATTTATTGCTATAGCTGAAGACTTTCTTGCATGCTAAAATCTGTTAGACTTGCTTCTATCCTACATCGCCAGCTTTTATAATAAATCAAGTTGCATAGTTCATCCTATCCTATTTGAACTGCGCTCTAAACTTGATGATTTCCCGCAGAAGTAGAATTCATGGCGCACTCCTTAAAGGCGCTTAATATCGCCGACCTTTAACATTATATCATTATCACTGCTTAAGCACTATTCAATAGACACTTGGCAGTAAAATACAAATTTTAACACTGCATTTTGACAGCTAATCTAAACTAGCCCGGCAAATGCTTTTTCACTATGTAATTCACCGATTCACCTCACAGATCTCGTCACCTCGTGCTCCACGGACGAGTTTAACTGTCGCGCCGTCGGAACGAACTACCGTACCTGTCTGTCGACGGTGCATCAGTGCGACGGCTTCATTGACTGCCTCGACGGCAGCGATGAGAACAAGACAGAATGCGGTAGGTGCATTAGAATTTGTCCACCTGTTCTTCCAACTATTAGGTTGTCCTACAAGTCCCCGCCGTTTTTTTTCCAGCGATTCATTGCGGATTTTGCCGGCTGTAGCTTTCGAAAAAGAATGATTTGCTCTATCAGAGCATTTCTTTTTCATCCTTAATTTTGTCAATCTTTAGGTTGTTAAAGTGAAAAGTGAAAAGTGAAAAAGGGGCCATCTGCGCAGTCGCTTCTCTCCGCTTAGGTTTGGAATTTTTTGTGCAGCATTTATAGCATTTGGAAGGCAATGCTCTGTTCTACAAGAATACGTGTTTGCCCTGTTTGCTCGTTGTCCTTTATTGATTTTTAGGTCATCAGATTGAGACGTCCGACTTTTCCGTTCGAATTTTTCCGACAGCTCCTGTTCTGTGGTTGAAATCTTTGCCTTGTTGTTATGTCGTTGGGAAGAGGATGTCTTGGTCTATAAGAATTTGTGTCGCGTTTATTGGCTCATGCTGACTTCTGTCGAATATCAACAAAATTCCAAAAAGAGAAAAATCATCTTCACCAATAACTCCTTCTGCTTCTTCAGTTGTTGATATTCGACAGAAATCAGCGTGAGCGAATAAACGCGACATGAATTCTTGCTGAGCAAGACATCCTCTTCCGAACGACAGTAACACCAAGCAAAAAAGTCCACCCGAGAGCAGGAGCTGTCGGCAAAAATTCGGACGGAAAGTTCGGACGACCCAATTTGATGACCTAAAAATCAATAAGGGACAAACGAGCGAATAGCGCCAACAAGTATTCTTGTAGCACAGAACATTGTCTTCCAAATTCTATGGAAAACTGCGCAAAAAATTCCAAACCTAAGCGGAGAGAGGCGACTGTGTCGATGGCCACTTATTCACTTTTTCACTTTTCACTTTAACGACCTTAAAATTGACAAAATCCCGTCAATGGGTGTGCCATTCATGGAAGACATGAGGGTGTTTTGATTGGCTGGTGTGTTTAGTCGGTGCTCCTTTGGTTACGACTGGTTGCCGCCCAACCCAATGCTGCTCACATTCGCGATAAGTACCAAACGAATTAAAACAAAGCGTAGCAAGTTTAACAAAGGAGTAAATTATTCAGCTACCAAAAACTTCTAATAAATCTAAAGAGTATGAGTGAAATAGGAACTACTCGTTAGCTTTTCTCTCGAATTTTTGAAATAGAGTTTAAAAGAAATGCTAGCTGTTTACATTTTGCGAAAAAAACAGAACCTAGAATTTAGAATTCAGAGTTCCCCTGATTCTGCGTGATCCACATGAAGTGTCTTACACAGGGTTATTTTCCGGATTTCTGAGTCCGTTTCCAAGGGAATTACCCCTCCACTGACAAGGGCATCTTAAAAATGTGTTCCGACGTTCAAATTTAAATTGCCTTATTGTGTGCAACTAGGCAAGTCATACCTTCACAGGCAAAAGTATGCCAACTATAACAGTTCTTGCAGCAACTAAAATGATCTGGACTGAACGAAATTACGATCATTCAAATTCAGAGGTCGAAAACCTTATAACCTTTTGGTTCACCTTTGCAGCTACCGTTTTTCAGCCTACTAATTTTTCTAAACATTTCTTCAAATTTCAGCAAGGCTCGAACGATGCGATGAGTCTTCGTTCCGCTGTCGAAACGGCCAGTGCATTCCAAGCACATGGATCTGCAATGGGGTGGCTGACTGCACGGACAAGAGCGATGAAGACAAACAGGTGAGAGACGGTAGAAGATAGGGAAAGTAAGCCATTGTTGCATAGAGTGTAAACAATTACCTAGTGATCGAGTGATCCATGGTAAGCGGCTGGGTTGCTTCCTAACCCACGCCTGGGTTAGGCAACCACAATTCTGTTATTTTACGCTCTTAATTCCCCACGAATTAAGATCAATTGCAGATGTGCAACGCACACTCCTCGGAGTGCGGTCCGGACGAGGTGACGTGTGTCAAAGGAGTGCAGACTACATGTGTGCCACAGGAGCTGATCTGCAACCAGAGTCATGAGTGCGACAAGTAAGAGCTTAGTTTTCATCTTAAAAGTCGATCAGTGTTTTCAGCTAGAATAACGGTATGAAATGATGTTCGTGTAAAAGCAGTGGTGAAACTATTTTTCTTGTAAAGGTTTCTTCGAATCCATTCAACAATAATTCTTGTCAACATCGTTCGCGTGGTTGTTGGGTCCTGGTAACCAGCAACGTTCAAAGTCAGTCTGAAAAATCTATACTTAGCTACTGGACATCAGGAAATGAAATAAGGGAACAGTTTTAAGTTTAAAACCTAATATTGGGTTGCGTACAAAATGACTGCGTTTTTTGCACATCAGTCTTTAACCTTGTTTTCTGTGTATTAATGGTTTGATTTTCATCCTGTTGTATATCATTTTGAAGCCTATGGTTGCTGTTCCGTGATTATTTATTTCAAAATTGACTCCTCGAGAATTTCCGGGCGAATGTTCAAGATGATCTCTATGGAGCAAATTAGAGTTGTTTTGCTTTACAGGCTCAAACTTGCACGGAACGAAGTGGACGCCCATAAAAATAGTATTGTGAACGCGTGGGAACCAGAAGCCTTCTCAATTCAATATACTCGGCTCTGATTCCGAAAATTCCGAACCAGGGACAAAAGCCTTCAACATGAACAAGTGGCCGGATTCGTCAAGCAGCAATTTAACAGAGAAAATACAGCCGAAATCCCTCATAGCGCGGCGAAATGTTTCACCATATTGTTGATATGCCGCGCTATTAGGGATTTCGCCAGTATTTTCACCGTCAGATTGCTGTAAGTCGTTGATGAATCTAGCTCCAGGTCGAGGAAAAACACGGGAACTTGATGGCCACTGTCTGAAGTGATTCACGAAAAGCTGCTCCTGCATTGGCAACCAATTTTCACGTGTCATTTTCGTTTGTCATCAAGTATTTCAAAAAACTGGAAAGGTGCAAAAGAAAGTTCATTGGGTACCCAACGAAGTGGACGCGCCAGCTCTCAATGGCGTTGCCCTTGTGTAACAGGAACGAGCCATTTCTCGATGGAATCATTACCTGCGATGTGAAGTGGATATTGTTCAACAGACGTTCTGAACGGTGATTGGGCAAAGATAAGCCCCGAATTTTTTCCGAAGCAGATTCTGTATGAAGAGAAGATCGTGGCCACTGTTTAGTAGAAAGTCCGATCCTTCTTTAGTATAAGAACAGGCCTCAAGTCTCACGGAAAACGCCCCAGACATTGAACGACGTTGACTATAAAACATTGCCTCATCCAGCTAGACTTGTCTCTAATGGTTTATCATAACTTCGGGCATCTCGACAACTTCATCAAGGGCACGGTGTTAACGTATCAGACCGATGCGGAAACGGCCTTCAGCGATTTCATTACTTTTAGAAGTTCAGATTTCTACCGCGAAGGTATTTTTGATCTGGTTGAACATTGGCTGAAATGTGAAGATCCTGGTGGTCCTTATTTTGTTTAGTAAAATTCTGTTTTAGTTGAGTTATCAACCGATAAAAACGCAATTTATTTGTGCACAACCGAACACATTGCTGGCCAGATGCGTTGTAATGGAAGAAAGTGGCACCTGTGAGAATACTATTTGAACGAGTTCGACTGCCCGCCTAGGCCATCAAAGCGTTGTCCTGGAGGATTGCAACGTCCATTGTCCTGGAGGAGTGCAACGCTTTTCCAGTCTCCTAGAAAAGCGTTACACTCCTCCAAGACAACGTTTTTCTAGGAGACTTGTTCATGAATGGCGAGTTTCTGGTAAGAGCCACTGTCATACCATTAAATCGCTCCCGAGAACGGTTTTATAAGCGATTTTTGCACGCGAAATACCTTTGCGAAATCACCCATGTGCAAAAAAGGAGAGCGCATGAAAAGTGTCAAAGTTGTTGATCGTCGCCAGTGTTTACCTTTTTCATCGTGTTCTAGATATATAGTTCGATCATGAAGACCTCCCCGTCTAAGTGTGAAATATTTCTACTCACTGCTGCACCTGAAATACCACACGTTAACTGCTCTTCTGGATGTAAAAGAGCAGTAGAGAGTCCTTCATTATACCGTGGTAATACGAAACATGTTCAGCTTAGTTCCTGTGCTTGACCAAGTAAACAGCTGACACATATAGATAGTTGCAGTCAGCGCATGCTCTCTTCACAGCTGTGCTCTTTTCAAACTATAACGAGCCTCGTTTCAGCTTGAAGTACTTCGCGGAGACGATGTGCGGAGTGAACGAGTGCAAGTTCGACCTGTGCGAAGAGCAATGCATCGACCTTCCGTTCGCCTACCGTTGCGAGTGTCGACCGCCGAAAGTGGTCGACCCAAAAAACCCGGCCAGGTGTATCAGTGAGTCAAGACGTTAGACAACTATAGACGTTCGGCCCACGGCGCATGGTAGCGCAGTCGAAGAAGGTGACAGCTGTCCGTGCATCCTATTCCTAGTCCTTGGTTCGGCTTTAATGTCCAGGCAAACCAAGTTTTCCATTGCCTCGGGGTCGGTGAACTTCTACCACACCTGGTTTGGGAAGGCTAAAGTAATAATTTCTCCTTCGGCTGGTCACCACAAGTGGAGCACGAGCCGAACTTGGTTAATGTCGTTCCTTATTCGAGGCATATTCTTATTTAGTTTTCTTGTTTGTGGCTCCACACCTGCTTCTATTAGTTTTTGAGGACTACCTATCGGCGCGTTGTAAGCGAAGCTGTACTAAACATTTGTCTCGTCACACGTCCTTAACAACCGTTTCGTAGTATTCAGAATTCTATCTCTTCTGACTTGACAAGAGTCAAAATCCTTTCTGCTCCGTCCCATTCTAGTCATTCCAAGAGAAAGAACTAAAAGCCTCGAAGCTTTCGAAAATCTGGAAAATTAGCCAGGAATCCATTCCATTATGCCTCACTATCTACAAATGGGATGGCCAATAAAAACGACGAAACTGTTATGAAGTTTGGTCCAGTGAAACGTTTCCTAATGAACGCTGCACGCTCGGTAATACCGGGGATGTACCACTCGCTTCCGATACCTTAATCTTGTGCAATTAAACGTTTATTGAAAACCTTATTCATGCGCAATTCTCTTTACAAGAGGAAGGAAAATCGAGCAATAAAATGCGAATAAAATATGAAGGAGGAGCAAATGCTCCTTGCTCGGGTAGAGTGGTAATGGGAGAAAAACGACAAAGGAATGAACAATGCCGCTGCAATCGAGCCAGCTTTTTATGCTTTTTATACCCTGATCTGGGAGGCACTCAAACCATTACACGGTTATCTACTTCATCAGAGGGCGAATTCATCAACAATTAACCCGTGGGTATGCGGGTGATAAGGGGTAGAGATAAGATAAGAGTCAGGCAAAGATAACGCAAGACTCAGAGACGCAGGCTTCATTGTGGGTATCTCTACCCCTTATACCCGCGGGTTAGTCGTTGATGAATCCGGCCCCAGTAGAGGAATACTTAGAGCCATTAAATGACAGAGCTTGAATCGTCATTTTCATTAGCGTCTGTCCCGCTTGGCGGGTGGCGGGGTCCGTTCTTCTGGTGTGGTGACGCCAATTCTCCCGATCAAATGCTTGGTCAGGGTGCACACCACCCATCTTTAAGTCCAGGTGCAACGTATCTAGCCAACGTTGCTTCGGGCATCCCCTGGGCCGCTTTTCAGAGACCTCTAGGTTCAGGCCAATCTTACGGACGGTGTCATCGTTAGCGCAGAAGACATGACCGTACCATCGAAGACGAGCTTCGCGCAGCTTCTCGGCTATCGGGGCGACACCGAACCTCTGTCGTATGGAGTCGTTGGGAACACTTAGCGAAGGAAGCCATATTTGTATTTCTAGCACTTGGATATACTGAACATAAAGAAATAGTACAATACATCACTAGCACTACGTAAAAATATAACACAATACAATACGATAACACTACGATCTCATTTTATCATCACGTTCCTGATAAACGCCTCGGAACAAGAATACTTTTAACGTTTAAAATATTGATCATAGTCCGTACTCAGCCTACGGAGCACGTCCCTGATAATGCTCGAGTTTCAGTGGGTGATCGGTGCATATCATCGGCCTGCTCGCAGTTCTGCATCGAGAAAGGCAGTGGTGACTATGAGTGCGCGTGTGGAAGTGCCTACCTACTGGAGGGTGATCGACACGGTTGCAAACTAAAGTCCAAACGTGGGTTTGTTTGTCTTTCAGAACATCAGCTGACATCTGCTTCTGATCACGCTGTTGCAGTCGTTCCGCCTGTACTTGTCTCCGTGGCAAGAGACACCGTGCGAATGAGTTCCTTCCGAGACGCCTACCAGAGCTTGTCGATTAACACCTCTACTGGACGAGTCTTAGCATATAGCACACGGTACTTGTATCATATTGTCTTTCTTCAATTATCCTCATGTTTAACCTCAAAAAAGACGCAGCTGGAACTTCCTTCAGTGCCGATCTCAGTGGTAGTAGCAAATATTCACTCCGATGTTCACTTACTCATCATTCATGTTCAAGTGTCATTCATGTTATTATCGCGTCAACGAGATTGATGGGTGGACGATTACTGTAAGCGTGACACCTCAACCTATCGTCGTTTCCAAAGAACTAAGCATTGATTGACACATTCACCTGTAAAACCTGTCGTCCCGTTGATCATCGGGCGGGCGTTTCGTCCTTGTCGCGTGCCAGAGCGCTCCAATGGATCCTCCTCGCTCGAGGGACACGAAGAGCGTCATATCGTTCGTTCACAGCCTTCACGAAGAAGCCCTACCAGCACTTTGGTGGGCGTCCTGGTGTTCTCTTCACATCCCGCGGAATTCAGTCGGTGACGGCTCAGCAGCTGTCTGCGAAGCACTTGACCGGCCCACCTAATTTTCGACGACAGTTCCAGCGACAGCATCTCTTATCTTCGAACGTCGACGAAGCTCGGAGCTCCGCCTTCTCTCACTTGCTTGAGCCGTGTGATTGACGCATTAGATCTGAAATCTACTCCTCTAAGCGCTCCACCTACGTCAAAATTCTTGACCTAAAGTTGAGCACACGAATCGAACACTGTCGAATTGGGAAGCAAACAAAGCGAGTGGGGCAGTGTAGCTTGACCCTACTATCACACCAGTCTTGTCACGTCACCACCGATACGAGCTGCTCGGAGCCTTGCACGTACTCGAACTTGGGTAATAAACTTCATATAGAATCAATATGCAGGGTGTCCCAAAAATGTGCGCATTGTCTAAAAAGTGATAACTTTGTTTTTTATAGAAGTATCGTAGAATAGAAGTTAAAAATTCATGAAAAATAGAAATGTTCTAATATATGAGCGGGATGGACTGCGCCACGCACTCCTCTGAATTCTTGCATTTTACACGTGATTGATTATTGTATTTCGCTCGAATACTTGCCATATTTTCTTCCACAAATGGCTGTTTTGTGCTTTTTTTTTAGAGTTTCAAACCTAAAACACACTACAGCTTGCGGAAAAATGCAGGTGTATACCTGTATTTTTTGTATTTACCTCGAAGAAATTGCATCTCCAACTCAGGCTCTCCAGTTTCAATGATTCCTTCGGACGTCATTGGGAGTCTTTAGAGAGTAGTGGATGTGTTAGAAGAACATCAAAAAGATTGTTTACAATGAAGAATGCAACGAGTGCTGTTCTTGATGAGATCATTGTCTCGAACTGAACTCACCGTTGTTCCATCAGTGCTGAACTAATGCTCAATTCTTCTATTACCACTGAGCAACTGATATCAACTAGCCAACGACTACAACAATGACTTCAGGATTTCGGCCTACGAGACAATGACCTCATCAGGAACAGCACTCGTTGCATTTTTGATTGTAAACAATCTTTTTAATGTTTTTCGTAACACATCCACTACTCTCTAGAGGTTTAATTCCGTGCGGATTTGCTTTAGGATTTGGCGGTTTAGGTCTTGTCTGCTTACTCTTGAGTCAAAATGCTAACGTAGGCGAAGCGCTTGGTGTATTTTTCAGACCTGATACCTTGACAAATGTGTAGACGTCTGGAAACGTCGATGCGGTTGAAAAGTCAGGCCTAGAATAAATGACCATCTACCAGTCTCGTAAGAATAATAACAAGATCGACTAGCTGTTCATCTTGATGTTCGGGAATTTCAGCACCTCCTCGGTGTACTGGATAGACGACAAGGAGGCTGTGGGACGTGCCTTCACCAACGGAACGAACACCGTACGTCTTCCTACGTCTTCCGTGTTCAGTCGACACGCCAACCGTTTAGAAAGCTGCAGTCTATTGAAGCTCCTCAATTTGCAGATTCTTCGCGATATAGCCATGTACGATCCGGACAGCATCGCAGTGGACGAGTTCTCTGGTAACATCTACTGGACGGCCAAGTCTAGAAACGCCATCATGGTGAGTAGATGTTGACTGGAAGCTCAGCAACGTCTTAAGTAATGAAGTGTGCCCAGGAGCTACCCGAATAGGATCAGATTGGTCGAAGTCAGACTGGACTGATCTTCGAGCGCTGTTATGGTTTATTCAAGTTATCAAAGACAGGTTTAGATGTCCGACAGTGAGAATCGCTACATCAAGACGGTATATCGGCGCGGTCCCGGAGTTCTACCGTACGCTTTGGCAATCGATTCGTCACATAGGTAACCACCAGTTACTTCAGCGGCAAACACGCTTTATGCTACGAGTCCTCGTTAAGGATAAAGGAAGGGGTTACTCAATTCCCTTTGGGATGCGCCACGCATTCTACTTCTAGTAGGATCTCGTGGAGGCGATTTGAATGCGAGTATTTGGCCACACAATGATTTGCGGTAACCAGAAGATGAAGAATTCAGCGCTTTATCCTTCCTAGACAATTCTGGTACCAACTCACCAACCCCGGAGGGATGGAAGGCTTGGTTGGCCTGGGCGGGAAATCAGAACTAGGAACCTGGTATCGGACGCATCTTTTGTTAACCAGCAACTGCTCTAGACAACACTTAGCAACTGCTCTAGACAACAATCCTTTTTTCTGTTGATTATGAATACAACTCTCAGTAGCACCATTTCAACTTTGAAATCATTCTCTAGATCATCATAAAAAGAAAACTGCTAAAATTGTTCCTTATTTCAGGCAATTTTAGGACAGTAAATATCTAATAAGCTTTTATTGGGTCAGAATTCGAAGACTCAATTGATTCTATAGGGCACGGTCTTTAGGACGATCTTCTGGAGCGACATCGGTAAGAAGCCGAGCATCAATCGCATGGCGATTCTCACCGACGACCGAGGCGTCGACGTGATCCTTGACACATCGCTGATTCGGCCGACGGCGCTCGCCGTTGATCCGTTCGCCCGTCGGCTCTACTGGGTGGATCAGGCTCTCAACTACATAGGTAAGAACTGTCGTTTTGCCTAGAATGTAACTTCAGCTTGCGTGGGAAAAGGTAAAGTCGGCGTCTTGCTGCACGTATGCTTCCATGTAATTGCCTTCCGTTACGAAACACGAGCATAGCTTTTCGGCTCCAGCTCGATCACACCACAAACCACTGTGCGTTTACCTTACCAACTTGGGCGCCATGCATTTGTGCTGACTTACCCTCTACACTCTGTCTTCAGGTGGTACAAGCAGTCACCTTCATCTTCTTGTCCGATCTGAAGGCCTTGAACTTCTTTCCAGGTCCTTCCCAATAAACCTTTAACTCTTACATCGCTCGCATGGCGTTACGTCTGCACATCGGATTATGCTCATTGCTCATTTCGCAGCAGAAGACACAGAACTTACCCGCCTCCAAGTTTGCGGCGTACGCCTACCAGGCGATGGCCGGATAGCTCCAGTGAGATTAGCTCTGTCGGCGACGGCATCTTACACTTCTGCGGGAGACAATGAACCGTGGCGATTTCTGACCGCAGGGCAGGATGGAAACGACGCGAGCCAGACTGATCAAGCAATAGTCCTTCGGTAGACGAGCACCAGCAGAGATGGTGCAGCGGACACTATTACTCAAATGCGTTTACTGACTTAGGCTTGTCGCTCAGTTTCCATGCCTTCATCGCTGTGGTCACGATGGGACCCTCTACGGTATGCATCAATGCAAACGGAGTGAACGGCGGAAACGGCAGTTTTTTGGGTTTGTTCCACCCGAAAACCAGTGAGGAGCGGTATCGTAGTCATTTACCCTAAAGTCTAATCAGGCGATTTCACTGAGAGAGCATAGGACATGCTAATATCCTACGTACTTTTTCCAGAGGCCTATAGTCACGCAAAGCAAGCAGGAAAAAGGAGATGAAGGGCCAGCGGCTCTGAGCACAAAATTGAACCCCTGTCGGACTGGCATTATGCTTTTATACGAACTGCATCGGTGCCTTCCTTTTGAGGATTTCGTTTTTCTCAACAAGAAAAATTTGGTTAAAAATAGAAGCCAAACAACAATTGACATGACTCGAGATACTTTATAACTCTTCAGCATACGTTCTTTGGTTTTTGGTAGAAAACCTACGTAGTTCTGTTTTAGGATTCTGCAACTACGACGGAAGCCATCGTAACGTGCTCGGGCAAAAGATGGGACGAGGCCTGTACGGCTTGGATGTGTTCGCCGACTTCATCTACTTTTCCGACTTCTCCAAAGGCACTATTGAGCGCATGCATAAATTCACCGGAGAAAATCGAACCACGGTGATTGCTGGTTTGACTCATCCCAAGGGAATTACAGTAAGTCGGAGGTTTCGACCATTTTTTGGTACTACGTCTATGTATTTCTCGACAATTTCTTGTTCAGGTAGTGCATCCAGAGAAGTGGCCGAAGAAAGGAGCTGGCAATCCGTGTGAGAGCAGCACCACGTGTGCTCAGCTTTGTGTTCCGGCGAACACTAGACGTGAGTTGTAGTCGTTGTCATAGAGAAGAGGTTCCCAAGCGAACTGGTAAACTAGTTCGCGTGGCCTGCTGAATCAACTCTAACGTAATCGCAGGAAGAAGCTCAATGTCTTTACCTATCCTAAACGTGGATGCTATTAATTTTCAAAATTTTCCAAACATTTCTGGATCAAGTCTTAGCTGTCTTGCCATCCAATTCACAACTGCAAGCACAGTAAATTGTGTCTCGTTCATTGATAAAGATAAAGGAGGTGATCTTACTTATCAATTCGAGCAATAACTATAGAACACAACTGAACAATATCTCTCATGCATATTACCTCAAGAAGCTCTCATGGCTCTTTTTTGAATCTTATCCATTCGGTTCATTACTGTGCCCTGTAAATGTAGAGCACTATTGTACTGTTCAATAATCAATGTCGTTTTTTCTCATAGATGGCATGAACTGTATACTTTCATGACGATTTTATGATTTCGCCGTTTACATTATTATTTTAAATGGTAAGTTTTAGACCATCTTTTATTCAAGACTGAGCGTCATTAGTAAAAGCAAATTGGTAAAAAAAATTAAGTTGAGCATGGACAAACAAATAGGTCAATGTCGGCGTATTTTATTGTTTCACTTCTGAAGAGGTACAAATGCGGTAGAAGCTCTGAAGAAATTTTGTTATGTTTATGGTGAGGACTGCCTCGCTGAGCGCCAATGTCAGCGTTGGTTTGCTCGCTTTCACTACGGAAATTTTAGTGCACAACATATTGCTCGTACAGTCACTACGTGCAGATGAGAGACAAAATCATTTATTTATTTATTTATTTATTCAATACGTACGCGATAAGCGCGGCCGTTAGATAAACAAACACAGCAATAGGACAGTTACAACCGAAGCGCAACATAGAGAGACATACTCTGTAAAAAACCGTAAAACAACAACAAATCGAGTGACGTGGCATCAGGTCTGCAATCAAAAATAGCACAACACAGCCCACTTCCCGAGCAAACCATAGTCGAAGAAAAGAAAGAAAGAAAGGAGATACCTCAGTACTAAGCCTCGTAACTTAGCAACGACTTTTGAGCGGACCGCTTAAGCTGCTCCAGAGAAAAGGAGGATTGCATGCATTTCGCTGCCCTATGATACGCGCTTGCAGCCTATGAGGAAAAAGGCTTACCTTAAACCTGCTCCTAGGGCAGGGAAGGAAAATCTTTTCATGCTCTCCCTTAGTATGAGAAACTCGCATTGTAAAAAACCTGGACTCCCTATAACACGGTTGATGGAGTAACTTGTAGACCATGCAAATATCAAAGATTTTTCTACGAGATGTTAAGGAATGGAGACCTAGGTATTTATTCCTTATCGTAGCTTTAGGTACACTGGAGTATAAAAAGCCGCCAGTACGTATAAGCACTTTGCGAGTAAAGTTATTCTGTACCTTCTCCAGCGCATTAATCGGGTTTTTCCTACTGGGGGAAAAGACCGTAGTGGAAGACTCCACTAACGGACGCACATACGACTTATAAGCCCGTATCAAAACAGCCTTATTCCTGGTAGTCAGACCTTTGAAAATCTGATAGGTTCTATGTTGGGCGCGCCTGCAACAATTAGACACGTGCTCGGAGAAATCCAGTTTAGCCTCATAGTGGAAACCAAGATCTTTGACGCTACTCACCGCCTCAATAGGAGAATTGTCAATATGGTACTCACGAGAGTCAGGGGGACGGCCCTGGTGAAGGGACATGTACACAGTTTTACTCGGAGATAGTGGAAGCTGCCATCTCTTACTCCACTGGACGAGCAGATCATCATTTTCATTAGCATCTGTCTCGCTTGGTGGCGGTGTCCGCTCTTCTGGTGTGGTGACGCCAATTCTCCCGATCAAATGTTTGATCGGGATGCACACCAGCTATCTTTAAGTCCAAGTGCAACGTGTCTAGCCAGCGTTGCTTCGGGCGTCCTCTGGGCCGTCGTCGTTAGCGCGAGGGACGGGGCCATACCATCGTAGACGAGCTTCGCGCAACTTGTCGGCTATCGGGACGACACCGAACCTCTGTCGTATGGTGTCATTGCGAACGCGGTCCAATCGCGTTACTCCGGCCGTCCACCTTAACATCTTCGTCTCCATTACACTGAAGCGGCTTTCAATTTCCTTCGTCACGGGCCAACACTCAACACCGTACGTCGCTACTGGGCGGACGACTGTTCTATAAACCTTTGATTTGAGGTGCTCAGGTATTAGATGAGAGGACAAAATAAAGGCGTAAATTGAAGCTAATCGGCGCATGTCTATGTACTCGAGTGATGGCAAAGAAGGTTGATGTATTGAATTCAACCGTTTACTTGCACTTGCAACAGCATGGTTATGAAAACGAACTGGATTTTTGGGTTCGTCATGAATTGAAAGAAGTCCAGCTCACGAAACACACTAACATACGGGACTCCTTGCCGAATCGTAGCCAAAAAACTCGGAACCAGTGATGAAAAATGGATCGCTTACGATAAATTCGTCCGAAAGCGATCGTGGACCAAGCAAATACGCCTCCACAATCGACGCTCAAAGCCAACATTCACAAAAAGAACTTTCTTTACTTTCTGTATGGTGGGATTATAAGGGCATAGTCTATTTTGAGCTGCTTCCAAGAAACCAAACTATTGATTCGATCGTCTATTGTCGTCAACTAACGAAATTGGACGAAGAAATAAAAAAACGCCCAGAGCTGACCTGCGCAAAGGCGTGATATTCCATCACGATAACGCCAGGCCCACACTTCCTTGATAATCCGTCAAAAATTGACAGAGCTCAATCCGGAACTGATGCCATATCCACCCTATAGCCCTGATTATCATTTTCTTCGCTTCCTTCAAAACCGCTTGATGGGAAAACATTTGATTCCGATCAAGCTGTTGAAAATTAGTTGCACCAGTTCTTCGCCTCCAAACACCAAGGTTCTTCGAAAGTGGAACTTTTCCACATACTGAAAGATGGGAAAAGGTCGTACAACAAAACGGTGAATATATCATTGATCAGTGTTTGTTTTTAATATGTATAAATAAACTTAAATTCAAAAACATGAAGAAAAACAACATTAATTATCGAACAATCCAACAACCCAAGAGTTAATCTGGTTGCTCAATCGAGCACAGCTGTTCTTTCACAAAATGAAGCAGTGACTCTTAGTAAAGTGACCGCTCTGTAAATCCCAAGTCAACTGGTTGCGTTCTATCCTAGTTGGGGGGAATTTTTATGTGTTCCCCCAACTAGGATAGATCCTACATTTTCCCTACAATCGCGTCCTAGGAGAACAGCGACCCCTGTCACACTAGCAAGCTGGAACCTCAAAGAAATCAGCTATACTATATCCCTTGTGAGCAGAATGTGATGCTGTACACTTTTAGAAGGCTACCAATGTTTGTGCAGAGACGGAATGCGCTACGATGACGGCATCTGTGCCTATTTAGCCAGACCAGCAACAAGAACGCAAGATATCGGTAAGTGATTAGCGTAGCGGAAAATTCGGCGGAGAGCTGTTTTAGTTAAGACCGCCATGTCCATAGCAATGCTGCAATACTTAATCTTCTGAACTTTACGGGTAAGTGAGAAAAATGTTCATAAAATGAAATTCCACCATTTATTGGGTTTTGTCCAACCGTATTCGTTCACCGAAATGCCGAGCTACCAAAATCTTGAAGCTTCCACGGAGAGCCAAAGCACTTGGGGTATTAATGCTAAAGAAGCAGCGGTATGAGGTGAAAGGTAGCCTGTTGTGATTGGCTAGTGCGTCCCTTATACCTTATCGGGCAGGAACCAGACAAGTGCCGAAACTTCTTCGTTCTGCTTCCGGAAAACAGTTCATCAAAGGCTTTAAAGATATTCATTGCAGATTTTTTGACTGTTCGGAACTTTGCCATCGCTCTACTCATCACAGCTGGTCTGATGGTGTTCTTCTTCCATAAGAGCAGGTAGGCTGGAACTGAGTTACATATTTGAAAGCCGTGCGAATCGGTAGTGAATCAGCAGAGGATGAGCAATGAAACGAGTTCTTGAGAAAAGTGGTAATCAACAGACCTGTGCTGCTCAAACTTTGGTTGATGATGATGAGATATGTAGGTGCCCAACATCCCAGAAGAGGACTTACATACATATATAGAAAACAGAGTACAAGTCGTTAATATGGCCTACATTTTGAGTGAAAACGCACCAGACTAATAAGGCCGCACTAAACGGTCGTCCCATCCAGAGTGGGTGAGTGCGGACGGTGCTCTGGTTGGATGGCTCGTGTACGGCTCTGATTGGATCTAATCGGCGGCGCTTGGCTCCCCATGATGACCATATTACATAGCGACTTGTATTGAAGCAGTTGGAGTAACGTTGCCATGTCGTCAGCTTGATTTAGCATGAGCAGCATGGGTCAGGGTTTTTCTCATTATACTCAGTAAAAGTTAGGTACTCTGGGTACACAATGCTAAGGCAGAATTTGTTGTTCTTGTTTTAGTTTTTTCATTACCTATGTGGAACTTCAAAAACGATGACCTTTTGTGGTCCGTTCACTAAGCCACCATTTTATTGGCGCTTTTCAGAGCCTACATCATGCCGCCTTCAACTCAGAGCAACTCATGGGATGTGCAGGGTCAGGAGCGATACCCGCTCAACATCGTGACGACAGTAGACGGAGGGGTGGAGAATCCGGTGTTCGAGGCGAACGAGGACACACCTATGGATTCTGCCGGAGCCGAGGAGAGCGAGCCGACCGGTTGACCCTCGGACCTCGGCAGCTTCTTCGTATCATCTAGTCGAATGCCAAACGATCATCTCCACCCAACTAGGCGGAGCAGTGAGGCGGCGAACAACCGGACAGCTCTGCTTCCTGACCGCTGGGTGCTCTACACGTGCTCACGTAAGACGATTCGAGTAGACCGTAGGGTATTAGCTGTGCTGCACATACGGTGCGACGGTCCTTGATCTCGGGTAGTTGGGACCTCGCCTGGCTTTACACAAAGGGTTACTGTAACCTAGAGGGTTTCCCCTGTTCCTTGTGCTCTGTAAATGCGTCCTTTGAATCTTCATTTCAGCCTTATACATCATAAATGCTCAATATGAACAAATTCACATACTGTGTGTGCTTCTTTCAGAATATCCGTGTTGTTTGATGTTCGATGTCGGTTATGATAGCGATGAACAATAAAACTGATCTGTGAAAAACTATGAGAATATACAAGGTACACATCGATGCCGAGCTCTGGCGATCTGTACTAGTTCCTGTGTTCGAGCAGCTCCATTTGAGACTCGAATATCACATCGTTTAGTTTCTTCTGCAACCGCAGAGATGCGGCTCGTGAGAACTCGTCTGAGACCCTGAACGGCAAATCTGTTAGAAACACCAGCTGAAGCACGGCATCCAGCTGAAGGAGCAACTGGCCTACGTACCTCCGAAGCTGGGCGGCTACGATCGCTCCAAACAGCTCGAACTCGTCCTGCTGAGACGGTGCCGCCAGAGGATGCCGACGGTGGTAGGCCTGAAAAGAGGGGGGTACCATACAGAAGCAACTATGCCAGTATAGACTGAATGCAAAATGCAGAAACTATAGAATATTCGAGGGCGTAGAGTAAAAGTTACGCGATGTAGATCTCATTGTCAGTAATGCCCTCGGATATTTTTCTCTTCTGCCCGTGAGGGTTACGAAATTTAGATTGAGTCAACTGCAGAATTTGTTCAACGAAGGGTATTCTCAGCAAAAAAAAGCTCCATTGACGGAACCTGCACATGCAGCTCCAGGGCGGCATAACCGGCACCTTTTCAGAAATCGAGCCACCAGATCCAGCGGCGCCCTCATTTCGAATAGAAGTCACTCAATGGGACAGGATAATTGCTCCTATGACACAGAACAAATCATAGTGCTCATTTCCTACCAACTCTTTAAGGATCTCTTCATATGGCACCGTATCTTGGCATTTCCAGCATGCCGAGGGCAACCAACACCCTCAGGTCTGGATAAAAGAAGACACATGGCCACTTCAGCCTGGGAAGACTGACTCTATATTCCACCGCTCAATCGCTGTTCAACATAAAAACAGCGTATTAGCAGCCTTAAAATACCCTGGAGCTATCCCTGAACTATCATACAAAAGGGACGCTACGAGGCAAGAAGGTACCCTTCACCCTTTTTCTCTATTTTCTCGAGAGGTGAAGCTAATCAGTTGAGGATAGGATGAAATAGAAAGGACAGCGGTAATCCGTCCCTTCTGAGATGCACTACGCATTCTTCTTCTATGTAATATCCTGGAGGAGATTGGATTTGAATGCATACAATGATTCGTGGTGGCTAGCCAGTGGACCGGTGAGGGTTCTATCCTCCCTAGAATTGACTGCGCAGGGATGGAAGGCTTGGTTGGTTTGAGGGGATCTGAAACATGAACGTTGATTCGTATGTACGCGAGAGTCGACGCCTCTTTCGGCTGCACTACCGAAGCCCGCATTGAAGAAGCCCTATTAAAACTATAGCGAAGCAAATCTTTACTGAATGCGACAACTATTCTAAAATTCACAGCCGACGGGCAATCTGACTGACAATCAAGAACAGCCGCCTTCTCCGACGCTACCACTCGCCCAGAAAATGAGTGGGAAATAAGCGTTCCACGAAGTTGCCATTACTGGTGTAATTCTTTGTCCTTCTGCTCGATCTCGTACTACTTTCGACTTTAAATTGCTCAATTGGGGTCTAGTCAAACAGTCAAAAAATCTGTTGCGACCTCCTACTCACCCGCTTCCGCCTCGGCTCCTCTTCCTCGTCCATCGAATGCGTGTAGGTGCCGTTGCTCTTCGCTCCCATACCGTCGGTGCCAGTTGCCTCTGCGCTGGACACCGGCGGCAAAGCGGGCGACGGCGGCGAGTCCAGTTGGGGCGTCGGCTTGTCCTCCGCAGCGGAGTAGGACTGAAACGGCATCTTGAGCGACAGCGCTGGAGCTGACGCCGACAGCGAGTACCTGGGCGAACAGCGACAGCATCTGCTCCTCACTCGAGGCCGCGCTCTGGTTGCTGCCGTCGTACTGAATGTGGTGGAGCTCGTTCTTCACCAGGTCCAGTCTAAATCCAGCACTTTCGCTTGGCCGGTGTTCAAGAGCAATCGAAAACTCACCCGTGGTCCCTTTGGAGGGCGGCGATATCGAATATCGGATGGTCATTGGAGAGTCGCTTCGACTCCTTGTCGTCGAGAAACGACAACATACGATAGAACTTCCACGTCGGCTCTTTAAGGGGGTCGTCCGTGTACCTGAACGAGTTACATTTTCAGAGTTTCGCAAATGAATGACCTTTAAATGCAGAAATCTCGAAATCTTCCCGTTAGTTGTTTTCAGAATTGCAGTATACTGGTAGGTATGCTGTGTTAGGAAACATCATACGATCTCAAAAAGTCAAATTAAACTCAGACATAGTATAATAAATTGAAGCAAATATACATTCCTTTTGGTCGTTTAAACAGAATAAGAAGCTTCTTTCTGTATTTAAAAACATCGGAAAGACAGTCTTAGCAAACTTCATCAGGGTCTCTATTCCTGAGGGTTTGCACAAGCTCCATTTTACCGAAGTTGTTTAACTGAGAACGGAAACATTTTATCGTCTACGCTAAGCTTTCAAAGCATCCTCCGCGTCCATGTACCCTCCAGAAACCGAGCGCCCAACAACATTTAAAAAAATGAAACAGCAGCTCTATCCCTGCGCCACCCAGGCCACACTGCCAGCTCTTTGCGCCTTCGTGGTAAGTTTGACCTTGCGAACCCATAACTGATACAAACTTTCGGTGCCTCCTACTCGTTCGCCTCAAGGATTCAGTAAAATCAAAACAGATTAGGTCGTTGCATGTGACATGGCCGATTCTGCTACCTCAATTTCTGGTCGATTTTTCGTGACTACGAATATCCCCTTTTCAGGCCTTGTGTATAGTTTCTGAAAGCGCAGATCCTCCAGCTTCTTACCATTTATGGCTTTTGTCACATAAAAACCTCTTTCCCAGTTTTTTGGCGTCGTTTTTACAATATGAATCAACGTGATATTCGGGTGCTCTTCGACAGGATTTGAGCAAGTTGTGGTAGTTCAAATTGAAGCACTCAAAACGCTGAAAACTTTCCGGACAACCCCATAGTTCATTCACTAAAAAAGTGTTATATATTCCAGCAAAGTATCGTCTATTCTCTTTCTTAAAACGCACATTCTTTTTAAACTAATTTGCAGTTTTCAAAAGGAACCTTTATAGCAGGAAGATCTTTATAACAGCAAGGTGAGTATGGAAGCTGTAGTAGGGTCGGAGTTCCTTCTAGGGGAACTGTTGGAATTAGAATTAGTGGAAAAATCCATCAGATGCTGAATTTCGCCGGATGTTATAACTCCCATCACCGATGTCTTCGGATTCTTTCATGCGTCATGGAAAGCTCCGATTCTCTACGTCTCGTTCATCAGGAAACTAGATGCTGCTGGACACGAATAAGTCCATCCAGTACGAAGCTAAGTTACGACGAAAGTTCACAGTAGAAATCAGCTGGCTGCCATAGTGAGAGAGAAAGCGCCGCCCGATCAACGCACAGTCCCACTAGACATTGGATCCGATGAAGATGCCGATAATCCGGATCCGTCATTTTCTTCAAACCCGGGTTGAAAGAAACGTGCGGTTTAATGGAATTTTTGAAAAGCTTAGATCTTAAAGCGATTCAGATAGAGGTGATTTCCACGTGATCAGGTTTTCAGAAAATTCAGATATGATCAGAAATCTGATATCCTATACGACTCAAATATCTGGTGTGAAATAAAGGATAAAGGATAAAGGAGGCGTTACTCAATCCCTTTTGGGGTGCGCTAAGTATACTACTCTACGGGATGTCGTGGAGGAAGCGTATTTGGCCTATTTAATGACTTGTGATGACCAGCCGATGAACAGGTCAGAGCTTTATCCTTCCCAGGCAAGCCTGGTACCAACTCTCTGACCCCGAAGACATGAAAGGTTTGGCTGGCCTGGAAAAAATCCGAACCAGGAACCAGGTATCGGGTGAACGCGACAGTCGGCACCTCCTCCGACTGCGCTACACGCGCCCATCCGACGTGAGATACGAGGATGAATCAGTTATTTGGATCATCCGAAAATCCTTCCTGTTAAAGCTACTTTTCTGAACCATTTCTAAATCGGGCTCCTCAAAAATGTCACTGTTCGCGTGACTACTTTAACCGACTTTGAAAAAATCACGAATTTCGAATTATACGAATCGGTGTCGGATAAAGTATGCACACGCTCCAGGAGTGTGCTCGATGCAGATGGGGAAGGGCAGCAAAGGCAAGGCCTGAACTATCAATATGAGCCGAACTAGGTGTTAGGTTGCGGGGACTGACCTCTTAGCCGAAGCTCTGCATTGTTCGTTAACTCGGGGGATAAGGACTGAACCCCACCGTAATGGCAGAAGCGCTTAGTGGGAAGGCGCCAGCCTTTCGAATAAGAGCCGGCCACACAGCTGACATGTACCAGCTTCCCGCTGCTGGCATTCGCAGCAACTCGACAACTGGTGGGGGGGGGGGGGGGGAGATGAATGATGTTGTAGCTGCTTCTATTCATCAGCGACGACACTGAACCACAGCCAAAACAGGAAGTGCCGACGAACAGTGAAGAGCGCGCAAACCTCAACCCAATTCCGGCTGGCCGCACAAAAAATGAGAGAAGCAGGAAAAAAGTAGATTCAACTCCCGCTGTCGAGATTGGTGCCTTGCTAACTAGCTGCTCAAACATTTCGCTAGACCTCCAGCTCTCTACTGTGAACCTTGTCGGCTCTCGTTATACCCAGAGGACCTTCTCTCGACCTCCAAGTTGATAAGAGGCTGCCGATATCGCCCTAGTGGAGCCCTGCCACGTGACCAACTCTGCTATGAAACGCATAACTAAACAAAACCACTTAAGAATGGAGAGGCTTCGCCACAACTTCAGACGAACCTATATCGTAGCATCTTCCCGGTGGCTCATCAGTGAAGCGGGGAGATGCTATGTAACAAAGAAATCAGAACAAAAAACATAAGGGGTTGGCATAAGCTGTTAAAACATAAAGCGAACTGTTTTGGAAAACATTCTTTAGTCATAATCAGAAACCCGATCTTTTGTTCAGCGAATAGTGAGCTAAACCGCAACAAGAAACAGAAAAAATTAAGCAAGCAACGAAATAGAGATTTTTACAAATTCTTCATGCCTAACTATGTTTAAATAGTTGCCAAATTAATACTGTGTCATTTTCGCTGAAGAACTGTTTGTGTTTTGCAGTTGTATAAAGCTATATGTCGGGTCAGTACCATGAGTGATGAGCAGTGAACTGTAGATCCTTTAAGCAAGGAATTCATTTATTTTATTTATTTACTTGCACTACATGAAGCGCCATGATCAACAGTTAATACACATGGACACGGTGAAAACAAGGCAACGATCCTTAAAAAAATGAGAACAAAAACAAACAACTAAAACTCCCCATTAACTCAACCTAGCTTTTAGTGATGATAGCTGATAAGAACTTTTGATTTGAACTTCTTAAAGGACTGACACGCGACGTTTGGACGAGAAAACAGTCCGCACCGTCCTTCCACTGCCAGTAGCTCAAAATTTTCAAGATATTAGGTTTTATAACCGATTCAAGTCATTTTTTTTAAAGTGTCAAGTGGCTGGTACTGAGGTTGTAAGCTGTTATATGCTGCGTTCAATCAAACAGTGCCGGTGATGTAATGACGTAGAGCATTCGCGCCCGTTGAGCAGGAGGTGCAGGTTCGAGACCCGCCTGGCGCTAGAGCTTTGAAAATCGTTACGAGAGCCTACAACCTCGACAGCAGCCATTCGAGGCTTAAAGAAACTGAATTGAATCGTTTTAACAATGTTTCGTTGTGATCAAAACTCTAGCGCCAGCCGGGACTCGAATCCGCACCTCCTGCAAGCTGTTATAAACATCGTTATATCAGCTTGCAACCTCAGGACCAGCCATTGAGGTTTAAAGAAACTGAAGTGAATCACTTCTATCAAAATCATCAGCTTAACTGTTTCCAAGCTGATATCAGCGGCCGGCTCATCCCGACATATGGGGAGTACTGCTCGGTCCCACGAGGTGTGGATGTTCCTTTCGATCAAACAGCGGCGGTGGTGTAATGGCGTAGAGCATTCCCACCCGGTCAACAGGAGGCGCGGGTTCAGGTCCTGCCTAGCGCTAGTTTTGATAGCGAGAAAACACCGTTATCACATCCTATAACCGTTTGCAGCTGATTTTTGCAACGAAGAAAAACGCGTAAAGCGCAGCCGGAGGAGGTGGCAACTGTCGCTGTCGCGTGAACCCGATACCCGGTTCTGCTTCGGATTCCCGCCTAACCAATGTAGTCTTCCATCCCTCCGGGATAGGTGCATTGCTACCAGACTTGTCTGGGAAGAACAAAGCATTGATCATCGGCCGGCCATCGAAAGTCATTGTATGGCCAAATACGCCTTCAAGTCGCCTCCACGACATCCGGTAGAAGTAGAGCGCGGGACACACCCCAAAAGGGATTGAGTAGTGCTGGCCTTTATCCTTTTTATTCTATAATAAAGAGTGAACTCTAAGAAGCGCAACTCACTTTCCTTCTGAAACCCATCGCAGCTTTCGGACGAACGTGTCTTTAAGGTTCTTCCACTGAGATCGAATGTCCTCGGCTGAAATTTGGAACAGATCATTGTCGATCAATACTCAGTAGAAATGCCATTGAAGTTCTACAGAGAAAAGCAGCAGTGCGTGAAACAAAGTACGAAGGGATATGCCCTGAAAAGCGATCGAACGGAATCAGGTCTGAGTGAAGCCTGCGTCTCTTCAACTCGGCTGCTATGCCAATGACCAATCAATGGCATTAAAAATGCCTAGGCGGGATTAGCCATAAAAAGTCCAGTATGGCATGCTATGGAAATGATTCGCAATCAGCGGTCTGTCCTCGACAGTGACGACGACGATGGATGTTCTGTGGACACGAGACAGTGAAAGGAGTGAAAGACATTTCCCGAGCCACTTTGAAGGGAGACTGATGGACAGTGACGTCGGCGAGACAAATGACGACTTCAGCTAATACCACCGGACAGTTTGCTCCGAAATGTAGCAAAAAGGGCAGATAGAATACCATCACTGAAGAGCAGGAGGGCGGCAGCAGTGGTACTTTTTGCATACGAAAAGTGTAATGGGTAAAACTACAATGGAAAACAGTTACAGTTAAATACAGGTTCGTTGTCAGAGCATTCCAATAAATTTTGACAACGTCGGGGTCAGGAGGTCAGAAAGCCACACGAAAGGTAACGAAGAAGGTGAGCAGAACTCAAGATCTCAGATATAGTGGCTATTAAATAAGATCTCGGATATACTGGCTATTAAATACCTTGTTTTTCTGATAAGGAAGACGCTCTAGGCATCGAAAGAGAAGCATGAGTGAAGACTAAAGTTATAGGATGGCCATAATCAGCGGGTGTAATCTTAAAAACTTTTAAGGGTTGCAAACAATTTTCGATAGCCTTGGAGGAAGGATATTACTGAAAAATGAGCCACAAGAAAAACAGAAAGAGAAAGAGAAGTAAAGAGAAAGAGTAAGAAAGAAAGAGAAAGAACGCAGTAAGAATGAACAATATAAAAAACATATACAAAGAATAAAAATATATAAAATATATAACAAGAATATAGAAACAAAAATATAAATCAATTAAAAGTATATAAAAATATGTAAAATAAATGTAAATATAAAAACCTATGTAATAGTACGAAAATATATAGAATGAACTTCTCATGAAAAGTCTTCTCACTTTCTTTTCTATGGAATATAGTGTTCACCACATTCGGTGAAAATTTAGGGAAGGATATCTGATAACGTACATACGGTGGTCAAAAGTGAGAACACACCACGGATCCATCATCCAAATGCGATTGCGAACGTGCCCTGAACATGAACGACAATTACATACAGTGAGAAACGAGGCAAACACACAGAAATGCCTGGGCAGAAAAAAGATGGATGTGTGAGCGCGTATAAGAATTCTGCTGCAAGTACATACGGCAATAAAGGATAAAGGATAAAGGACGGCGTTACTCAATCCCTTCTGGGATGCGCCAGCGCATTCTACTTCTACGGGACGTCGTGGAGGAGACATGAATGCGTATTTGGCCATACAATGACTTGCGGTGGCCAGCCGATGAACAAGTCAGCGCTCTATCCTTCCCAGACAAGTCTGGTACCAATTCACCGACCCCGGAGGGATGGAAGGCTTGGTTGGCCTGGGCGGGAAGTCCGAACCAGGAACCTGGTATCGGGTGCACGCGACAGTCGCGCCTCCTCCGACTGCGCTACACGCGCCCATATACGGCAATATGTGAAGAGAAATGATTTTGCCGTTCTTTACTGCTAACTCGATTTTTTAATTTTTTTGTTGTAATTTTTATGATCTCATGGGCGAGTGTAGCGCAGTGTCGCAAGAATAAGTAATAATACGTCTTCTCAAAATTTCTTAAATGACTTCAGTAGAATCAATATTTTATAAGGATGAGGAGTTTACATTGTGTATGCAGTGAGCAATATTGAAAAATTAACTTAATTCTCGCAATCGTTTGAAGATCAGAGACGATCGACGAGTCGACATCGACATTCGGAGATCAGAGACGATGTCGCGTGGACCAAGTTGTCGAAAATTAGGTGGACCGGCCACGTGACGCGCTTCGCAGACACCCGCTGGACGAGTGCCGTTACCGACTGGATTCCGCGGGATGTCAAGAAAACACCAGCATCTCCCACCAATACGCTGATCGGACTTCTTCGTGAAAGCCCTGATCGAACCATATAACGCCGTTCGTGGCCCTCGAGCGAGGAGTGTTCATTGGAGCACTCTGGCACGCCACAGAGGCGAATGGCGACGCTGCTAGCGCCCGCTCGAGTAACACAATGATCAACGGGACAACGAGTGATACAGGTGGCAGTATTAGATGGCTCCCAAAGTTTTCATCGTATTCGACTCAAATAATCATAGTCTCTTTTATTTTAACTTTTTTGTTAAGGTGCAAACCTTGACAAAAACGTTAAAATAAATGAGACTATGAATAAATAAACGTTGAAACACTGCTGAAATAAGCCAATAAAAATTTTCATGTTGTGAACAGTTTGGCAGTTACAGCTCATGAACTGTCGAAAAACACTTTTGACAACCTCATGTGCATGGTGAGATTTCCAATCTGGTAGTTTCAAAGCAACCCGAGAAAATAACATTCTGGAAGCGAAACTCATGTAGGTTAGGTATAGTGAAATATAGCATTTAAATATGAATACTACAGTTTTTGTACATTTAAGGATAAGCTATAAAGGGTTGCCGCTCGGATGGAAAGATAGTTCTTATTTACCAAAGCAGGATACATTTTGAACGCTAATTACTACTAATTTACTACTCCCTCCAAAAATTCCTTTTTGGGCTATACCAGTAATAAATCATAAAACATCGAAAATAATCCTGATCGAGTGACCTGGAAGCAGCAAGTTCAAGGAGACCAAATCCCCTTAATTGATTTGCAAACCATGTAATGTTATCGCCCATAATCTGCTCTATGTAATGCGTAACTACATTTTTTTGACAAAAGAACTCCATTGTTTTGCGTTTCATGATGGAAAAAACTGGAGGTTGCCGTTGACAACCGTTTCTGTCAAGCGCGAGAACGTACAGCACACCCTACGGGAGCTTATCCATTCTTCTTATGCGAGGAGGAGGTCAGCAGGGGCCGGATTCATCAAAGTTACTGCAGTAACTTTAACGGAGAACCGTAAACGAAGGCTCAGATAACGTGGCTTATCGCTCACCATATCGCTTGATAAGCCGCGTTATCTGAGCTATTTGCTTACAATTCTCCGTTAAAGTTACTGCAGTAACTTTGATGAATCCGGCCCCAGGATACTTGTGGCGCTTGTAGCGTGGCCGAAAAAGGCCCGTCTCCCGCGTGCACCTCGAATCAAATCATGGCTCAGATTTTTCGCCCAGACTTTCTATCCAGAGTGGATAAGTTGGTACTAGACCTTTCTGGGAAGGACAAAGCACTGAACTGTATATCAGCTGACCACACAAATATATAAGACAAATACGCATACAAATCGCCTCCACCTCAGCCCCTCCAAGTGGAGTGCGTGGCGTGTCTTAAACGGGATTGACGCCGTCCTTTATCCTTTGCTATTTCTCCTCAAACCTTGAGTAAAATTGTGAACAGACCATTAGGGTTTTTTGCCTATAAGGATAAAGGATAAAGGAGGTGTTATTCAATCCCATTAGGGATGCGCCACGCATTCTATGTCTACGGGATGTCGTGGAGGCGAGTTGAATGCGTATTGGCCATACAATGACTTGCGTTG
Organism: Heligmosomoides polygyrus bakeri; assembly: GCA_947359475.1. Taxonomy (NCBI): domain Eukaryota; kingdom Metazoa; phylum Nematoda; class Chromadorea; order Rhabditida; family Heligmosomidae; genus Heligmosomoides; species Heligmosomoides polygyrus. Next base: position 23,623,422 of record OX375869.1, on the reverse strand, counting down.
GTCAGCCGATGAACAATTCAGCGCTTGAACAAGTATTTTCCAGACAGGAATGGTATCAATTCACCGACCCCGGAGGGATGGAAGGTTTGGTTGGCCTGGGCACGAAATCCGAACCAGGAACCTGGTATCGGGTGCAGGCGACAACCGGCGCCTCCCTCGACTGCGCTCCACCCGCCCTTGTTGCCTATACCTCCGAATTATTCTGTACAACGCTTTGCATGATTTCAGGGCTCTCCATCCCTACTTAAAGTGTCTTACAGCGGTACTCTAGTGCGGAGATATTAGGAAGCTCCTAGTGGAGGGTTTGATCTGGTGTTTACTCTGTATCGTTTCCATAGCTGGTAACTGAAACCTGGCCACAGCAAGTCTGGGTGTCCCTCAGGAATCATAATGTCATTTCATTTCTTTTTTCTTTTATGTCAATTACTTGTCAACATTTTCACTGCATGTTATGGGCAAGGTGTGGACCCCGTTCTAGTCTAGCACCCAATTGCTTAAAATAGAACATAGCACTCAAATTTCGATTTAATTCTGTCTCATCGTTCCAATGGGCGTGTGTAGCGCAGCCGGAGAGTGCCGTCTGTCGCGTGCATCCGACACCAGGTTCCTGGTTCGGATCTCGTGCCCAGGCCAACGAAGCCTTCCATCCCTTCGGGGTCGATGACTTGGTGCCATCCTTGTCTGAGAACGAGAAACCGCTGACTTGTTCAGACTTGTTCATCGGCTGTCCGACGGTAGTTCTTGTAATAACTAAATGTGTACTCGAATTGCCTCCACGATATCCCATGGAAGTAGAATGCGTGGCGCATTCCAGAAATGATTGAGTAACGACGTCTTTCATTATTTTTGTCATCATTCCAAAAGTCGAGCCACAGCCATATTCCTTGACCCACCAGGACAGGAAAATCGGGCTTTCCGCTACCAAAAAAGGGGTTCACGCACATTAATTTTTAGCACACATCTATTTGAACCGCGTGTGTAGCGCTTTCGGAGGAGGCACCGGCTGTCGTGTGCACCCGATTCCAGGTTCCTGGTTCGGATTTCCCGCCCAGGCCAACCAAGCCCTCCATCCCTGCGGGGTCAGTGAATTGGTACCAGCCTTGTCTGAGAAAGAGAAAGCGCTGACTTGTTCATCGGCTGGCCACCGCAAGTCATTGTATGGCCAAATACGCATTCAATTCGCCTGCACGACATCCCGTAGACGTAGAATGCGTGGCACATCCCAAATGGGGTTGAATAACGCCGTCCTTTATCATTATAGGTAAAAAATCCGTAATGGTCATTACATGGCCAAATACGCATTCAAATCTCCTCCACGACATCCCGTGGAGGTAGAATGCGTCGTGCATCCCAAAAGGGATTGAGTAACGCCGTCCTTTACCCTTTATTTATCCTTATCTATATAAAAACTGTATGATTTTCTCAACGCCTACTTTAGCAAAGGTTCAACAAAAATGCTTAGTATAACATTTGAATAAATGCGGAAACATTCAGTACGACCTAGTGATAATATACACAACGCCAAATCCTCGCATTTTGCACCTAATCCACCGCTAGCCTACTCTGAGCCCTGGAAATCGCAACCTTTATGAATAGGTCTAAACGTTTCCACGATATCTTCCAAAAGTTGACGATGAAGCATTTTTCAATCTCAAAACAACATTCGCTTCTTTGGATCTAAACCCTCTCCGCGTTCGATTTTCATTGGAACGTTTCAAACTAAGCTGAAATTTTCCAGTTGACAAAATTTCCAAAAAGTTGCTATTTCCAATCGAATACTTATATAAGAGATCTCTACGGTGCAAAGTTCAGTCAGTTGGTATCTGGATAGCAAAAACGATAAAGTGCTGACGTTTGGCGTCAATTAGTCCCCTGGCGGGAATGCGCCAGGCGTTCTGCCTCTACGGGGTATCGTGACAGTCACAGTGCTGTTTGAATTCCTATTTGGGCAATACAATGAGTAAGTGTGGTCAAACAAACAACTATCTCTGCCAGGTGCCGAACTGCCTAGCTGAGAAGCTTGAAAGGCTTAGTCGTCCTTAGTGGGATCCGAACCAACAACTTCGACTGGGAACGCTCGCGACAGCCGACAAGCGCTTCGTCTGACTGCGTTGCCATGCCTCCACCATATAACCATGTAATAGTATATTACGAAGCGTTAACAAAGAAAAAATAAATAAATAATAATAACATAACGAATAAATAAAAGATAAAACTAATAATAATACGACATTGCGTAACGGTGGTAAATTTTCAAAAAGAAATCTAGAAGGCGAGTTGGTAAACTGGACCAGAACACGCCGATGAGGATGTGCGAACAAGACAAAAAATCTTCTGAAGATGTGACTTGTTATGAAAAATGAAGGGATTCTATCCATCCGGACTGCAATTAAACGAGAAAAAAAAACAGAATAAATCGACGGCAAACTAGCCAAGAAACGACAGGAACGTGAAAAGCTATAGATGAGGAGAGTAACGCTCGCACCCCGCAGCCGTGGAACGTGAGTAGTGACCCTGCAGAAGCAAGACGGCGCAGACAATGCTACAGTATTTTCTCACACTCACTCTTGATGAGCTGCACTCGAAAACATTTGATGGTCAAACATGCCTTCCATGCTAATATCACCTGGCTACCTGTTATGTATCGGCAACTGACAGTAACGGGGTTCAGACATTGATTTTGTCCACAAACTTGAGATGTGATGAGAACTAGAACTCCTACTATTGTCCTTAGCATTGTTGCGTTAAGCATTTGGTTACGGCAGTGTCTTGCCGTTCTCAATTATAAGGATGGCTTGTTAAGTCTAGTGCTTATAACGGCGCTAAGCCAGATAAGCGGCATACCCTTGCTCTGATCCGAAGCTGCTTCTCCCATGAAGAGCAGGAAGAACAATTTGAAGTTGACATATGCATTACCATCAAATGTACTTGATCCTACGGTTCTCAGAAGCAAGACTGCACTTGAAAAAGGCTTTCAAATAGTTAAACTCACACGCAAAGAGTCTCAGCAGAAATAGGTCGCCGAATAGATCTACGCGTAGCCACTCACTACCTTTCGTCTTTCATATACCGTTTTCTCCTCAAATTAAACACGTTTCAAATCTAACATTAATTCACCTGCAGCAATCAATAAACTCACTGCATGAAATTTTTATGAAAATTTTATTTTTTAAAGACAATAATGAATTAAAGTTAGTTTTAAAGCGCATAGAGATAGCAATCATTTGTTGTATAAAGGAAAAGATCGCGCTTTGCACTCGGCTGGATCGCAGCGATTTTTATTTGAGTGAAATTGTAAAATGTGTGCTGCTTAAGTGAAGGTGTAAGGATATGTGTGTTCTTTTACAACTGTTCTTTTTGATGAACCGCTTAATCCACGTAAACAGAATTCCTGCTATGAATCGCAACAGTCCAGTGCATGGCGCGATCTCTGCTTTCAATATCCTAAATGATTGCTTCCTATCTGTGCTTTAAAAGAAAATTGAACTAATATTTTCTCATCATAAAAATAAAATTTCATAAAATTTCAAACAGCGTCTTCACTTATTAATTTTTACAGCAACTTGTACTAAATTTGGATCTATCCTAGTCGGGTCGGGGTACATAACTAAAAATTATGCAACAAGTTGGTTTGATACCCACGGAGCGGTTTTTAGAGGACAAAGTAGGGACCTAAAATGGTAAAATTCATAAAAAACAGCATACGGTTTTTCCGCGGTTGTAGATATAATAGACAAAACTATGTGCCCCCCCCCCACTGCGATAGATCAGGGTTATAGCATGTCAGGCGGTGGTCGGCTGTGTTTGAATGTGCCTTGCCCGCCGAGACGTCTTTAAAAACGCAGCATTTGTTTGTATATTTTTGGATCCTATTCTGCCCCCTTAAAGCCGTCCCGTAAGTCTCAAGTCAATTTGTTACATAATTTTTAATTATATGCCCCCCGACTAGAATAGATCCCTAAGTTTTCTTTGAACAAAAATCATTCTAACCGCGATGGAGAGTCTCTAGTTTAATCCGGAAGACGCTCGCCTTTATTTCGAAGATGTTCGGTTTGATTTCAAAAGCGTCAAGATTGATTAGAAGAGTGCCCAATTGGACGTGAAATGACATAAAACCTCTTGGAAAAGTAAGAGAGACAGAGGGAATGGGAGAGAAAACAGTTGCTAGAACGGGTACTGTAAGGCAATGAAGATGATGCAAGCCAGCCCTAGCTAGAACCTACCAGTATATTTTGTGCTCGACGGGAAGGCGTCATTCATGACGTTGGCGATCTCATTGAACGCGGCCGCCTTGGCACTTTTGATGTTCGAATCGCTGACGGTGGTGTCCCAAAGCACCTGCAATGAGAGGCGCTTCAAATCCGTCTGACGCCAGTCTCTCCAATTCAGAACATCTCGGCGAACCCGCCTCTTGTACGGGCTCTCACGCGCCTATTCATGGCTAATTGCTCGACGAAAACACGGCTGGGCGCTTATCAGCCGTGATAATCGGCGACGAGAAAGTGCATCGCGAGTGGGAACGACTTGATCGCGGACAACTCTCACTCACTCGACGTCCTCGCACTTCCTGAATGAGAAACGTTCGCGACGGATCCGTCCATTGTGCCATTTGCTCGCGTTGCTGCTGAAATTGACCAATCAGAGCCGAGCTTATAGGGGGCGTATGCCTATTGGCTGAATGCGCAGCGATATCATTGGCGCGAAAATCAATACATGTATAGTATGGACGGAAGAATAGTCGGCGAAAGGGTGGGTAGGTGATGCTCTTCTTGCTCCTGGAGCTGTAGAAAAACCTGTTTGCCTTGCGAAACTATGCAGACACCCTTCCCGCCCCTTGGAGCTAGGGGAAGAACGCCTCAAGCAATAACTCGAATATTCTATAGCTGTGGAAGCTTGGCTGGCCTGTGTGGGAAGCCACGATCGTTGACTATCCTGACACGCGAGCAAAAAGTCATGCTCATGCATAAAGGACGACTTGTCTAAATTTCTTCGAAGAATTAAATAGTCCAGAAATTCGGCTTCTAAAGGAATTACGACTCTGCACTTTACTGCAAATTTTTGAAACCACAATCGAAGTTTCCAGCATACTTTTGTTCTTTTTGATGTCCTAAAAATTCTGCAAAATGAAGGACTTTGCCTTTGTTGAAAACGTGATTGAAAAAGTTGAAGATACCCATCAATTTTAGGAATTTTTAAAAATAGCCATTTAAACCGTTTACGAAAAAAGCTAGCCATCGAAAATGAATTAGAATTCTAATATAATTCAAAATATCTGATCTATTTCTAATCTAATTTATTATACGTTTTTGTTGAGTTAACTAATTCATAACAATAGTAATTAATTATTTTAATAAAATTAAACTAATATTGAAATATATTTTTTGTCGGTCTTCATGAAAGACCTCATGTTCTGTTAAGAAATCTACACCTATAGTTTATAGTCTGTTGCTAGAAAATTTCATTTTTCACTTTTTCACTTTCACCTCTTCCATTTATTTCAAGGGTTGGAAAAGTTGCTGCCAAGGAAAGACAACTTTCGATACTTTATTCCCGCTCTTTAAAATTATCATAAGTTCTCGATGATCAAAAAAAAATTCACTGTTAAATAGGCTTTTTGATTTCAATGGCCCATATCGCGAAGGTGGGAAGCATTGGGAGATGGGAACGCATTAGCTAATCATAGGCAATGGGAGCACCGATCAAAACATGCCAACCAGATAACGACTTTATACGCCCTTCCTGAATGACACGTCAATTCGATGCGGCCTGATTGGCTGAGGCATCCCCACCCCCCCCCCCCAATGCTGCCCACATTCGCGGCATGAAGCTTTTCCTTATTTTAAACCCTACTATTCTCATTCTAAAATTAGTCCTTCAATCTAGTACTAAATCTATGGCTCTACCGTTGTATTAACCAGCTTTGTTTTTCAAACTGAACCCACTGACGATGACCGTCGAATGAAGAAATTCGAGAATTCTTCGATTTCATTAGCTACCAACGAATCTTTTTAAAGGTTTCCTGTTCTAATTGCATTGGAGATGTAAAGGAACACAAGGATAAAGTGTTAAAGAACGGCGTTACTCAATCTCCTTTGAGATGCGCCACGCATTCTACTTCTACGTGATGTCGTGGAGACCATTTGATTGAGCATTTGGCCATACAGTGACTTGCGGTGGCCACCCGATGAATAAGCCAGTGCTTTATCCTTCCCAGACAAGTCTGGTGCCAATTCACCGACCCCGGAGGATGGAGGGCTTGGCTGGCCTGGGCGGGAAATCCGAACCAGGAACTTGGTAACCGCGCAACAGCCGGCCCAGAAACATACTCGACTTGAATTATAAAAGTTGCCGGTCCTAAGTGAATAGGGATATGCAGCACAGTGGCATAACATGCGTTGCACGAAATTTGAACAATAATTAATTCATCGTTGGTGTACCGCTAATTCTGCACTGCGCTGGACCGTTTCTGGTGCAGAGAGATATTCATTTGTTGCTCTGTAATCTTCATTGAAGACCCTGAGGCCACTCAGCTGCCTCTTGGGTGGCTAGGCTTCTAGAAGTCGTTTTACACAAAGCCTTCAAGTCATACATTGCCCTCAGGTTCACAGGCATACGGACAGACTGCTATTGACCGATAAGAGTTGGGTGGGTCGCAGTGGCGAGATACCGTTCCACCCAGACAAAACATCGGCCGAAGAGAGACAGTCCAAAGGCAAAAAGGAAAAGGCGAGTGAGAAGAGATGGGAATGAAGGAATACGGTAGACAGTGAGCTTCTAAGATAGTTCCAAAGAGCGGGGAGGCATGCATGGTCACGAAGATTATGGCTGTTCGGTAGATCAGCCGGATGTCGCCATTTAGTCGGCGAAGGCTGGGAGCTGCCTGACGATATCGCCCGGCGTCGGCCGTCGCCGTCCGATTCAGAAGAGCCCGACGGCGCCATGGCCCTGAGTCCGGCCCCAAGCAGAGCAGCGACGACGACGCAGTCGTCCGGCGGCGGCGACAGTGCGGAATGGACGACGCGGCGCGATGGCGATCAATTCGTCGTCGCCGGGACGGCGATGGCGTGGCGACCGCGTCGCGCGACGACTGCGTCGCGGCGGCGGCGTGCGACACACCGCCGCGTCTCGCGACTCCGCCGCCGCCGCGCTCCATCGGCCGTCTGCGATCTCCGCGACCGTCGCGCTGTATCGGTTGCCGTCGCCACGCGGCGACGACGACCGTTGTTGCACTTTCGGCGGCCCACACAGACACCGACCACACCACCAGCAGCAGCAGCTGCAGCCACCGACGGCGCAGCACACCTCCGGCGCCGCGTCAATACCGCGGCCGTCGGGGGCCGACGGTCGGCGACGTCGTCGCGCGCTGTAGACGTCGCCGACAGCGCCACAGCGACATCGGGGGCCCGAGGCCGAAATCGCCCGCGCGACTCGACCTCGCCGAAGTCGCTCTCCATGCGGCGAAGCCATCTAGAGGAGTGCAGCGCCTCCTCGTGGATCAGCCACGAACTTCACGTCTAGACGGAACAAACCTTCCTGAAAAATGCTTACTGAGTCATCAAGACGTTATCACTACGCTAAAAGGCGACCGCCTGAATCTGCTGCAGTAACCCTTACCAGGGAAGGCCTTCAGCACTTTCATAGAGCTCGAAAAAGGTAGTGATAGATGTTACTAGATGTTTGTTCAAAAATGTGTTGGAAATGAGGATAAAGGCTGTGAGTGACGATAAATCCCAAAATGCGAAAGTGCCCACCCCAATGGGGACCGAACCCGCGACCACCCTCCTGCAAAGCGAGCACACTACCACTGCGCCTCTGCTGATTGCGCAACGCTCCGCCAAACGCTTCATCAGCGCACGCGATATGAGTCGACAACGATAGCTTTGCAGTCTGGTCTGTACATTTGTAATCAGCGTTTCAAGCTCTTTCATATGGCATAGGTCTCTGTCCGAAGTTCCATGGGAATTTGAAGGCATTCTCTGGTTAGTCACTCCGACGGAAGTCAACTTCTGTCACCGCTACGAATGCTGTAAAACTCAATATTTTATGCTAACAGGGTAAGGATACCAGGTGGCCATGGTACTTTGAGATGAGATGTATATCACTGGATGCGACACCTGCTAAACGCTTCTGGGAATGGAGTTATGGACTCTGATCACTTGTCTTCCTGGGCTTTTGTCCGCGTGCATAATCCACCAGTCACAAGGGGGTGAGCTCATCTAGGCTGTATACCTTTGTCCTTGGGAAAAAATTTCGAATTTCGAATGATCGAATAATATTTGATTTTCAAAATTTCGAATTTCGAATGATCGAATAATATTCGATTTTCCAAATTTCGAATTTCGAATGATCGAATATTATTCGATTCTCAACATTTCGAATAATCGAATTTCGAATAGTCGAGTATTCGAATAATGAAATGAACACTCTTATTTATTGTGGTAATCCAATGACTAACACTTTCTTATTTTTTATTGCTCACTGTAAACTGCGTTCGACAGAGCGGCATATACGAAATCTTCAGACTGCCATTACTCTTCTATCAATTGATTAATTGCGAAGGGGGACCGGTAGTTGTCAACTGTGGTAGATCGATTTCGATCACTGGATCTCCTGACAAGTGGCCGACATACTCCCGCTACTCTTATGTTAAATCAGGGCTAATGGAGTGGAGAGTGGCGAGTCCAGTGAGTGATAAGCGCTACTGAGGCTGACGTGCGAGGAGAGGGCGAGCTGAGGACCGAGCCGAGGCTGTGGAAGTCGGTGTCCAGGATCAGGTGCCGTTGTTCAAGCGCCGCGAAAGCTGCTCCACCCATTTCCTTCACGAGACCAAAGGACGATGACAAAGGTAAAATGGCAATGGAGCACCCCTTGCTTCCCTAACAAGGGAACTGTCTGAACGGTACGACAGAACGGCAAGAACGAGTACTATAGGGAGAATCTCCGTCCTCCAAATAGTAGCAGTACATGTCTTGTTTTTGCCGAATCCTTGAGGCAAACAAGTACGAGGGTGTAATGGTTAAGGGTCCGCAGAGCGAGTTTACCACGGCAGCGCAAGATGCTGTGTCGTGGGGGACGGTCAGGAGGTACACCCGCCCTCTACTAGGGGGCGTGCGATCTTCCTCTCATCCCTCTTGCTCGCCCACCCCAACTCCCTAGGCTTCACCGAAAATCTAACGGCTGCCTTACGAAACCTTTGACACGCAAAACAAAAGTTTGCGGTCCGCAGAACAGCGGCTACCTTCCAGCAGGGGCGGGTGTACCTCCTGTCGCGCTACCTGGCGTCGTGGACCGGGTGGTGCAGTGGTAGAGGGGCTACCTTATGTTCGTGAGGTCGACGGTTCGGTTCCCATGCTCTTTGCGTTTTTGCACTTTTACCATAGTATCGGATTTCCATAGAGATTTCCATATCTGAACTAATGTTGGGAGTTTGCTACGGTAAGATGTTCTTACTACTTATTATTTGTCTACATCTCGCAATTCACCAGCAATGTCCGAAATATGCCAAATGCAATTTCGCATGAAACTTTTACTCCAATAAATTGTTCTCATTGTTTGACGCAGGAGCAACATGAAACAGCGGCAGAAAGCTAGAAAAATGCTTCAAATGCAATTTATTAGTGTCGGTGAGGTGAGTGCCACCAGTGCACTCACAGTGTAGGAGGGGACCTCATGATCTTCACTTGACCAACCGCCTCGATCAATATTGTCGCCTCTGTTATGCTTACGAAGTCGCGCGGTCATAACAAGCTGCTGCCGCCAACACTGACTCTATAATGCCTGCTAACCCTCGAGTGGTCATTCACCTACTGACACTGAAGTGCGGATCTCTACTGGATGCTGTCCCTTCGAGAGACGAAATGAAGCTAACGGAAAGGATAGCAAGTATCCCACAAGATTTCGAACTGCGACAGCTGGAAATCGACGAAGTGGAGAAGTTGGAGGTAGTGGAAGAAGAGGACCAAGAGTTTCAACCAGAAGGGGATTGTGCCGGAGTCACTAACCGGAGCCACTAACCAGTGAAGGCACTATCACGTTTTCGGAAGGACAGATCGTTTCGGAGGAAGAGGCTCGGCTATACTACAAGTTTGGGCAATTTTTCAACTGCATGCTGTGGTATTCAACATGATGATGTATAAATATTCAACACCAGTGACACACAGATACCAAGTGCACGAAGCAACACTGGGCACAATACGGGCAGTGTATAAAAGCTACAGTCTCCTCACAGTTTGGTTCCATACATGGACAAATGACCTCGGGAAAAACTATCCTGCTCGGATTTTCAAAGGAGACCACGCTGTGACGTCGGAGGTGGTTCAGATGAGAAACGAGGTCTGTGGATCCCGCAAATTAACCTAAACGGCATCGATACACTCTTTCCCTCATCTTTGCCTGTCACCTGGAAATCAGAGTTCTGCTGAAGGTTTTCTAAAACTAACACCAACAGTGTCTGCCGATGCTCGGGTGGTGATCCACCTGCTCACGGTGGAGTGTGGTCCACCTTTAGACAAGGAGCCTTCGAGGGAAGAAATCAAGCTGGCCGAACGGATGGCCAGCATGCTCAAGGACGTCGAAGCACGTCAACTTGAAGCTGACAAAGACGAACAGCTGGAAGTGGTGGAAGAAGAAGAAGAAGATTGGGATCCGAAAGATGAAGTGATGGACGCGGAGAGGCAAGCAGGCAGTGGACATATGATAACGTTTTCGGGTAGAACGATTTCACTCCTACGTCATTGTGCACGACCTTCCTTTTGACCTGCAAAAAAGGGACAACATTCTGAGGGTAAGTGTCGAAACTGCGGGTAACTGAAGAAGAACAGATTTGTTATAATGACATTGAATGTGGTGTCGCTTGTGTGCCAGTGGATGGACTCCTTGTTCCTGCTATGTCGGGTCGACGCGTTCCTTGTGCGTGGGAGCGGCATGTTCATGCACAGTGTGCGTTCGCGCCTGTGCGGATTGCCTGTAGCTTTTATACGCTGTCCGTATTGTGACCAATGCTTCTGTTTCATGCACTTTGTGCCTGTGCATCACTGGTGTTGAACGTTTATACACCATTATGTTTAGTAGTTTTCCCATCGCCTTGTGGTTAAAAAACCGGTCAGTAATAAACAAGTGGCAAGAAAGTTACTCTCCACGGCGTATAGCTGGAAAATTAGGCAAAAAACATCTGAAAATAATAAAGATGTCGGAATCCTTCAAATCTCAACCAACTAGATGAAATGCAAAAATGCAGCAGCGCACAAGAACCAAACCCCCGACCTCCCACCCATGAAGCAACGTCACTATCCACTGCTCTGCGAGCCGCTTGCATGCAGGAGCATCGCGGGCGTACAAGACCTCCGAATTCCATTGTAACTACGAGGACCCCCTACTCCTTGGGCTTAACAACTTGGCAAAAAATAAACACATTTTCATACTAATTGAGGGGTGGGGACTCTTCCTATATGACTCGCTCTCCCCGTTCAAACATACGCTTCAGACCCTTCCCTTGTACCAGATTGCATACACACCATTCGGCGCACTTTGAACGACGCGCGAAACTCAGTCATCGTTTTTATCATAAGGTCACACTCCCCTGGTATTCGAAGAGGAGTAAAAACTTGCTAAGAGATTGATAAAGAATATTTGAATATTCGAATATTCGATATTCGATGCCTTCGAATATTCGAATAAACGAATATTCGAATATTGGCCTCTTTCGATTATTCGAATAAACGAATAATTCGAATATTGGACTTTCTCGAATATTCGAATAAACGAATAATTCGAATATTGGACTTTTTTCGAATAGTCGAATTTTCGAATATTCGAAATTCGAATTTATTCGAAATTCGACTATTCGAATTTCGAAAAGGACAAAGGTATACTAGGCTGGCGGCGAGCAGTGGTGGCGCAGTGGGTAGGGAAGCGGGTTGGTGAGGCGAAGTGGTTTCTGGTTTAATTCTCCTGTGGTACAGTATTCTTGCAGCTCCTAAAAAAGATCCTCTACAGTCAACTAAAGCACCCTGTGTAAAATCGCATCGAAAAAGTTCGCCAGAAAGGGAGATTCCATGTACTGTGCGTTCACAACTTCAGAGGTGGAAGAGTTTCTCAACCTAAACAAGGTTTAGAGAGGCTGTTTCAAGAGGGAGTGGGTAGTTATTTAAGGCAGTGATACAAAGCTAGTCGAAATCTTCTTAGGAGGTGCAAAGATATTGCACCACAGGCTAGTTACACCTATCCATGTGTAAGTGGTGGGGTCATGGTCATTTTGCCCAAAACTTCGTCCAGAGAGGTTATTTAATAAACTAAACGTTAAAATCAACAAATATAGGTCCGTTTCGCCACATTTGTTCAGACGAACTACAATGTTATAACATCCTTCCGGTAGCTCGTCAGTGAAAAGGGAGACGTTATAACTTTTTAGGAACTTTAAATTTTTACATATTAAGGTTTGAAATAATTTGTTTGATTACTATGTTATGGATTAATTAATATTATTACATGTTTTTCGTCATTCTTTTTTATTCCTTTTATTCTGGTTACGTTTCCATAGTTTTATTGTTGTTGACTTTAATGAATGGTGGTCACTCACCGATGCTCACCCATACATAGAGTAACATACCGTAATCGATCAAAATTTTAAACACAGACCTTACGTAAGTGATCAGCGCCTCAAATAACTTCTCGAGGCTATGTTGAGGCGAAAAAAGTTTTTCATGCCTTGAGTCGTGAGATCACAATAGTATCTGTGAATCAGATTTCCGTTCTCATCCTTTCTCTTTTTCGTTACGATTTTACATAGAGTGATTTGCTTGATAGTTGAGGAGCCTTAATAGAAGGTCAGAATGGTTGCATCACAGGAGATTCGAACAAGAAACCACTCCGTCTCACTACGCCATTCGCTTACCTGCAGCGCCAGCGTTTCTCAGTGATTCCAGCCTACTTGAGCTCGCATTCTGTGATTGGTGGACTCTGCGCGAAGACAGAGGGCTCACCATCAGAAGGCAAAGTGAAAATATCCCACAACTCGATTCCCGGAACGGTTTAGTAGACAGGGGGTTGCAACTGCGCTGCCGGCCGAGCAGTGGTGGCGCAGGGGATAGAGGGACGGCGTGGTGAGGAGGGGTGGTTTATGTTTCGAGTACTCCGTGGTGTAGAATTTTGCACTTCCTAAAAAAGACCTGCCACAATCAACCAAAGCTCTCTATGTCGAATTGCAACGGAAATGGTCACCAGAAAGAACTTGTCTTCATACTGACAACTTCATACTGGCACGGAGATACAATTTATCATGCATAGTTGCTAAAAAAACATGGTGAGAAGACAAACAATGCGTTACACTAGCAACTGTGAAATAACACTGCGAAATGTTCAAAACATAGCAGCTGTTGGCAATGACCGCAGCGGATAAAAAATACATCAGTGCACCCGCTGTAAGAGCAGTGCTCTACGGTGTCAGTAGTGAAACAACATTGAATGGGTGTGTCAAACGTCCCGCGGTGACTGTGCAGGTGTCTGCAGCGTACCATGGATACGTGAGAAAAGTTCTGAATCTTGGGGCAGAAAATTAAGTGTAAATCAGCGATACAATTCTAAGAATTGGGTCGCGGGAGTGAAGAGAGAACTTTATACTGTGTGTCAATACATGTGAGGTGAAATGTTTGTACATGCTTTTGAATGGCAAGAAGAAATGTACTTCTAATGGTTGTACCTGTGATGTTGTTCCTACCGGAATGTTCATCACTTTCAATCTATCAGGATCTACAAAAACTGATGAAATGGTTTCCTGATCCTTGAATGGCTTCCTGCTGTCGACCAAGAGCAACGTTTGGGTGCCGCTGATACTTTATTCTCTTCTGATCCTCTTCTGATTCCGCACTGATACCTTCTTCATCCTCTATCTCGATGCTCCCGAATTGCGCATCTCGCAAGATGGATGCGAAACTGCTGGCCATTTTCTTCTCTTGCTTTATAAGAACGCATGAAGTATCGGAAGGGTCGAACTCCTCCAAACGGCATGCCAACACAACAGCTGGTGAGAACATAGATTGGAAGATAAGTCGGCAGTATTGCCCTAACCAACCCCGTGTATCGAAAAAGAATTCGGCCAAGGCACTGATCACCCACTTGTAATTATGGGTGGTGGTATCATGGTAACTGATTTCGCCCAAAGTCGCCATTTGACATAGAGAGCTTTGGTTGATGGTGGCAGATCTTTTTTAGGAAGTGCAAAGATCCTGCACCACAGGGGACTCGAACCATAAACCACCCCGTCACACCACACCGCCTCTCTGCGCCACCACTGCTCGGCCGGCAGCGCAGCCTCAACCCCACTTGAGCTCGCTCGTGCTCTCTGTGGACCTAGTGGACAAAGGAGCCTGCTACGAAAATGGTCCATAACCCCGTTCACAGATGCTCACAGCAGAAACGGAACATCTATTTGGAATCAGTGTTCGAAACCGCATCCAATCGTATACATCTCATTTCAAAATGTCAGAGTCACCACGTATCTTGTATCTTGCTTTTGTATCTTCTACTAGTTTCCTATTTAGGGCTTATAAAATTTTCATGTCAACTTGTATTCTCCTCTGATTATGAGCAAGCTTGTTAATGCTCTTACAATCAAGCTGCATTTCGAGAAGATGAAAACACTTACTGTCCAAGAAAATTTAGCATGACTTCCTTTGGATCTTCAAGTTTAACGAAGTTCACCTGGTTAATTACATTACTGTTTGAACTTTTATAAAATTTATCTTTTCGAAGATAAATTATGACTTATGGCTTGTTATGAAAGGTTTTTCTTGAAAGATGTATTTAAAAAACAGTGACGAAAGGCAGCCAAATTTTTGTAATAAAAGAAGAGGTTGCACAACGCACTCGTCCAGAATGTCACGGTTTTCGCTTGAATGGCAGTAAAATTTTTGTTCGCGTGGGATTATTCACTGCTAAGGAGTACATTAAAAATAAATGTGAAAAGCACACATCTTCGCTTAGTTGCTTCAAGTAACCTGCACTTAAGGCCCTCACAGAGTTCTGCGGCAACGCCACTCGCCGCTACGGTTAAGGATAGGGCAGGGACGCCGCCGGCGGCGAGCTCTGCGTCTCTGCCCTTTGGTTAAGCATAGGGCCGCGGCGCTGCCGCAGAACTCTGTGGGGGCCTTTACACTATCGCTGAAATTAAAATCGAAACAAGCAAGACGACTGCATTGCATGACCTTTTCTTTTAGCAGACTGAAAAATTGCTACGCCTTTTTGCACTAAAAAATAAACATTGAAATAAATTTTCCTTTCAAAGTGCATTTTTTCTAAAACTTAAAAAATTTTGTTCCTTATTGAGGTAGATGTCCAATTTGACGTAAAAGTGGTTTTTATTAGGCGCATTCTATAATATTAGGGTGTCCCATAATTTTCTGCGCTATTTAAACCATGAGTGTGGGGCGCGTTACAACTTCTTTAAACAAGATCCAAACGGGATGTTCTCTTGGCACAACAAGGCGATTCGAATATATTTCGTAATAGCGTATCGATTACGTCTGTCGGCTTACTGCCCGCACTTTGGCAATTTCTTGAAAATAAAATTCCGACTGCCGAAATCGCGACTTGTCTCTTCATCCCTTTCGTACTGGACTGTCTGCGTACGCTGCTCACAAAGCTCTCGTTGCCTTTTTAGGTCTAGACGTCTTCAGCAAGTCAGTGTGTGAAAGTTGGTTCAATCGTTTCCGGAAGGGGATGTACAGCATTTTGCTGCTCAAAGAAGATGTTGCTTCCATTTGGGATCACGAGTCGGGAGTCGTGCACTACTCGCTTCTACCAGATGAACAGAGATTACAGCAGACTTGTTCATTGTAGATATGCTGGAAATAAAGCGCAAGCTGCTCGAAAAGTACCCAAGATTCGGTACTATTCGTGTGTTAATGGATAACGCACAACCGTATCGAGCGAAACTAGCGCAAGAGGCGGTGAAAAAAGAGTTTATCAAAATAGTGGCATATCCTGCATATTCGGCAGATATCAGCTCTTGTGGCTATGCAGCATTTAGAGGTATTGCTCCTTTTTCCATAAACAAACGATGCTGGCAAGATCAAGAAGTTCAGTGCGCAATCGACGAATGGATCGGCAGTAGGCCAGCTCCTTTCTGGGAGAATGCAATTAACTCTCTGTCCATTCGTTGGAGAAAAGTTGTGGCCACAGATTGAGAATATATCGATTGACTACCCTTTGTCATTATCTTGTAATAAATTTTAATAAAAATTGTAGGATAGCCCAGAAAATTATGGGACACCTTAATAAATAGTACTGGACAGTTTTGAAGCATTAGCCAGGGGACTCTTTTGGAGCTGGCCGATTGATGCGAAAACGGAAGACGATAAGAGTGGGTTCGTTTAGACCCGGGTGTGCTCAGGTTCACAACGATTCCTAGTGTCTGGATTATCGTGCTCATTAGGGCTTGCACCTGATCCGCGACTGCAGCGACTATTCTTCCAGGCAGAAGTATGCCATTCCCATATTGGAGTATGGTTCCCAAATCTGGAGTCCTGCCACTAAGAAACTCCAAAATAAAATTGAAAAGTTCCAGCAATGTTTACTAGAATTTTGATGTCTAAGTGTTTTCCTGATCCAGGGTATCCCGCGCCCAATAACAGAAGAAGATTAGAGACTTTTAAGCATGACACTCTGTTTTACCGACGTATGTTTAGCGATCTAGTTTTTTACTTCAAAATCTTGAAAGGAGAATCAAAACTCAGGCCAAGTAAATACTGGACTTTTAGGACTTGCAGAGGACGTACTAGATCACTATAGTAAGTGGGTGGACCCAAAATAGTCGCGAATATTTATTAGCAGCGAATGCGACAGCGGACACAGGTCGGTAAGTCGATGGAGGTGGTCCGTGGCTGGAGGGTCGGTCGTCCTGGGTCGTAGTCGAATGCGGTCGTCGTGGGGTCCTTCCGTGGCCAGCGTAGGACTCCGTCGTCGCCGCCGTCCTTCGTCGTCGTCCTCGCCTCTCCCCCTTCGCGCCGCCCCGCCGCGCCTCCGCCGTCTGAAATAACAACAGCTGATCGGAACGCTCTGAGTCATAGAACGCTCAAGCACACTTCACTTACACCTCCCCTTTTTCACTAAAAGAATCTGACCCAGATTCTTATCACCTTACCCCTTTGCCAAAAAGATATGAAACTAGCTCAAACGTAAGAAAAATTTATTACGGAGAAGAGAGTGTGAGCGAGTACAGCGATGCTGACCATTCTCGGTGGACAACGCCTTTCTCCTGCGACCAGTTGCTAGCTCTAGGGGAGTTACACCTAAAAGAAATATTTTAACCGTTACTCAAATACTGAAATAGGGATCAAGCTTACGAGTAGTGGTTGGTCATACCCAATGAGGGACTGGAACCCGCTATCGTTTGCTACCGACGTTGTAGGGAGGGAGCGACCAGCCGAAGGGCCTGAAACATAGCGGTGAGTGTGAGTAGCAGTCCACGCGTGATTTCCCTTTTGGTCGTAAGATGAGGTAACATTATTTGCTGCCACTGTGTGACACTGTGAAGCTAGCCCTGGTATGGAAGAAGTTTGTGATTAAGGGCAAGGTGTAGGTTACGTACCTTAGTCTGTGGCGAAGCAGTCGTTTAGCTTCGAAGCGGGGAGGATGCAACGATGGTCGCGAGCACATTCCAGCACGGCGTTCCAGGTCGGGATTGTCGATAGGCCTTGCTGGTGGCCGAGAATAAATTGCCCGTGTCGGCATCGAGTCAGGGCGACATTCATCCTGTGTCGATCATCGAGGAATTCCGCGGTCTCCGGCGACACGTCGGTTCTGGTCGTGAGAAGGATCACGACGTCCTTCTCCCTACCCTGGACTGAATCGACGGTCGACAGGTCTACTCCTTTTGCTCTTACGGAGGTCTCGAGGCGGCGGTGCTGCTCCTTATAGAAGGTGATTACGCAGATACTGTCGGCTGCAATACCGGCTGTCCTTAGGTGGTCCACTAGCCGGATGCAGAGGTCGGCTTCTGCGTCGTTGAAGTGGGATCGTGATAGAGCCCTTTGCGATGAGCCGCTCACATCGAAGAAGATGAACGGTAGACCGGGACAAGGGAATCGCATCACGTCCAGCAGCAAGCGACGTTCCTCCGCGGGGGTTCCATTCCGAAGTTCCCCGTCGTACACGAAGGAGTTTGGCAACGTGTTGAGTAGGGGGTGGGCGCGGAACGTTGTGATGAGTGGCGCTATGGGTACTGCCCTTGCCTTCGTGAGGACCTCCATAATACTGCGGGCTCCGAAGCGTACAGGTCCAAGGTGGCGGGAACACAAAGCATACGGTTCGAGCTGATGAAGGTTGCCTACGTAGACGTGTCGAGGCTTCGGCAGGCGACTCAGAATAGCAGCGAAGACGGGCTCCGGCACCTGGGATGCCTCGTCGCAGAGTATGACGTCGAAGTCGTTGAAGTAATCCTTGAAGATGCCCTGCGCTGAGGTGGTGTTGAGGAGCGAGGACGTTGTGATGGCGACAATTTGTGGCGGTAGATGCGCGAACATGATGTTGATTACTTTGTCGATCAGGTCCGAAACATCGCGTTCTGCCAGCAGTAACTCCTCGCGCTCCAGGTTCGTGAGGTGATCGTCCGGGCTTCGGTTACGTATGTGGTCTTCCAACTTCAGACGTTCTTCGCGGAACCGTTCGCAGATATCCAGCGCGTCTTGCTCCAGAACAGTGCGAAGCCGCACCGGGAGGCTTTTTAAGAGTTGGTGCATATCAGCGGCCGTAGATGGCACCGACTCGTCGAACGCTATCGCCTCGGCGATGTACCGACAGACTCGTAGATCCGCGTACTCATCCAGGGCCAAAATTGTCTCGGCGATTTGCGATACCGCGGCGTTCGTGGTGGCAGTGACGACGACGCGCCGGCCCATGCGTGCCTGTTGGGCTGCGATGCACGCTCCGACTACGGTTTTGCCTGTGCCAAATGCCGCTTGGATTCCTACTACCGGGAAGTTGGCGTTGCCTAGGGCGAGTGCTTTCTGCTGGTCCTCGGTCATCGTAACCAATCGTCCTCGGACGGATAATGGTGCTTCGTCAACGACGAACAATGGTGGGATGTAGAGGTCCTGTGAGATCAACGAATACTTTCTCGAAGATAGCGCCCGTGATGATTGGAGCTAGAGGTTGACGGTTCGCATCGGCCGCTCGCTTACGTTGGCAGGCTTCACACGAAAACACAAATCGGTAGACGCGCTCGGCCATGCGCGGCCAAAAGTATTTACGACTGACTTTCGCGAGGGTCTTGCGCCAATGAAAGTGTCCTCCTGCTGAGGGACTCGAACGAAAAGCGAGGCATACAGGTTCCCAAAGTTTTTCGGGCAGAACCAGCACTTCTTGACGCTTCCTGGAGGGTTTCGACGAGGAAGGGGGAGGCAGGTAATATAAGCACCCGTTCTTCCGAATAACACATCGTTCCGCGATCGCGAGCCATCGAGAACGAGATGCGTCGTCGACCAAATCGGGGAACCTCTGGGTTTCTATGAAAGTCATGATATCGTTGCAGAACGAATCTGCTTTCTGCTCAACCAGGACGTCGTATGGGAGTATTCTCGTGGGGGCTGTCGTAGCAGAAACCGAAGTAGGCGCAACTGTGGGGCGCACCATAGGGACTGCCAGGCAATAGGGGAACTCGATGATATCCTCGGTGTCCTTAGAGTCTTCTTGAAACCTGACTTGTGAGTTCCCTGCTCGGGATAAGCAGTCGGCCACGACGTTCGAGGAACCTTTGAGATAATGAATCGTTACATTGTAGCTTTGGAGCTCTACCACCCAACGAGCTAAGTTATCGTGCGTCTTATTATGTTTAAGGAGGTGAGTGAGCGGCTGGTGATCGGAATAAATGTGGGTTCTATTCCCATATATAATAGGTCGAAAGAAACGTAACGCGCTCACCATGGCGAAAAGCTCTATGTGGACGGTGCCCGATTTCTGCTGGGTTGCCGATAATGTTTTGCTGAAATAGCCTATGACGGCTAACTTCTTGCCGCCTGCTGGTACCTCTTGAAATAGGGCCGCGCCCACTCCTTGATTGCTACCGTCGGTATGGAGGATAAAATCTTTATCTTGGAGGAATGCCAGACAAGGGTGCGAAGACAGTAACCGCTTAAGTTCAGCAAACGCCTCATCTTGCCTAGGTCCCCACATAAACTTGGCCTTGTCTTTCAGTTCGTAGAGGGGTGCGGCTATGAGCGCAAAGTTAGGGATAAACCGCCGAAAGAAATTGGCCATTCCAACAAAACCTTTTACCTGCTTCGTTGACATCGGTGTCGGGAAGTCCTGGATGGCCGTGACGTTACGGTTCGCTGGGCATTATCCGTCGGCGTGGATCTCGTGACCTAGAAAGGTGATTTTCGATTGTGCAATCTCTGTGAACTTCTTGTGCGAGATTTTAAGATTATAAGTACGGAACCGTTCAAAAACCTTGCGTAGTGAGGAAAGGTGGCTCGGGAAGTCTTTGTCGAAAACGACCACATCGTCGATGTACGCGAGGCAGTTGGCTTCGAGGCCGGCTAAGACTCTGCTCATTACGCGACAGAAATACGCCCCGGCGTTCCGAAGCCCAAATGGAAGGTACTGAAATTGGTAGATGCCACGATGAGTCGCCCAACCGCATTTGTACTGACTTTCCGGTGCCAACGCCAGCTGCATGTATCCCGAAGCAAGATCCAAAGTTGTATAATATCGCTTCCCAGCTATTTTCGCCAATATGTCCTCCGTAAGGAGCCATCCTTTTTCTTGACTAACACGGTGTTGTGCACCCAGGGAGTATCGCTCTCGATCCGACCTGCTCGAATAAGCTTGTCGATATGATCATCAAGCTCTTGTTGGTAACGGACGGGAATTCTCGGAGGCCGGAATCTTCCTGGGGGCGCCTCGGTTGTGGTCTTGATTTGGATCTGCGTATGTTGGTAGGAACCGAGATCATAGGACGAATATGAAAACCGATCTCTGAATTCCTCAAAAAGCTCCAGTAGCATTTTCCGCTCGGTGTCTGCGACCGACGTTTTGGATAGATCGAACGGCGGAAGTGGTTGAGAAGGTGTCTCGATCTCTATTGCCTCCGTCCGATCTGGTTGGGTTAGTGGGACGCTTGACTCGCCCACCATCATTGGGACCGGGGAAACCGGTGTTGCATAGCCGATAGCCTGTCCTTTGTACAGGATTTGTGCCTGCTTAGTTGGATTAGTAACTAATAGTCGACACTCACCTGACGGGAATATTGCTGGTTGGACTAGCAGAGAGCGCTCCTGTAGGTCTGGCCGTTGATCTAGCAGCATCAGGTCCTGTTCCTGTGGCGTCATTTCGCATTGCACGAACGTCTCGGTGGAGGGCTGAAGTACAGTAGTGTGACTTATTCGAACAGGGGTAACGCCTTGTGTTCCGGAAACGGTTCCCAAGCCTTCGGGGTGAGCTACCGAAATATTAATATTGCTGTTACCTATTTTCAAAGTACGTGTTGCGTAGTCAATGTTCCAGCTAGGAAGACGACGTAATAAATCATTACCGAGAATAATGTTATAAGCCCTCACTGAGGTGGGAACCGAACGGGGCCGCGAAAAGTGAACGGGATGGTCGAATGAGTAGTCTCCGATTTGGAACGAAACGGTTGCGAATCCGAAGAGTTTCAATGGAACGCCGGACACTCCGATTGCGCAGGAAACAGGACTGGGTTGCAAATTAAAGCATCCGAGTAACGGAATCATGTCGCTGCTGGTCAGAGTGATAGCGGCCCCCGTATCTATTAGGGCCATCATTCGAACAGCGTTAACGGTTACTGGGATTTGGGCTATGAAGTAGTCCTCAACGAGTACGAGGGAGTTTATGGTCACCGGGCTGGTTGACAATTTAGGTGGCCAAGACGAAGATGGGTCGAGCTCAAGGCGTGTTAATTGTATGCGGGGACTGGTGATTCCAGCGTTGACCGGATGTCGTACAGTGGATCCGGGGGTCCGGGGGTGGATGATGTTGGCTCGAGCGGAGCCTCAGATTGGGCACGGCGGAAACGCACCGATCGTATTGCTGTGATCATACCGGGATAGTTAACGTTCATATAAACAACGACGACTGCTCGTACTATAAGGAATGAAACGTATAGGCAACATGCAGTCATCCACCAATCGTATAATGATGTAGGCAAAAGGTGAAGATTGAAGCTGGAGGAGTCGGGAAACCTCGACGACTGTGGTAACGTTGTATGCTGGCTCGGCGAGCCAAGGGCTGCGAGGAGTCGCTCGTGTGTGCGAGCCTCCCATAATTCGCTTAATTGTTGTTCTGGTATCAGGTCGCTGACGTTTGTTATGACCAAATTATGAAAAATTGTGAGGGAGGATTGTGGTAGTGCGGGGATATCCTTAACGGGAAAGTCCACAATGGGAACTGTATTATCCGCAATGGATGTTAACGTCCCTGCCCTCGCATCGAATTCAGCCAAACCCTGTTGCGTCATAACAAAAAAGAGACGGCTACTATTACATGCAGTGGTCTCGGCGGTAGGTAGGAGCACTCGACTGTCCGGGTCCAAGAACAGGGAAAGAGAGGTGCCACTAGGGAGGAAGACGTCAATGACCGGCTTAGAGAAGCAAGTCCCGTTAAAGGGCCTATATTTGTACTGGCTGGCCGGTATCGGAATACATCGACGCAGCTGAATGACGCCGTTGCCGTGGTAGGTTGCTGAGACGTCCTCTCGATTCAGTAATTTGAGGACCACCTGCGTGGGGTCGATGGCCAAAGCTGTACGCAGAGAAAAGGCCAAAGTCGTGGTCCTATCACATAGCGCCGCCAAAGCGTGATAAAACAGGGTGGAAATGCTCCCTTGTACGGCGCCTTCCACTGCCAAAAGCTGAGCAGCTAGCTGGTTCGATGTAACTAGGCCGACGGGTGATGATACTTGGGTAGAGCGTGGCACCCTGCGAGGAAAACTCAGTGCATACCCTTGGTCGGAAAGCGTTACTGTGTGGCCACAGTCTGTTATGACCGGACTAACCGACGACCAAGAGAGAGAGCGAATTCCTTGGAGTCGCTGAGCCACACGTTACCTAGAAGGTGTCCGTGCATCTTAGCTACCAGGGCGAATTGACAGGACTCTTCTTGGATGGGCGACCATATAAGAACCGAACCGTCATGAAGGACGCAGGATCCTTCCCGGTATGCGCAGTGCCGTAGGTCTCCTATGGAGGATTCTGGAACCGAAGAGCCGTGACGACCATGCACTGTTGTGGGGACGAGGTAACAATTGGTGACCGAGAGAGTATGCTCCACACAACATCCGAATGGCGCCGACGGCCAGTCGTAAATGAGGGAATTGGGTGTTTTATATATCCCATCACTACTCGAAAGCATCCCAAACTCGCATCGCTTATGTGTCTGCATCCGGCGACAGTGTTCGACGGTTACGGAACGGTGAGACTCGGAGTGGGATTCAGCCGGAGCTCCAAAGAAGTTGACTGAGTAAACCACGGTGTGTTCCATGATCTTACACAGTGATGCCGGGGAGTCATACCTCCTAGTGTTGGGCCTGAAAACCTGAATCGACAAATTGCGAGGTGGCGATGAGAGGTCTGGCAAGAGGTGCGAGCAATTATAGTCCAACGGGATGCGAAGGAAGGGGTCGTGTTGATCCCAAGGACATAACCACACCGGCTGGGATTTACTCACTGGAATAGAACCCAGAGCGACGATAACGCACAGAAATAGCGAATTTATACGGATGTGGCCCCTCGAGCTCGATGTTGAATTCCTCTCGTAGGCTAGCCGGGAGATTTGGTCATTTCGCTCCATAAGCGCTGCCACTCGGGCATTCGCTCTATCTAAAGCGGACTGCGGTCCGTGGGGGTCCACGACTGCCAGTCTAACCCCGTTATTGCGGTGTAATGCCTCCCCACGAGGGTTGTGCTCTTCTACCGATCTCCCCCTCGTACCGTAGTAATTAGCAGAAGGTAAAGAAGGTCGCGTACCTGATGCGCTTGTCGCTGTTGCATCGTCGGGGAGGGACATTGCCTAGCCATGTGACCTCGTCCTCCGCAATTGAAGCACTCGAACCGCGCTGTGGTGTTCGCAGATTGGCGTCTCGGTGCATCGCTCCGGCGGTGTTCCGTACGACGGGGCCTGAAATTAGAACGAAGAGAGATGTCATCCCGTGGGAAAACAGCAGATGCCCCACCTGGTCGTGGCGTGTTGAAAGCACTCACATCCGCCATGGCCCGCACTGTCGGATTGATGAGCCGATCCGTTGTTGCCTCCGCCAAGAGTTGTTCCACCGTCTGGGCCCTATTTACGGCTTGTTCGAATGATGCGGGGTTGTCCAATTTGACAAAGTATCGAATATCGGGCCGGAGACGAGCCACGAATTCTTCCAGTACCCGCTCCTTCTGGACTGCGGGATCTTGCCCTGCCGTGGCCGCTCTAACGAGGCCCAAAAGGCGGTTCGCAAAAATCACTGAAGGCTCAGTGGTCTCCTGCCTACAAAAAGAGAGCATCTGTCGAGCCATATAGCGATGGTGCGGACCCTCGAAAAAGGATCGCAGGTGATTGACCACCGCGTCGAACGACCTGCGGTCCTCTTCCGATAGTTCTTCGATTTTCTCTCGAGCCACCTCTTCCAAGTAGGCGATGAGCAAGTTAGCCTTTTGCTCCGAATTGAGCGGAACCACCCTCGTCCGCGCGATATCGTCGAAGCGGCGAAGCCAAGCCGACAATTGCAATCCGTCTGTTGTCCCGGAGAAAAATGGGATCCTGGGAGCTGACCCGTCCGACGCCAAGGTTGCTACTGTTGGGACCATCCGCATCCGATCGTCGACTGCCTTGAACGACGCATTCAGCCCTTCCAGCAAGGAGGAATTGCTTTCGCGTACCTCCTGTGCCAGACGAACCGACGTGGATTGAGCCTCTACGCGTACATCCGAAATAGCGTCGACCGTGGAGTCACGAAGGCGCTTGGCGTCACGTTCTAACACCGCAGCGGTGTCGTCTAGCTCGTGCAATACCTGCGGGAGCGGGATCACCGCCAAGTCGGTAGCGCCGAACTTCGATTCAGAGGTCTCTGATAGACCCTCGTCCTCCAAAAGGTTGGTTTGCTGGGTTGCTTCGACCCACTTCTCACCTTTCTTAGTTTGGGACCTGGTAGTGGGGGGTCCCATGACTAATCAGGCAGAATATGAACGCTGAGTTGAAAGTGGAAGCCGTCACGTAGACAGAAGATGACAATGGGAGATCCCCGGCTCTTAAGTAGGGATCTGCTTAAGGGTGGAGACTCCCCCCTCCTTCCCAAGAATGTAAACGTTTGTGCCGACCCCCGCGATTCCCGAGACATGCCAAGCCGAGCTAGTGTTGACAGTGCTCGGGGACCGTTCCCAAGATCGTTGGTGTCGATAACGCGGGAGCCGCGCGGCGGAACAAAAACATCGCCGCGCGAGGCGTTATCGCGGCTTGCATCTAAAGCCGCCGCGCTAGAGAAGGTCGAGAATCCGTAAACATGTAAATTCCATATGCGCTTGCCCTACGGCTATACCCACATCCCAACGCCTCATTGTATCAGAGGATCCAGTCAGAGTATCACTAGAAGCAAAAAGTGGAAAAGAGGACAGGACTAGAAAGAAACAAGACGAAAAATAAAAGAAGGCTGACTCGTAGGAAGACCATAGTGAACGATATCACGCCAAGCTGGCGAACCGTCATCATTACGAATGCGAAAACAGACAAACAATAATTGGAGTGATGCCTGTACTTCGGCTTTTACTCACGTATCCGCTCACGTACCAAGTACGTATGAAACTCCTCGACGTCGGAACTCTACTTCCTGCGGGCTCGCTACGCACCCTTCAAGCCATGGCCATCTGTTTTTAAGCAGACTGCTTGTTTGCTGGCTTATCAAGCCACCGGACAACAGAAAAGAAAAGAGAAAAACCACTGGAAAGAAATAGGAGTAAAAGAAGAATCAACTCGTGAAGGAAACCACGTGGATACTGCGATCTGACAACTACGTTATGAACCTGATCGCCCTACACTGACTAGCGCTAGTCAACCAACTCCCGTGTGGAGCATAACCAAACCTGTACGTCGTCTGCAACTGGTGAACACCCAACTGTCACTGAAAACCTGAACCCGCTGTACAAGGATCCTGTTCTAAACTACTGCCAGTGCTTCGGCTTCTTCCTACTCGTCTGCATATGCCGTTATGCAACACCTTAACGTTAAGTCTTACCGCGCGTAAGTCAGAATTCTACCTCGTGGGAGACCCAATCCATCCCATTTGTCACAACTGCTCGAGCCGATGCTGCTCTGCTGGCTTAACAAGCCACCCCGGGGTTGTCAGCATTCGTGGAAAAAGAAAAGAAAACCTACACTAAGCGATCGGCGCAACTACTAGTAAAAGAGAAAATGCGAAGACGAAAACCGACTAAAGCAACTCACCCAGTTCGAGAGATCCTCCAGGGATTTGGTCCACGCCACTCGCTGCTACCAGTAAGTGGGTGGACCCAATATAGTCGCGAATATTTATTAGCAGCGAATGCGACAGCGGACACAGGTCGGTAAGTCGATGGAGGTCGGGGGTGGTCCGTGGCTGGAGGGTCGGTCGTCCTGGGTCGTAGTCGAATGCGGTCGTCGTGGGGTCCTTCCGTGGCCAGCGTAGGACTCCGTCGTCGCCGCCGTCCTTCGTCGTCGTCCTCGCCTCTCCCCCTTCGCGCCGCCCCGCCGCGCCTCCGCCGTCTGAAATAACAACAGCTGATCGGAACGCTCTGAGTCATAGAACGCTCAAGCACACTTCACTTACACTATTCTTACAGAATATCAGACTGGGAAGTGGAACACACTCCGAAATCTACAGCAACTTTTTCTTCCGTGCTGCGAAATGGATGCAGATGCTGCCTTCTAAAACAAATGATTCGCCGAACAGTAAAATCTTTCGCACAAGGCTTAAAAAATTGATCTTTTCTCGTTTCTCAATATTACAGACTGTTGTGATCGTTGATAGTTCCAAAAAGCCTTTCTATCGTGTTTTTTTTACTTACAGATATGTCGGAACAGGTTCTTCTACATAGACTTCACTTCAAAGGTCGTGAACGAGATAACCTCGCTTCAGAGCCGTGAATGAGGATAGCCACGCAGCACCTTTGATTACGAGCAGTAGATATAAGTCTTGTGACTGGGATCGCATGATGATTGTGTTGAATGCTGCTAAGATATGATTCTAGATTATAATACTCCTTTCACCTTGCTTTGCCTTCATGAAACTACAGCGTTTGATTTCTATATGGTGCCACACTATTCCCTCAATATTCGTACGATCATCTTCTATCACAACAGAGGCCTTAGATTGTGTTGCTAGAGGAGTTTAGTTGGTTGGCAAGAGAGGTCAGAGAGCAAACATGTTTCGAGAAATGTTGCCACTCAATAGTCTATATCGGTTTTTATGTCATCTCGTTGCGGCTATAGTAGCGACATGGCTGTCATGAAAGAGCATTGCCTCGCCTATGTAGGTAAGGCTACAACCTGAGGCTTAGGTGTTGACCAGCCTAGAATGTTGCTCGAGAGTGGTTTGAAGTCGAGAGTATAAAGAACCACGCTATAGCTGGCTGGCTTATACAAACCGTACCATTCTATCTTGGGATAAAATACGATCCCAAGATAGTGCCAAATATGCATAATTCTACGTATTGCATCACCTAACTTGCCTACGAACAATCCCTATGCTTCGACATAGCAAATTTCGTTAAAGCTTAGTTAAGCAAAGTTTATATATATTACAAGGCAATTTCGTTAAGGAAACTGCCTTGTAATATATATAAACTCTAGCGGTGACTTCATAACCACACCATTTCTTTGTAATGTAGATTTCATAGTTTTCAAGTGTAGAGTGAAGGTACTGCAACGGAAAGGACAAGGGGATATCTATTGTTTTAGAACAGGAGTATTCAGAGCGCTCTCTTGGTATCTCACGTCCCTACATTGTTTGCGAGTATGATATGATTTGTTTCTTCGTTTTGATTTGCTTCCTCCTTTGTTATTTTTTTAGAAGGCTTACTTTTTGCTGTTTGCAGTTTTTTAATTATACTGAATCTGCTTTTGGACTTAGCAGACGATGCGTTTTATGTTATGCGCACCTTTGAGTGCAATAAATAAATAAATAAATAAATAAATTTAGAGTGAAATAAATATGTAAGAGATGTGTAGGAAGCAAATTGGTAAAGAAAGCGGCAATCATGAAGAAATGCGAAAATATTGCGCAACACGGGAGTTGAGCAACTGACCTAGCACCTGTAAAGTAGCCCTCGCACTGCTGAGCCACGACTCGCATGCAGAGCCTTTCGCTGCCTCCCATATGTACAACAGCGCGCGCACGCATGCACGTGGACACGTGCTGACGGTGCGCTATTACAACCCGCCTGCAAGGGTCCGTAGCTCTTTTGGTTCAAGGACTCAGCAAAATCGAAACACGTTTTTCTACTATATGAAGGGTGGAGATTCTTGCAGTACTACCCATTTCCCTCGTTCAGATCTACGCCTGAGACCCTTTCCTGGTAAGAAAAGAAGGAAATTATGCTTACTGCGTGACTATGACTCTTCGCCCTTTTTTATGTACTTTTTTACGCCAAATTGGGCACTCTTGAAATCAAATTGGGCACTTTTCACATCAAATTAGACACTTTTCGTGTCAAAATGAACACTCTTCTAAGCTAGCTTAAGACCGTTGAAATCAAACCGAACTCTTGCAAATCGAAATGAGTATATATATATATATATATATATATATATATATATATATATATATATACTGCTGGACATAATGATGGATCCACTCAAATTTTTGTTTTTTCTTGTTTATTTAGGAGTTGTGAGCCGCTTCGAACAAAATTTCACCACAGTTACAATGTCACAGAAAGAGCAAAGATATAGCAGAAAGAACTTCTGAGTTGAAAAGAACAAACTTTATAAAATCTTTATTTTCTTCACAAAATGTTTTCCTTAAGGAGTCACAACTTCAGACTCACCAAGCAATAGAAGGTTCTACATGGTTTACAACAACAAAATTAAACAGGAACAACAATATCAGTAATCACTAAGACCTCCTCGACGTTCAATGACTTGAATTAAACGATTGGTCATACTTGAAATCAGTTTATTCATGGGGTTGCCGTCTATGGCGTGCCAGGCCTCCACAATCGCCTTTTTTAGCTCAACAGTGGTCTTAAAATTCTTATTATTCATGTAGATATAGCGCACCATAAAGAGCCCCAAATGTTTTCTACAGGATTGAGGTTTGGCGAATTGGCCGGCCAATTCAAAGTCAGAAGGTGATGATGTTGCAGTCACCCTCTAGTGCTACCACTCACATGAATCGGGGGGTTATCCTGCTGAAATATCAAATTTCGTTGTGAATTTCTCCTCCAGAAGCGAAGAAGACCATGTTCCAAAGCAAACTGGAACTGAGCCGAGTTCATCTTTTTCGGAACGAAGAGCAATGCGACTCGTCCAGTCGAACAGATGGCTACCCACACCATCACTCCACCACCACTGAAGTTGCGTTTTGAAAAGAAGAGTTTCTCCTTCCTCAGATCGTGCCAGTAGTTGCGAAACCCATCAGGTCCATCACAATTGAACTTCTTTTCATCGGACTACACAATCTGAAACAGAGAAAATAGCAGACGCTATGACACGAGAACTCCATTACCTTTGATCAGTCGGTGCTTATGTTTTGACGTGCAAAAAGAAGTCGATTTTGACGATTCGCGGCAGTAATGAATGGGGCACAGCGCATTCGTCGTCGTACGATGTGTGTGCTCTTCGAGAATATGCGTCGAACCGTTCTGGAGGAAATTTCCAGGTTGAGGTTTGCTTTGATATGAGCGGACGTCGACAACGAGTTTGATGCTACTCGCTCTATTGCTCTTCTATCTCGCTCTGTCGTGATTAGTTTTCTTCCTGTAGGCTTCGTGGCACCGTACACATCTGGATTGTTCACATACGAGTTGACAACATGATGGGAACGTCCAATTTTCTTAGCAATGCTACGGTTGCTCATGCCGCAGCCCTTCATGCCGTTAATAGAGCCTTCCTCGAAATCCGAAAGGCGAGTTCCTCTACCCATCACCGATGAAGGATGAACACGACAAGTGCAGTAACACAGTTCGGCGTAAGAAGCACTCAGAAGCGAGTTTAGCTTTTTATTACTGTGTGGATCTATCACTATGACCAGCCGCCAAACGCTGTATTCCATAAAATTGGAATTTTTCTTGAAATTCGCCATTACATATAAATGGTAATCGATATAGTGAGAATGCGGTGGATGACGCAGAGCTTCTCATCCTAATTCGTTGATTTTTCCAGCGTCCGTTTTGCACAGTGCGGTCCTGCATTGCCGTGATGGAGAACTACGCTCTTTCTGTTGACGATCGCCGGA
This sequence comes from Heligmosomoides polygyrus bakeri, assembly GCA_947359475.1. Taxonomy (NCBI): domain Eukaryota; kingdom Metazoa; phylum Nematoda; class Chromadorea; order Rhabditida; family Heligmosomidae; genus Heligmosomoides; species Heligmosomoides polygyrus. The sequence goes on along the minus strand of OX375869.1, from coordinate 23,593,004 downwards.
TACTTTTCTAATAAAGCTTGTGGTTAGTTTATTCGATCCAGTTGCTCATGATTAAGGTCTGCGTCAGCGGTCTGCCAGATTTAAGTACTTCAAAGTGGACAACTCCACCGATATTCCACCAAACACAGAGGAGTGCCTTTCTGAGATGAATATTCGGCTTCGCAGTACTTCTTGGTTGTTCAATTTTGGTAAGCCTCTGCTTTTTGCGCTTCGAATCATCTTACAAAATTCATTTTTCGTCTTCTTTGATCAGTCGATCAAGAAAAGGGTCTTAACGGTGTCACTGAAGCAGAGCGTTGCAAGACGTCGATCGGTTGGCACGGCTTTCGGCGGATAAATCATGCGGTACCCATACACCTTCTCTACATACCTTGGTGCAGATGAAAATGTATGGTTGATTTAGGTTCGCTGAGAGTACTCGAAAGTTCCTCCACTGTTTGACAAGGATTCGCCTCCATTTCTGCCATCAGCATGTCGTTGTCAAATGTTATGGGTCTTCCTGATCGAGAAGAGCAAGAGAGGTCAAAATTACCGGATTTGAACTTGGAAAACCATCGCTGGCATTTGCGAACGTCTAGTGCATCTGAATATACATCGCAGATATTTTTGGTCGCAACCGTTGCGTTACTACCTTTCCGAAATTCGAACAGCATGCAATGCCGAATATGCTCCTCTGAGATTTGCCAAGCCACTTCTCCTGAACTTGCAAGCTAACAACGAATGGTAGATTCTAAAAGAGCAAATCTCATTTACCTTAGAGTCACTTTAATGCATCTTCGAAACACACAAATCCTCTTCTTCTTCTTCTTCTACTACTACTTCTTCTTCAGCGTCTGTCCCGCAGCGGGGTCCTGGTGTCATGACGCCATCTTTCCCGATCCAGCGCTAGATCAGGGTGGACACCAGCAACCTTCAAGTCCATATGTAACGTGTCAGACCAGCGCTGCTTCGGACGCCCTCTAGGCCGCTTTCCTACCACCTCGAACTTAAGGCCTATCTTGCGGACGCTATCTTCCTTTCCACGCGGAACGCAGAACGTACCATCTTAAGCGAGCTTCGCTCATCTTGTCCGCTATCGGCGCGACACCGAACTTCTGCCGAATGACATCGTTTCGGATGCGGTCCAGACGCGTGACTCCAGCCGTCCAGCGCAGAATCTTCGTCTCCATGACGCTGAGGCGCGTTTCAACCTCCTTGGTCGCAGGCCAACACTCAACATCGCTACCGGCCGGACGACAGTTCTATATATTTTTGACTTTAAGCGCTCTGGTATCTTCCTATCGCAGAGCACGCCAGTCAACGAGCGCCACTTGGACCACGCTGCACTCACGCGTGAGTTCACTTCAATCATCAGATTGCCATCAGATGCTACTGCTGACCCCAGGTACTTAAAAACCGAAGTGCGTAGGAGCTCGATGGCGTTAACCTTGATGGAGCTGGACTCATTAACGTCCGTCGTTAGATACTCGGTCTTCTTCACGTTCAATCTGAGTTCAAAACAGTCCAAGCGATCACTCCAAGCTTGCACCTCTCGCTCGAGTTCACCTTTATTTTCGCTAGCGAGCATAACGTCATCAGCACAAAGCAGTGTCCAGGGGACTGGCTTGTGAAGATCTCGTGTAATGGCGTCCATCACGACAACAAAAAGGAGCGGGGAAAGCGCAGAACCCTGCTGCACTCCGACAGAGATGGGGAACTCCATCGAGGTTCCAGCTGCAGCTTGAACTCGACTCTTTGGACAAGAGTAGAGAATTCGCACCCACTCTATGAGCTCTTCGGGAACTCTATGACGTCGCAAGGCGTACCATATCACTTCACGCGGTGCGCGGTCAAAGGCCTTCTCCAAGTCGAGGAAGGCGATATGCACCGACTTCTGTTTCTCGCGGTGCTTCTCTATCAGGAGGCGAGTGGCGTGTATGGCATCAATGGTGCCACAGCTAGCTGCGAAACCGCACTGATTGCTGGAAAGCTGGACGATGTCACGAATTCGACCATTGACAATCCGCTCAAAGATCTTCATGCTGTGCGAGAGCAAGCGAATCGGACGGTAATTGGAGCAGTCTGCAAGACTGCCCTTTTTCTTCCAAATCGGAATCGTCGTGCTTTGGCGCCAACACTCAGGCACCTTCTTCTCCGCAACAACCTGGTTAAAGAACTGCGCCAACCACTGAGTAGGGTACCACAGCTTTGACTTCCACAGATCAGCTGCCATGCCACGTCGTCGGGCCCAGTCGCTTTGCCTGGCCTCATCTTCCTCAGAGCCGCTTCTGTCTCTTCCACGATGATCTTGTGAACAGGACCGTGGACAGGAGCCACAGAAGGGATGGCCAGGTGAGGAAATTCTATAGTGGAAATTTCTCAAAGTAATCACGCCATCGCTTCAGCGCCTTTTTGCGGTCTGTCAGATGGCCGCTCTCATCATTGATGCCAAAAAACTTTTCAATATCCTCGGTTTAGCGATGGCGGCTCTTAGCAAGTCGGTACAGATACCGCTCACCATCGCGAGACTCGAGCTTCTCGTTGACATCTCCATAATAAGTGGCTTTCGCAACAGCCACGGCCTTCTTTGCAGCTTTCTTCGCTTCTTGGTACTTCCGCCAGTTATCGGCTGTCTTTTCGCAGAGGAACACGTGATAGAGCGACTTCTTCTCTCGAACTTTTGCTTTCACGTCGTCTGTCCACAGCCACGTCTGCTTTTTGACCTTGCGTCGTCCAGGAGCCGTGATGCCGATCTCCAACCTTGCAGCTTCACGTATCGCGTCAGCAGCCTTCTTCCAAGTTTCGTCGACAGTTGTGACTGTCGGTAACCGCACGCAGAAATCACGGCCGCACCCCTCTCTCATTCGCCACCACTTGATTCTCGGTGCACCGCATGGCTCGACCTGCTTCTGCCTTGTAGGGGCGATCTTTAGGGCGCAGATTAGCGGTCGGTGCTGTGGGGCGACCGTATCATATGGCACGAACTTCTCATCTGTGACAAGACTTCGGTCGCGATCCTTCACAAGGACGAAATCTACCTGAGACTTGGAGCTCCCACTATAGTATGGGATGAGATGGGAATCGCGTTTACGAAATAGGTGTTCACTATGGTAGGTTATGCGATTCCGCACATTCAAGGTACATTCACCATCGGCGTTATGCGACCCGTAACCGAATCCACAATGACACCTGCACCCATCTTTCGTAGCGCCCACGTGTCCATTAAGGTCACCAGCGACTATGATGACATCTTTCGATGGCACGTTTGCTGCCTTCTCATCAAGCAGGCTCTAAAACTCATCTTTGGCTTGATCGGAGCAGTCAGTCTGCGGAGCATACGCAGAGAAGAAGTGATAGAATCGCTCCTTAGCGACTACAACGATCTTCAACAATCGATCGTCAAAGCGCTCGATGCTTACAATCGAGTCACGAAATCGTTGAGAAACGATGACTCCAAGTCCAGTGGTGGCCCTGGGACTTCCACATAGAACGGCCTTGAAGCCTCATGTTATGTCCCTTGACTTGCAGCAGGACCACCTCGTCTCCTGCACCGCACAGAAATCAACTCTTCTACGCTCCAGTGCTTCTGCCTACTCGTACGAGCGGCCCGTCAACGTACCCACATTCAGCGTAGCCACGCGGGTCCTGCTTCCGTTACGGGACTTTCGAACTAGCTCAGTTGCCCCTCGATGCCGTCCTCGCACCAGGGACCTCGCATACTTTTAACCCTCGCTGGGCTCTGCGAGTGCGCGTCGGCTCCCGCGGACGCCGTAGCACTATCTCGATACTCATGTAACGTCATCAACCATGTGATATGACATGGGTCTTCGTAGGCCGGCCTGTCGCAAGGGCCTGTCGCCTGCATTCGGGAGATCCTTAGCTTAGCTCGCAGAGCGAGCAGTTTCCAGTGGCACCACGTGGAGGAACGGACATCGCCACCTTCGAAATACACAAATCTGCCGACAAATAATGAGCCAAAACCGTAGTGCACAATAAAAAACGTTACTCATTGAATTACCTAATAATAACTTCTTCAGGAAACACTCTAAGAAGGTTAAAATAATTTTTTTGTCTCTGCAAAAATTTAGCACGTTTTTTTCCAACAATTTATAATCCGCTTTTCCAAATAAAATGTATGCAGCGTGTATATGACGCCGTTTAGAATTTTACAAGGCTTTACTTCTAAAGAAAAAATATTGGCCTAGTTTTGAAGGTAAGGAATAAGCAACTTTGAGTATATTAAAATAAGATTACGGTTTACACTCGTCCACGACGTCGCGATTTTCCCTTCATTGATAGCAAAAATTGAGTGGCATCATATAGAAACTACTCAACGGTGCAACGAAACAATTGCAGAAAACAGTTGCAAAAAACACAGCGTAAATTCTATATAACTTGTTAGTCTCAACTAGAATTCACGCTGTAAATCAAATGAAAATCTAGGTGGAAGCATGGCGCGAGCCGCTATTGTAATTCGCTCAAAAATTGCTGCTTCCTTGCACTTTAACCCCTTCACCGCAATATGCTTTCTCGTCTGCCCCTAGGACCCTAATTTTAATCGCCAAATATTTTGACGGATAAAACTACACCGATAATCTACATCACCTATTAAATAGTCAATTAATAATAATGGAAAAAAGAACCGCTCAACTAAATATTGCTAGGTTCTAGGATGACGTGAAGTTGTCATATGTGGTAAATGAGCATTGTTCGACGTTATCATGAAGGGGGACAACTACTTCTAGAAAATTCGTGAGACAGAGACGAATTCAATGCCAATGAAATTCCGTCTTTCAACTCCACTATATATTTTGTCGTCATATTCCAGCGGAGTGGGGTATATCTTTCCATCCTGGTTCTTCAACGGGCCCACTTTCGCAATATGAGAACGCGCGCTGTAATAGAGAAGATGGGGAAGAGGTTCCCAGAGATTCTGCTCGGTATTCTAAACCTGAAGGCTTCGTTTTGAACTCATTTCGAGGCAGTGAGCGTATGCTCTGCTCTCCCACCAACCCTCCCTTGTCGTTACACTAGTGAGCCACGGGTCGCGGCATGAAATTCAGGCACACGCAGCTCCATAATGAAATCGTGCATGGGCCTGTTCACAGTCCATGACAGTAGCGATTAGAGCGGCTGAATCGACAGTGCAGAGCATACGATTCGAATAATCGCGACCGCCAAACAAAAATCGATATGTGCACTATTTATGTCCGTTGGCGGGTGTCGCACGACTACGAACATGTAACTATAACAACAACAACAGATAGCATATAACTATGACATGTCCCGCGGGAGCTTCCTCGGACGGGCGGAAATCGCGCCGGGACCCGCGCCGCGCCACTCGACGCGGCCCGCCACACCCGCCGTCCGCGTATCGCCGATGATAGACGACGGGGGGCTGTCATACTTCCCGCCCGCGGGAGGGCAGCTGTCCCGCGGAGTTCGGCGCGGGAAACGCGCTCCGATGCGATGCTAGCCGCCCCGGGACGACGACGACCGTCCGCGGTGCACCGTCCGTCCACGGACGTCCCGCGGAAGCTCCCGCGGGAGTATAACAGGGGCCATACTAGGGCAAATGGGGGTGGCATAGAGGATAAAAGATAAAGGACGGCGTTAATCAATCACTTTTGGGAGACGCCACGCACTTTACTTCTGCATGACGTGGAGACCATCGAATGCGTATTTGGCCACACAACGACTCACGGTGACCGGTTGATGAACAAGTCAGCGCTTTATCCTTTCCAAACGTACCAATTCAGTGGCCTCGAAACGATGAAGGACTTGGATGATCTAGACGGGAAACCCACACTAGGAACCTTGACTCAGGATGCTCGCGACAGCCGACTCCTCGGCGCTATTGTACTTTACGGACTCCAGAGGACGAGGAGAGGTCGAAAAATATTTTTTCGCCCAAACCTCGTCCAAGGGGTTATTTGGGGTGCTGATCACGAATCTGAGATCCGTTTCTTGTTTTACGCTGGAGTACGGTAGATTACGGTACATACCGGTGAATTTGGTGGTTCACCAACGGATGCGTCTGTAGCGAATTGTAATAAGTGTTTATTACTTTACAACTATCAGAGCACAACCCAAACAATAACTCACAGCGGTTTATATAAGGAATTCCTAGAGGAGGAGCATAGAAGCATGACATATATTGCTCAGCTCAGGTTGATAACCGCTAGACTTAAAAGGGTGTACCGCGGCTAGAGTGTAGTATTTGTGCATTATCTTATTTACCTTCTTGCGGTATCGTTAGGTCATACCTGTGGATGTTATGCAACGATGCTTATCTTATATTGTTAACCTAAATGTGTTATCATTCATTCCTATTTGTTCTATATTATGATGTAATAAGACTTCACATTTATAGATGTAAACCCTAGTTGGGTATTCACAACACTGGGGCGAGGGGCAAGTAGCGGTAGCGATAAAAGATCATTATAGCGCCGAGGAAGCGAGAGAAGATTGATGAACGTAATAGGACAGATAAACAATACAAGAATAGAGGGCAACAATTATGCGAAGTGGATAGAAAGTTCAATGAATCTCCCTCTTGTGTGAAGTTGATGTGCAGCATTTGAAGTTGGTAGTTTTCCTTCTGGCACGTCGTTTCCTTGAGGAACTTCGTATTCGTTGCTCGTTTATCCAATTGATTATGCCATGGTTTTCATTAACGCATGGTGACGTGGCGATTCTTATATGATCACCTCGGCGAAGCTGCTCTAACCCGACGGCTTCAGTAACATGTGGACAGCTGATGAGTTCATGATTACTACTCGTCAAAATCTTCGTTCGCTTCTTGGTTTTCGGTAGTGCGTTAGTGTTGCAATTTATGGAATTCAGATTCATAGCCTCCTTGGCGCTTGGTTTCTTCGTCCCTTCGGTATTCTGCTTTACGAAATTGCGTGGACGTTGAATCGCAAGTAAATCGTGTCCATTTCCAGTGACGATCTGCAGTTTTGAATTGGGAACACTGTCATGCTCAAATCGGATGCTTCGTCTCCGTTCGTTGTGAAGTTTGAAGCTATCGCCTTCTCGAAACCTTGGTCTCAAATGTTGCTCTGAGCCAATGTATTTGCCTTCTGAAGATATTATTGCTTCTACTGCGAGAAATACGCTGCATTGAGTTCTTGGACTTTTCTTTGCAGAGCTGTCTGTGCCACTGACACCGGATATTGTGTAGCCAAAAATGGTAGGGTGAGAACCAAACCAGACGGCAGCTTCAATATAGGAGTGTCGTGAAGGATGATCTGATTCAAGAGATCCTGTCCAACTATTATGTCTGGAGAGGACGTCGTAGGAGCAAGACTTCTCTGGGCAATAGAAAGCTTCTTCTTTCTGATGAACGCCTTGTCTTCTGATGATAGCTTTGCGGTACTTGACGACGCGGTCAGTATTTCTTTGGTGAAGACTGACACTCGCTTTAGCTTCATGCCTGAGCGAATGTTCTTCAGAGTAATGTGAACTTCCGTGGATTCGAAAGTTTCTTGGAGCTCTCCCATTCCTGTCGTTGTGAATGAATTTGAGTCCTTAGTTGGAAGTTGCAGCTCTTCTCGAAGTTTCTTCTTTATAAAACTTCTTTGAGCTCCAGAGTCGAGGAGGACAGTTACCGGTTGATAGTCCACCTCTGACTCGTTGAATATCAATGCGGAGGCCATTTGTAGCACGCATTGATTGACAATCGGTTGTTTTGAACCGATGAGGCTTCCAGGTGAAACTTTGAAATGAGCTGCTCCACACCGGTTCGATCTTTTAGTGCCACTTTCGTGTCGCATGGTGCGGCTGTTTTTCGGCCGCAGTATAACCTTCACTGCTCCTTGATGGACTACTGTTGGAGGTTGGTTTTGCCTATGCCTTTGTCCGCATGAACGGTTTTTTGCTCCGGGTGCGCTTGAGGTGCAGAGAGAAGAATGGTGGTCCTCTCGACATCTTGGACAGGGACCAAAGATTTTGCAGGATTTTGAGTTGTGCCCTTCCCTAAAGCATTTCCAGCAAAGCTTTCGTTGGCTGACTTCGTTTCTGCGTTCCTCAGGAGTTGAGAACGCAGTGCAGTACTGTGGCGGGTGGACTTCACCACAAAGGCATAGAGGCAATGTCCTCCGATGCGAGCGCAGCTCGATCTGTCGTGACTCGTTTTGTCTTGAAAACCGGTCGTTGTCAGTATCGTGGGGATACGTTCCGAATAAGGTCGCCGTTGTGAGCTCCGTTGTTTCTTGGAGAGTGATGATCTCGTCAATGGCTTCCGTAATATCTTTGACTTCGAAGGATATACCGGCAACGGTTTCTTTCCTTATCACAGTGCTACAGATGTGTTCCGTAAATTTTGAGAGGATCATGCGGCGCCATACTCGGTCCGCATTGAGTGATACACCTGTTTGTTCCAGGTGTATGATTCGTGAGGTAATGGCGAGTAGGGTGTCCCGACAACTCCTGGGCGTATCGTGAGCACGCGGAATTTTTTCGATCTCGTTTATGAGAATATCAGCTATACTTGCCGGCCTGTCGTACTGCTTCTCGAGGATGTTGACGGCCCCGTAGTACTTGTCCCCTATCACGGGTACGTAGGTGATGGATGCTGCAGCTTCGCCTTTGAGAGCCTGCTTCAAGAACAGGAACTTTTCTTGGTCAGTTAAACTGGCATCATTGTGTATAAGTGCCTGGAATACCGACCAGAACGCGTTGAACTCTCTGAAGTCCCCTGAGACGGTTGGAACCTCGAGAAGAGGTCGCCTGAGCGCGACATTGCGTGCTTGTGAAGGCGCTACCTCACCTGCTGATTCGTAATTATTTCCACTATTGCCAGTAGCCGGCTGTTCACAGCTGGCGGTTTCCTGACAGCTGGCTATTAGGATGGCTTGTTGAGACAGTTCATCCTTTTTGAAATCCACTTTGTTCTGCCAACGCATGACCGTGATGTCAAGCTCGTATGACTCTGCTTGTAGGTAGTCGTCCAAATCCGTCATGAGATTTTCACGCTCTTTTTTGGTAGGTCGTGAGTTTATTGTCTCAATTGCTTCCTTTAAGCAGTTGTCGTGGTACTGCTTGTTGCTCATTACCGTTCTCATCAGGTAGTTTAGCTGTGCTGTCTTTTCTCTGATGTACTCCTCACAATCATTCCTTTCTTCCGGGAACGCGAATGGCTGGTCCAGACGGTTTACTTCTGCCTCGCTTGCCTTAATAAGTCCGCAAGCATTCGTCATTTTTGTCTTGTAAACCTGAATTTCTGCCATCTTTGTTGCTTCCGGCGCGTCGTCCCAAAGTTTATCAGTAAACTTTGAATTTTACTTCGTGAGGTCCGAAGTAGAAGTCTCTTCCTGCCACGCGGGACTTTTCGCTGCTCTTCTGGCTTCCTCAGGTGGGGTAGGCGCAGTTGGCGAACGTTTCGCTAAGTTCTCTCGGCTCCTCAGGTGAGGTATAACCAATGAAAACTGTCGTTTTTTATCTTTTTTCAATGAAATGGAAAAAAGAATTTATTTGCTTCCTGGTTTTTCGCGAGAAAAAGCTAAAGGAAGGCTTTCAAAGCACCCCTGGTTCCCTGAAGGAACGCTTAATGGAGTTCTTTTTCGAAGAATTTGTTTCCCTAGCGGTGGAAACAAAACTCAATCGCTTCCTGGATCCTACTGAAGAAAAGCCGTAGGAAGACTTGAAAAGATTTCCTGGTTCCCAGAAGGAACGCTTATGGAATTCTTTTTAAAGAGAAACCTGTTTCCCTAGCGGTGGAAACAAAGGTTGATTGCTTCCTGAGTTCTCCTGAAGAGAACGCCGGGGGAAGTCTTCTAAGATCTCCTGGTTCCCTGAAGGAACGCTTAATGGAGTTCTTTTTTGACGAATTTGTTTCCCTAGCGGTGGAAACAAAATTCAATCGCTTCCTGGATTCTCCTGAAGAGAAGCCGTAGGCAGACTTGAAAAGATTTCCTGGTTCCCTGAAGGAACGCTTATGGAATTCTTTTTTGAAGATTTTGTTTCCCTAGCGGTGGAAACAAAAAAAAATCAATCGCTTCCTGGATTCTCCTGAAGAGAAGCCGTTGGATGACTTGAAAAGATTTCTTGGTCCCCTGAAGGAACGCTTATTGAGCTCTTTTAAAGAGAACCCTGTTTCCCTAGCGGTGGAAACAAAGGTTGATCGCTTCCTGGGTTCTCCTGAAGAGAACGCCGGGGGAAGTCTTCTAAGATCTCCTGGTTCCCTGAAGGAACGCTTATCGGAGTTCTTATTTGCCGTCTGTCTCTCACTGGGAGAGCTAGCGCAGAGGCAATTGGCGTGGGTTTGAAACCACGGTCGATGCACCAATTTGGTGGTTCACCAACGGATGCGTCTGTAGCGAATTGTAATAAGTGTTTATTACTTTACAACTATCAGAGCACAACACAAACAATAACTCACAGCGGTTTATATAAGGAATTCCTAGAGGAGGAGCATAGAAGCATGACATATATTGCTCAGCTCAGGTTGATAACCGCTAGACTTAAAAGGGTGTACCGCGGCTAGAGTGTAGTATTTGTGCATTATCTTATTTACCTTCTTGCGGTATCGTTAGGTCATACCTGTGGATGTTATGCAACGATGCTTATCTTATATTGTTAACCTAAATGTGTGGTTTGGGCGCAATCGGTGACCATTACCTTACTCACCGGTACCCACCGTAACCTACCGTACTCCAGCGTAAAACGAAAAACGGATGTCAGATTCGTGATCAACATCCCAAATAACCCCATAGGCGAAGTTTGGGCGAAATCGGTGATTATGACCTCGATAGCCTTAGTCACCCGTACCTACCGTAACCTGCCGTAATCGGCCGAAATTTCAAAAACGGAAGTCAGATTCGTGATCAGCATCCCAAATAACCCCCCTGGACGAGGTTTGGGCGAAAAAATTTTTTCGACCTCTCCTCGTCCTCTGGAGTCCCGAAAGTACAATAGTGCCGACTCCTCCCCGGACTACGCTGCCGCCGTCATAGGTTTGGCATGGAATCCACTAATATGTAAGCGTTGCAGTGATCCCGCCACGAAGAATAAAAATTGAAATCTCCATTCGGAAGATTTTTTGCGTTGGTGACCTGGAGCCGCCTTACTGGAGCATTACAAGATTTTAAAACGGATACACAAAAGGAAAAGTGGGCACAATACGTGTTAGAGGGAGGGGGCGAGACCTGTCGTGACGGCTGCTTTCCTTACTCCTTTTTCTGACTATTTTTTTTCAAAATTTTCAATTTTTCCTTTTCTGACTATTTTCAAATTCCTCTCAAATTCAAATTATTAGGAAATCCCAAAGCTGAAGTTGACCATAGCAAATTAAGCGTAGTGCGCTAGATGTGCTGGTCTCCCGTCATCGAAGAAATCCACGTCTAGAGAAGACTCTCCCCCTCCCCCCCCCCCCCCCCCCAACACGCACAGCGCCGGACATGGGTGCTACACTAATTCGGGACCTTGAAACGGTTGACGGGCAACTCGGCCCCGCTCGTCCCCGCCGCTGCTGAGTCACGTCGATTTGCAGCGCGTCTGCCACCTCTCGCTGCCTCTCCGCTATTTCGCGCGCATCTACCGTCTCGCGTGGGAACATGCTATTTCTTGGGCGACTTGCACGACCGGCGTCTCATCACAGCGTGATATTCATTTGTATGAACGATAGAATCGAACAAACCCCTGTTTCGCAGAGTACGGAAACAATGATACCGTAAAACAACAGCCTAAAACACGTTCAACATTGCTGCAAAGAGCATCGTAAAAAATGTATAGGAGGCAGCCAAACCATTAACGAGAAGTGAAGAGAACCATGAAAACGACGGTCGTGTGATAGTCGAAGAGATCATGCGTACCATAATAGCAACGTATTTTGCAACGGAAGAAAGTTAGATGAAATCACTTCAAGAGCACAGAAAGAACGGTGTCGAACAACTAGACCAAATTTAGACTGTCTAGTTCTTCGTCTTCGGGGCCGTACTGGCCTTAGTTCCAAACGTTATATTTCCACACGAATCGTACTGTTGGTGATATCACTGAGGAAATACACTGACCCAGCCACAACCTTCACCGAGTTTCTGCAGGTTGTCTAGGAACATGTCTGAGACTTGTCTTTTGCTTGAGACAAATATTTCAGAACACTCCTTACCAAAGCGTTTAAAGTACAAATGGCACATACGAATAAAAACAACTGCATCGTGTGAAGCATGAGATTTCATTTGTGAGCAAGCATATACCTGAATGCAAAGGCAAGTGTGCTAACAGTTTCCTCAGGGAATGGGCAGGATAACATGAGTAGGGTTCTTCAGAGGAGTACAACGAGGGGACGGGGCACATTGAGAGCTAACTAGTGGGCAAGGTTGCTGGCTAAGGTATCAAGGTGGTCCTTACACTCTCTTGTGGTAGGTGGACGACCAGCCGCCTGGAGGAACTGTCTGAAGCGTCTCATTTCATCGTGTATTTCATTTTGCCTGCAGGCTTCGCGACTTCGGATATATCTGGTCGCCATTTCCCCATTTGCTATAGGCAGGATCTGAGATTTGGCCATAGTTAACTCCTGTCGTGACAGCTGCTTTCCTTACTCCTTTTTCTGACTATTTTTTTTCAAAATTTTCAATTTTTCCTTTTCTGACTATTTTCAAATTCCTTTCAAATTCAAATTATTAGGAAATCCCAAAACTGAAGTTGACCATAGCAAATTAAGCGTAGTGCGCTAGATGTGCTGGTCTCCCGTCATCGAAGAAATCCACGTCTAGAGAAGACTCTCCCCCTCCCTCCCCCCCCAACACGCACAGCGCCGGACATGGGTGCTACACTAATTCGGGACCTTGAAACACTGAACGACATACTATGTGCAGCATACGGAGCAGAGAGCCTTGCAAAAGCATAGCATCACGATTGCCGATGGGTTTGTCGTTCACTGTTCCATTCCCGACTTTCAGTTTTCGCTGTTTTGTTCAAGCACACGAAGTCAAAGCACATGAAAAGTCGGGAAACGCGAACAGACTAAGCAGAAAATACGAGAGAATCTGAATAAGATGAGGCCACCCGAACGCACCACACCATCAGCAAGCACTTCCAATCGATTGAAATACGCAATGCGGGGCCCCGCAACGACCACTCAATATCGTAAGAAGAATACGTGGCAGGAAACTCGTCCCTACCTCTGTTCGTCGAGTTTACTGCTGCGTGGGTTTGCGGAGGTAGTGACGAGTTTAATGTTGAACTAACGAGTCTCTCGCAGTATCAGGAGGCCTTCGCTTCACCACAGGAGCGGTATTTCCAACCCAATGTGACGTAATTCTTGGTAATAATTCCATCACTTCTTCTCCTTTGGGTCCCTTCGCAATTTTGCGCTCGCTTTCTTCGAGTATGGCTTGCCTCACTTGTGTCACCACTTATAATCGAATTGCCCTAGCACCAAGGACGTCTCCGCACGTCTCTGTCTCGTGCCAGAGGAGCCCGGTGCTTCGTCCCACTCGAGGGAGACTAAGTGTGTAAAACCTCCCATTCAGGGGTTTGACGAAGAAGCACGACACACGCGTTCTATGCTCGACCTGGTGTTTTTAAATATTCCGTTCAATCCAATTAGGTCTAAACTTCGTCTAGCGAAACGAGACTGGAGCCGTCTAGTTTTCAACGGATTTCTGGTGACACTGTCTCTGGTCCTCGAATGTCGACGAACCTCGAAACTCTGTAGAGCGCTCACCTGAGTCGCCGTGCAAATTATTCAAATTGAAAGGTGCCTTGTAAGTATCCGGAGATGGTAGCAAACGAAAAATAAGGTCTAACAAAAGGATAAAGGACGGCGTTACTCAATCTTTTTTGGGGTGCGCCACGCATTTTACTTCAACGTGATGTTGTGGAGACGATTTGAATGCGTATTTGATCATACAATGATATGCTACTCAGCGCTCTACAAACAAGTCACCGACACCGGACGAATGGAAGGCTTGGTTGGCCTAGCCCGAAAATCCGAACCAGGAATATCGGGTGGACACGACAGCCGGCGCCTCCTCCGACCGCGCTACATTCGCAAAAAAGAAGTTTCATCGACATTTATTCTTCGAATACGACAACGGGTACGTCAGCTCCCCTTCTGCATTCAATCGGTGGCAGAGATGAGTGCTTCTTTCTCGAGGCACACTCCACACACGTTTATCACAAGCCAACCTGAAAAAGAATACGTTATTGCCTTTTCTGGAAGGACAACCGTCTGCAGATTCGTCCATGGTGCACCTTCCTTCTTGCTTGAAAGATCAGTGTCAATCAATGCCTATCATCATCATTTTCAGTAGCGTTTGTCGGGGTCCGCTCTTCTGGTCTGGTGACGCCATTTCTCCCGATCAAATGCTTGATCGGGATGCACACCAGCTATCTTTAAGTCCAAGTGCAACGTGTCTAGCCAACGTTGCTTGGGGCGTCCTCCGGGCCGTTTTCCAGGGACTTCAAGATTAAGGCCAATCTTACAGACGATGTCGTCGTTAGCGCGAAGGATGCGGCCATACCGTCGTGGACGAGCTTCGCGCAACTTGCCGGCTATCGGGACAACACCGAACCTCTGTCGTATGGTGTCGAACGCGGTCCGATCGCGTTACTCTAGCCGTCCACCTTAACATCTTCGTCTCCATTACACTGAGGCGGCTTTCAATTTCCTTCGCCACGGGCCAGCACTCAGCACCGTACGTCGCTACTGAGCGGACGACTGTTCTATAAACCTTCGACTTGAGGTACTCGGGTATTGTGTTATCGCAGAGAACCCCAGTCAACGACCGCCATTTGGACCAGGCTGCACTTACGCGCGCACTCACCTCCAACTTTAGGCTGCCATCGAGCGTAACTGTTGATCCGAGATACTTGAAGGATGTGACTCGTGAAAGCTCGGTACCATTTATCTTAATAGATCCGTGCTCATCCACATCCGTCGTCAAGTACTCCGTCTTTTTGAGGATTAGCTTGAGTCCGAACAATGCCAAGCGATCGCACCATTCCTGTGCCTGTCGCTCGAGCTCTGCTTTGTCTTCACATGCAAGCATGACGTCATCGGCATACAGCAACGTCCAAGGAGCTGCCTTTTGGAGATCTCGTGTAATTGCATCCATGACGACCACGAAGAGCAGTGGGGATAGCGCAGAGCCCTGGTGCACTCCGACAGAGATCGGAAACTCCATCGAGGTACCCGCTGGTGCTCGTACTCGGCTTATTGGGCACGAGTAGAGGATGCGCACCCACTCAATAAGCTCTTCAGAGACGCCGTGTCCTCGCAAAGCGTACCATATGACATCTCGCGGGAAGTCCAGGAAGGCAAAATGCACCGGTTTCTGTTTCTCGCGGTGCTTCTCTAGGAGAAGACGAACGGCGTGTATGGCATCAACCGTCCCACAGCCGGCAACGAAACCACACTGATTATTGGAAAGCTGGACGACATCCCGGATACGTCTATCGACAATTCGCTCAAAGACTTTCATTATACCGAACTGGAGTTCGATATTCTTTGTAATTTGAAGGTTCTATGAGTCGTATAGAGGAAATGTTGATGTTCGCGATGTTCTGTATGTTTTGAGATATAGGTTGCTGAGGAGCGCTGGCATGCGTTATCAGATGAAGCGCAGCATAAAAGCGACTGCCATAACATTCTCTGTTTCACTCTCCTCATCTATCTGCTCTCAGCACGGACACGGGCTCTCCCCGCTCATTTAACCCACGGACACCGTCGACTAGTAAGTAGGGCCTTAGGCTTATCTTAGGTTTAGCATTTTTTGTATATCGCTAATATGTAGTATTTCTTATCGTATATGTGTATAATGGAGTATTTTTAATATTATAAAGGTTTAATTACCCAAGTTTGAGGTATACGGCAAGAGCCCGCGTGGCAACACAAAGTCTTCGTCAACCTCAAGCAGCCCCCAGCACAAGTGGTGCATCGGCCGTACTGAACGAAACCGGAGTCAAGCCGTGAATCAAACGACTACGACAGGTACGCTACATTCTCTGCCTACCTGTCACGGCCACAGACTAATCTGTCTATCGTCTATCCGGAACCCTGGCATGCTCTGTTGCACCCCTGCATCTCTTTTTTCTGGGATTAATATTTTCACTATGGCTGCTACCTTTCGAGTTTTCAAAGCACTTCTTACTAAACGGACTAAAGCTGCACATGACTGGCTAGAACAGAGTATGACGCTGCTTGGGGAAATACCACCGTCTGATCCTGAAAAAAGGGAACGTTGTCGGGAAATTCGCCTAACACTCAGGAGTTGTAAGGATCATATCGATCTTTTGGAGTCGTCTATGTTGAAACTGGCCAATGCCTTCGAGGAGCCGTCGGAGGAAGACGACAAACAACTATACAAATATATGGAGGACGCTCAAGAGCTTATCATGAAACTTCACAAATCCCAGTCTGACCTAGAAAAAACCATGGATAACTGCTCCTCTCGCGAAGTAGAAACGGAACACGGTCAACGGGGTACTTCAATGGAGGAAATGTCTTCGCTTGCAGCAAGCAAACTTCAACAGATACCCATCCCGATCTTCACAGGAAAACGATGGGACTGGGACAATTTCTGGGCGCTTTTTCAAGCCAATGTACATAACCAGAACTTGACAAACCTCCAGAAGTTCAACTACTTACTGTCATCATTGAAGGGAGAAGCGCGTCAATCCATTTCTCGGTTTCACGTAACTTCCTCCAACTACGAAAAAGCCATCGACCACTTACAAAAACGATACGGTAACAAGGACGGAATTGTTATGGAGCTGAACAAAAATCTAAGTTATTGTGCTGCACGAGGACCTAGCACTGCAGATCAGAGACACCTTTTTGATAGGTTATCTGCGCTAGCATCGCAGCTGAAAGAGCACGGCGAGAACTTAGATAATCAGCTCACAATCCAAACATTTCTGCACAAATTCCACGGGCGTATACAGAAGATAGCGATGGAGCAACGGCTCCAACCCAATGGACATAACTCCGTCGAGTGGACGCTGGATAAATGGCTCAATACCATTGACAACATCATCATACAAAAGGAAATTCTCAAGGATATGCTCGCTACAAATACCGAAGCAAGAAAGAGAAGCCCAGTGAGAGAAAAATGGAAGGGGGCCGCTAATTGCGAATGCTGTGGGGACAGGGGACACAAATGGAACTTTTGCCCCAAAATCCCCTCACCGCAGGCACGTAAATCATTCCTTGTCGATACGAGGAGGTGCCTGATCTACGTCCCACTCCGCATCCTCCTGCTCCAGTGGAAATTGCCGAAGATGTGGCGGAAAGCACCACACGGCTATCTGCTATAAAAGCACGGTACCGGGCAAGAGCGCGAGGGCAGAACCACCGCAACTTCACAACGGCCATCTCAAGCGCCAAGAGAACAAAGGATAACGACGTTCTCACAGCAAAAGCGCGGAGCAGCCAGACGTCCCACCACAGCAGGACGACCCATTAACGCTTCAAGACAACACGCTGTTACATCAGAAGCTACAGAACAAGACATTTCCAACGACGACAAGGCAAAAGTACTTCATTTGAATGAATATCAACAGGGGGAGAATTCCACTCGTAAAAAGGTTATCCTGTTGGCAGGCTCCACTCAGGCACTTGAGAGAGTTCAACACCAAATCAGACTGCACAAAAACGACTTTCTGACGGGAAGTATTGAGCAGGCAGACTTGGATCAAGACGACCTCGAATTCATCGCGAAGCAAGGCATCGTTCTGTCCCTACCAACGAAGCAGCAACTTCTTCATCCTCAGATACTGCTGGGATGTGACTAAAGGATAAAGGATAAAGGACGGCGTTACTCAATCCCTTCTGGGATGCGCCAGCGCATTCTACTTCTACGGGATGTCGTGGAGGCGACATGAATGCGTATTTGGCCATACAATGACTTGCGGTGGCCAGCCGATGAACAAGTCAGCGCTTTATCCTTCCCAGACAAGTCTGGTACCAATTCACCGACCCCGGAGGGATGGAAGGCTTGGTTGGCCTGGGCGGGAAATCCGAACCAGAAACCTGGAATCGGGTGCACGCGGCAGTCGCGCCTCCTCCAACTGCGCTACACACGCCCGGGATGTGACTACCTATGGAATTTCCTCTTGCCGATGGGTCGACTTACTCTTCCATCAGGACTAATGCTAATACCGACCAAATTCGGATACATTATTAGCGGTCAACAGGCAACTGGTAGCTGTAAGGCAAGATCAGTGCTTACTACTTTGGAAGCAAACTCCGAGAAGGAGATGTGGGACCGATACTGGTCCCTTGAGTCATCAGGCACAGAGGAGTACACGGGAAGCCAACGCACGGAAACTGAGCTAATCAACGATGCGATTCTGCAAAATTTCAAAGGAACAACTCAGCGCCGTGACGATGGCTACTACGTCCGGCTACCTTGGAAAGAAACACACCCTACGTTGCCCGACAACAAGATGTTGGCACTGAAGCGACTTCATAAAGTCCTCGAGATGTACGATGAGGATACCTTGCGAAAGTACGACAACATCTTCCGTGAGCAGTACGACAACGGAGTCATAGAGGAAGTGTCATCTGACAGTGCATACGGTGAAGGGGTTATCCACTATCTGCCGCACCAAGCGGTCATCACACCTCGTAAAGAGACCACAAAAATGAGAATAGTCTTCGACGCCTCCGCTCATTACAAAGACTCCCCTTGCCTTAATGACGTCCTTCATCAAGGGCCACTATTACTGCCGGATTTCGTAGGAATGCTACTGCGATTTCGAACACATATAATCGCAGTCATCTCAGACGTCGAGAAGGCGTTTTTACAAGTGCGTCTACAGGAAATCGATCGTGATGCAACCCGATGTCTATGGGTTCGTAGCATCAGCCTTCCACCATCATCGGATAATATCATCACCTACCGATTCACGAGAGTTACATTTGGACTTAATACTTCACCATTTCTACTTGGAGCAGCGATCAATTTTCACCTCGACCAATTCGGACCCCAAAATGAAATGGCGGCAGAAATCAAGCGAAACCTGTACGTCGATAACCTTATATACGGCGCACGGACTCCAGGAGAAGCACGGAAAAAGTATGACCAGTCCAAGGAAATATTCAAAGGACTAAATATGAATTTACGAGAATTCATGTCAAACTGTGATGAGTTCAACAACTCGGTCAAGGATGCCGATCTTTCGAAAAACCATCGCCCCAAGGTACTAGGAATACCGTGGATCGCGAATACGGACAAAATTATCCTGAAAGGCACGATGACTTCTTCAAAAAAGTGCACTAAGCGGACGGTATCGCAGCAGATCGCCTCCGTGTTCGACCCAATAGGACTTCTTGTCCCACTACTACTTCCAGCCAAGGTTTCTATACAGTCCCTATGGAGAGACGAGTTCACTTGGGACGAACCACTACCAAATAACCTTCAAGAACAATGGAGGGTCCTTTCCGGGCAAATATCCACCTTCTACAAAGAGATTGATAGAAGGATTCTACGAAACGACAACTGCTTGAAATTGTTCGCCTTTTCCGATGCCAGCCAGTTTGCAATGGCAACGTGCGTCTACATTGCTTCCACGGGCAACCCTCAATTAGTTATGGCAAAGTCCAAACTGCCATCATTGAAGACTTCGATTACCATTCCAAAGTTGGAAATGAATGCGCTGACATTGAGTGCTAGAGTAACGAACTTCGTATACAATGCATTGGAGCCGATCTGCAAAATCAAGGAAATCGTCTTCTTTACCGACTCCGAAATAGCACTTGCATGGGTGAAAACTCCTCCAACGCGAAAAGTCGCCGGAACTCTAGTCATCAACCGCCTAAAGGAAATAGGAAAGATAGTCCATGAGCTTAAATCAAAAGGCATACATTGTGTGTTTCGCTATATCTCCACGAAGGAAAATCCTGCTGATTGTGGCACGAGAGGAGTTCCGTCAGACGTTCTATACAGTCACTTTTGGTGGACCGGACCGCAGATAATAAGAGATTTCGATTCGTTACGACACGCCGACAATGTCTTCCTACCTTCTCAACTCGGAGAAGACAAAGAAGAAATTTTGACACCAGTCGTGATAGCTGCTCTAATGACTAAACAAGAAAGGGAACAGAACTCGAATACGCTATTCCGCTTATCCCGATTCAAATCACTATATAAGGCACAGAGAGTTGTTGCCTATATGATGAGATTCATTAAACGAGCGATACGTAACCTATCGGAATCGAGAAAGGAGGTCATTACACGGAATATACCTGCACTTCAATTTGCTACTTCAACTTGTGAATTGACAGGAGCAGAATTGCGGATAGCCAGAAAATACATAATCCGAGACCACCAAGCCCACTTTGTGATGGAAGATCGAATCAAATCTCAGAAGAATCTCAATATCCAAGAAGGTGAGGACGGATTGCTACGATGTTTCGGTCGTCTTCAACGTGCGGACATATCCATCCCATCACGCACTCCAATATTCATAACGCCTAAAACGGCGCTAGCTAGACTAATCATTCTGGAAGCACACGGGCAATATCATCGCGGCGTCACTCACACGATGTCGACGGTACGTGAAAGATACTGGATTCCGAGGCTGCGACAACAAATTCGCTCAATAATACGGAAGTGCATCCCTTGTCAGAAACTCAATGGCTTACCATACCGGTATCCTAACATGGATGCTCTTCCGCGCACTCGAGTTCAGCGCTCTCGTCCATTTGAACACATCGGATTGGACTACTTTGGACCGATCACTGTAACAGGAACCAAGGAAGAACGATCAAAGGCCTACGGATGTATCCTTACATGCCGTACGACGCGGCTGATTCACCTTGAACTCGTCGAAAACATGACGACTGAGTCCTTTCTTAACGCCCTTCGTCGATTCTTTGCCAGACGTGGAGTACCGACATCAATAACGAGCGATAATGCTCCCACATTCTTGGGAGAGCAAATTCTACTGGATACCATCAAACGTGTACACGAGGACCAAACGTTGGAGAGCAAGATTGCACGCAGGGAGATTGAATGGATCCATATCACGCCTTACGCACCGTGGCAGGGTGGATTTTATGAAAGGTTGATACGATCCATCAAGCACTCGCTGTACAAGGCTCTAGGAAACCAAATTGTATCACTCGATGTACTAAGAACTATGCTCGTCGAGATTGAGGCAGTATTAAACTCACGGCCTCTGACGTACCAAGAAGAACAATGGGAGCAACAGCCAATTCTTCGTCCAATTGACTTTCTGCAAAGAAACATAGTCCTCGATTACCCTCTCGAGCACCTAGGAGAAGAAAGCGATCAGACCTATCACACTCCAGAAGAAGCTCAACAGCTTGCCACCCAACGACAAGTAGAAGCTGCGCTGAAGTCATCAGTGAAACTGGTAACGGACTTCTGGAAGATCTGGAGCTCACAGTACCTCACAGGACTAAGGGAGCACCATAAAGTACACATGGACAACAAAAGAGGCACGAACATACTCCCTCATGAGGGAGAGGTAGTCTTGCTGTGTGATCCATTCCAACCTCGAAATACATGGAAGATCGGTCGATTCGTAGAACTGGATTCGAATATGCCAAACAAGACAAGAGAAGCAGTTGTGGAGCTGCCAAACAAATCTCGCGTTCGACGTCCAGTGAACAAACTGCTACCACCTGAGATCACAGCCTACATGAACAAGGACTCTTCACGTCAAATCTTCACAACTGATCCTTCTTCTTCGCCACCACCCTCCCCACCTTCCCCGTATAACCTCCGCAAGCGTAAAGCAGTTCAGTATAAGGAATACGACAGCGACAGCGAAACTGAAAGCGGAAGATCAAACAGTCACCAGAACTTTCGCCTCAACTTCGTCAAGAAACTTCCACTTATCCTGACGATACTGCTCTTTTTCTTCTCAACCACATACGCACTTCCGGACTTCAATGATACTCACTACCTACACTGTACAACGGGTGGAGTCATTCTCACGCAAAATTCCGGACAAGCCTATGAAATCTGCGCAGACGATTACTGCCTGTCGTACAGTACCCCAGGAAACAAGGAACACGTACAGTTTCCACCGCATGTTACTCTTCATGATCACGTGGTGAAATGGAGAATCACAGATGACCATGAAACCAAGATTCTTGAGACCGTTTGCCAGGCGGCACCGTTCTGCAATCAAATCGACTGCATATTCTGTATTGCGACAATAACGAATCCCGAATGTTTTCCAAGAATGGCTATCTTCCTCACGGGAATTACGATCTACCTTCTTGTGACACTGTGCTACTGTGTCTTCCATGTTCCAGTCATCATCGGCAAACCTGTTCTGTATCTTCTAAAAGTCACAGGAAGCATAGGATTTATTGCCGTTAGATCTCTGCTACGATCTCTATCATCGCTAGTACTCACGGTGATCAGAAGAAATCGCGGAAACAGACGTCGCCGGCTGTGGTCCGAACTTGCGATTCTTGTAACACTGATCTGCACTAGTTCTAGTGGATGCCAACAAGTCGACATCTACGACCACCAAATCCTATCCTGCTATCGATCTGACAAAGGAGAATCATGTCACGCGGATACGTCAGCGATTGCGAAAATCAAACCCTTTAAACAGGAAGCATGTCTTCGACTTACAAGCAACGACACAACACTCATAGAGATGAAGCTGCTTTGGAGATCTCTAGAGCTGACTTGCGAAAGAGAAAGCTTGCTATTCTCTCGTAGCACACGATATGCCCTTCTGGATAGCAAACGCTGTCCCCATACGCTGGATCCTGCACGGGGCAGAAATGTGGAGCCGTCACCCGCACGTCTCAAGTAGCAGAACTTCAAAAAGCGAACGACTATCCAGGCGTCACAGGATGCGTTGAGAGCTGTGGAGGCCCAGGCTGCGACTGCCTTTATCCAAGCTCGGGCTGCTTTTTCTACAGAATCTACCTAATTCCCAACGACAATGCTGTGTACGAAGTCTTCCGATGCACTCGTTGGAAACCATCTGTCTACCTCGAGATAGCGATAAATGGACCACATCACCAAGAGAAACTTGGAACACTCCACCTCATACCCAACCAACCCCAAATATTCCCACCTCTCACCGTCACGCTTTCATCGTTAAGCGTGCCTCCTCTCCCAATCCTCAGCTCTCGTTTTATTTCGGATGGAAATCGTACAGCAATCGCACCAGCAAAATACGACCCACCGCTCAAATGCAGATCCTCGGAAGAAGCACTGAACATGACTTGTACGGTTGAAGAAAACTGCAAATGTGAACCGGCGGAGATAAAAATGGTATGCGACTGCAACGACTTTAATTTGACTGCTCACATGCTTAATCCAGCTTACCGCCTTCCAATTTTACGACCAAATTTGGAATTCACAACACGGAATGGTCACCTCGTATCCAAAGTACTACACTCGACTACTGCAGAGTTCGTCGTCAGGATTAAGGACCAGCTTCGGATAATTTCAGTGATTTCGAATGCAGTATGTACTGGTGAAACCGCCTACGTAAGGAGTTGTTACAAATGCGCAAAAGGAGTACGCGCGATGGTAAAATGCACATCGTCTACGCAGGAAGAAAGAGCCGAGATCAGATGTGGAGACCAAGCTTTCACCGTCAAATGCACTTCCCAAGGCGCTCAAACAGAACTACGATTCAACGCAGACAAAGCTCGATTCGACGTGGAGTGCTCAGTACAATGCGGACAGTCCACTCAAATCTTCAAAATCGTCGGCATCTTACGCTACACAGGCAGTATCTATACTTCTGCTCGTCGCATGCTCAACGGAGAAAGGGAGGTATTCTCTGAGATCAACTTACCGAACTTTGGTCATCTGATCGATGTATTCCTGAAATGGACCGGAACGCTACTCATTACTGTGATTGCAGTAATATTGGCACTGCTAGCTACCTATTTTTGCATCGCTAATACTGCATGCTTCTTTCTTCTCAAACTTTCCCTTCGTCTTGCATGGACTGTTTTCCGTGTAATATTCTGCATGCTATGGAATGTTGCTTCTACACCACTTCTTGTCTATCGTCAAGCAAGGAACCGCATGAAGAAAGAAGAAGAAAAACTTCTCTAACATGTGATGCTTCAAACACTTCAACCGTATGCCTCTTCCACTGGAAAGGGCCCAACACCATGAATTGACCTATTTTATTTTTTTTCAGCATGTCGCATTCTGAAGATCTGGAAAGACGCCTCAAGAAGGAGCTGAAGCGAAACATCACGATAGTCGAGAGCTCACGGTCACGTCCAACTGAGGCTATGATCCAGCAGCGCATTCGCCAGTATGGAGATGCATGCTTCGACGCCGAAGATACAATACGCCAGGCCAGATATCAGTACGGGAACCCGCGCCAAGACAGACCTGACATTTGCAACAGACGCGGCGGGGTGTATCACTACCTCGTGATGCTGAGACAGCTGAACATAAAGCACAGGGAGCAGAAGAAGGACCTGATTTCGACGATGGAGCTCTTCAAGCTGGCGAACGAATGGTACGAAATACTAGTCACCGTCGGGGATGTCGATGAGATGAAATGACTTGAATTCATCCACTCCTTGAACGACCAGAAGTTCTACGAGCCGTCAGCACCAGGCGACAAGGAATATCCGAATCCAAAGGAGTATCATCGCTCCTACGACTGCATCGATGTCGCCACTATGATCCGGTATAGATTGTTCGAGTTCGACGGCTTGCTAGAGGAAGAGCAGAGAGCAATCGACGAGACGGAATCCGAGACGCGCAGACACGCAGAGATGGAGGACGCAGCGATGAGGGACATGACGAGCCAGTACAGCGAGCTTCGAGTCGACTTGAGGCACTACAGCCATGAAATAGTATCGTTGCTGCAGAGAGTAGAGAGCATGCATCAGTCGATGATGACTCAGATACAGTCAACCGGCGAGGGACTCGCAGAGGTCAACAGACTTCTCTCTAAAGGAATGGAAGATCACGACAATATGCTCATGACGCTGAGAAGAGACCACGCAAACCAGCGTGAAATTACGACCAGTCTCGCATCGTTCGCAGCAGAAAGTAAGAAGCTCATGGCACGATCAAAGGAAATCACGGACGAAATGGTTCGATGGAACGCAGCAAGGAAACAAGAGCATGAGCGCAGCAGAAGGCAGGAACACGAACTTGTCCTCCGAGATACGTCGACGAGTAAGCCTTTTGTAGAAGAATGCAAGGAAGAACTACGAGAAATCGACCATTACTTGAGAACGGAAATCCTGAGAGAACGGCGATACGCTAACGAGACCCGTAGAGTGAACGACGACTCGATCAGTTGCGTCTTCTGCAAAGCAATGGGCAGACACTACACGGACGCATGCCCAGATGTTCGTTCGGCCTCGGAAAGAAGGAGGATGATGGAGCTGGAAGGACGCTGTCTGATCTGCCTGACCTTCCACCATGAGACCACACCATGCGCCAAGAAATCGCCATGTTTCTACTGCAAGGTAGGCAGCAAATGCAAAGACGAGCACCACTCGGCCCTATGCCCGAAGCCAGAAGAACAGGAGCGCAAGATGAAGGACAGAGTCGAGCTGAAATCCATCGTTGACAGGTACGAACATTGGCAGCAGCGAAATGGACTCAGAGGAGAGACCGCTCCAGAGGCACGGGCACAGCTGATTCGAGAATTTCACAGTTCACGGAGAGACGCTGTGAAAGGTCACGATCGCACGCGGAGATATCATCAGTCGGACGAGGACAGCGCCGAATCGAGAGGACCTTCGACAAGCGGAAACCGTCGCTGAACCATCAAGTGGCGCGGAGTATACCGAACTGGAGTCCGATATTCTTTGTAATTTGAAGGTTCTATGAGTCGTATAGAGGAAATGTTGATGTTCGCGATGTTCTGTATGTTTTGAGATATAGGTTGCTGAGGAGCGCTGGCATGCGTTATCAGATGAAGCGCAGCATAAAAGCGACTGCCACAACATTCTCTGTTTCACTCTCCTCATCTATCTGCTCTCAGCACGGACACGGGCTCTCCCCGCTCATTTAACCCACGGACACCGTCGACTAGTAAGTAGGGCCTTAGGCTTATCTTACGTTTAGCATTTTTTGTATATCGCTAATATGTAGTATTTCTTATCGTATATGTGTATAATGGAGTATTTTTAATATTATAAAGGTTTAATTACCCAAGTTTGAGGTATACAGCAAGAGCCCGCGTGGCAACACAAAGTCTTCGTCAACGTCAAGCAGCCCCCAGCACAATAGCGATGGCGACTGCCAGCAAGAGAGCTGTCGAAACAGTACGCTGGAACGGCAGAAAGATTGCCATTGGAGTGATCGTACTCTAGAAATAGTAACAGAACATGATTTATGCCATTTTCAGGTCGAATTGGACACTTTTCAAACCGAATTAGACACTTTTCAAACCAAATTGGACACTTTTCACGTTAAATTGGACACTCTTCTAAGCTCGCCTAAGACTTTTTAAATCATAGAGAACTTTCCGAATTGCAACAGCTTTTGTACAGGTTGAACTACAGACTCAATAAAATGGTTAGAAAAAAATTTTGTTCAAGGCAAATTCAGAATAACTTTTTTTTGAATTTTTTAACTTTAGCTGTCCGAATGAGTGTAATAATTTTATAAAATTTTTACTTTTGGAGAAAAATAACAATTTGTATTTTGTTTTAAAGCGCAGCAAAGCAGCAACCATAAAGTGTACTAAAAGACTGGATTGCGCCATGCACTCGAAAAGCTCGTTGCGATTTTTTTTGATTGATAGTGTAAATGCTGTCTCCATGGTATTACGAGGTATGCGCGTTCTTAACAATTGTACTTGTTGCATTGTCTACAGTTTTTTTTTGTTCGAGGAAAAATTTCAGCATGTTTTCTTTAAATCTTAAATTCACTTACCCAATAAGTGAACACTTTAATTGAAATTTTATAAAATTCTAGATCTTCGTGGAAATATAATTCTTGATAAGGATAAAGGATAAAGGACGGCGTTACTCAATCCCTTCTGGGATGCGCCAGCGCATTCTACTTCTACGGGATGTCGTGGAGGCGACATGAATGCGTATTTGGCCATACAATGACTTGTGGTGGCCAGCCGATAAACAAGTCAGCGCTCTATTCTTCCCAGACAAGTCTGGTACCAATTCACCGACCCCGGAGGGATGGAAGGCTTGGTTGGCCTGGGCGGGAAATCCGAACCAGGAACCTGGCATCGGGTGCACGCGACAGTCGCGATTCCTCCGACTGCGCTACACGCGCCCTATAATTCTTGATAGCATGTTTTAAAGAACAGAAATCCGGAATTTTTAGTAGGAATGCAATACAATACAATACATACTATTTTTTCTCCAAAATTAAAAATTTTGTTACACTCATTCGGGCAGGTAAACTAAAAAAAATCAAAAAAGTTATTCTAAATTTTCCTTGAACAAAATTTTTTCTAACCACTTTATTGAGTCTGTAGTTCAACCTGTATAAAGGTTGTTGCAATTCGGAAAGTTCTCTTTGATGTAAAAAATCTTAAGCGAGCTTAGAAGAGCGCCCCATTTGAGGTGAAAAGTGTCCAATTTAACGTGAAAAGTGTCCAATTTGATTTGAAAAGTGTCCAATTCGACCTGAAAATGGTATATTTTTGCCGATTCCTCGAGACAAACCAGTAGGAGGCATAGAAATTTGTAATGGTTGAGGGTTCTTATTCCTTGTCGACATCTCTAATGCACCACCATCAATGTCTTTATATGCAGCCCACACTGTGATCGGTCTTATTGTTTTATGCACTTTGTGCCTGCGCCACTGGTGTTACAGGTATTTCATAAATATTTCATATACCATCGTATTTTGCGTATTTGGGACATTGCATCACGAGATGTCGGCAAGGAATAAGAAGTGAAAGCATCAACAAACTCCAAAAAGGTACAGATATGGAAATCTCTATGGAAATGCGATACTATGGTGAAAGTGCAAAACGCGGGGTAGATGGGAGACCGAACCCTCCACGTCACGACCATGAAACAGTATCTCTACCGCTCCGCCACCCAACCCACGGCAGAGGACCCTTGCGCCGCCGTGGTAAGCTCGACCATGTGGACCCTTAAGCATTACAAAATTCGATGCCTCCTACTCGTTTGCCTCAAGGATTCGTCAAAAAGATCTCGAAGAAAAACCGGGTCGCGAGCGCAGGTCGTCGCTTGACGACGAAGTTTTGAAGAGAGCCGACGAAGCAAATCCGGAGACGAATACACGAATGTTAGCAAAGGATCTTGGCGATCTTGGTAGGGTAGCAAGACATTTCGCGAGAATCGGGAAGGTGAAGAAGATGTCGAAGTGGGTGCCTCCTGAGCTGACCTATGACCTTGTCTGACACATTTTGACACCTGCTCCAACTTGTTGCTTCGCTTTAAAAATGAGCCTTTTGTGAGCCGCGTTATAACTGTAGACGAATAATTGGTCCTTTACGATAGCAGTAGACGGAGAACAGTGTGGGTAGATAAGGATGCTCCTCAAACATCCTTTTCTAAACCGGACCTTCACCCCGAAAAAGTTATGCTTACTTAGTAGAGGTGTTGTAAAGATACAGCTTTTTGCAACCCGGTCAGACACTCACAGCAGAGTCTTTAGCAGATTTAGACGAAATGTGCAAAGTTGCAGAAATTGTGGCCGGCAGTGGTGAATAGAGGCGGCCCGCTCCTGTTGCAGAACAACGCGAGGCCACACACCTCACAAATTAGTCGGCGAAAATTGACCCATTTAGGTGTTGAAGTTCTCCCTCACCCATCAAATTTTCCCGACCTTTCCTCCACTGACTATCACTTTTCCTGAGCTCTTGATTCTTATTTGCGGCAGAAACAATTCACTAATTTGGCCGATGTTGAACGTGTCCTCCTTAATTTCGTTAATTCCTGTAATGTCAATTCTAATTGTAAAGGATTAGGTCTACTGATTGACCTTTTCGTTGACGAAAGTGTATAGATTCTGGTGGTTTTTACTTCGATGAACAACTTTGTGTTTAAGCTGAGTTATAAGAGCTGCTTGAAGTAAACGGTTCGTTTCGGCGAGTAATTTTGCGACAGCACAATATTGTGGCATCAGGAATTTAGCGCTGCAGGTGCCAATGCCACTTCATTATCACATTCTTTTGTACTAAATTAGCAAGAACGGAGTATCTCCAGGGAGGCCTCCCACATTCCTTCGGTCCCAAGTGATCTCCGACGCTTAACGTGGCGGCAAAGTGCAGGTGTTGGACCCAACTCGGCCTGAACGTCGGCGTACTCAGACGTCCCGACGGCATCGACACGTTCGGTAACCCAATAGATCACTGAATGCGGTCGGCCGTGTGGCGACGACCAGTTTCTTCACTGCTGTGGCCACTGATCGCTAGACTTTGGCAGAAAAACCCGCTTCCGTCCGGCATCGATTCGGTTCTCCGTCCTCAGTGAACCTTCTCTGTACCCCACACTAGCTCTGACGGATGATCCTTATAAGATGACATTCCAAAAAGCACGCCTTTGGTTGCATCTTATCACTCCTCGTTAAAAAAAATTTTTTCGACCTGAATGCTTGTTGTAGATCCACTGGAATGTTGTCCTTGACCTCACAAATTCAAATATTGTGATCGGCATGGCGCCTTACGATTTACCAGAAATTTTCTCTCCCTCAGGTTTTGTACAGTTCCATCACTTTTATCGGTTTTGTGCTCTTGACGAGAAGAAATTCTCATTATACGGCTCAGCTTCACGTGGATTCAACCCCTAAAAGTTATTATGCGCAATTTTCTAAATTTTTTAAGTTTAAATGATCGGACTCATTTGGTCCGGTTTCTGAAAACATCCACTTTGAGCACATAATTGAGGAAATACAGATGGAGAATGTGGAACGAACCTAGAATTTATTCTTGATTGTTATTATTATCACTATTAGAAATTATGCAAAGCCATGTTTATTTTTTTTGATCTTCTTCCTACACTCGGACGCTTACGGAAGAATTAGAAATTCAACATCCCTTGTAATATGCAGTTCCAGGGCCCGTGAAGTGCAGTTGGAAGAGGTACCGACTGTCAGGTGCACTTGATACCAGGTTCTTGGTTAGGATCTGATACCAGCGCAACCAAGCCTTCCACCGATCCGAGGTCGGTTAATTTGTGCCGGACTTGTCCTTGAAGGAGAAAAAACAGACTCGTCCATCGGCTGGCCATCGCAAGCCATTATATGTATAGGCCAAATATGCATTGAAATCGCCTCCGCAACATCCCGTTGAAGTAGAATGAGTAAAAGGAACTGAATAACGTCGACCTTTATCTTTTATCCTTTAAGCAGTTCCAATTCTTCATGCGGTTATAGTACACTATTGCTCTCAACGACAAAAGGTCCGCTACAAATCATACCGAAGTAATGGCGAGGGTCTCGTTTCTATAAATCCTGTCCACTATGTAGTGCAATCCGCACTGGAATGAATTCTGATAAGGATAGCTCTCCTGCCTCTCCAACAGTAAAGTCTTTAGTTAAGAATAACTGCCAATGTGGCCTGGTTGGCAGGAATAAACGCCGAATTTAGTGCTTTAAGGTCAGTCAGATCACCATTACCTAGCTTCGGGTGCTAGCGGTAGTCGCTTTATTCGGTAAAGGTATAACGCAGATTTTTCTGACACGCCCCTCTCTAATTTGTTTAAAGAAGTGCAAGTTCAAGGTACGCTCAATATTTCACGTGTATGCAATGCGTTAACAGTTGATAACCGCCATTCATTGCCATTCTTTGCTATTGTGTGTGAGTGTCCAACATGGTAATGGCGTATCCACAAAATGTTCTCATATTAATTAAGCACAGAACATAGAGTGTCTAAAAGACACTCTTGCTGTTTAAATGGTTTATTAATTTATTGTAATATTTTTTATTTGCATATTATTGTGTGCACAAAATGGTAAATTAAATATGGACACAGCAGATTAGATAACAACCCGGTGTAAAAAAAAAATCCCCCACATTGGCTTACATTTGTCAATTTATTTATTTTTTGAAGACTATTTCAGATAAGGCGCGTGGAGCGCAGTCGGAGGAGGCGCGACTGTCGCGTGCACCCGATACCAGGTTCCTGGTTCGGATTTCCCGCCCAGGCCAACCAAGCCTCCCATCTCTCCGGGTCGGTGAATTGCTACCAGACTTGTCTGGGAAGGATTTCCCGCCCAGGCCAACCAAGCCTCCCATCTCTCCGGGTCGGTGAATTGCTACCAGACTTGTCTGGGAAGGATGAAGCGCTGACTTGTTCAACGGCTGGCCACCGCAAGTCGTATCCACAAAATGTTCTCATATTAATTAAGCACAGAATATAGAGTGTCTAAAAAACACTCTTGCTGTTTAAATGGTTTATTAATTTATTGTAATATTTTTTATTTGCATATTATTGTGTGCACAAAATGGTAAATTAAATATGGACACAGCAGATTAGGTAACAACCCGGTGTAAAAAAAATCCCCCGCATTGGCTTACATTTGTCAATTTATTTATTTTTTGAAGACTATTTCAGATAAGGCGCGTGGAGCGCAGTCGGAGGAGGCGCGACTGTCGCGTGCACCCGATACCAGCTTCCTGGTTCGGATTTCCCGCCCAGGCCAACCAAGCCTCCCATCTCTCCGGGTCGGTGAATTGCTACCAGACTTGTCTGGGAAGGATGAAGCGCTGACTTGTTCAACGGCTGGCCACCGCAAGTCATTGTATGGCCAAATACGCATGCAACTCGCCTCCACGAGATCCCGTAGAAGTAGAATGCGTTGCGCATCCCAAAGGGGATTGAGTAACGCCGTCTTCTATCTCTCTGTCTCTCTATATCAGATAAGAAATGCATATTAAAGGAAGGATCAATTTGGCTGGCCTCTTCAAGGGTGTCATGAGTGCGTCATTTTTGACCCAAATATTTAAAGGATAAAGGACAAAGGACGGCGTTACTCAATCCCTTTTGGTGTGCGCCACACATTTTGACTTCTACTAGTCAGTGTTTTATTCTCCCGAGACAAGTATGGTACCAATTCACCGAGCCCAGAGGGATGGAAGGCTTGGCTGACCTTGGTGGAAGTCCCAGATAAAGGGCCTGGAGTGTTCGGATGCACGCCACAGTCGGCACCTCCTCCGACTTGCTACCACACACTATAGCATTTTTAAGACGCCCTACATATACATACGTCATTCCTTAAGAATCCAGCTACGGATGCTGCTGGGGAAACTGATGATGAGTGTTGAAACTCGCTCTCATTCTGTGTTGTATCCTTCCTATGCTAGCAGTAATTCAAAGAGTTCCGAAAAAGCACTCTTTGCACGATCAGTGGTGCATCGCTAACACAAACTTGTCACCTGTATCACCTGTCCTCCTTTAGCCATTGTGCTGTTCTAGCGTCATCAGCGTCTCTATTCGTCCCTGTCGCGTGCCAGAGTGCTCCAATGGATCCTCCTCCCTCGAGGAACATGAAGAGCGTCACATCGCTCGTTCAGGGCTAGGGCTTTCACGATGAAGTCCGACCAAGTGTTGGTGGGCGCACTAGCGTTCTATTGACATCACGCGGAATCCAGTCGGTGACTTCGTTCGTCCAGCGGGTATCTACGAAGCACATTACCTTGCCGGCCCACCTAATTTTCGACGAGTTGGCCCATGCTGAAGCGTCTCTGATTTTCAAACGGCGACGAAGCTAGGGACTCCAAAGCCTCTCTTTCGCTTGACTGAATCTGCAAGCTGGAAATCTCAAAACGTGCGGAATAACCATCTTCTAAAAGGAGGTTCTTGAATGGAAGAAAGTATCTTTTCCATTATTAATGAAGGCATGCCTGCACATTCTAGACAATTTCTTAGATAATTAGTAAAACTCGAGGAAAACTCGCTGTCCTTAGGGTAGATAGTAACAGTTCAAACTGAGGTGCTAATTGCCGTTGCCGACCTCTAGGTGGGACCTCTAGGCGTTATAGCCAAAGGCCCTCAGAGGTGCTTCGCTTATATATTCTCTTAGGGAACATCTTGCTTTCCAAAACCTGTATCGTTGATGTCGACAAAACAGGCGATGGAATCGATTCTGCGGTGCTGTCAGTGTTGTGCGCTTCAGCCACTCATTGATAAGTTTTGCTGCTCGATATTGAATTCTGATCCGATCACATGGCTCTGTAATGCTATCTTGGAACTAGCTCGGCTTTCGGCAGGTTGTATAGTTTTCATACCGATCTCTTCGTTGATTACCTTTACTTTAATTGATCCTTTAATACTTATCGTTCTTGTCTTCGCCACTGTTCCCTTGTGGATTTTTTTGGATTATACTCCTTTCCGTGCTCTTCATAGGAAGTGCTGTCCCTCATTTTGGTGCAATCTTAGTTGGTGGTGGCCGCTCTCTTTGGCGGCGGCTGAATGTGTTCAGTATTGCCATATATTTAAAAATCATTTCTTAAAAACAACCTCATTAACGAATTCAAAATAAACAATACAGAAAGCTTGAGAATATACAACATTTGTGAGCTAGGTCGGAATATTTGGAAATGATTAGGACGTGAAGTACAGCGTTCTGTCTATGTCCATGGGTCTGACGCCGCATTCAAAACGTTAATGGGTTGACGGTGCCTTTGCCTATTCCTTCATTACACTGATTTTGTCTGTCTGTTTTATATGCTAGAAAATGATTCATTCTCGGTGCAGATCTAGTAAAGGGTCCTCCTTTACTAGATCTGCACCGAGAACGGCGTTTTTAGGCTCTCACTTTCAAATAGGAATTCGGGAGCTGAGTTTATCTTGGCGTTAGTGTAGTTCACTTATTTCTGTATGTTGTTGAGTATTCATTATGTTTCGTTATGTCGGAAAATCATTTAAGAGCGGCCACCGCCAACTTGGTTCACACCCCCAATTTCTCGTCGTTGCATTTTTGACGGTCAAGCTTCGTTCAGCGTAACAAGGTTGAAAGAAAATCTGCAAAACGAATAACAACTTCACGAGTTTCATGCGATATGAGGGATTATAGAAGTGTAGGGTAAAAACCTTTCAGGTGAAATACTATTTAGTTGGTGATGGCCGTTCTTAAGCGATACTCCGAAAGAACGGAACACAACAAGAAGTAGGAAAGAATGTGCAGAAATAACGAAACTACACCAGCCTGATTGCCCAAATGGACTCAATTCCCGAGTTCCTATTTGGGAGGTGGGGGGGGCTAATAAGGGCTATTTTCTGTGCAAATCTAGTATGGGAGGAGCCTTATGTACTAGATTTATATCCAGAAGGAACCGTCTTCTGGCAGATAAAATAGATAACATCAGTGAATTAAAAAATGAAACTAGGCCAAGACACCGTCAATCAGTTAACTTTTTTTGATACGATACCAGATCTGTGGACACAGACAGAAGAATGCACATGACATCCTAACCTTTTGCAATGTCCTGACCTAGCTCAAAAATGTTGTATATTCTCATGAATTCTGTGTTGTTCATTTTGATTTCGTTAATGCAGTTGTTTTCTATGGAATAAGTGAGTTCAATATATGTCAACACTGAACACATTCAGTTCTTATGATTTTTTTAAGAGTGGCCACCGCCACCTAGAATTGCACCGAAGAAGCGAGCGTAAATGCTCAAGGGATTAAAGACAGAAATCACTACATGTCTACATGTCCCCTCCAATTAGGTTAGGAAAGGGCCAATGCTTCGTCTTCGTTACAAATCTAGTATGGGGTCCTTCCTTACTAGATCTGCACCAAGAACAGTTTTTTAAACTCTCCCTCCTGAGGGAAACTCGGAAACTGAGTCTGTCTGGGCAGCCAGGTTGGTGCAGCTTACTTATTTCTCTATGTTGTTGCACATCTATTCTGTTTCGTTTTTGTCAGGAAATCGAAGTGGACGGTGAAAAATTTTTGTCGCAAGAACTCTGTATAAGCTTTTCTACATAAATTAGGTGTCTAAAAATAGACACTGTTTTCGAGAGTGTATTACTTAAGATAGAAACGTTTTATCTATACACGCAGAATTGTAAGTAGTAAACTAGCACAGGAGGCAGTTTTGACACATTTGGTGGGTTTTTCGAAGTGCTAAATTATTGAGTCAGCATTGGAAAACCAGTTAGGGCGTGGTGAACATCTGAATCATATTTGGCATTTCCTGTGAACTTACCTTTCATGTTGCGAGAAAAAAAAGCTGACAAGGTATTTTACCCTTTGGAAAATTCTAGAAATTTGAACTGGTTCGCCAAGGAAAAAAGTCAACAGCCCTTAAATTCGGGAAGAACCTCTGGTTGTTCAGGTTTTAGTTAAATCGTTATTAGCATCTTTCTCATGAAGAGCTCTGTTTCTGGTATTTCCTGTGACATTTTGGGCCGCTTCAAGGAGTGATTTTGAGTTTTTTCACCGTGTCGCCTTGGTAGCTGCTCCAATATTCTTTTGCGCTGGGGGCGAGCTGTCTTCATCACCTTTTGGACTTAGTCGACTATGTCAGATTGAGCTATATCGAAACACATCTGACCAAACTTTGAACTTAAAACAGTCCATATGAGTTAAACTTTTCTTAGCGGAATGTCTCTCCGGCATAGAGATGTCCTTGTCTTATTTCAATTTTTTCATTTTGGTTCCACTGCATATTTTTTCAATTTTTTAAAAGCTGACTGGTGCGATCCTTTTTGGAGGGGTCGCATCCTCTAATCATTCCATTATTCGTTCATTGTTGCACCTGAAGTGCGCCTGTGGTAACGAGCCAAATAAATAGTTGCATATGAAATGGCCGATTTTGCTACCTCAATTTCTGGTCGATTTTTCGTGGCTATTAATGTTCTCGTTTCAGGTATTGTATATAGTTTCTGAAAGACATAGTAGTAACGATCAAGGAATAACGCATACCTTCATATAATGAATACTAACAACATTGTGAGCATTTTGGATGACAATCTGCATCAGCTGAATAAGGAAGGGAACTGTCTTTTGCGGCTATTCAGAAGGCCGTGGAAAGCACTAAAAATGTCGTAAATATGGATTGCACTCAAAAAAGCAAAAGTATGATGGGACATAATATTATAGCCCCTCTCCCCCCACCACAGCCGCTTTGCCCCTAGTTGTACGTAGAAGACATCTGTTCCACTGCATTCATTATTTCATTCGTTGCAGCTCTCTTCTTTTTATTTACTTTTTAAATGCTTATATATCAAGACCACTCTTGAACAAGTATATGATCATTTTCTATTCCAAGAAGCGTAGACAGTGGTGTGCCTCAAGGCGGTACGCTGTCTTCAATTATGGTTTGGCATACACTCAAGATTTTCAGAAAAAGGTTGAAGATAATTTAATAATTTTATTAAATAATTTGCAGATGAAATGGATAAAAGGATAAAGGACGGCGATGATCAATCTCTTATGAGGTGCTCTACGAATCCTACTTTATTCCCCCTTGACGAATCTGGTAACAATTCACTGACTCAAAAGAGATCCAAGGTTTGGTTGGCTTGGGTGGGGAGTCTGTACCTAGAAGCTGGAAAGCAAGAAATGGCTCCTCTATCGACTGTACCACCACTCACCCATCCAGATGGTACAAGAAATTGACTTATAAAGGTGACAAATAAGATTTGCAGTGGCTAAGCTAGTAACATGGTCTGTGAGTGGGATCTATTACTCTTTTAAGAAAATAGGGAAAACCGTGTGCACGGGAATAGGTACATTAAATGGCGTACGTGACGAGCTAGGTGAAAAATCACTAGGGTGGAACAGAAAATATACTAACTAGGTGAGGGTTTCGACCTCCTATGGAACATCAAGTTGAGACCAGGATCGTTAGAAAGAGCTGGGAATGCTGATTACGAAAATAGGTGTTAAAATTGCAAAATGAAATTCCTGAGCGAGTTATGGCCTGCCGAAATTGGGTGGCCTCACCACAGGCTGGCCGTGCCGTGTACAGCTGACGCGAGAGCGGTGAGTCATCGGAGCTCCATAAGGCCTCGTGCATACTTCCCGTCGCCGCGATGGAATCGCGGCGATGAGTTTTGCAGAGCGACGCGAAAGAGTTTGAACTTCTCAGTACTCGTCGCATCGCTCACCGATCTGCAAGGAAGCGCGACGGCGATCAGTCCAGGACCAACGCTAAAAACCGCGCGAGGCGCGAAAAAGTATGCCATGCCCGCGATGGGCGCGGGAAGCCGTCGCGCATGCCGACCGCCACTGTTGCGGCGGCCGCGGCGAAGTTTTCTTCGACTACTCTTCCGCGTGCGGCGGAATGGGCATGGACTGAGCGCCGCGACGCCATCGCGGCGATGGAAGTATGCCTCCGGCCTAAGGCCAATTTAGGGGATATGGTTGTGTGGCATTGGTACTTTTCAGTTGTCTTCCCTGACTAGGATAGATCCGCATTTTCAAAAGCAATATTTTGTGAACATCGCAAAGCTGTTGCTCGCACATTTCAAAGTTTTAAGAGGTTGATTAGGAAAAAAATATTAACTAGGACAGCA
This sequence comes from Heligmosomoides polygyrus bakeri, assembly GCA_947359475.1. NCBI lineage: Eukaryota > Metazoa > Nematoda > Chromadorea > Rhabditida > Heligmosomidae > Heligmosomoides > Heligmosomoides polygyrus. The sequence goes on along the minus strand of OX375869.1, from coordinate 23,555,674 downwards.
GACGTACTTTAATTTCCCTGCTCTAGAATCCAAAATGCGTTCCTAGAAATAACCACTTTAACTTTACAAGTTCAGAGATGTCGGCGGCATTTTTAGAATGCTTTCGAAATCTACGAGCTATAATGTATCTCAATTCTTCGAAATTATTTCGACCAAACAAGCGATATCAGCGATATGAATGTATAATAGTTCAAAAATATTTCATTGAAAAGGTCTAGCTCACCTTTTTTGGGTGTCAAATTTTACCCGTAAAGCTGATTACTTATATTAAATAAAAGATAAAGGGATAAAGGACGGCGTTATTCAATCCTCTTTGAGATGCGCCATGCATTCTACTTCTACTGGATGTCGTGGAGGCGTGTTGAATGCGTATTTGGCCATAGAATGACTTGCGGTGGCCAGCCGATGAACAAGTCAGCGCTTTATCCTTCCCAGACACGTCTGGTACCAATTAACCGACCCCGGAGGGATGGAAGGCTTGGTTGGCCTGGGCGGGAAATCCAAATCAGGAACTTGGTATTGGGTGCAGGCGACAGCCGGCGCCTCCTCCGACTGCGCTCCACGCGCCCACTTATAATAAATAAATAAATAAATAAATAAATAAATATCCATCACTATGGAGTAGTCTACCGCTTGCGCTGATTTCTTTATTTCTTTACTCTTATGAAGAGATTTCATGCCTTTTATTAGTAAGTGCGTTGCAATTTTTGACTTAGTCGTCGTTTTGTTCCCTTTTTCTAGCATGTCTTAAGCAAAGGGTTAAACAAATAAGTAAATAAATAAATAAATAAATAAATAAATAAATAAATTTTGCTCTCTCGAGAGCAACCCGCTGCTGATTTTTGCTTCTGTTCCTTATAACGATTACATAATCTTCAGCATTGTTTCATTTATCCCTGCTGATCTGTTGTGAAAATGTAGTGTTGGTTGTTCAAAAGAGTACGCTAGAAGACATTTCTATTTGAAATCAGCATCCTCAAACTGAAGTCCCCCACTTCCAACTCACTCTGAAGTGTCCTGTAAATCATTTACACATCATCCCGTCACATTACAAGCGAATCTGCCACGTACAATAGTTACGCAGTTCTGTTTAACCAAGTAGTCGCGCGCCTTTCAGCTAATAGTCCCGGTTTTTCAATGCCGACCTTCGCTCAGCCCTTGCACGCTAGCAGATCTTCACTAGCGTATTTCAGAATGCGGTTAGCTCTAGTGTTGGCGGTTATCTACACAACGACGTCGATGCCGATGCTGAAGCAGAAGTCTTCGGAATCCAGTGAATCTGATGAAGATGACGACGGCGAGAAATGGGCGTGCGGAACAGACGCCTTCACTATGTACCTCAGCGAGAATCAGATCGAATTGGACTGTCCACACCTAAAAAGTTGGTTGCGCTTTGTTTTCTAAAGTTTTTCGTTAGAAATTAGAAGTTCCTTACTCTTCCGCTTTAGGACTTTAAGATTACTCAGCCGATAAATGCTCTTGACGAAGTATTGAGATTTTTTAAATTTTGGATTACTATGTATTTTTCTGGTTCGTGGGGGTTATCTAAGTAACTACTTCTTGCCTATTTCTATGTATTTTCTTATATTGTAATAAAGTTTTGTAGCAAGGTCTGTATTTTCTAGATGAACACTTTTACTGATTTTCATTGAACTTTTCATTGAAAACTGCTGGAATATTCTTCAAAATTTTAAAGGTTTCAGAGAACGTCAATCAATGTTGCATTAGGCATGATAACTGCTATGACGATCAACTAGGACGGAAGCACTGTGATGAAACGTTTTGCAGCTGCCTCGATGTAAGTTCTCAAGGCTTGCCACTTCAATTCCTTATCGTCTTCGGATGTGTTGAACCAGTTAGTCGCCTAGTATTTCTACAGCTTAGTATGATTTCCTATAGAAATGGAGGGTGCATGTAACGCAATTGAAGAAGCTGCCGCATCTGACGTACTCTTTGGACTGATTCAAGGTTCGCGACCACCCATGCCAATCAGTTCTTCCATTTCCTGGGAGTCAGGGAACTATGTAGCATCAAGCAGATTTGGGGAGGATAAAGCGCTGACTGCTCCATCGATTGAACAGAGAAATCCATAGTATAGGCCACAACACATGTTCACCCTGCATTATTGATATCTCATGAAGGTAGAGAGCGTCTCATTAAGGGATTTTCTCACTAAGTGGCACAAACGGGATGAGGCTTTAACGATAAAGGATGTAGGATGGGGTTAGTCAATTCAATTGGGGATGCACCACGCATCCTACTTTGTCGGAATGTCTTGGAAGCAATTTGAATGGCTTATCCTATGACTTGCAGTTTCCAGCCGATGAACAACTCAGCGCTTTATTCTTCCCGGGCAACTCTGACACCAATTCACTGACCACGGAGAGATGCAACATTGGTTGCCTGAGCGGCAAACCCGAACAAAGAACTAGTAAACGGGTGCACGCGACAGCCTATGCTCCTTCCGACTAAGCTACCACCTACCCAAGAACGCAGAACAAAAGATAACAATCGGTTTTAATCAAACTGATCCATATAGAGGTCAGTACTTATCCTTCCTTGACAAGTCTCGCTCAGCGCGAGCGAGGGATAAGGATTTGGCTTCCTTTGAAACCAAATAGTGAATTGTCTCGGGATGTACGCGCGGAACCGAACTGCCTTCTATCGCATCATCTGCACCCATTCGGTAATATATAGGATAGGATATGATAAAAAGGCATTACTCAACCTTTTTTCGGGATGCGTTCCACTTCTATTCATTCTACTTCTAGGGGATGCTGTGGAGGCGAGTGGAATTCGTATTTAGATATACAATGACTTGCAGTGGCCAGCCAATGAACAAGTCAGCGCTTTATCCTTCCCGGACGAGTCTGGTACCAATTCACTGACCACGGAGGGATGGAAGGCTTGGTTGGACTTAGCTAGAAATCGAACCTGGGACCTGGTATCGGGTGCACGCGATAGCCGGCACCTGCGCTACTCGCGGCCATCCGTTAATATAGTGCTTAAGAATTGCCGATCCTTCAGCCTTCTCGGATAGTGCTGGTGCGCATGCTAGAAGTGATCATTTAGGATGCTGTAGTCATAAACGAGTCTTGATTTAGCTATTTGGTTAAAAACCAGCTATCGTTTTTGATTTCCCTCAATGATCAGAGGGCGGCATTAGTTGGTGTCTGTTCGGGATGCGCCACATATTCTAATTCTAGCGGAAAATGTGGAGGTAGTATGCAAATGTGGGATTCCGAAGAATTCCCACTTCCGTCGTAGGACAGGAGAATTTTGCACCGACGAGTCTTTAAGGATAGCCTTAGTCGACATGGTGAAGTCGGGCAGCCCTTCATTTGCTTGATCCTCTCTAAGCCGTGGGAACCAATGTGAAGTGACTGAGGCGACCTTGCGGCTCGAGCAGTTGAGAATGATGCTGTTGATCTCGTAGACAACGTTTCATTTAAGCGTCTCGCTACGACAGAAAAGGAGACAACATCGATTTCAGGTCGCCACCAAAGGCTCAGAGGTCTGCAACACTGAAAACGCTCCGCTGTTCTGTGGAATGGTTCAGCAGTTCGGAGCGGAAGCCTATCGTCGATCTGGTAATCACACAGATCTAAACGAAACAATAGCCGATGAACTACAGGTACTGTCTACATTTAAAGCTCCCATTTACTTTTTTTGAAATTTCAAACGTCTAGTTCCCTTTTAGGAAATAGCTAATGTGACCGCCAACATAACCGCTTCTCATTCATCTAACGATACTGACTATGACTACGAGTCGACAGTAAGGTAGGCAGAGAAGTTCAGTGTCGCTTTTTTCGTATTTCTGTTCAGAACAGAATTGCAAGTAATTTTTTATTTAGAGTAAACGACACACTCTTGGAAAACTCACAACAGGACGGACTTGATCTCTTGGAAAGCATAGTGAAGTTACACCAATGACATTGCTACTTTATCTTGATATCATCGTTGTAAAAAATATTTGTTGTATTTTGAAATAAAAAATCACTGCTCAACGTTGACGGAATGATTTAGAGGAACTGTTCACTGACAGGGTGGGAACACCGATGATGAAAATTGTTGGAGAACCTTCTCTGCACGTGAAGGGGTTAGTTTCCAGGATCATTTCTATTGCAGTGGACGTTTCTACGATGCTGACATTGAGTATGCCCTGTAAGATCCATTACGCTGAGGTAGAGCTAAAGGAGGACTTTAAGGAGGGAAGAGCATGAGGTAGGCAGAGTTGACCATCCACAAGACCAAGATGACCGCTCTCCGACGACCTGATGGAACCGCCATCTCTTCCAGAAGGGCAATTAAGTAGGTCATCCACGACTTATAATCCGATTTGTTCGATAGTCACGTCCACCTGCCCCCATGTCATCTTCAGCAGAATGGATGCGTCGTCCCCTCTGTTTCACTTCTGAGATCCGACACGCCATCTCGTTGGTGAAGAAGCGTACAGTACCCGGCCCTGACAGGATCAGACCCGAACGCCTGAAGAACCTCCCGCCAGCGCTCATCAACACTCTGGCGCGGCTCTTCACACGATACCTGTCGGAGTGCAAGCTTCCATCTCAGTGGAAGACTAGCAGGTCCGTCTTGCTGTACAAGAAGGGAGACGTGCACGACATTGGCAACTCTCGCCCGATCTGCCTGTTGTCCGTAGTCTACAAGCCGTTCACTCGAGTCATCCTGAATAAGATCAGCCGAACGCTTGACGAAGGACAGCCATGCGAACAAGCAGGATTTTGAAGAGGATTCAACACGAACGACCGCAATCACAGCATTGAGAAGCTCAGCAAAGTACCGTGAGAGTCCAAGCTACGGCTTGTTTGTCTTCTGTATGTGACATGGCCAGTGGTCCTCAGCGGTGCTTCACCTATGCAGTTTCTGAGGGAACGGTCGAGTTTCTGAACCTGTATTGGGTATCATATCAGACGATGGGTTCGTATAATACACAGGTTAAGTATCTTCCTCGATTACGGTGGCGTGGTCTGCAGCAGGTATGGGCGGAAATTTTAAAAAAATTTCCCAGAAAACAGAAAACAGAAAACCTAAAAGCCAAAAAGGCCAGAAAACAGAAAATTTCGAAGTTATCATACGACCTAATTATTCCACACAAACAACCATTTTCCCAGTAGCGAATGCTTCTGCTTGACTAGAAATGTGGTCGTGGATGAGCGGTTTAATTTCCAAGCAGTTATTAAAATGTCTAGTACACTCCAAATTCAATGGAATCAGTAAATTGTAAATCTTGACTCAAAGATCCTAGGAATCACGGCATTTGAAGTATGCAGCATTACTCATCAGCTTCGTTTCACAGCTTACGCCCCAATTAATGGTCCCACTAGTAAGAAACTGGCCTTTCAGAGTCCCGAACACGATGAAGCCTCATTGACCACTGTTTGCATGTTTCAACTCCATGGTTTGAGGTTATAGACACCCTCGCAATATTCTCTAAAGCTGTGCAGAGATTCGTTGAGCATTATTGACTGCGCCAGAATCTACATATTATATTCCTAGTTAGTCTCGTTCTTCGAGAATGCCTTTCCTTGCTCGAAGCTCATCGAAGAATTGCGAGAGTGCAAGCTGCCGCAGTGCCTTAGACTTATTCATTGACATTAAAAAGGCATTCGACTCCGTCGAAACTGAAGCGGTCATCGAAGCACTGCTCACTCAGGGCGTTCCTGCTCAGTACATCAGAGTCCTTCGAGAGCTGTACAGTGGATTCACAACCAAGATCTTCCACTCTACAACGACGTCCTCATCGACGTGAAGAGAGGGGTTCGGCAGGGGGATACCATATCCCCGAAGCTCTTCAGCGCCACCCTCGAAAACGTCATGCGCGAACTAGAATGGGAAGACATGGGAGTGAAGGTCAACGGCCGGCAACTACATCATCTTCGCTTCGCTGACGACGTCGTGCTCATAACACCGAGCATCAGCCAGGCGGGCCGAATGCTGGCCGACTTCGATTGTGTATGTGGGAACGGTGAACTGCAGTTGAATCTTACGAAGACGATGTTCATGAGGAACGGATAGGTTTCTGATGCACCAGTCTCGCTCAATGGAGCGAACATCTCTGAGTACTCCAGCTACGTGAATCTGGATCGCGAATCGGTATGGCCAACGACCTAGCGCCAGAGATGAGCAGGAGGAAACGAGCGTCCTGGGCAGCTTTCAAGAGCGTCGAAGAAGTCGTGAAGAAGACGAAGAACGCCCGCCACCGTGCCCACCTCTTCGACTCCACTGTTCTTCCGGCGTTAAGAGACACCTCAGAGACCTGGGCCAAACGAAAGCAGGATGAACACGTGATCAGCGTCGCGCAGCGTGGAATCGAGTGGACGATGCTAGGAGTGACATACGACTCACGCAAGTGAGAGAGCGCTTCCGGAGTTCCGAGCATCGTCAACGCTTGACCCAAGTCGTCAAAAATTAGGTGGGCCGGCCACGTAATACGCTTCGCGGACTCCCGCTGGACGAGAGCCATCACCGAATGGATTCCGCGGGATGTCAAGAAAACACCAGGACGCCCACCAACGCGTTGGTCGGACTTCTTCGTGAAAGCCCTGAACGAACGACATGGCGCTCTTCGTGCCTCTCGAAGTAGGAGCATCCATTGGAGCACTCTGGTACGCGACAGGGGCGAATGGAGACGCTGCTGGTGCCCGCTCAAACAACTCGATGGTCATTGGGACAACAGGTGATAGGTGGTACATACATGAAAAATGTCATGTATCAATACCGTATCACATCAGTGGTACAGACCTCAGCGAAATCAAATGTAACTAAACTTTTCTGTTCCTTACTAGTTTTCGGCAACCAAAAACTGAGCAAGGTTCAGAGTTAGCAAGGAGCTTTGCCAAAAGCTCTGCAGAAAGCCATCATTGGGAATGACCGGTCAACAATTTTCCATTTTTAAACCAAAGGTGAAGAATAATTCTACACACAGTAATAGTCTGTTAGTTAATAGATGATTAAATGCCCCTTAGAACACTAGTTTTGTGGCCTTAATATAAAGTTGTAAGTAATCGTAGATGGTGCAATCTACTGCGAGAAATGTCCTATGAAGGAATGTCAACAGCACTTACACAATCAATCAAACAAACAAAGCGGCATAGTTCATGAGTGCATGACGCTATTTCGACGATCGTAACCAAAAACGCCATATGCTTGCAATTTAAGATACTCTAGGAACGTTTATTCTGAAATGAAATCCACAATTCTGTGATACTTTTTGGAATCGTATTGGATTCTCATGCTATTATCTTGCTCGCAGCTCTATTTTCTGTTTCCTGACCAATTTTTTGGCCATTTTCCTAGAAAACAAAAATCAGAAAAAATTTGCCTAAAATGGCTGGAAAATCAGAAAACAGAAAGCAGAAAACAGAAATTCCGCCCATCCCTGGTCTGCAGTCTTCGACTGCGGTAGGGTGAGCTTCTGTCGAGCTCATCACGGACGAGTTTTAGAAGACGAGCAGAGTAGACTTTGAACAGTGGAGCAGATTTTGTACAGCAGGGCTAAAGGTGTAAACTTTATTTTCATTTCACCCTCCATTCCCTATTTTTCAAGTGTTCTGAGTGGTTCGGAGGGAGGGTCGCCTTATAAAACCGCTTCACAGTAGTACTGTACATCGAAAGATCCTCAGGCGTAGACCTCATGAGCAAACAAAATTAACAAGTCATAGATAAAGCAAAAACGAGAATCTGGCCTGCCTGACCACTGCCTCTTGAAAGCTATCGCGGGCTAGCAAGGGTTATAGCAAGAGGAAGCATACATAATGTGTTGATCATCCTTCCATTGCCTATTTCAACCTTTAAGGCTACCGCATAGTCGTAATTCTTTAAGAATCATTTGTCATTTGCCTTCATGGCTATTACATGGTGTTGCTTTGGCATGTTTTCCTTTATTTTTTGCTTTCTTTTCCTTTATTTTTGCATATTTTTCGCTTTTCGTAGTGATTGCATCCGGAATGCGTTTCAAGTGATACTCAATCCACACCACGTAGGTCAACACGTTGTATATGGAACATCTATAAGGTTGAGCCGGATTGATCCTAATTAGGAGAAGCATGAAATCTGCTTCACAACAGCAGCACGTGCTCCGCTCATCTCGCTTTGTCCCCTCGTGAAAACTCGTCCGCGACGGCGGCGGAGCTCGCTCCCACTATTGTAATCGGACGTGTCGCTGCTCCTTCTACAGTAGCGAGCAATGCCTAACGTATCGCACTCCGCCAGACGAGCTATAAAGTCGATTCCGCAGACCCCTCATTGTCAGTGCTACGCGCCTCAGCCACTTATTGATAAGCTTGTTCGCTATTGCAATCTGAAAATCTGCATTTGCCCTATAGTATCATTCTGGAACTAGCTCGGCTTCCGGTAGGTTGAATGCCTTTCGTTTTAGTTCCTTTGTTGGTTACCATTAGTTGATGCCCTCTTACTCGGACACTGGGTGAGTTCACCTGCAGGTGAAAAATGGGTGAACTAACAATGTAATTGTAGGTGACCTGATTTCGACCTACAGGTGAGCGGTCTAAGACCTACAGTTGACCGGATTCAGGCGGGAACTTAAAAGGGGGGTTCGCGGAGGACGTGAAACTCGCCATGCTATTTACACGTACTGTTAGGATAAGGTTAAATATGCTGATTTTGGTCCATTTTGGCCAAAGAGATGTGTACTTTATATGCTGCTATAAAACTGTAAGAACTCATAGATGACTCATAGATTTTTATACTCAAGCAATAGCGACAACAAACATATTGTAAAAACTGAACATTCTAAAGAGGCCATAAATGTGCTAGAACTGTAATCCTTTTTTTGCGAAGCAGTAGCCAGAACCATTAATTCCCATTAAAGTTCGCACATTGAGCTTTCATGACTCCTAAAAATAAATCCAACCTGTTGTAATGCTCGTTGTATTAACACCAATGCAATGTCAGAAATAAACATGCAGTGCCTTACAGTGCTTCCTTTAAAGTATATCACAGGAGTAGTTTTTCGAACATTTGTTAAGTCTGATAGTGAACATCAATGATTATTTCACAATAGTATGATGGCTCCCGAATTCCCTTTTCTGAATTACAAGATTGTTGTATATAAACAGTAATGCTTCTTTCCGCAATTGAAGTATCCTTACGTATCTACGTAGAGTTCACCTCTGAGCATATCCACTTAAAGTGCATCAATGAGGCTTTGCAAAGCAATATTCCGACATTCACCTACTTCTCCTGTGATCATAAGTAATCCAAAAATTGATTGGATGGTTATGAAAAATTTGTACAAAACTTTAAAAAGTAAAACATTCACTAATTCGGCACGAGGTACCCACCGTTTGATGGAAGGAGGGTCCGGTGGGTTCACCTAATAAGATATGGCGGTTTTGAACATTTCATAAAATATTTTATTATTCTTGGGAACGTTATCCTTTCCGCACCTGGAAGCTTTTCTATAGTGTTTGTGGTCCTTATATTTTTCCTAAATAGGCTGAACAAACAGCTTAAGACAAAAGACTACAGGAACCAACCACACTTTGCGCATTTTCTTCGTCCTCGTCGACCGTGCAAATGAGACCAACCACGCTAAATGACCCCTTCAGACCTACAATTGCTTGCGTAGCGTATCACGCGAGCGGTTGACCTCTCCTCAGTTCTAAAGGTGAGAATGAATCCTACTTCACCTACAGTTCACCTGCATATCGCGTTGCAGGGTGAAATGACCAGTAGTAGACCGCTCACTGGAGCTTCGCCCCAAAATAGCTCCGACAGGTCACCTGTGACGTTAAAATACATCATTTTCACCTGTAGGTGAACTCATCCAGTGTCTGAGTACTTCCCGCTCTTATCTTCGCCGCTGTTCCTTTGTGGAATTTTCTGGATTATGCTCCTTCCTGAGTTCTTCAATGCAAAATTTTCCCCTCATTTTTGTAGTTACCTTGTTTACAAGCAAGCGGTGTTCAGCGCAAATAGGTTAGAAAAATATGGAAAACAATTTGCAAGTTTACGAGTTTCATGCAGTGTGGAGTAGTGGTGTGCGCGAACACTCTTTGTTCCAAAAACTGTGCTGTACAGCTATTCTCCACAGGTGATAGAAATGGTTGCTGTTCTTAAAAGACTGTTGCTTCAGTTTAAACCATTTTATTTAAAAATCAGGCATTCAGCGGACGGCGCAAAGTGGCTACGAGGGGGTCACCATATGAGGCAGCCCTACTAAACGCTTTGTGTTGCACTAAATTAAAAAATTTACGCAGCACTGCTGTCGTCTACCCCTGTGGTGAACTGAGCTAGACTACTTCTGTTGTAACTGAGCATTCATGTGCCTCCTTAGGAAGGTGGATAACCCCTGAATGAAAGGTGACCCCCTCCGAGCCGCTTTGCGGCCAGCAGACTAGCAGCCGCAAAACGTCTGGTGTGGAACATCGCCCCCAAACCTCGGGTGGAACATCTTCTAAACACGGACGCTTGTAGCGCGACGTCTGTGAGCCTTCTTCAGAAACAACTTGTGGTACAACGCCTTACGAAGGATATAGACAGATGGACGACGGACGGTTCGAAATGCCTGTTTGTCGCCATACGTCAGTTTGGGGTGCCTTTTTAATTAGCACGTCGTTATTGCCCCATTATGCTGCAGCTATTGTAAACAGTGATGATTATAGAGGAAATCGAACTGGAATCAGTGTGAAAGACTAAATTTTGTTGCCCAGAAGGAAATGTATAAACTGATGACAATTGATGTGCATTTTAAAGGCCCGCCCTTGCTGGTTCCCCTGTCGTTCTTTGCTCTCCTCCCCCTTCGGCTCTCCCCTATCCCCCCCCCCCTCATTGGTAACCACGTTTTATTAGTCACGCGAAAGCCACCGACCTCCGACTACACTATCACGCGCCTTTCGAAGCAAAGAGTGACACGAAATGAGTCCTTGCAGTCGCGTGTTTGAGACACATATCAGAGGCACTCAGTTTCAATTAGCGCCTTAACTTTCATCTACATTGTATTGCTGTAGGAAATTTTAATTATTAATCATAGTTTTTATCTTGAATAGAGAACTGTCAACTGGCATCATTACAAAAACTGCATACATAGTAGCGCAGTCAGAAAAGGCGTCAGCTGTCGTATCGAGATTCGGGGTCCTCCCTATGTCAACCAATCCTTGCAATACTCTGGCCGCTGAACTGGTACCAGAGTTATCTGGGTCGAGTAAAACAAGCACCAGGTCACATCGGCCGGTCACGGAAACTTACAAAGGAAGCCCAAGGGAACTTCCCTCAAAGGTTCTCAACGAGACCAATATGGTCTTGTAGGACATCGGACGAGGATCATAGAACTGTGTTCCGTTTTTGCTACGGGCCTCTGGGTGGTCCGAAAATGGCAAAAAAAATGGTATCACTTCAGAGCGGGTTGATAAGTGACAATGACACCTGGAATGGCCCTGTCGTGTTCAGAACTTAAGCTACAAAACGTGTGGAGCTCAAATTAAAGTTAGATGATAGTAGTATGATAATTCACGACGTTTCCTGGACGAAGCTGCAGGGTACATTCAAGTGATTCATTCACAACGGCGGAGGTAGCGACTAGATGGCCAAGTCTATTCGAACTTGCAGGAGGGGGTCTAGGGTTTGATTCCGATGAAGGTTACGGGGTTTGCTCTGTGGTCTGCTCCCTTTTTGGCTAATAAAGAGTACATTTTGGCTGCGGTAGGGTACCGTATTATTGGGTAGTGGTGAATAAGGGTGGTGAAGTTATGACTACCGATTTCGCCCAGACTTCGCCTATGGGAGTTATTTAAGCTGCTGACTGTGAATCTGTCACCCTTTTTATAAATTATCACTTTGCTTGCACTACTTTCCATCAAGGGTTGATGTCGAAGCTTGGAAAATAAGTCTGACCACATTGCCGTAACCTGCCGTAATATACCGAAATTTTAAAAACAAGTATCATATCTGTGATCAGGACCCCAAATAACCTCCGTGGGCGATGTTTGGGCGAAATTTTTTCTTTCATCCTCTCCTCGACCTCTGTACACATATGTACCCATCGTAACCTTCTGCCATCCATCGTTTCGACGAAAATGGTTGCCAGATTGGTGATCTGCATCCCAGATGCCTTAGAGATGAATTTCGGAGGAATTTTTTCCGGCCTCTAGAGTTGAGGGAGTGAATGCAAATGCTCCTATCTGCAATGCCTCCAGCCCGTCTCTCGTAAGCGTATACGAGAGCTGTGAGGAACAAGTACACAGTAAGGCGTCCAGTCACACGGGGTGGATGAAATATGCTGTACTTTACAACAGTTAACTGAAATGATGAAAGTTGCGAAAAGAACAAAAGCAGTCTGTAAAGAAATCGGAAGAGCGATGAGCGTGTCTTGATGATGGGTCAAATCAATACTTGTTCATGAATGTTCACAAATGAGGTGACAGCGAGAAACACTTCCAAAACTAAATGAGAACATTGGAAAGCGGTCATATGGGAACAGCATCTGACGAGAGCTTCCTCAGCGAAAAAGAATTCGTTTAATGACGCGCGATATCGCTCCACACAGCAAAACCAGCTTCATCCACATCTGACAACAGGTTGAAAGTGAGGTTAGGACGCGAAGAAGGTACCCTACCGGAGCCAAAATGTAATCTTCATTTGCAAAGAGTCTAACAGTCCACCTAGGATTACAGAAACCCACACCCGGAACCAAACCCTCGACCCCATCCCGCAAGTCCGCCTCGCTATCCACTCGGCCATCCAGTCGTTTCCGCCAACGTTGCAAATGAGGCACGTCAATGTACACTGCAGCGTCGTCTAGGAAACGTCGTTAACTATCATTAACTATTACTATAATCAAACTTGCATTTGAATTCCAAAGCTTTGTAGGTTAAGTTCTGAGCAGGACAGGGCCATTCCAGGTGTCACTGTCACTTATCAACCCGCTCTGAAGTGATACCATTTTTTTGCCATTTTCGGACCACCCAGTGGCCCGTAGCAAAAACGGAACACAGTTCTATGATCCTCGTCCGATGTTCTACAAGTCCTTATAGGTCCCGTTGAGAATCTTTGGGGGAATTGCATGGGCTTCCCTTGATAGTGCGGGACCAATTGCGCATACAAACCACATCACGTAGAAGTTGGACGCATAATGAGCCGCCGGTTAACAGTTTTCTTACCGTATTAAGAAAGAATTTATTGGTTTGGGTAGCAACCTATGTACCTCATTGTCATAGTCTTATGTTGTGACAATACAGCAAACAGTACTACAGGCAGGTTAGAGGCCTAGCTATTGGTCAACGCTTGGCTTCGGTGCTAGCTATAGCGTACATGTCAAAAATAGAGAGACCCGTAATGGAACGCAGACCTTTGCTGTATTGTCGGTATATAGATGACTGCTTCATCGTATGTCCCACGCAGAGCGAAATGGATGCCTGCTTCGAGTTGCTTAACCATCAGGCTGAGCATATTAAGCTCACAAGGGAGAAGCTGACAAGTCACTGGTTGCCGTTCCTCAACGTGGAAATTCGTCTCTCTGGGAACACCTTCCAAACTAGGTGGTACCGGAAGCCCAGCAACAAGAACATCATTGTGCACTATCGTTCCGCACACCCATATAGTACTAAGAGGTCCATTGTTCGGAATATGTTCCAAACAGCTGCTCTGGTGTCCTCGATAGCGAGTTCAAGTCCCCATCTAGGGAATTCGCATCTCGCATTGCCTTATCCAACGGGTATGTTGCGCACAACATGCCCAAAGGCCGTCAACCACCGGCATCAGCACGCATACATAGGGCACAATTGCGTGGTACAATCGCCTTCACGGTACCTTTTCTCTCGGACGCTCTTAGTGCTCAAGTACGGGAATGCGTTCGTAAGGCTGACCTGGGTGACATCGTTAGGGTCGTTGAGGTGCCTCCGGCTAATCTCAAGGCGCAACTGGTGAGGAACCGTCTTTATGACTGCGCTTGTGAAACGCCCTCCTACGTGGTCTGTCCATTCGGCAGGGAAGGCGACTGTAGGGTTTCAGGAACAGTATACCTCATAACTTGCATTGAATGCAAGGAGGAATACGTTGGTGAGACGGGCAGACCACTTTGGGTAAGGGTGAAGGAGCATGTGAACGGGCTCAACAGGTGCAAAGTCAGCACACCCTTGGGGGAGCACAGGCTGCGAAGTCAAAGTGACGCTGTGGTTGGAGTGGCGGTGACGATCCTGGCTCGCGAGGTCGACATCGCAGCGCGCAAGGCCTTGGAGGCGCCGTGGATTGCGTTCAAGAACCCCGCAATCAATAGGAAGGAGGAACGGGTGGCCATAACCCAGGAGTTGGCTCCATTTGCCGAACTCTGTGGGCTTGACCCCGGGGGGCGCCAGGCGGAAGGTCGCTGAGGGGCTGACCCGAAGGGTGGACCTCATTCACCCACATTTATCTCCATCTGAAGGGTGACTCCACAGCCTTCGGCTGTTTACATAAGGTCAGCTGGGCTGTCCTCCTCGCGGTTCGTCTCTTTCTCCCTCTAGCTTTTGAGATGGCTGAAACTTGAAATGACTCTTGGACGGGTAATTTCTCCAACTCCCCTTGTCTTTTCCAGGCTCTGAAGAAGGCTGTTACGCCGAAACGTAAGCCGAATAAACGTTCGATGTCAATCTTGGCACGACAGCTCGACGACTACCTGCCATACTGAAATCACACACTTTTTCACTTTGAGTGGTCATCGTTCTAGTGAATAAAGGTTTCAACAACGCTAGGAAAACTAACGATTCATAATTCGAAATGATCGCTAGGAAACAAGCTTTCGAAAAGAATAGAATACTTCAGCGGGTTTACATTGAATTCCAGAAAAAACAGAAATGTTGCAAAATTTATGACTCAACCTAATATCTCCAAAAACTGATTATAATTGGTGATAACAAGTTGGCAAAAATTTAAGTTGAAAATGGACAATCAAGGAGGGCATCATTGGCATATTTTGTTGTTTTACTTCTAAAAGGGCAAAGATGCAGTGCAAACTTTAAAAAGGTTATCTGAAGTTTATAGAGAGGACTGCCTTACTGAACGGCTGGGTTAGCGTTGGTTTACTTGCTTTCGCTTTGGAAATTTTAATGTTTTTTAATTTAAATTTTAATAGGCAGGATGCAACACATATTGGTCGTGCGTTCACTACGCCCAATATAGCAAAATAAAATCGAAGCTAATCGGCGTATGACTACTTGAGAGATGGCAAAGAAGCTTAACGTATCGAGTTCAGCTTGGTCACTTGAACTGGCTGTTTGATAGCTCACAAATTGGAGGAAATCCACCACACTAAACGCATTAACATATGCGAGGGTATAGTCTGCTCTGAGCTGCTTCCAAGAAACCAAACAGTTGATTCGAATGTCTACTGCCTTCAACCATCGAAACTGAACGAAAAAAATTCTGTCGCGACAGGGCGCCCTTTTCGACCCCCGCCGCGAAAGCATGGTGTTCTATCATGCTAATGCCAGACCCCACACCTCTTTGATAACCCGTCAAAAATTGACGGAGCTCGAATGGGAACCAATGCCAGAACCACTTTGCCTGCCTAAGCCCTGACTTAGCACCATCAGCTTACCATTTGTTTCGCTCCCTTCTGTGCGGTTCAGTGGGTTATGGGGATAAGTACAGAAGCAGAGAGAAGAGGAACGTGTTTATTCGGCAAACGTTGTGAGAGAAGTGTAGGTATGGAGGTCGATGAGGACCTCCCAACAAGAAGGTGGGGGCGTAGATAGGGACGCATCGTCGCGGTCGACGATACCTTCAAAACCATTTCAATGGTAAAACTTTTGACTTTGTTAGAATGACTTGCAACCGGTTCTTCGCTTCTAAACACCAAGGCTTCTTCGAACGTGGGATTTTTCAAATTAGCGAAAGATGATCATCCAAGAAAGCGGTCAAAACATATATTACCGACTAGTGTTTGTTGTTAATACAACTAAATTCACATTGAAAAATATGAAAAATTGTAATAATTACGGAACAACCAATTAGATTTGCATCTCAATTCTCTAAAGTTGTTCTCTCCAAAACGTGTGCTAGTTCAGAGAGAATTGCACACAAAGTTCTTCGTCTTTTTCAAAGCCTTTTCAGCTCTCAAGGGCCTCGTCTTTTACACCCGAAGCCGATTCCTTATATTTGCTGCTATAAAGTAGTGTACTACTTGGTCCAAGCCCTTCTGTTTCTTTCAAACGAATTGCTTGTGGGTAAAATTCTTTCTTTTCGTGAGGGGATTTCAGCACTTTGTTGAGCAATGCATCGCAATTTTTAGCTGGGTCGCGGTTGAGTTTTCTTTCTTTTCTTTCTTTTTTTTTGTGCGTGCCTTAAACAGCGGAATAATGTAAGAAGTAAGTTTTTGAGCTGAGAGCAATGCACAGCAGATCTTGTGTTGTGTTCCTTTTTACGCTTTCATAGTCTTCAACTTTTTCCTCCTCTCGTGGTCTTCTGTTGTAGGATAACCTCATTCATCGTTCGGAGGTATGTACCTGGAGGCATTTTCTTTTAGATCAGGGATGGATTAATGTGCCTTGAATTTTGAAACAATCTTTTTCAATGAAATTAAATGTTCCATCTCTTGTAAAACCTTATTTTTCGTTAAGGAATGCAGTCGACTGCGTTTGCCGACTGGGGGAATGGTCGATATGTTCAGGTTACGGAAGAATTGTAGCAAGCATTTACCCATTCACAATCAATCGAGTTCAATATTTAGAGCATCATGCAGTTGCCTTGCGCAATCCTCACAATTCATATAAAAAATTCGTATTTTCATTCACTTTCGGTAAAATTTCTTCGTGAACTTGCTAAGCTGCCATTAAAGTTACTGCTCTTTAAACTGCGCGCGTATATTCTACATTCTCAATCAATACATCAATAGGGCAAGTTTAATGAATTAGCATTGACCATCACAGAGTAGCATGAACAGAGAGTGATCAACAAAATAACTCATTTTCCAGAGCGTAACATAGTTAGCGTGTCCTTCAGAGTTCATGAAGGAACATGATGGAGAATTGTATGATTGTCTGGTAATTGCTAAATCGATCTCCAATTGAGATCTATCGGTAAATGGTTTGCCATTAAATGCGCACCCCTGTTTGAGATCAGATCTACAAACATATGTTCCTTATTGGACTTTCCCAAAACTTGAGTGTTCCCTCTTCCAATTCTCTCTGAAATGTTCTCTTTCAGAATGCGGCTAGCGCTAGTGTTGGCGGTAATCTCTATCACGACTTCGATGCCGACGGTGAAGCAAAAGACCTTCGAATCCAGTGAATCTGAAGAAGACGACGATAACGAGAAATGGGCGTGCGGCACAGACGCCTTCACTATGTATCTCAGCAAGAAAAAGATCGAAATGAGCTGTCCACACCTCAAAAGTTGGTTGCACTTCATCAGTCCCATTTTAAAATTTTTCTAAAAATCGGAAGATCTTTTCCATTCCGCTTCAAGAATTTAAGATTATTAGGCCGAAAGATAGTCTTAAAGGGGCAATAATAAGATGAAATTTTTTGAGTTTTAGATTTGTGTTTTTTTTTTTCAAGTGTACTAGGGGTCTTTCCAGCCACCTTCTTTCTTTTTTAAATAAATTTTGTAAATTATTTCACAATAAGAGGGTGCATGGTAGCGCAGCCGGTGGAGGCGCCGGCCGCACTTCGTTTCAAGGTTACTGCTTCAGCCTTCCCCCCTCAGGCCAACCAAGCCTACCATTCCTTCCAAATGTCACATTCATCAGTCCCTTACCGCTCTCTAACTGTGAAAATACGGTCAAATACAGATTCTGATCAATCAGGGGGTTTGGCGGTATTGTCACCGTTAGAGCGCGGTAAGCGGTTGATGACTCCGGCCAAAGGTCGATGAAATGGTATTGCATGGAAAGGGTAAAACACTGACTTGTCCATCGGCTTGCCATCGGTTGTCACTGTATTGGCCCATGTATCCATTCGCACTGCCTCCACGACATCACGTATAAGAAAAGTGCGTGGCGCATTCCAAAAAGGTTACGGCCGTTCTTCACTGTTTATCCTTTCTTTCTTTGTAATAACGCCCTGATTCAACTACATTTTGTATCAAGATGTTTGTAGGTTCATCCTTCGTCGAAAACTGCTGGAATATAATTTCCCATTTATTTAATTGGCTTCAGAGGGCGTCAATCAATGCTGCATTAGGCATGACCACTGTTATGACGATCAGCTGGGACAGAAGTACTGCGACGAAACGTTTTGCAGCTGTCTCGATGTGAGTTCTCAAGGCTTACTATACACTACATAACTCCAACCTCGCGCGAACCCTCCCTGGCGTCGCGCGCGCTGCGCGACGAAATTGGACGAGTTGTCGCGGTCCGACTGCTTCCGACAGAAACGGCTAGTAACGCTTCCGAGAGGGACGGCTGGTGACTCGCGCTAGAGCGCGGAAATGTGTGTCGGCGAGTGTCAATCGCGTTTTTC
The DNA here is from genome assembly GCA_947359475.1 of Heligmosomoides polygyrus bakeri. NCBI lineage: Eukaryota > Metazoa > Nematoda > Chromadorea > Rhabditida > Heligmosomidae > Heligmosomoides > Heligmosomoides polygyrus. The sequence continues at coordinate 23,537,258 of OX375869.1, read as the reverse complement.
GCGTAGAGGGGGAAGGTATAATAGTATGGTGAGACACGTCTGATGTTTCCTGCAACGAAATCCTATGCGTACTGGTACGAATTCTATGCCCGATTCTGCCACGCTCATACTAATGTATTGTTAACCGGTAGCAAATTAGAGTGCATAGAATCCTAGCGAAGTTAGCTGTTATATCTCCATATATGTCTAACGCGTGTGAACTTACGAGTATTACAGTACCGCCGCTAAACATTCAACCAAACGACGTTTGCGACGCAAAAAACGCGTTTTCGCGTCGCAAACGTCGTTTGGTTGAATGTTTAGCGGCGGTACTGTACCTATTACTCGTAAGTTCACGACCTTCTTGAAGAATCCTTCTTAAAGTGGGAACGTTTGTTAACAAAGCGCCGATGGAATGAGAGTTAAACTATTTCAAATGAGTGATGGGAAATGGCCAAGGACCTGATGAGGAAAATTCGAGACCAAAACTGAGCCGTGATTATTAAGCATAAGTTTCGGAAGCAAGTGCTCCTAAGTTTCCGAGGTTTTTCACAAACTTTCTTTGAACAGTTGTCCTTGTTATCAGGCGTTAGAAGTTTTCAGGGATTACTGAGACGTGAGACTTTTGCTAGGATTCAGAGGCAGCTCAAGCGTGCACTAACCCGTAGCTTTTCTCTTAATTCTACCTTTGTTCCACACTTGACCGTCACGTTTCTCCAACACACTTGTCATAGTTCAATTGCTGCTTTACCACTGGCAGGATTTCGTTCTCCGCGGCTAACGGACGTTCTACCGTCACCGAGCTCACGTCCGCAATTCACCGCCGCGACGTCGCATGCGGCTAACGCGCGACGTCGCGTTGGAGTTACGTCCTGGAGCCTACTACATCAGCCTCTCAGCGAGAGCATTTTTATGCGGTTTATGTATACATTAATTCTAGCTAAATTGAAATGAATATTTTACATTTATTATTTATCTACATTTATTTTAGTTAAGTTGAAATGAACAATTAATTACGATTTTCTATTATCATCTATTTATTATATATTTTTTATATAAATATATAATAAATAGACGATAATAGAAAATCGTAATTAATTGGGCGCGTGTAGCGCAGTCGGAGGAGGCGCGACTGTCGCGTGCACCCGATACCAGGCTCCTGGTTCGGATTTCCCGCCCAGGCCAACCAAACCTTCCATCCCTCCGGGGTCGGTGAATTGGTACCAGACTTGTCTGGGAAGGATAGAGTGCTGACTTGTTCATCGGCTGGCCACCGCAAGTCATTGTATGGCCAAATACGCATTCATGTCGCCTCCACGACATCCCGTAGAAGTAGAATGCGCTGGCGCATCCCAGAAGGGATTGAGTAACGCCGTCCTTTATCCTTTATCTTTTTATACATTTACATTTATATACATTTATTTTAGTTAAATTTAAATGAATAATTAATTGCGATTTTTTTTCTTGCTGCTCTGCTGTGGGAGCACTAGTCACTGACGACCTAGGAGTCCTAACTTCGCTGTGTCTGCTTTTTAATCCGCCAGTAACGATGCTCTCCATTACCGACTACTGACGGATGAATCGACGAAAAGGCTCTCGATTCGAGCTATCAGCGGCTCAAGGCAAACTCAAATGCGTAGGCACCACACATAATCTTCGTAAAAAGTTTATTTTCAAAGAACGCTGTGCCCATCTCATCACTTCAGTGTTATCCAGTCAGTAGAGTGGTGGTGGATCAGAAGTCGTTCTGCTCACTAGTCCTCGCCTCGTCCGCGACGTCTCCAGCACTCCAAAGCAGCTCCTGAGGCGCGTCGTTTAGATGTGCGCACGATGCTGAAGAAGTTGCCCAAATATGTACATTCTCCAACAAGAGCAACGCGTAAATGATCGAGACCAACCCTGGCTACCGCTGCTGATCCTTGTTCGAAGCTCCACACGTTCCAGAACAAGAAATGAAGCGGACAGGCAAAGCCGTCCTCTCCACTCGTCCAGTCGACTCCACCTGAATACGGTACTCCGCTGAAATCTCTGAAATCTGGTCTTAGAAGGACAAACAATCTGATTTGTATGCGTCATGCTCTTTTACGATATGACGGAACGGGTGAGCAGAGAGATTACCTAAAATGGCGATGACTTTAGGCAGCAGATAAATCAGCAAACACTAAAGGGGTAACACCCACCTCTTCCTTCGTACATATTAGGTTATAACGAAATAAATGGCTCTGAACCACTGTAAATTTAAACAGTTAATATCTCGGCTTGTAGGCAAGTTTATTAATCGAAATAAAAACCTTCTGATTCTACACATCTTTGCCAACGTGACACAAGCTTTTCTATCCCAGTAGCCTAAAAATCAGAAGTTCTGGAATTGACGAAATCTTCGAAGGCACTTCCGGCATCCTGTTGGTATTTGAATATTTTCCCTACCAAGAAGTCGCCAAGATGCTTGAAGAAATGGTAGTCTGTTGGAGAGAGGTCGGGAGAAAACGGAGGATGTGGTAGAGTTTCAATGCTCAGCTCATTCAATTTCTGCAACGTCATTCGTGCTACATGGGGGCGAGCATTGTCGTGCAGAAGGAGAACTCGCCTTCGGTTTACCAAGGCCGGCCGGATATCCTTCAACTTTTTCATCATTTCTTCAATTTCAATGCAGTACTTCTCTGCCGTGATGGATTCACCGGGAGGGAGGAAGCTGTGGTGAATAATTCCCAGCGAACACCACCATACTGTCACCATTACTTTCTTTTGGTGCAATTCCGGCTTCGCAAAAACCTTGGGGCTCTCATTGCTGTCCACCCACTGTGCCGATCGTCGCCTGCTGTCGTACATTATCCATTTCTCGTCACAGGTTACGATGCGATCATGGAATGGGTCCGTTTCGTTCCCTAGAAGCAGTGCGGACGAGATCTCATATCGTCGGTTTCTTTGCTCCTCAGACAGCTCGTGAGGCACCCATCTTTCCAGTTTTTTGGTCTTTCCAATTTCCTTCAGATGCCGGGCAGCTGTGTTGTGACTGACGCCAAGAACCTTCGCTATCTCCCTGGTACCTTTGTGTGGATCCTCATCTAAAACATCTCTCAGCTTGTCCTCATCAACATCACTATGCCTCCCACGACCTTCATATTCTTCCAAGCTCTCATCTCCATTCCGGAACTTCTGATACCAACGATACGCCGTCCGAATTGTGGAACATCCTTGACCGAATGCGGCGTTGATCTTCTCGTCCGCCTCCTTAGCTGTAGTGCCCAGCTTGAACTCATACAAGTAAATGCCTCGGATTACCCTTTTGTCCATCTGCAAAAAAGTCAATAAAACTCTAAAGTTTTCCCACTTTTACATAGAAATTTTGGTACTCAACGGTAGAGCAAAGTTTGCGCTTCTAAATGATATGCCACTTGTTACTGTTTGTTCTTGATCAAACGCGTAAAGACGCGCCAAAAAATGGCGCGAGCCAGTGCCATTTAATTCGTTACAACCTAATAGTTCTGAACTGCAGAGACCGGTCACTTTGGTGAACAAACTGACGAAAGTGCGAAATCTGGTCTGATTTTTAGGAGATTTTGTTTTTGGAGAATTTGATGCAACTACTGCGAGTTTTTGTGATTGGTCTTGTGTTTTTTATCACAGATGTGGAACACTCTGATTATCCACTGAGGGGCGCGCTGAGACCAAAGCAAGCCCTTGAGGTCTGGCCTGTATCCGAAGAAGTCACTGGAGAGAGCTGGATCGAGGGCATCGAGGGCGCTGGCCGAGGTTGTGCTTGTTCATGGCGTTCCCTTTGAGCAGGCGTCAGTCAGTGTGTCATTCTACCAGAACCAACCACCACCAACCGCGGAAGGCTGGTGGAGATGGGCTGACCTGGGCGGGCGGAAACCGCCGAACGAGGTCACACTAGAATCGGCCGCACCAACGACAGCCGGCGACACACCGATCCTCCGACTGCGCTCCACGTGCCGGAGTTGAGTTTGAAATGAAGGGCGCGTGAAGCGCAGTCGGAGGAGGTGTGCCAGCTGTCGCTGGTGCAACTGATTCCAGTGCCCGGACTCATCAACGACTAACCCGCGGGTTCAGGGGTGGAGATACCCACGATGAAACCTGCGTCTCTAACTTTTGCCTTATCTCTACCCCTTATACCCCGCATACCCACGGGTTTAATTGTTGATGAATCGGGCCTCAGGTGACCCGCCCGGTTCGCGGTATCCGCCCAGGCCAACCAATCCTTATTATTGTTGTTGTTTTTGTGGTTCTTACTTTTTAGTTATATTTATATTTTACATGTATCACCTCTATCACCTGTCGTCCCGTTGATCATCGACTTGCTCGAGCCAGCAGCGTCTCCATTCGTCCCTGTCGCGTGCCAGAGTGGTCCAATGGATCCTCCTCACTCGAGGGACACGAAGAGCGTCATATCGGTTGTTCAGGGCTTTAACGAAGAAGTCCGACCAACGCGTTGGTGGGCGTCCTGCTGTTCTCTTGACATCCTGCGGAATCCAGCCGGTGACGGCTCTCGTCCAGCGGGTGTCTGCGAAGCGCAATACGTGGCCGGCCCACCTAATTTTCGACAACTTGGCCCTCGCGGCATCGTTTCTGATCGTTAATCGTCGGCGAAGCTTGAAACTCCGGAGGCCTTCTCTCACTTGCGTGAGTCGTGTCACTCCGAGCATCGTCCTCTCGATTCCACGCTGCGCGACGCTGATCGCGTGTTCATCCTGATTTCGTACGACCCAGATCTCTGAGGCGTATGCTAGGGGGAAGAACATTGGAATCGAACAGGTGGCAATGGAGTCGGAAGGTGAATTATAAGGGGTAAAAATCTTTTTTAACCAATCCGGTCGAGCAACAACACTGACTCAACATGTAGTGCGGGAAAATTCTGGAACAACACATTTCCGCGGATGACCTTGTTCGGCATTGTGAAGTCGGATAGTCTTTTAGTTTGATTCAGTCCATATCTGGACCAGTGGTGCAATCGTACTTCTTAGTGACCACTCTCAAACGCATCCTGGAGTTCCTTCCCTTGCCCAAAAGGAAGCGAATAAAACGCGGATCTTTAATCGAAAAGAGGAGATAAAACTGCATCCACATCAGCTTTATGTAGCTACTCGGCTGCCCGCAGCGGCATGCTACGGTGACCTCCCCCACCAATTACCATAGCGTCGTGTTTAGTATTGAAATATATTGAGCTTACTCATTCTTTAGAGAAAACAGCTGCACTAACGAAATCAAAATACACAACACAGAAAAGATGAGAATATATTTCATTTTCAGATGAAATTCAACGTTTTTCAAATAAAATTCAACGACTTTCGAGTCAAATTTCACGTCTTCTTTGCAAGTTGTACGTTTCAATGTTTACCTCTTCTCAAAAAATTCCAGCATATCAAAAAAGGCTATCCAACGAAATTAAGAACTATTTCGAATCTTATACTATTAGAACTAGGATTAGAAAATTAGAACTGATTTTTTTTCAGGAAGAAATTTAGAACTGAAGGTTATCCAACATAAAAAAAGAAGAAAATTAGATCAGAGATTCTAGTAGAATTAACTTTTAAGGAAGAACATTAGAACTGAAGGCTTTCTTTCGTCATCAGATTCGTGATCAGCACTCCAAATAACCCCCCTAGACGAAGTTTAAGCGAAATCGGTAACCCTGCCTGGACCACACTTGTTAACGGTATGGGTGGCCTCCGACGGAATCGTGAATAACGGATGTCAGATTCGTGATCACCACCCCAAATAACCCCCTAGACAAAGTTTCAGCGAAATCGGTGACCCTGCTTGGACCATCCTTGTTAACGGTATGAGTGGTGTGTTATATGTAAACATGCTCTATACTTACTTAGTACTTAGTTCCTCCCGTGCTGTTGAGCGCATAGGGCGACGAATTCTTTCCACCGCTGCCTGTCTTGTGCTATTTCTTCGCACTCCTGCCTAGAAATATTCATAACCTTTAGGTCATTCATGAGTGTGCGACGCCACGTGTTTCTTGGGCGTCCACTAGTTCGTTTTCCTGGCGGAGTCCATTGCATGGCTGATCTCGGCAGTCGGTGCTCCGGCATACGCAGGATGTGTCCGGCCAGGCGAAGTCGACGTTGAGTAACGGTTTCGTAGAGGCACCTTGAGTGACAGCGCCGCAATACTTCTTCGTTCGTCACGTGGTCCGTGTAACGTATCCTCATAATTTGCCGTAAACATTTGCAATGGAACGCGTTGACCCGCCTGATGATACTAGTTGACGCCTTCCATGTTTCACTAGCGTACATTGCAGTTGGGACGACTATCGACGAATACAAACGCAGCTTTATGTTATTTGAAATAGAGGACGACGTCCACAGTGGTCTGAGCCTTCGGAATATTGCTGTCGCCTTCGCGATCCTACAACGAACGTCGGTCTCAGCATCTCCATCATTGGCGATCATACTTCCCAAGTAGGTGAAGCTGTTCACTACTTTCCAAGCGGTCCGATCCTATGTAGATGGCGTCCCTTGGGCTCGCAATTCCTACGCGCATGACCTTTGACTTTTCGGGACTAATTCGGAGTCCAATGTTGCCTGCTTCTTGGCTAAGGCGTTCTGTAATTCTTTGGACCCCATAGAGCTTGAGTATTTCCCACAGTGACTCGCGGTGGACACTATCAAAAGCCTTCTTAAAATCGACGAAGTTTATGTGGAGCGGGTAGCGATATTCCAGGCACTGTTCGATTATGTTGCGTAGCGTAAAAATCTGATCGCAACACGATCTTCCGTTTCTGAATCCAGCTTGCTCCTCCCGCAGACGATCATCAATTGCATCTCGAAGCCTTCTTAACAATACGGTGCAGAATACTTTGCCTGGTACTGATAACAAGGTGATGCCTCTCCAGTTTCCGCAGTCCGATAAATTTCCTTTTTTCGGCAATTTGACTACTAGGCCTTTTTTCCAGTCTTCTGGCACGTTTTGTTGGTGCCAGCAGTTGTTGAAGAGCGTCGTCAGTTGTTTTGCTAACGGTGTGCCTCCAGCTTTTAACATTTCCGCTGCAATTTCGTCAAAACCAGGGGCCTTCCTGTTTTTAAGACATCGTATTGCTGTCTTTGTTTCTTCAACCGTTATGCAGCCTGTGTTGACGTTCAGCTCTCCTAAGGCGTTTTCGTCATCGAACGTAGGCGTAGTGGATGGTTGGGGCTGGTTGTACACTTCACGGAATGTTCGACCCATCTTTCATTTTGTTCAGTTTCACTGACAAGTAGTCTGCCATTTTTGTCCGTTATAGGGACACACGTGTTGAGTCTTGCTCCTGTTAGCTCCGAAACGATTCGATATAGTGTTTTTGAATCACCACGAGTAGCCGCTGTTTGTGCTTCCGTTTCCTTCTGGGCAATCCAGGCTTTCTTATCACGGCGACATGATGCTTTTATCTGTCGGTCGAGTTCTGAATAGGTTTCGCCCCATTGCCTTGCTTCGTCAGGTGTCTTGGCACACTCTCTTCTTTGCCTGGCTTGCTTCCTCTCATTTATCAGCTCCCAGGTTTCTTCTCGAATCCATTGCTCCTTTCGCTTACCTCGTCTGCGTCCGATGGTCACTTCAGCACTTTCACACAACGCGGTCTTGACGGCTTCCCAGTGTTCGTCAATGCTTTCGCATTCGGCAAGCATGCTGAAACGGTTTCGTAATTCAACGCGGAAGTTCCTCGTGGTTGTGTGGTTCTTGAACTTTTCGACATCATATGGTCGTCTGACAACTGGCCTTTTTTGCAACTTCAGCTTCAGCTTCAACGTAGCCCTGACGAGATAGTGGTCTGTGCCTACATCAGCTCCTCTGTATACACGTGCATCGTGTACTGAAGTTCTCCATTTGCGGTTGATGCAAATGTGGTCGATTTCATTAGCCGTTGTGCTATTTGGCGATCTCCAAGTTTTCTTGTGAATGCCTCGGTGAAAGAAAAAGGTGCTTGCGATGCATAGATCGTTGAAGTCACAGAAGGACACCAGCCTTTCGCCGTTGTCGCTTAGGTGATCCGACGATGCAAACGCTCCAACAGATTTTTCCATGCCGTTTCGATCGCCTCCCACTTGCGCGTTGAAGTCGCCCAGAACAAGTTTGAGATCCCGTCGTGGCATTTCATCGATGGTATTTTGTAGCCGCTCGTAGAAATCGTCCTTCTCTTCGACGGTTGCGTCTTCCGTTGGAGCATATACTTGTATAACTGAAACTCGAGTATGCCTCGTTCGAAAGCGCGCAGTGATGATCCTGTCGTTTACTGGTTCCCAACCGACGAGAGAGTTTGCAGCTCGTTTACTGAGGACGATTCCCACTCCTCTTTCATGTCTTTTTTCTGGTCCAGAGAACAGGGCAGTTTTTCCGTTACTGATCAAGCGTCCACTTCCTGTCCACCGGACCTCGCTGACTCCGAGAATATCTAGGCCGTAAATATCGAATTCCTGGAGGAGTTGGGCGAGACGCCCAGTTTGGTGAAGCGTGCGTACGTTCCAGGTTCCAATACGCGTGATGTTCTTTGGAGAGAAAACCGAGACCAGCATCAGGTCTCCCGTCACAAAGCTCGGCTTCGATTTTCCCTTTTCAGCAGTGTCCATATTGTTCGTCGTTTCTGTAGCATAATGGGTTTTTACGGGGACGGGTTGCTGGCCCGTCGCCCAACCCTCCTCCTTTCACATCCGGGCTTGTGACCGGCAATGGCGGAGTTAAACATGCTCTATAACACACTATAATACCCCTAGGTGGATTACTTATATGATAAACATGGATTTTGCAAGAGTGCAAAACAAACGCAGCCTGCGAGATCCAAACCCCGGACCCCTCGTTCACAAGGCCGAGCTCTTCCCTACTACGTCACCTGTGCACTGAGCTGATCCGCGATACCACCCCTCATCCCGCGCGCGCCCGTCAGCTGTGGAGCACGTGTATCAACAGGGCGCCAACAGGCGGCTTCCGTCGCCCCTAACTTTGCGCAGGGTTGTATTGGGGTCGAGATACCTGAAGTTTGTTACTTCCCAGGGAGAGGCGGTTCTGCCCATATACAACACTTGCGCCGTTCCGACCTACCGTTGAGATAGTATCCTGGTAAGACAGGAAAGACGAAACGACTTAGACTCCAGGTCGCCACCAAAGGGTCAAAGGTCTGCAACACTCAAGATGCTCCACTGTTCTGTCTTATGGTTAAGCAGTTCGGAGTGGATGTCTATCGTCGATCTGGTAATTGCACAAATCCAACAAACGCAACAGTCGATAGTCAGGTACTGTCAAAATTTACAGTTTCTCGTCCTGTGGTGTTTTGAAGCATCTTACAAAAATCTTGCTGCTTCTTAGGAAGTAACTAATGTGGCCGCCACCATAACCGCTTCTCAAACACCCAATGATGTTGACTACGACTACGAGTCGACAGTAAGGTAGGCAGCGAATTTGAGTGCCACATTTTCAAAATTGTGTTTCAGAACAGAATTTTAAGTAATTTTTTATTTATGGTAAGCGGAACACTTTTGGAAAACTCGCAACAGGAGGGACTTGATCTCATGGAAAGTATAGTGAAGTCAACAACAGCAATGACATTGCTACTTTACCTTGATCTCTCCTTGTAAAAATTGTTTGTTTGTGTTTTGGAATGGAAAAATCGTTGCCGAATTTTGCTTGTGTATTGAGAGAATGATCGAAGAACTTTTCACCGACAGTGAACTGATGATAAGAGTTGCTGGACAGACCCCTTTGCAGTTCGTTTTCACCATCATTTTCACTTCGATGGATGCTTCTGTTATGCTGACGTTGGGTATGCCCCAACCAGACGCATGATGCACAATGGTGTTAGGTGTTATCAGACAAGTTTTGGACAAAACTACGACCTGCAGATCCAGAATTCCATGATGCTATGTAGATGAAATGGTCATCAGAGGGTAACACAGCTCTTCCGCTGACACTATAGGTAGGTTTTCACAAAGGCTCAGCAGGCAAGAACCAATTCGTTATGGAAGAAACGATCTTCATCTACAGCACGGTCCTGCCTTTCGGTTTTTGGGCGGAATAAAAGCAAAAGATCGCCGGTATTTTGCTGTCTTCCCATAACTCCTGGCGCGTGTAGCGCAGTCGGAGGATGCGCGACTGTCGCCTGCACCCGATACCAGGTTCCTGGTTCGGATTTCCCCAGGCCAACCAAGCCTTCCATCCCTCCGGGGTCGGTGAAGGTACCAGACTTGTCTGGGAAAGATAAAGCGCCGACTTGTTCATCGGCTGACCACCGCAAGTCATTGTATGGCGAAATACGCATTCATGTCGCCTCCAAGACATCCCGTAGAAGTAGAATGCGAAGGGATTGAGTAATGCCGTCCTTTATCCTTATCCTTTATCCCATAACTCCATTCAAGGTAGCATATTCAAAAAGTACCAATTGAATTCATTGCGAGTGGCCTATTCAATAATGTAGGTATCTTCCAATGTTCGCAGAAAGATTTAGTTCTGGTGACTTATAAAGCCTTACGGCGGCGACCCTCCTCTCATCTCTAAAGGTAGTAGGCTGTTGCAAAATTAATTTCTGTTTCGAGGTATCACCACCTATATATAAAGTTTGTCCGTCGAGTGATCTAACCTAAGTAAGAAACGCCGCATCATCCACAGCGGGGTGGGGGGGTCGAGTGATCTAACCTGAGTGAGATACGCCTCATCATCTACAGCGCGGGCAAAATTTGCTATTGGACGTGGGATGTTGCTGCAGCAGGGGAAACGCAGCCCTTTACTGCATAACTCAACAGCATCTACGCGCGTTTCTGAGCGTCTAGATTCGGAAGCCGACTTCGTGCCATTAGCATGAGAAGACTACTAAAGGGGCAAGGGTAGAAGGGGACTTTGAGGTTGGAGAACCGACAGCGATCAGGAGGATCGGGATGGTCGATGGGGGAACAAGGAAGCAGGCCAGGAGGTGGCACCAAGAAGAGTTTAAGCAATATGTAGGGATCATTAGGGCGTTACCAATCAGGGGAGGGGGACAGTAAGGAAGGAGGATCAGCAAGGGGATCCATTACCATTAAGAGAGACCAGATTTAGAGGATGTGACACCGATGTCACACAATGGGCGTTCGCTCGCCGTCGTCGTGTCGTGAGCGTGGGAGGCCTACTTAATTGGGGTAGAGTAGTAGGGAGGATCCCGAGGGGGGGGGGGGGGGGGAGGAATCTAAGTGGAAGAAGGGACCTGAAGGCAGGACCAGGACGGGGAACCAACAAGAAGGGAGCCGTAAGGGAATTCATACGGAGAACAGGGAATCTGCCATATGCATGGCCTCTTCATGCTCGACACAGCGGCGGCTGCGCGCGCTTCTGAGCTTCTTGATCCAGAAAACGGGCCCCTACGTCGCGCAGCAAGCATCCTGATTCTGAATACGTGTCAAAGACCGTGCCTTGAGCATGGGAGGACCACTAAAGGCCCATGCACACTTCTGCGACAGCGCGGCAGGGCCATGGTGAAAGATAGGGCCGCGACGGGCGCGGCGCGACATAGCGACACGTGCCGCAGAGGGGGGCATGCACACTTTTGCGGCTATCGCCGGCGATGCCGCGCTGAGTGCCGCAGGCTGGAATGGTTCAAATCATTCCTAGCGGCGCGACATGCACTGAGACGTCAGTCCCGTTGCCTATAGGCCCGTGCACACTTCGGCGACACCGCGGCGCGGCAAGAGGGGCGACGGCCAGTTCCGCGAAATCCGGCGGTCGCAGCGCGGTCGCGTTAGAGCATCGTTATAGGCAACGGGACCGACCCAGTGCATGTCGCGTCGCCAGGAATGATTTGAACCATTCCAGCTTGCGGCACTCAGCGCCACATCGCCGGCGATAGCCGCAAAAGTGTGCATGCCCCCCTCCGCGGCACGTGTCGCTATGTCGCGCCACGCCCGTCGCGGCCCTATCCTTCATCATGGCCGTGCCGCGCTGTCGCAGAAGTGTGCACGGGCCTTATAACGATGCTCCAACGCGACCGCGCCGCGACCGTCGGATTTCGCGGAGCTGGCCGTCGCTCCTCTTGCCGCGCCGCGGTGTCGCAAAAGTGTGCATGGGCCTTAAGGGGGTGGTGGAGAAGAGCGGTAAGGGGGACTTCTATGGTGGACCAGGAGAGCGACCAGGAAGGAAAGGAAGAACCTGGAGGAGCGGCCATGACGGGGAAACCAGCTAGAAGAGACCAGTAGGTGTCAATAGTGGAAACAAAGAAATGGGCCAGTAGTTGGGACCAGGAAGATGGGGGAGGGAAGGGGGAGAAGATGTAGGTAGTGATGTTGCAAAGTCGCGCGAAGCGCGCAAGTGCGAAACACGCCGTTAGGCGTGTAGGATCACTTGTGTATAAATATATGTGGATGCTGCTCTAATTTCTCCGGTCAACCTTTTTCAGGGCTCCGTAAAACCATGAACTGACGCGACTATCGAGTCTTCATGCTTTACGAATTTAAATTGGGACATTCAGCGGCAGAGGCATCCCGTAGCCTTAGCAGTACTTTTGGGACGGGCTGTCCTGGCGAGCGAACGGTGCTGCTCTGCTTCGAAAAATTTGCTTCTGGCGATTTTGATCTCGAAGGAAAACCGGGTCTCGTGCGTAGGTTGACGATGACGGAAGAACCCTAATGAATAGAAATCAGCCATCTTCCTATCACGGGAAGCTTTAGGAATACCTGCACCACCATGCTCGCCGTAATAAACATGAACATAAACATATTCTGGGCACAAGATCTATACATATACTGGAAAACGCTGGAAACGCTATCATGGTCAATACTTCTCCTGAAAAGTGTGGACATATTCGATTTATTGCGTGGACGATCAAGTTTTGCGGCACTTCAAAGAACGCTCCACATTTCGGAAACTTTCCTTATATGACTCCAAGTTGCAAAGCTTTATAATTACGGAACTAGCAAAATCGAAGAAATACACGTATTTTTGAAAGTCAACGGCCTTCAGTCATCAGCTCATCATCGGAGTCACGGAACTAGCCGAAGTAGTCCTCCTGAAAGTAACACTGATCCAACAACTGATAAATTTCATTGTGAACATCTTCAGTACGCTAGTTGTAGCCAGCATGACAGTTCTACTCCTGCTACTTGAACTTACGTCGTCATCGTAGGCATCGTTGTCACCAAAGGCACCGTTGGATGCCGTCGGCGACGACTCGCTCCAGTGTAGCGAGCAGCTGATGGATGGATCTTCCGTGGGAGGACGCGCTGGTGGCTGTCCGTTTGAGTACGTTCGACGTCGTGGTAGAGGCAACTGGGCCGATATCGACGGGCCCGGAGACTCTGATGAGACGCCGGTCGCGATGTGGCTGCCCAAACTTCGACACGGGGTCAGAAGGACGCTCTGGAAGGTGGCATACCCACTTCGAGTGCTTGAGTGGCATAACTGAAGTGAGATAACACACCGTGGACAAGGTCTTCCTCCTGGCCTGCTCTTCTAATAGATCTAATTCAACCTTGGAAGTGATGATGGGCGGTGGAAGATGACGCTCTCGTAACCTCACCCTTAGAACATCCACATCTGAATCAATTCCAAACCCGTGCATGTGAGCACTAACTCACATGTTTGGATCCTCGATAGAGCGTCTAGGAGGAGCTATACTGGCCGAGCTTAGAACTCCCGTCGGCTTTGCTTCCCGTTGAGGCGCCTGACTTACGGTACCCACAACCTCTGTCGGTCTCACTGTGTCCTCAAATAATTTTTTTAATTTTCTAGCAAGTTATGCGCTATAAAAACGTTAGAATTAAATTCGAAAAAGCTATGGACGTACCCGACGGCGGGGTGGGTAGTTCCTATAGCCTTCAACTTCCACGATCCTGTTCGCCACAACGGGGCGTGACGCAGGACGGTAGTATTCCCTCGACTCCAGAAGCTTCGGATCAAGTTTCCGACAGCAAATCGTAGTGTACAATCTGCAGCGCACTATCAGACGCATATCAGAAATAGCCGCTTCAGTCTAACGAATTCCTCACGCATGTCTGTAGATCCATCCTGCGACTACCAACGCTGTCATAATCACCAGCACGACAAGCGGTACAATCACCCATAGAATCCAGTTGTTGCTTTCGGGGATTGGTTTTATCTGAATGGATACTGTAGCCGAGGGGATTATATTCTACCATCTGGAGCTCGAAGCAGACTCACCACCACTGTTGAGCATGAATAGATACCCAACTCCATAAGAATACAAGAGCTGCCGTCTTCGCAGGTGTTCGACAGTAGCGGACTGCATTCGTTCACCAGAGGACAGTTTGAGGTAGGAGTGCATGGCTTGCAGGTGGTCTGGTTGCGTTCGTCCTTCAAATATATCAAAGGCTATAAGACTTATCATCACTTATATAAGGCATTATATGTACTGTCTCTTGGCATTAGTATGGCTTTGTGATCAAGTTAAACGCGGCTGCCAAGCTCTTCGTCGTTGGTTGTCTAATTGCAACACCCTTTTTGGTACTCTTCATGGGTAATCACAGTTCTATGCTAGTGTACTCCTTTGGAATGAGTCTTATCGTCGGCGACGACGATGCCTCTACCAGAAGAGGCTTAAGCCGTCCACTGCACGTGGGCGGAACAGGTCACCATGGCACAAGGGTCTACGGAGAAAATGCCCGAATCTCACGGCGCGCGTTGCGTGCGGAGAAAATGCCCGAAATAGGGAGAAAATGCCCGCAACCAGGGGAGAAAATGCCCGGGTTTACGAGAAGAATCTATTCCACATTGTCATGCAGTGAATAGCAAAAGCGCCGTAATAAAGAAAACAACTTTGAGCGGTAAACACCACTTAGGAAACTAAGAAAACTTTGAAACTGTGGAAAAAACTGTACATTAGGAGAGCGTTAACCGGACGTATCGTTATTATTATGCAATGGTCTATTTCCGCAACGTCTCATTCGTACCAAAGCTCTAATAAGAAGTTGGTCGCAAAAGTTCATGTTCGAAAAACACTCTATATTTCGAGAAGGTGGCTTGAAAGATTTTTGGCGATGTGCTACACCGTAGGTTCTGGTCATTTTAATAGCGTTTTTGGTAAAACCTATGTTGCAACTAACCATTCAGATATTTAAATCCTTTATTCAGATATGTGGAAATATCAGAAAAATAGCAACAAAGCAAATCAAAATAGAAATCCTATACTGAGAAAAACTTTAATAAAAAAGGGCACAACAAGTATTTACGATACCAACGATACCAATCAGATGAAAATCACTTAAGAAGCAATGAATGTTGAAATATCTATGTTCCAATCCTGTTTTAGTAAAGAAGGAAATGATTTATCAAAAATGAAGACTTCATCAGAAAGACTCAGTAAAACCTCAGAAAACCTAAAAACCAATTTGTAAATGAATTAACAAATAAGTTTTGCCATTTTTTCATTTTATACTTCTCATAACTTTGAAGTGCATGTACCTTATGTTTCACTCCATGTGGCGTTCATATGGCTCAAAAACAAACTCAAAAATTGAGTTGGCCTACAGTTGTGCAGCTCAATTCTTCGAAAAGTAATTCTAAGTTACCAGGTTCTGTTGATGTGCTTGTTTTCTAGTTTTACATGGTAGAAATTGAAATCTGGGCGAAAACGCTTCTTTCACTCCTTTCTGTGTTTTCAAGTGTTCTTTTCACATAAAGCACCGTTGGTACTAATTTAACCGTGGACCATGTCTGTTACAACGAGAATCTGTCTTTGTATTCTCCACAGCTTCTCTATCACGGTATGGCCATCAAGTCTGCTAGGGAATCCAAATGATGGTGCCACAGTCTCAGTTGCCATGCCCACTATTTCTCATGCCCTTTACTCGACGGCATGAGAAAAACACCGTATCCCTGTCCACGTGATTACAATGTGTTTTGTTGTTGTGGTTGTTGTAGTGGACCCTATCGAAAACCGTTCAGTGGCCGCAGATATTTTCTCCCATAGTCGCGGGCATTTTCTCCGCTGGTCGCGGGCATTTTATCCCCTGGTTGCGGGCATTTTCTCGCACCGAAACAGATGAGGCGCGGTTCGGGCATTTTCTCTCGTAATCTGGCAGAAGATAGCGGTGTACGCCAGACTTCTCCTATGCGGCTGTAACGAATAGACCTATCTCCCTCTCCTGCTCATTATACATAAATGATTAACCACTGAACTATCCTGAATTGTGTACAGAAGTAGAATCGCGTTACTTCTCCAACGTTTGCTATCTGTACCGCTAGCAATAGTGGCACGCTGTGGTGAGGGCAAATCTAATATCATCGATAGATGATAGGCACTTCGGTGACCGGCTTTTCTCCCGCACTTCAATGGGGTCTAAATTGACACTGTCCACTGAATTTTTTGACCAATATTTAGGCGTTCGTTGCGGGACTACCACAGTCAGCTCAATCAATATGCGGACTAGGCTGTAGGGAATGTCCTTGCTGTCTCTGACTTCTAATACCAAATGATTATAACTATTAGGCTGATTCATATGTTCTTGCGATTTTGCAACTTGACTTGACCTTTCGGGTTGAGAAGTGTTATCGATTTCGCAATAGGTCGTGTTAATGGACAAAGGTCAGCACATGCCAATGGAACTTATTAGCAATCTGCCAGCCGCTTATCTCAAGAGATTTGGTTTCTTCAAAACTCCACCTCCGTCACTGTCCTTTTTTACGGGTTCCAGCTGAGACACACGTCAGCCGAGGCTCATCGTGACCTGGTGCGTGGTTTTGATCAGAGTACACCCAGTGCATGTACCTGTGATAATTCGATGAATCGCTTTAAATTCGGAGATTTCCGGTGTCCGAACAACCCAAGTCTGGAAGCGAGTCGATGGTCAACAGCGACTCCCTACTGGCTGCTATCAAAGCAGACCCGTTCCAATCCACTCGTGACTTGGCGACGACCATCTCTAGCCAACCCACTGTCGCTCGTAGATTACGAGAGAACGGTTTCGTCTGTAAAATACTCCAATGGATGCCGCATGATTTATCACTTGACTAGTACGCCATACGAGCTGATGCAGGCCTTTTCAACATATCCCGCTCTCGCCGTTTTGACTTGTTGGACTCGCTGATCACAGGAGATGAGAAGCGGGTACTGTATGTGACACACGCAGCAAGGCATGCTTAGACTCCAGCAGAGGAGAAGCCGCCAGCAGTTCCCAAAGGTGATATGCACCCAAGGAAGGAGATGCTGAGTGTTTTCTGGGACGTTCGTGGTGTTGTGTGCTGGGAGCTTTTCCATTCTGGTGCCACCATTAACAGTCAGGTGTACTGCAACCACCTAGAGGAACTCAGCCACGCTCTTCAAATTAAACGCCTCAACTCGACAAGATTTATTTCCTCCGTGACAATGCAAAACCGCATACTACAAAAATCACCTGCCAAAAGCTCCAGCTACTAGCATAGGAAGCGATTCTCCACCCACTCTATTCATCAGACCTTGCCCCCACTGACTACCATTTGTTCTGGGTCGCTATGTAGCTCACTTTCTGTAAGGAAAACGACACGATAATCGAGCGACACTCGGATCTCCGACCTTGGTCATTTTTTCGAATCGAAACCCCGGATTTTCATCGCCACGGCATCCGTTCTCTGCTGAAACGATGGAGGACTGTCATCGACAAAGGTGGGCAATATTTCGATGAGGAAGGTTAGTTTGGTCAAAATGTATAAAATTTTGAAAATATCAAAAAAATCGCGAGAACAAATGAACACCTAACGCATTCGTTTCAACAAATTTTTCTACTTTGCCTTGGCCAAGTGCTTCTTTGTGAAAGTAAGCGAAGAAGTCATAGAGAATATTATCAGAAACTGACCTCTGAAAAAAGAAACAGAAAAGGAAGTTACCTGATAAGTTCCCATTCCGCATCTCTGGCAAAGAGTGTCAAACGCTGTCCGAGTAGGATCAATTGCATCCGTTCGATTTGTATGCACATGTGTGCCCCGTGGACAGTCGACGATCTCGCAGTCTCTAAAATCTGTCCATGGTTTCCAACAAATTAATGGATTTGCTGCATTAAACGAAAAAATCGCTGAAAAATTCGCCAAAAATTTAGCAACGAAAATTTTATTACTATACCGCCCCAAATCCTGAGAGTGGCTATTACCTAGCTTTATTCTTTAAATAAACTGCATTAACGGCATAAAGCGAAGCAAACAAGCAGTATCCTCTTCACGGACAGGTCTGAATATTAGCATAGACACGACGTTTTTAGCTCGAGGTTTTGCATTCTAACTGCAGTGCTGCCACCAAGGATATTTCCCTGTTTTAATTTCAAACGAAAAGCAAAGAATGACAAAAATTGGCACTTTATTGGTAAGATTTATGTTGTTGAGAAGTGCTTCGTCACGCCTATATATGCAACACTGCGCGCTTCGCGCGATGTTGCAGTATCACTAAGCTAAGGACAATCACATCAAGCTAGCTGCTCTACTTGTACAGCTTTTTTCCTTACCTAGGAGTACAAAAGGCTCACAGTACGTAGTATATAGTATGATAGGGCGACCTATAGGTTCCTCACTCCTGATCCTCCCTTAGTGAAACGGTCCCCCATCACTGGTACTGGCCCCCTCAATGATCCTCCCCCTTAGCGGACGACGTCTTCGGCACGTCTTCCGAATCTCCAGGCACATTAGACGACGTCTTCGGCACGTCTACCTGAATCCCCTGGTACGTATAAGACGTTTGGGTATTTTCCGCCATATTCGCGCCTCGTAATTTGATCAGTATCGATTGACGGCAATCGATGCTACAAAAACGAACTTCAAATTCATGTTCAGCGACCTCGATTGCCCTAGGGCTGAAGTTCCCAGGCAGGGAGAAGACGTCTGGGTACTTTTCGCTACTTTCGTGCCGTTCGTGGGAAAATTACTTCCCCCCATTCCACCCCCCCCCATTTCCCCCGGGTTATTTTTGGTTAAGGCTGTGGCTATAACTAAGGTTATAAGCTGTAGAAGGAATGTTTGTTTGCAATCAAAACTCGAATCCGCAGGTTTCATACTATTCGGTGAAGGTGCTACTATGTAGCAAAAAACAACGCTAGATTAATCAGTTTATTAATGTGGCCTCCCGAGAAAAGTAGGGAAATAGTGGCAAAATAAACGCTTAAGAAACTGACTAAGCCGGATCATCAATCTACTATGGTAACCGTTCCAAATCAGACTTTAAAGAACAAATAAGTCGGCGGAACTGACCGAAGAATTATAACTGACCACCATATGAGGAACATCCACTATGGGTAAAGAAATCTACATTTGGTCTTTTGTACCACGGATTCCTAGAGTCCACTACCCTAAAGGTTAGATTCATTTGGTTGTTGGATAAACAGAAGTGCAGAGAAGATGAGACTTTCACCTTACGTCCTTCGATCCACTGCCTGACGTAGTCAAACCTTGTGGACAGTCAGTGCAGCCAGTGAATGAACCCGATACCTTAACGGCGACTTCAAGTAAAACGGAAGTGGAAGACGTCGGCCTGCCCCATAATTCAAGCCACTCACCCAATAGGTTCCTTTAGCACAGGGAACACAATTGGCCGCGTCATCCATCTCCTGCCCTGGATCGCATTTAACAGAGCAATCGGTGGCATTCTTCGCGCCCTTAACGGCTGAGCTTCAAACGCCGGTCAAATATTCCAGCAGTGTCACACAAAGAGCATCACCCAAAATAGCAACGTGGAGGTTATAATAGCGACGACCACCTCAAGCACCGTGGTCGAGTCGGAAGGGCATGGTAGGCACGACAGACCGCCTCGCTTCTCCTGGTACGTTCCTCGTGGACATTGCCGACATTTCTTCGCGCCGTCGTCGTAGTAGAAGCCAGCGTCGCACACATCTTGAAAAATGCGCCATTCTCGACCATGGAGTCATGAAGGCCCGGTTTTTTCCCCACACCAAGAGATAGAAAAGAAGCACATGTACGCGGATATGCCATAGACGCAGTCTACAGGGTTTTAGGGCTTTTCGAAACGCTTGCTATTTGCATATTGATTTCAAGTTCTGGATTTCTAAAAGTAGTTTGATTTAAAACAGCACTATTTTTGAAAAAGAAAAAGAAAAGCACTTGAAAACTTCTTCAGTTTTTTAGAAAATTTATTCGACAAAACATTGAAGTATTGCTTGTTTTTCTCACAAGGAGGGCGCATCGCACGTTTCGTGCCCTTTTCCGACGGTGGGATAATGATAACAAATAGTTTGTCCATTTCGATTTATAAGTCCACTATCTACTCCAGGGCACAGAGAATGTGACACAGTGCTTAGGAACCGAGGTAATATAACAGGATATATATATATATATATGACAGATTAATTACTTTAAGGTTTCAACGTTTCGTTCTGGAGCTCCGAAAGTTGTTTTGGGCATTTGAAATGAATCTCTCTTATGGACACTCCACAGCTAGGTATGAGTATGCGCATGGTTCACTACAGTACAACTTCAAATGAACTGCCAATGCTTATTCAAAAAAGGAGTGTCATGGTGGCACAGTCGGAGGAGGCACAGCCTGTCGCGTGCACCCCTAATCGATTTCCTTGGTTCGGATTCTGCTCAGGTCAGCCCAAACCAACCATTCTTTTGGGATCGATGGATTAGCACTAGGCTTAATTGCGAAGGGTGAAACACGAATTTGTCCATCGACTACAGGCCAAATGTACAGGCCAAATACATATTGAAAGTAAATGTATGATACCGCGTAAAATAGAATGCATGGCGCATCCATCCCGGCAATTGGTATCTCTGCTTTCACAATTTTGTTACATTTTTTATGAATTGGCATAAGAGAAAGCCTGTTGCTAGAAGTACACTAAGCTCACGGATAAGGATAAACGATCGAATAATGTGTTAATTAATTCCGTTTATAGGATGCGCCGCGCATTCTATGTACTTCGACAGTAATGATTTTAAAATATATTAGGCTTATAGGAGGGCTTGTGCAGCGCGGTCGGAGGAGGTGCCCTCTGTCGCTTGCATCAGATCCCAAGTTCTTGGTTCGGATTTCCCACCCAGGCCAACCGAGCCTTCCCTCCCGGTTCGGAGAGCTGACACTTTCATCGGCTGGCCACCACATGTTATTCTACGGCCAAATATGCATTGAAATCGCCATCACGATATCCCGTAGAACGCGTGGCGCATCCCAAAAGGGATTGAGGAACGCCGTCCTTTATTGTATAATTGAGATCTCGCTGAATATTTAGAGAACGTAATTGTATTAATTGACCATTATTTTTATTTTTATTTTTATTTTTATTTTTTGTTTATTTATTCAAGGCATAGACAAATATCTAGCATAGAGAATGTAAGAGAACATAAATCATAAGAAACGAGAACTATACAAAAAACAACAACTTTCACAACAAATCTTGATATATACCGTTTGATAAATCTTCTAAAAGTTGGAACAGAGATTTCTTTTAGATATATATACGTACTTCCCCAGCTGAAGGCTAAATTGATTAAGATTTATATAAGCTAAAAGTTAGATTTGATCCGCGATTCAGAAAACATTACTCGATGTTTCAACTTTCCTTTCATTGATCTCACCAACGTTCCGCTAAGAACTTATTTATATAATAGTTGTCTTCTATCCCATGCTCCTTATGTAATTTGTTTCTTTTATAAATATTACAAATAAGCTGAAATTGTGTTTAGTTACCCAAGTTTGAGGTGGACAAAGACACACTGGCCTCCTTCGACCGTTCCTTTTGCGCCTACTACTGGGAAGTTCATCAGTTCACTCAAAAATAAAACCCATCTTTTCAGAGATACACGCTCAAGAAGGTGAGCAATTTGAAGCTCGTTGAAGTTGCGCTTTAACAAAGTAACTTACCATGACAAGCACTATTGTCCTTCTGTCCGGTTTGCCCAGATGTGCTTTTGTTGGCAGGACAAGGTCGGCATTCCTCCAAGGGGTCGCCAATCGAACGATAAGTGTCTTCCGGGCAACGAACGCAGCTGCCGCTTTCACGATGCCAGTACTGCCCGGCAGAACAGTCCGCTAAAAACGAAGGGAACATATTGAGAAAGTCTAAAGAAGGGAGGTGAAGAAAGTGAATAAATTTTTGACAAAATATCTTTGGATTTTTTGAACTGAAAGAGTTGCTAAACATACCGCAGCTGGCATTCCCATGGCTCATGCTCAGATGAGGAAATTTGTCGTCGCAGATAACGCTGTCGGTTGTTGTTAGATTTGCACTTGGAAAGACCAGTCGCAGAGAGCTGTCGATGGTGTCCCTCAGCAACGACCTCGTGCTGCTGAAAATCGCCGGAAACTTAGGGAGAACCTTTCAAGGAGAATCGAAAATCTGGTGAGCTATGGACAAAAATATAGAGACTGATGTTACAACCAATCCTCCTAGAATGCGCCATGCACTACGCAAGCGTTTCGAATGAATGACTTTCTTCAAAAATTTATAATTCTCCTTCCC
Source organism: Heligmosomoides polygyrus bakeri (assembly GCA_947359475.1). Classification (NCBI taxonomy): domain Eukaryota; kingdom Metazoa; phylum Nematoda; class Chromadorea; order Rhabditida; family Heligmosomidae; genus Heligmosomoides; species Heligmosomoides polygyrus. The sequence continues at coordinate 23,514,930 of OX375869.1, read as the reverse complement.
CAAAAGTGATCGGCATTCGAACTGCTATAATTTTTCCAGCTAGTAAGTGTTAATCTTATTTTAAAGTGCAAAAACTAGCAAATTTCAGTGTGTACTAAGACGAGACCGCTCAATGCATTCGTCTATTACGGTGCAGCTTTCATTTTATTGACAGCAAAATGTCTGTTTGCATGCAATCTTACTCTATTCAACGTTAAAGCAAAAAATGTAGAGAGCAGCCATGCTTTTACTTCGCATCTCCAATTAATCCTTATTTCCAATATCAATCAAATCAAGTTGCAGATAAGGTGCAGATATGATATGCACGGCGCAATCTCTTTATATTCTAATGCACAACAACTTTGCTTTTTAATACTCCGAAGGATGTTTATAGCAGCATCTTTTCTTAAAAATGGTATGTTAGTAAAACTTCAAGCACTTCGTTCACTTACTTGGGAGAGGTGAATTTTCAATTTAAAAGTTATAATACTTTAAATCGCAGATTCGTTTTAGCCTATTTAGAAGATTTCTAGTTAAATCTGGAAGACGCTCGCTTCGTTTTGAAAGGTGTTCAGTTTGATATGAAAAGGAAAAGTGTCCACCATAACGCGAAAAAGGTAATTTGATTTCGTAATTGGAGTTGATTTTTTTCTTGAATTTCCTAACGTGTTCCTCAGTGGCTCCTTATGAGGGCTCTTCAGCAAATGTAGAACATCCAAGGCATTCCTCAATATTTAAAATATAAAATGCAAAAAAAAAGAAATAGTAGAACTGTAAAGTTCAAAAAAGCGAAGGAACGCTAGGAAGGAAAAGAAAGTTTCCGTCCTATAATCAAATTTTCAGTAGCCTTTCCTAATCTAAGGCATTTTTCTTTAAAAATTTTCCTTCACATAGCATTAGACTGGGAACGTCTAATTTACACATGGATCCTCGGTTTAACGCAAATTTTAGAAAACCGTTAAAAATTCATTAGAATTCCCGAAAAATTCCGTTAAACCGTTAGGTTAGAATTCAACGGAAGGAGTCGTTAATTTGATAAAATAGTTAAATCACTAACCGTTAGGTGTGCACAACTATTTGGTGCGCAGTCAATTGGAGGTGCCTACCCTTCGGTTTGTCCAATGACCACCTCTCGCAGATCGCGTTTGTCGGGTTAATATGTGCATTCAGAGGTGTCTTTACGATATCACAAAAAAGTGAATGCATGGCGCATAACTGGGGAATTACGCCCACATTTCATTGCATTGTTGATCGGCTACGGTGGCGATGTCCGTTCCTCCACGTGGTGCCACTGGAAACTGCTTGCTTTTGCAAGCCGAGCCAAGCACGGACATTCGAATGCAGGCGACAGGCCCTAGTGACAGGCCGGCCTACCAACATTTTGTGTCACATCATATGGTTGATGGCGTTTCAGACTTCTCGAGATAATGCTACGGCGTCCGCGGGAGCCGACGCGCACTCGCAAAGCCCGGCGAGTGTGAAAAGTGTGCGAGGGTCCCTGATGCGAGGACGGCGTCGGGGGGCAACTGAGCTAGTCCGAAAGTCCCGTAACGTAGGCAAGACCCGCGTAGCAACGTTGAATGTGGGTACGTTGACGGGCCGCTCGTGCGAGTTGGTAGAAGCACTGGAGCGAAGAAAGATAGATTTCTGTGCGGTGCAGGAGACGAGGTGGTCCTGCAGCAAGTCAAGGGACATAGTACGTGGCTTCAAGGCCGTTCTATGTGGAAGTCCCAGGACCACCAGTGGTGTCGGTGTGATCGTCTCCGAGCGTTTCCGTGACGCGATTGCAAGCGTAGAACGTTTCGATGACCGCTTGATGAAGATTGTTGTCGCCGTAGAAGAGCGACGATGCCATTTCTTTTCTGCGTATGCTCCGCAGACAGGCTGTTCCGAGCAAACCAAGGACGAGTTCTGGTCCCTGATTGATGAGAAGACAGCGGAAGTACCGTCACAAGATATGATTGTTGTGGCAGGTGACTTAATGGTCACGTCGGAGCAACGAAAGACGGCTACAACTGTCATGGTGGTTTCGGCTATGGGTCGCGCAACGCCGATGGTGAGCGTATACTTGAGTATGCAGGCTCACATGACCTCACCATCGTGAACACCAAATTTCGAAAGCGTGACTCCCACCTCATCTTGTTTTATAGCGGGAATGCTAAAATTGACTTCTTCTTCTTCTTCTTCTCCTGAGCGTTTAGTCCCGCGCAGTCGCAGGGTCCGCTGTTCTTGTGATCTGTCGCCACCTCATCCTATCAAGGGCGTCATCTGCCGTGGCGCCGACTTCGGCTAGATCTCTCTTGATGACGTCCTTCCATCTTTTCCTTGGGGCTCCTCTTGGACGCTTTCCTGGTGCCTCGAAATCTAGGGCCAACCTTGTGGGGTGATCCTCTGGTCTTCTGAGGACGTGTCCATACCACCTAAGGCGCTGCTCTCTCATCTTCAGCTGGATCGGGGCTGTCTTCATCACTGCCCTAACATCCTCGTTTCGCACCCTGTCCCGACGGGTCCATCCACATGCCCACCTCAGCATCCTCATCTCCGCCGCGTGCAGTTGCCGCTCCTGCGCCTTACCTAGGGCCCAGCACTCACTGCCGTAGAGGAGGGCAGGTCTCACAACTGTTCTGTAGAGCTTGCCTTTGAGCGTCCTGGAGCATCTACGGTCGCAGAGGATCCCTGTGGACTCCCTCCACTTGAGCCAGGCTGCGTTTATCCGTCCCCTGACCGCCTGGTCCACACTTCCTTCCTCGGATAGGTCACTTCCGAGGTAGCGGAATTCTTCCACCTTCTCGATCGTTTCCCCTTGGCAGTCTAGGATCGATCCAGCGCACTGCTCAGAGCTGATGAACTTCGTCTTCTTCACGTTCAGCCGTAGGCCGTTGTCTGCGAGGGCTCTCTGCCACAGCTGCACCTTCTCCTCCAGCTCCTCCTGTTTGTCGGCTACTAGAGCGATGTCGTCCGCGTAGAGGATCGTTCTGAGAGGGCCTTCCTCAAGGTGGTTCACTATAGAGTCAAGTGTCAGCAGGAAGAGGAACGGGCTCAGAGCCGACCCTTGGTGTACCCCCACAGTGATGTCCACTTTCCTTGTCACCCCGTGTGGAGTTCGTATCGCCGCTTTCGAGCCCTCGTACATGTCCCTTATGACCGTGATCAGACGTTCCGGGACACCCCTCCCTCGAAGGGCATTCCAGATTACGGCCCGAGCTAGCCTGTCGTAGGCCTTCTCCAGGTCCAGGAATGCTAGGTAGCAGGGTTTTCGTTTCTCCCGATATTTCTCCATCACCTGACGAGCGATGAAGATGGCGTCTGTGGTGGACCTCTCAGGCATGAAGCCCCACTGCACCTGGGAGATGGGTACCATCTCCCTCAGCCTTGAGTCGACCAGTCGTTCGTAGATCTTCATCGTGTGTGAGATCAGTTTGATCCCTCGGTAGTTGGAGCATTCGGAAGCGTCTCCCTTCTGCTTGAAAGAATGCTAAAATTGACTATGTCCTTGTTAGGCGTCGCGACCAAGGCCTTGTCACAGACGCGAAGACCGTGCCGTATGAGACGGTTGCCACGCAACACCGTCCACTGATCTGCTCGCTGAAGATCACACCTTCGAGGTGTAAACATGTCGAGCGATGTGGGTCGGCTAGAATCAAATGGTGGCGACTGAAAGAGAAGGAAGCGGCAGTTATTTCTCGCATTCGGTTGCCGACAGTGACAACTGTCGACGAAACCTGGAAAGGCGCTACCGATGCGATAACTCGGGCTGCACGCCTTGAACTCGGCACAACGAAGCCTGGACGACGCTGGGTCGACAAGCAGGCATGGCTGTGGACTGATGATGTCAGAGAGAAAGTCCGAGAAAAGAAACGGCTCTATCACGTGTTTATCGGTGATAAAACAGTCCATAATTGGCGGAACTATCGAGAAGCAAAGAAAGCGGCAAAGAAGGCAGTAGCCGCTGCTAAAGCCGTATACTACGCTGATGTCAGCAAAAAATTGGAAACGCGCGATGGTGAGCGTTATATTTACCGACTCGCCAAAGCTCGCTGTCGCCAAGCGGAAGACATTGAGAAGTTCTTTGGCATTAACGACGAGAGCGGTCATCTTCTGATGGATCGTAAGAGGGCTGTGAAGCGATGGCACGACTACTTCGAGGAAATCTCGAATGTAGAATTTGAACATCCTGCTGTTCCTTTTGCATCACCTGTATACGGTCCCGTTCAGAAGATCACAGTGAGCGAAACTGAAGCAGCCCTGAGAAAGATGAAGTCAGGCAAAGCTACTGGTCCCGATGACCTGCCAGCTGACCTGTGGAAGTCGAAGGGCTGGTGCCCTGCTGACTGGCTGACTGCGTTTTGCAATCGGGTTGTTGCTGAGAAGAAAGTGCCTGAGGGTTGGCAGCAAAGCACGACCATCCCGATTTGGAAGAAGAAGGGCAGTCCTGCAGACTGCGCCAGTTACCGTCCAATTCGTCTTCTTTCGCACACTATGAAAATCTTTGAGCGAATTGTCGACGGACGTATCCGGGATGTCGTACAGCTTTCCACGAATCAGTGTGGTTTCGTATCTGGCTGTGTCACCGTTGATGCCATTCACGCCGTTCGTCTTCTGCTAGAGAAGCACCGCGAGAAACAGAAACCGGTGCATTTTGCCTTCCTGGACTTGGAGAAGGCCTTCGACCGCGTTCCGCGAGATGTTATATGGTACGCGTTGCGACAACATGGTATCCCTGAAGAGCTTATTGAGTGGGTGCGCATTCTATACTCTTGCCCAAGGAGTCGAGTGCGAGCGCCAGCGGGCACCTCGATGGAGTTTCCCATCTCTGTAGGGGTGCATCAGGGATCTGCGCTATCCCCACTGCTCTTCGTGGTCGTCATGGATGCAATTACACGAGATCTCCAAAAGGCAGCTCCTTGGACGTTGCTGTATGCCGATGACGTCATGCTTGCATGTGAAGACAAAACCGAACTCGGGCGACAGGCACAGGCGTGGTGCGATCGTTTGGCATTGTTCGGTCTCAAGCTAAACGTCAAAAAGACGGAATACTTGACGACGGATGTGAATGAGTACGGATCTATTAAGATCGATGGTACTGAGCTCTCACGAGTGACATCTTTCAAGTATCTTGGGTCAACAGTCACGTCCGATGGCAGCTTAAAGATGGAGGTGAATGCGCGTGTGAGTGCAGCTTGGTCCAAATGGCGCTCGCTGACTGGGGTGCTTTGCGACAGGACAATACCTGAGCACCTCAAATCGAAGGTTTATAGAACAGTAGTCCGCCCAGTAGCGACGTACTGTGCTGAGTGCTGGCCCGTGACGAAGGAAGTAGAAAGCCGCCTCAGTGTAATGGAGACGAAGATGCTACGGTGGACGGCTGGAGTTACGCGTTTGGACCGCGTTCGTAACGACACCATACGACAGAGGTTCGGTGTCGCCCCGATATCCGAGAAGCTGCGCGAAGCTCGTCTTCGATGGTACGGCCACGTCCTTCGCGCTAACGACGACACCGTGTGTAAGATTGGCCTGAATCTTGTGGTCCCTGGAAAGCGGCCCAGAGGACGCCCGAAGCAACGTTGGCTAGATACGTTGCGCTTGGACTTAGAGATGGCTGGTGTGCACCCTGATCAAGCATTTGATCGGGAGAATTGGCGTCACCACACCAGAAGAGCGGACCCCGCCACCAAGCGGGACAGACGCTAATGAAAATGATGATGTTGATCGGCTACGCGGCACGGATTCGAGCGGCAAAGAGACAAGAGTCACCTACTTGACGTTCACGTAGAAATGGAAGCTGTACACCTCATCACGTATGGTACGTCGTTTCACCCGTGAGGAAGAAAGAGTTGGTGGGCAATCCGAATCAATCGATACCTATAATTACAACACAGGTAAGCGATGAAGGCATCTGGTCCAAAAAAATTTCAAGCCACATACCTGTCCTGTGCAGTTGAATGTGGAGCAGTAAGGTCGAGTTTCATTGAGCAACGAGTCCAGAAGGCTTTGTAGGATCTTTAAGGGCACTCAAGTAGAACAGTAGACTTCCGGCTATCGCTGGTAAATTGGAGCACTCACCAAGGAGCAGTCCCCAGAATCATCGAGGGTGCCGTTGATGTTCTGCAGGGGATCCTTCGTCGCACCACACGAGGGAAAGGTGTAGGTGCTATTTGCGGACCAGAAGGAAGTGCGATCCCATTGCCCCTGAAAGGAGATAGTTTGATCGAAACAGAGGTGCAGCTCCATACACACCTGAATGTTAACCGACCATTACGTCGCAGACGTAGAATTCTGGACCACTTCTCGGGAAATATGTGTCACTGCAGTTGACTCGAGCTGTCTTGACCGCATCAGTTCCGTTGACAGCTTGGTAGCTTACGTCGCCTTGAAACTGAAAATCCCGAAATCTGGATTAGTGCACTGGCTTTCTAGGTTTTGAGCACTACTTAAATTCTACCAAGTACCTACCAAAAATAATTCAATCGCTGAAAAATACGTGAAAAACCCCAGACAAATGATCAGTGCCTTAAATAACCACTCTAGACGAAGTTTTAGCGAAACCTGTGTGCATGATCTCACCAAACATACATGCGGGTTGGCGTTAGGTATACATAGGGTCCGAACGAAAATCTCCGAATAATTGGGCCTCGGATTTTTGAATTATTCAGATCGGGAAGTTCGACTCGGATACCCGAAAATGATTCATTCGACACATTGGATAGAGCCATAGCCAGCGACTATCCTTGAATCTCGGCATCGGTGTTTGTTGATGTTGATTAGCCACACGAGATTGGTAAATCCGTTTATTGGCCGACGTTTCGGCAAAATCGCCTTCTTCAAGGGCCTAAATGAGATAGAACATTCACAACCATCCACTTCTGTGGATCCACCTAAGGTCGGTTCTTTGCACTTGATCTCTTTGATTTGCTGAGTAGTACTTCATCAACTTTCCTGTAACGCTTTGTCTAGGGATTTGGTCCCTCGACAAAGCCTTACAGGAAGGGGCTTCAAGGGCCTAAATGAGACAGAACGTTGTGAATGTTCTGCCTCATTTAGCCCTTGAAGAAGGCGATTTTGCCGAAACGTCGGTCAATAAACGGATTTACCAATCTCGTGTGGCTAATCAACATCAACAAACAACATTGGATAGACTCTTTTTCGGATAATTGATTGACTCGGATAACGCTATCTTCGCGGACGCCGGATTTTTGGGTGATTCGGACCGGGTATCCAAAAATGATTGATTTGAATCCATTGTTTAGTGATCAGTCCCTTTAATCCCTCCTTGGGCGAAAAATCTTCACGACGAAATGAATATCCAGAAATTTTAATTTTTTTCCCTTTATTTTCGAAAAAATCCCGAAAGTCATCGCCATGTGGTACGCCTGCCTACTATATGAGGTTGTGGGAAAGGAGATGTTTTCCTTATCAAATCCATTTCCTTCAGAGGTTTACCTGTGAATCGGGGTGAGGAGTTTGGCATTCCGACGGCGAGACGACGACCGAAAACGCGCAGGCAGCTGTATTCCCTGCGGCGTCGCTGGCGGTGTACACGACTCGATAGTAGCCCCTATCAAAAAGACTGATGAGCCGTGAGGCAAGAAGAACGGGTAAAGCTTGTTCACGGCACCAAGAATGTCGTCCAAACACTTCGGACCCTTACCAGGTAAACGACTGACCGCTGCGGTAGTTGCTCTTGATCGAAGCAATGCCAACGTTGTCGGTGAACATGTCGGTGGTGTTCCAGTCAACCCGCGTAAGGCGGTTTGCGGAGACCTTTCGAATGTTTCTGGGACACGAAGTCACCAGTGGAGGAATCTTGTCTGAAAACGAAAATTTGTGAAAACAGTGTGAGGAATTTTTAGGTTCGATGAAGCTAGCAATGGGAGGCAAAGATACGCCTTCTTTGATGATGAGACTTATGTATAGAAGAGATGTGGTGTGAGAATATCTTTGCAGGAGCAATGGACTATCACCTGTATCACCTGTCGTCCCGTTGATCATCGACTTGCTCGAGAGGGCGTCAGCAGCGTCTCCATTCGTCCCTGTCGCGTGCCAGAGTGGTCCAATGGATCCTCCTCGCTCGAGGGACACGAAGAGCGTCATATCGGTCGTTCAGGGCTTTCACGAAGAAGTCCGACCAACGCGTTGGTGGGCGTCCTGGTGTTCTTTTGACATCCCGCGGAATCCAATCTGTGACGGCTCTCGTCCAGCGGGTGTCTGCGAATCACATTACGTGGCCGGCCCACCTAATTTTCGACGACTTGGCCCATGCGACAGCGTCTCTGATCTTCGAACGTCGGCGAAGCTCGGAACTCCGGAGGCCTTCTCTCACTTGCGTGAGTCGTGTCACTCCGAGCATCGTCCTCTCGATTCCACGCTGCGCGACGCTGATCGCGTGTTCATCCTGCTTTCGTATAGCCCAGGTCTCTGAGGCGTATGTTAGGGCAGGAAGAACAGTGGAGTCGAATAGGTGGGCACGGAGTCGGACGTTCTTCGTTTTCTTCACGACTTCTACGACGCTCTTGAAAGCTCCCCAAGCCGCTCGTTTCCTCCTGCTCAGCTCTGGTGCTAGGTCGTTGGCCATGTTGACTTCGCGACCCAGATACACATAGCTGGAGCATTCGGAGACGTTCGTTCCGTTGAGCGAGAATGGGGCATCAGAAACCCATCCGTTCTTCATGAACATCGTCTTCGTAAGATTCAGCTGCAGTCCAACGCTTCCACATACACGATCGAAGTCGGCCAGCATTCGTTCCGCCTGACTGATGCTCGGTGTTATGAGCACGATGTCGTCAGCGAAGCGAAGATGGTGCAGTTGCCGGCCGTCGACCTTCACTCCCATGTCTTCCCATTCTAGTTCGCGCATGACGTTTTCGATGGTGGCGCTGAAGAGCTTCGGGGATATGGTATCCCCTTGTCGAACCCCTCTCTTCACGTCAATGACGACGTCGTTGTATTAGGGGGGGGGGGCAAAAGTAATGAGACAAAATGAAAAAAATCTTTATCTCTCTATAACTCAATTACAACTCAACGATGCTGAGGAATGTATTTGCCATTAAGGGCAACGACCTTGCTACCATCGCTCAGTCAACTTCCTGATCCCATCCTTACAGAACTGCTTGAGCCTGATGTTGATCAACTGCTCGACATGGTTGTCAAGGACTGCTTAGGTTCTTGTGTCCCTTCCGACTAGGATGTCCTGTAGGCTCAAGTAGTAGTGGTAGTTGCATGGAGAGATGTCCAGCGAATACGGTGGGTGAGGCATGTGAACGTGGCCCAGCTGGCCAATCTTATCCGTGCTTACTTGTTCCCGATGGGGTGCAGCGTTGTCGAAGAGGAGAACCTTCTTGAAGCGCTGCGAATGAATAAGAGCGAGTCGCCGGCCCATCTCCTCTATTTCGTTCACCATGGCCTTGGAGTTCATCGCGGTGCTCTTGGGAAACAGCCTCAGGTAAACCGATCCATGGGTGCAGACCCAAAAGCTCCAAAGATGCTTCCCGCCGTGAACATCTCGCCGAACGAAGGTCGGTAACAATTCACCAGGCCTCACCCAGACTCGCTGCTTGGCAGGGTTAAGGTAGAAGACGTACTTCTCATCTTGCGTGAATATTGAGCCCAGGCTGCTCGGGGTTGGGAATTGGGGGAGATTTGCGCGACACAGGTCGACTCGTCAGACTGGGGTTTCGGCATGAGACAGGCTGGGGTTTTTGGCATGCTTCTGGAAAGGGCGGAAGTGGTAACTTTTCAGATGGGCTTCAGTAAATAGCATACAAACATACAAATACAACAAGTACGAATCCAGACTCCAGCCACGAGATATATGGACACGGCATGGGGTGTCTCATTACTTTTGCCCCCCCCCCCTAATAGAATGGTGAGATCTTGGTCGTGAATCCACTGTACAGCTCTCGAAGGACTCTGATGTACTGAGTAGGAACGCCCTGGGTGAGCAGGGCTTCCATGACCGCTTCAGTGTCGACGGAGTCGAATGCCTTCTTCAGGTCGATGAACGCAAGGCACAGCGGCAGCTTGTACTCTCGCGACACTTCGATGAGCTTCGTAATGGTGTGTATGTGGTCGATCGTGCTGAATCCTCTCCGAAATCCTGCTTGTTCGCATGGCTGTCCTTCGTCCAGCGTTCTACTAATCCTATTCAGGATGACTCGAGTGAACAGCTTGTAGACTACGGACAGCAGGCAGATCGGGCGATAGTTGCCAATGTCGTGCACGTCTCCCTTCTTGTACAGCAAAACGGTCTTGCTGGTCTTCCACTGAGATGGAACCTTGCATTCGGACAGGTAGCGTGTGAAGAGTCGCGCCAAGGTGTTGATGAGCGCTGGCGGGAGGTTCTTCAGGTTTTCAGCTCTGATCCTGTCAGAACCGGGTGCTGTACGTTTCTTCACCGACGAGATGGCGTGTCGGATTTCGGAAGAGAGAACAGAGGGGACGACGTATCCATCCTGCGGAAGATGGCATGGGGGCAGGTGGACGTGGCTATCGAAGAGATCGGAGTAGAAGTCGTGGATGACTTTCTCCATGGTCCTTCTGGAAGAGGTGATGGTTCCGTCAGGACGTCGGAGAGCGGTCATCTTGGTCTTGAAGTTGGCGAAGTTCCGGCGGGCATTGCGGATGCTCAGCCCTGCCTCTGCTGCTTCAGCCAACACTTCCGCCCTTCTCTCCTTGAGATCTTCCTTTATAGCCGCTCTGCATAGCTTTGCAAGCTCGGACGTCAGTTGGTAGTTGCCTGACGCTCGTGCTGCTCCACGCTGGCGTATCAGCTCGAGAGTTTCCGGAGACAGGCGTCTCCTGGTGGTCTTCAAGCTCTCGGCTCCCTTAGCACTATCGTGGAGATGGTGCACGAAGCGATCGTATTCCTCGTCGACGTTGTCCATGACGGCATCTTCCCAAAGGCCGACAAGAGAGGTGTAGAGATCCCAGTTGATGGTCGTTCTGGGACTCCTCTTCTTGAACTTCGCGGCCTTCTCTCCTTGACGCGAAAAGCGGAACCTCGCGCGAAGGAGGCGGTGGTCCGATCCCGTGTAGAACTTGGGGACAACGGAGACATCGGTCAGGCAATACTTGCGGTTGAAGATGATGTGGTCGATCTCGTTGTGGAACTGGCCACCGGGAGATTCCCAGGTCCATCGTAGGGAGGGAGGCTTCTGGAACTGCGAGTTTCCATGGATGGTCTTGGTCGACATGATAAACTCAGACAGCCTTTCACCTTGCTCGTTCCACTCCAAACCGTGGGTTCCGATGTGAAGTTCTTCCGGCGACCTTCGTGGCCCGATCTTGGCGTTGAAGTCGCCGACGATCACCTTGTAGAAGGTGTGATCTTCCTTATAGAACTTCTCCAGCTCCACGTAGAAGGCCTCGACGTCTTCGTCGTCGTAGTCGGATGTTGGGGCATACGCGACGAACACAGTCAAGGCTGGCACGGAGCCACATCGCTTCAGTCGCAGACGTCCGATTCGGCTTGTCAGAGACTCGTACGAATCGATGTTCATGGCCAAGTGCGTGTTGACGAGGACACCAACGCCGCCTACTCCACCGCTGTCGCATGTTCCGAGGAACAGTTCTTCTCCGTAGTCGTAGGCGGCGTGTAGTGGTGGTGTCTTCTCGTCTCGGTCAGTCCGATGACGTCGTACTTGATCTTCCTTGCTTGCATCATCAGGTCCTCGACGGATGCTTCCGACGCAAGCGTGCGGGCGTTGTAAGTACAGATCGTCATCCTAGTCCTTCTCAGTTTGCGCAGCCTGGTTAGGCCCTGAGATTTTAGCAGCCTCTCCGTACTCGTCCTTCCCATCGCTGCAGAAATGGGGCTCTTTCGGGGTCAGGGGAATGAGGCCCTTTAGTGCGGCTGTGTTTGACTGGAATACAACACGGGTAGCTAGTCAGGCTCTGTCGTGCGGGCGGGGTACTCCGGGCAGCCAGCCAGACTGCACGAAGGGACGGGGCGAGACTTAAGGCGGCCTCGAATCGCCTTACATGTACTCCCAGTCTACCGAGTGCAAGCTTTTGGCCGAGCCGACACAGTTACAATCCGCACAGTCACGGACACATCCACGCACACTGTGCACGAACATGCCGCTCCCACGCACAAGCTCTAACAAACGGCTGAACAAGCCCCAAAAATATTTAAAGATCTCTTGCTTTTTTTTTGATACTCAAAGCCCGAATTCAAGTTTTCGTACATGAGCTGATAAGAGGCTGTATCTTCATAACAAATCGAGGAGTCCAAACCAGATTTTTGCAAAGTAGATGAAGAGCAAAGGTCGACGTTAATCAATACTTTTGTGGGATGCGCCAAGCATTCTACTTTTTTGGGAAGTATGGAGACAGTTCAAATGCGAATTTGGCCTATATTTACATTGACATCCGGTGGTCAGCCGATGGGCAAACCAGAGTTTTTTCCTTGTCAGATAAATTAGAACCAGAGGGGATAAATCGGCATGGTTCTGGAACGAAGAGGTGCAGGCTGCGGCAAAGAGGAAGAAGGAGGCCTACAAGCTGTGGCAGAAGACGAGGGCACCCGAGCATCTCACAGCCTACAGGAAGCTGAAGAGGGTGGCAAAAACAGCTGTAGCGAAGGCAAAGAACGCGGAAATGGATGCCCTGTACGAGAAACTAGACGGGCCAGAGGGAGAGAAGTTCGCCATCCGCCTGGCCAAGGCGCGTCATAGAGCTAGCCTCGACATTCGAGTAGTGAAGACTGTGAAGAGTGCAGACGGTAGGGTGTTACGAAGCCGGTCGAGGTCAGAGATGGGAGGAGTACTTCAAGGAACTCCTGAACGAGGAGTTCCCTCGTCGGGAGGCCGAGGAAGAACAACCAACGGAAGGACCCATCCCATCCTGGATGCAGGAAGAGGTTCGCAAGGCCATAGGGAAGATGAAACTCGGAAAGGCAGCAGGGTCTGACGGTGTGCCAGTAGAGGCTTGGAAGGTGCTCGGGGACCTCTGAATCAACTGGCTGACGCAGTTCCTCAACAGAATCACGAAAGAAGGTAAGATGCCGGATGACTGGAGGAACAGCACCATAGTCCCCATCTTCAAGCAGAAGGGAGACGCTTCCGAATGCTCCAACTGCCGAGGGATCAAACTGATCTCACACACGATGAAGATTTACGAACGACTGGTCGACTCAAGGCTGAGGGAGATGGTACCCATCTCCCAGGTGCAGTGGGGCTTCATGTCCGAGAGGTGCACCACAGACGCCATCTTCATCGATCATCAGGTGATGGAGAAATATCGGGAGAAACGAAAACCCTGCTACCTGGCATTCCTGGACATGGAGAAAGCCTACGACAGGCTAGCTCGAGCCGTAATCTGGAATGCCCTTCGAGGGTGGGGTGTCCCGGAACGTCTGATCACGGTCATAAGGGATATGTACGAGGGCTCGAAAGCGGCGATACGAACTCCACACGGGGTGACAAGGAAAGTGGACATCACAGTGGGGGTACACCAAGGGTCGGCTCTGAGCCCGTTCCTCTTCTTGCTGACGCTTGACTCTATAGTGAACCACCTTAAGGAAGGTCCTCTCAGATAGGTCCTCTCAGAACGATCCTATACGCGGACGACATCGCCCTAGTAGCCGACAACCAGGAGGAGCTGGAGGAGAAGGTGCAGCTGTGGCAGAGAGCCCTCGCAGAGAACGGCCTACGGCTGATCGTGAAGAAGACGAAGTTCATCAGCTCTGAGCAGTGCGCTGGATCGATCCTAAACTGCCAAGGGGAAACAATCGAGAATGTGGAAGAATTCCTCGGAAGTGACCTATCCGAGGAAGGAAGTGTGGACCAGGCTGTCAGGGGACGGACAGCCTGGCTCAAGTGGAGGGAGTCCACAGGGATCCTCTGCGACCGTAGATGCTCCAGGACGCTCAAAAGCAAGCTCTATAGAACAGTAGTGAGGCCTGCCCTCCTCTATGGCTGTGAGTGCTGGGCCCTGGGTAGAGCACAGGAGCGGCAACTGCACGCCGCGGAAATGAGGATGCTCAGATGGGCATGTGGATGGACCCGTCAAGACAGAGTGCGAAATGAGGATGTTAGGACAGTGATGAAGACAGCTCCGATCCAGCTGAAGATGAGAGAGCAGTGCCTTAGGTGGTACAAGAAGCGAACGGTTTCATGTCTGTGGTAATCATTCCTCCATGCTTTATTAGGACATGTATGCTTTGATTGTTTTTAATCGGTCCAACAAACTAGTTTATAAGAAGAGGTATTTTATCGTCCGTTCTATTGATACAGAGTCGGCCGTTATTTTTGGATCAACCTAATAGCTCACTTGATCGAGGCGGATTTCCTGATCAACCTACACTATGGCGCCAACGAAGCTCTCACAGAAACCGAACAGAACTAGGATGACGGAGGATGAAGGCAGGAATGTGGAGTCGGACGAAGTTACGAGCGCGCTGGAGCAACTTCAAACAGATAAGAAAACTCCGGGATTTATGAAAACACTCATAAATCACATGTTTTCTGTTCAAAAGGAGTTATCCTTCGTTTTGGCCAAGAACCAGGAATTGTAGGACCAAGTGAGTAGTCTGCGTCAAGAGAATTTAGAACTCAAGGCCGCCCTTGATGCTGCTCAAAGAAAGGGGGAGTACGTTCTTCAGAAGCCGCCGGTGCCATGAGTGTATTGTCTCAGGTCGATGAAAAGGAGAGACAACGTTCTTTTGTTATCTCCGGCATCGCTGAGTCCTCAAAGCCTATGTCGACTGAGCGTGCCATAGACGACTTTGAATTTGTAAAGAATGTTCTTAATCATCTTGATGTAGAAAGTATCCCCCAGCTAACATACCGACTTGGGAAACCCCTAGAAGGGCGACCCCGGCTTTTGAAGGTTATTTTACCTAACACATTTTATCAATCTCTTGTTCTTAGACGAGCTTCTCGACTACGTACTTTCTCCTCGAAAGGGATCTATATTAGACTTTCTCTAGCTAGAGAGGAGAGAAAACGGATTTCATTCAAGCTCGGCAAGCGCGTCGTAATGCTCATGATGTGACTAATCTCAGTAATCTAACTGGCCGACTGAACATGTCTCCGGTAAACTAATGAGCTCTCTTCGGATACCAGTCCCCGATCTAAATTGCCTTTATCCAAAAGAACACTGTGCCACTCAAGTTTGCTATCAAATGCTTGAATTGTGATGTAATCTTCATCACAGAGTCTTGGCTGGATGACACAATAGATCTAGCACCAATTCTAGGCGATCTTCATCAAGATTTCTGCTATGCCAGGTGTGATAGATTACATAAAAGAGGTGGTGGCGTCCTAATTCTTCTTAGAAATTCTATAATGTTTGAGAAAGTATGGTGTGAATCAGTTCCAGACGCTTTCGAAATCCTCTGCTGTGATTTAATCTTTATGCAGTACAGCCTAAGGCTAATTGCTGTTCATAGAGCTCCTAGTTCATCCCTGTCCAGCACAATACTGTTAGCCAAGGTACTAAGCGATCTCTGCTCTTGCAAAACACACTGTGTCATATTAGGTGACTTCAATTTGCCGGATATAGATTGGTCAAAGGGCTACCCAGGATCTATGGCGTCACAATGTTTTATTGATATGTGCAAATCATGCAAACTAAATCAAAACGTTCTGACACCAACTCGATATGGTAATGTACTCGATCTTGTTCTCAGTAGTCATCCAAATCTAGTAAAAAACTTAGTTGTTATATCACCGATAGGTTCCAGCGATCATTCAAGCATCTCCTTTAATCTCCAAGATTTTGTGAACAGATCGGCATACCGACTACGGAAGGCTTTTCATAAAGCCAACTACGACCTAGTATGCCAATTTTTGTTCTCTGTAGACTGGAGAACACTTCTGGAACAACACACTAGTGTAAACGATAAATATGAGTTGTTTCTGGCCATCCTTCATGATTGCATCGAACAGTTCGTTCCAACGGAAAAGCTGCCAACTAACTTTTGCAAGCTTCCTCCTAATTTTCTTAAGCTTTTTGAACTGAAGCAAAGAACGTGGCTGAAATATCAAAATAACCCTAGCTCGGATAACATTGATCGTTTCAAAACTGTGAACAATAAGTTCGACCGAGAATTGAATCGGTACAACAAGTATATCGAAAGGAAAATTCTTGAAAATGCTAAAAAACCATCTCTTTACAGTTTGTTGAATTCTGTCCTAAAGCGGACTGAGGGAATTCCTTCCTTGAAAGATGATGGAGGAGTTTCAGCTGTAACTGACCTATCCAAAGCTTCTATGCTTGCAAAATTTTTCAAAAAGTCCTTTTCGGAAAGGAAAATCGGAGAGCGCATGTAGCGCAGTCGGAGGAGGCGCGACTGTCGCGTGCACCCGATACCAGGTTCCTGGTTCGGATTTCCCGCCTAGGCCAACCAAGCCTTCCATCCCTTCGGGGTCGGTGAATTGGTACCAGATTTGTCTGGGAAGGACAAAGCGCCGACTTGTTCATCGCCTGGCCACCACAAGTCATTGTATGGCCAAATACGCATTCATGTCGCCTCCACGACATCCCGTAGAAGTAGAATGCGCTGGCGCATCCCAGAAGGGATTGAGTAACGCCGTCCTTTATCCTTATCCTTATCCTTTTCGGAGTGCCGCAATGATATTGAGTCATCTAGTGCCGCATGCTCTTCCTTCTGTATGGAAAATTCCATTTGGTTCTACAAAGAGGAAATTTATGCCGCATTATGTACTTTACCAGCATCATACACCGTTACCCCAGATCACGTACCATCATACTTTATCCGGAGAGTTGCTATTGCAATAGCGTACCCACTTGAGCACATATTCAATGCTAGTTATATGTCAGGAGAAGTACCTTGTCGTTGGAAACACGCATTTGTTACACCTATTCCAAAGAAAACACCCCACCAACTTGTCTCTAATTATGTCCCATTAGTATTACTTCCGTTTTTGCTAGAATTTTCGAAAGGAAACTCAAAGCTGCTCTTGTGACTCATCTTGAGTCAAATTCTTTAATGCCCAATGATCAACATGGCTTTCGAGCGGGAAGGTTCATTGGAACATTGATGTTGTCGATGCTTAATGACTGGACACATGCGCTTGATCAAAAAGTGGATGTGGATGTTGTCTATTTTGATTTTACGAAAGCGTTCGACAAGGTCCCTTCTGCTAAGCTGATCAACAAGCTTAAAGGAATAGGAGTCCACCCAAGATTAACTGAGTGGATAAAAAATTTCATATCTGACAGGACCTTCCAGGTTAGATTAGTGAGTCATTCTCCGAATCGCTACCAGTTACCAGTGGTGTTCCTCAGGGTGGGGTTTTATCACCAATTCTGTTTTCTATTTATACGGCGGAAATTCCCTCATTGATTAATCAGTATGGTGTTACGTGTAAGATGTTTGCTGATGATATAAAAATTTATAAGAACATTACTAGCGGGGAAGACCACATTGCTCTGCAATCTGCAATAAATGCTATTGTCGATAGGTCAAAAAAGTGGAATTTACCACTGTCGGGGCCAAAATCACAGGTTCTTCACCTCGGACAGCAGCATAATAGGAACAACTATCACATTGGAGAGTTAGCACTTAACAATGCTGATAGTTTGCGTGATCTTGGATTTATTTTAGACTCAAAACTTTCCTTTAAAGATCACTGTGAAGTCATAGTAAAGAAGGCTGATAGAGTTGTATGCAGTATATTTAAGGCACTACGAACAAATTCTGTTGTTCATTTATTGCTAGCATATAAAGCGTATGTTAGACCTATATTAGAGTACGGCGCCACTATATTCAATCCTAAGTGCAAGGGAGAAATTGCTAGGCTTAAATCTGTACAAAACAGCTTTACCATAAAGCTATGGATAAGAGTTTATGGCTTGGACTACGCCGCCATACCATCATCGGTTACGAGAAAACAAGTTTTTAACTTGCGCAGTCTTGCCTGTAGCAGAAGAAAGTATGATCTAATCATGATGTACAAGTTGCTAAACGGTATGCTGTGCCTTTCACTTCAAGAATTTTACTCAATTTCCCCTTCTAACACAAGGTGTGGGCAGTGGAAGATCCAGATTCCCAGAGCAAGAAGTAGCGTAAGGTCTTCGTTCTTTACTAGTCGAGCCGGCATTGAATTCCTGAGATTCTCCAAGAAAAACAAGTTGCCAAACTCACTAAGGCAATATAAAATATTAGTCGACCGGTATCTCCAGGAAGCTTGTTAGTTGCCATCCACCTAGAGAGCTTGTTTGTGTCATGAATAGTACTAGTGTTGCCTGTTCTTTTTAAATTCCATTCTCTTTTACACTGGATTGTAGTTTGTTGAGTGTTGTTATATTTAATCGCGTGGTTATCCACGTATATAATAAATAAATAAATAAATAAATAAAGGCAACACTTGCTGGTTTTTGGAAGAGCTGGTCTGACCTTTCGTGTTGCAGCTCGATCTGCCAGGCAGACAGTCGGACACGTCGCATAGACCTGGGTAGAGCGCCATTACTCCAGGGTTGTTGCGTTGAATAGTGGTGAAGTCGGTCCACTTCAGGTGCAGATCCGGGTTCGGAGCCGCAGTCCAGTTTGAGCATTGGAAGGCCATCCTCGCAATGTCGGTATCGTTCAAGTATGCGATGTAGAGCTGAAAATAGGCATGTTTTTCCTCAGTATGTTAACAGTAGCGTTACGTTCAGTTTGCAAAATCTATAACCGATTGACGTCCCTATACCTCCAGTTCCAATGCATCTGAAATTGTACTCGGCGGGATCTAAATAGCACTTCAAGGTCATGGAGAAGGGCCCGCCGTCAGCCCAAGTGTTCGTCCAGCCATCGCTCTCGCTTGAGTGCTTGTTTGCTTATAGGGGAATGTGCTACTCCTTCCATTGGAGTACAACACAGGTACCTAGTCAGCTCCGTAATGCGGGTGAAGAACTCCGAACAGCAAGCCAGTCTGTCGGCCAGGAAAAGGACGAGGCTTTTCAGTTAGTCTCGAGCCGCCTTTCGATGTCCATGCTCCCACTCTACAGAGGGCAAGCTTATGGCTGGCCAGAAAATCCGCGCAGGAGAGAACATACATGCACAGTGAGCATGAACATCTCACGCTCACACAGAGGGCAGGAGCCGACCTGGCACAGCAGGAGCAAGGAGTCCATCCCCGCATTCCACCTGCGCTTCTGAGCAGTACAGGGTCGCATTTGGTTCGCGTTTCGTTCCCCTATTCAGTACCCGGGAATGCCCCACGGGGCCCTGCGACAAGCGCCCCGAGATCCCTTTAAAGGGAACGTGAGGAGAAAGAGGAAGATCCGTAGTTTCTCCACGCAAATGTGAGGCTCTCCAGCGCTAGAATGCAGGACAAGAGAAGAGCTCTGAAGTCCTACTCAGTGCATCTACAGCGTTACACTGAACACTTATGAGAGGGATGCTACAGCACAGATGTTGTAGGGTTTTAGACCTTAAAATGGAGTCAAAATTTACCTTTTTTAATTGATGGTTAATAATTAGAGCAAAACCCCTGGGGTCACCAGCAAGGAAACAATCAGCGAACTACGGGATCGGCCCACCCCTCTAGTATTTTCTTATACAAATAGGCTTATACACTGAATACAGAGTCAATAACATCAACAAGTCGATGCCATTGAAGACTAACTCGGGTCCCAAGCGGTAATCGAGGCTTGCAACCCGCGGTTACCTGGTGGGAAGCTGTGGCTTGATTTCCTAGGGAATTCAACTGTCCCGTTGTTCACCAGTCCTATAGTTGCTCTTTCGAACTTAAAGAGCGCTCCAGTTGAGAAGAGTTTTGTCAACCTCGTCCGGACGGAAAGTAAGCTAGAGAAAGGGAAAATAGAAATAAGAGAGGAGAGAAGAAAAGAGGTGGCGAGCATCCATAAATGTGCTTCTGTTTTTCACATATTCATGTCTTCTCAAAATCACCTGAGCAAGGCTGATTTCGCCTCTGAATCGAGGCTCCTCGCTGCTGCTGAGCTGTATCAGACATCGAATATCGGCGGTGACGTCCAGCAAAGGATAGCTTGTGTTGGCCGCTAAGACTCCGTCGAGAAACACAGTCCAGATCGGCCGGTCCACGTCCGCTTGATAGAGCGGGCTGCGAACACAAACCTAGAATGATATAGAGGCAAACGTACCAGACGTACATGATCTATTGTTCTCCTGATTGTCATAGAATATTCCTCATGGGTACAAATACAATAAGAGCAATATTCGGGAGTCAAACACATATAGGTAACATATTACCTACACCGAGAATACTGTAATTTCTCTACACATCTGATGTACTTGTCAACTGAAAAAAGCACGCAAGTAGAGCTCCAACTGTACAATTTTCTTTGCCACAGCATCCCTCCAAGACTAGACTGTTGGGAGAAAACAAACTCACATGATGCCATGCCATCGTCGACAGCTTCACGTCAATATAGAAGTTCTTGTTGATAGTCACACCCGTGTTGTCGATCGAAAGGATAGGAGTGCTTAACGAACAGTTGTTTTAAAGCAGTTCACCCAACGTCTTATATTGTTCGGATTAATCCCTAATTTATGACAATGTCAGGGCTGTACAGCGGTGAGGCAAAACGGTCAAAGCGAGTTCCTCTATTTTCCGCTGAACGACTTTTGCGATATGAGGCCTCGCATTATCATGCAGCAACTTGGTAGAGGACGTGTCAACTCCATTTGGATCTATATTTGGAGTATGATTTGAAGTAAGATTTGGAGCAGAAAAGCTTTACTACAAGCTCCCGAGTCGATCTTGTCGGATCAGCTTCAACGGCGTCCGTGAAAGGTCGGCTATCCAGGACAGTCGCCTGTCTTCCGTGCTCCTCGTCTTCAAGACTTTCGTTGCCGGCGGCAAGACGTTGAAACCACTGCTCGCATTGTCTTTTGAAAACGACATCTTTGCCAAACGCAGCTATCAATGAACGATGCGATTTCGCAGCGGATTTCTTAAATTTGAACTCGTAGAGCAGGCATGCACGCACAACCATTTTCTGGTCCGCTGTAGTCTGAAGGCTATAGTTTTAGAAACCGACGAAGGAATGATGTAGGAAAAATAGGAAATGTAGAAGATGAAACGCCGCGCAAAGTCACACTAAGTGAGCCCACAACCGATGCGAATAACTGTGAAAAGAAGGCCACAATGTATGCGACATTTCTTGTGGGACAGCCTAATATTATTCTCTTCTCTGCTCTCTCGTCGTCATCTTCTAAGGTCAGAAAATTTATCGAGTAAGATTTTTAATAACAAAGTTGCTTCTTTCTCAGAAGGAAGGTTCTGCTAAAGGTAGTTGCTGCCCTTGGAAGTCTTGCTGTCGAGTACGGCATCGTTTTTCATCCTTGCTATCGTCCTTGTTCCGATATTCCTTTCTTGGGATTAGATCATTATTCATGTTAATCGATGTGGGACCCGCACGGAGCTAACAAGTCGCACGCGTTTTCGCCGCGTCACCGCGGGCTTTCCGTGTACGGAGACCTCGTGTTCGAGGCGCGCGGCCAAAACTGACCAAAACTGGTGAGCAATGTGCCCGCCCTATGTGCATTCTCTCGTGTGACGTGCATCAATTGGTGCCGCGCGTACGAGAAGGTGACGAGGCGTTTGAAGAACTTCCTCGTATCAGACGACCACCTACACGGGAAAGACGGCTCGTAATCGACAACTGTGTTGCTCGACCTAGTCTTACCGTATGTGAACTTGCAGCCATTACCCACTCTCCAAGATCCAAGAACACTGCTCGCAACATTCTCCGGACTTCTGGCAAGGTTTCAAAGTTGTCTCAAGTTGTCCCTCACGCCTTGAATAATCTGGACAAGAAGAGGTGCGTTGATGTGTGCTCTTCTCAGTATGCATTGGATCCGAATGAATCATTTTCAAATATACGATTCGGATATTCCAATCCGAGCCATTCAAAAATTCGGGGTTCACGAAATTACCCTTGACCGAATCTTCCAGTTATCCGAAGTCGTCCACTTTCTTGCTGTCTAGGCTTTCGGAGTTTTTCGCTCATAGAATTCGATCTCTATCGGAAAGATGGAAAAATGTGTTAGAACATAATGGCGAATATTTTTTGAATGATATCGGTTTGTATGGTAAGGTTCTTGACGAAACATCTCGCTCTTATATTTATCCGAAAAACTTCGACCAACCTGATACTTTTACTGCCAGATACGCCCAACGGTATTTTCCGTACGAAATTCGTGCAAAGTTTGGTGCTGAAGGCACTCTCAGATTTAAGAAAGGCTTACAATTTCGAATACAATTGTAATTTGCAGTGTACTGTAATTAGACTGTGCTTGCTTTGCACCAAAAATATAGTGACTTTTTGAACTGATCGCGAAACGTCGAATTTCGATGCATAGGAATTCCAATGCTTAGACAAGTTAAATAGAATTTACTGTTAGTAATTAAAAAATCAGTCTAATGTGGAAAGTGTCGTCAATTTAAACGACGTCAAGCTGGAAATGCTAGAAATGGTGTGTCATTGAGCACATAGTACTGTACAGTAATCTGAGAACTCTTGAAAATGGTCATATTTTGCTGAGAAATCCCCTCTTAAATCTTCTTAAAACTTCTTCTCTGACCCTCATCTAGACATGAATGTGGAATTATAAAAAGATAGAACAGAGGGGAAAGGCTCACCGAGACGTGGTGTTCAGCTGCAGGAAAGCGCCCAGTCCGACGTCGGTCGAAGGCTGTTCAATAGGGGCGTAGAAAACCCAGGCACATAGGGTGAACTCTCTGAAAGCATCTAACTTTATCTATGAAGAATCACCTACGGTTGAAAATGTGAAGTAGACTTTAGTTTTCGACACGAGTACTAAAGTTTGGCGACATCAAGAACATTGATTTGAACGAAGACTATTAAAAGCGAGATCATTTCTGCAAACGAATTTTTTGCTTCAGAACCCCTATAGGCGAACTTTAAAACACTTAAAAGGTTGCACAATTTTCTACTGCAATTGCATGAAATAGTGAGATAGTTTCATTGGGCGAGTGGTAGCGCAGTCGGAGGAGGAGCTGGCTGTAGCGTGCACAAAAACAAATAATCTTGGTTAGAGTTTCCTGCCGCCGAAGCCAACCATGCCTATCATCTCTCCGTGGTCGGTGAATTGGCACCAGAGTTGTCTGAGAAGGACAGAACACTGACTTGTAAGGCTTGGAGCAGCTAGTCATTGTCATTGTCACGCACTCAGAATTCCTCCACGACATCACTTGGATTGGAACACAATACCGCTCCTGTCTTTTGGTTTTTGGAACGAAAAACGCAAAACGCCATTTTCCCATAGCTCCCGTCGGAATGGCCTATTCAAAAAGTAAGCGTTACCATCCGAATCCAATGTGGGCGATCTATCCGATGATAAAGGTGGTTTTAGAAAAAAAGATTTCTCATGTGTAATACCTGGACCCTGTCGGTGCAATTATCTGGGGTTTTATACCGTATTAGATTTTGTAGGTAGGTTTGTAGGTCTCAAACCTAATTTTTCTGAAACCACCGAATGATACCTGCATCATTGAATAGGTCACCCACTTTGGATTTGGATGATAACATTTATTTTTTGAAAATGCGACTCCGTACATGGCACATCCCTGAGGAAGTTGGTTGCGCCGTGATGTACCATTTTACATACAGTTTTGTTGCATGTTTAGGTCGACAGCTAGAATCACGTTCCACTGCTCCAATTTGTATGGCAAAAAAAAAGATAGAGGGAGTACCCTTCACCCCAGTTGGAAGCTTTGATTGTTTTTACTCAGTTTAATCTGATTCAGCGTCGTCCCAACCAATCTTACATAAATTAAATTGACTACCTAAAGTAACTTCATGCTGGTCTGGTACGCCTAGTTACGTTTTGATTGATTCACAAAATTAATAATAATCTCAAGGAGGATCGCTCGCCACATAACAACTAACCATGACTGCAGTCAACGACTAGCAAGAAATTACCTTAGAAGAGTCGAGGAAAAATCCTTCGAAACAACTTCCTGCGAAGACCGTTGTCCGTTGAAGTAGAGGTTGAATGACGATGTTTTCTCTGAAAAGGCGTCGCTTCTGCCAGGTGTAACTATGTGCGTACGTCACTGAGGAAGCAGACCACGATTCTGCAGTCGTGATGAAGGAGCAACAGTTTCGGATTTTGTCCTCACAAAGCAAATAACTCAATTCGTGGACTTTGCCATGGGCTGAGACAACTCACCGGTTTCACAAAACTCTCCGGTCCGCTCAGGTGGACAGATGCAGTGCCCCTGTAGAGTGGTGTCGTTGACACATGTGCCTCCACCTTGGCAGGTAATTGCTGCACATGAACGCTAAATCAAAAACAAATGTGATTATTCATCATTGTTTTATGATCCGCCAACTTCTTCTTTCGAGAAATAATAAAGGAAGCTGTTCTCGTTGTTCTCGTAATTCTTACCTATTCCTTCCGAAGTTCACTCGCAATAAGATGTGTATAATAGAACGTATTTATTATATCATACGTAGAGGTGGGCACGTGTAGCGCAGTCGGAGGAGGCACCGACTGTGCATACACCCGATACCAGGTTCCTTGTTCGGATTTCCGTCCAGGCCAACCAAGCCTTCCATCCCTCCGGGGTCGGTGAATTGGTACCAGACTTGTCTGGGAAAGATAGAGCCCTGACTTGTTCATCGGCTGGCCACCGCAAGTCACTGTATGGTCAAATACGCATTCAAGTCGCCTCCACCACATCCCGTAGAAGTAGAATGCGTGGCGCATCCCAAAATGGATTGAGTAACGCCGTCCTTGATCCTTTATCCTTTATCCTACGTAGAGGTAACATGTTCTCACATTAGAGCACATGAGGAAAAGCTTTTTTATGGAAAGCTTTAGAGGATGGTCATAAGAACTTTTTCTGTTCACCTACACCAAAAATGGATGAAGCGTATTCCATTAGCATTTGATACAGTCTGAAGTTGACAGCAATCTCTCATTTGTGACCCAAAGTCTGTAATATCTACGGTGCATTTCAAGACTAGGATTTCTCCGTCCCATTTGAGGTTTAGTCATATGAAGTGGTTCCAGAAAATCAGCATAAATCACGTTATTTCTGCGAAAAAAAAGAGATTGAAGCGATTGAAAGGATCCACAATAATTTTGCTAGAAAACTCATGATGAGAACCAGCGGATCTCTGTACCCTCACGCTTCTACATCTGCAATTACCACCATGCTGTGAATAAATAAATAAATAAATAAATAAAATTAGAATCAAATTTTTTAGACAGATTGAGGAATGTCTGGATGGTGTGTAGATGTAGAAGAACTTGTAGAACTTCTGGACCGTGGGAATGGTAGAGCTTGTTATATAAAATTGTATCGTCCAGATGCAGAGGTGGCAATGTGAACTTAAGCTACGGCCGGCCTATACATAGCTACGTAGATTTCGTTCATCTTCATTTGGATACGTAAAAACTGAGCTAAGCTATTCTTCTTATGACTGCTTCTCATGTTTCATCTACCTCAAGCTTTTATACAACTTTTGGTAGTTTGTCGCGAAGGTGAGCAGCATTCGTAGGTGGAAGCAACCAACCAATAATAGCCAAGCAGAGCACAGATCGGTCACATGCGGACCGATCACGGTACCTACTGTGCTCTGTGAATGGCGCCCCCATTCAATGCGGTCTGAGCCTGTCTTCTGAGTACTGTCTTTTGCTGTCCTCTTTTCTCACAGTTCTGTTCCATTGCTCACAAATTTCACAACTGTCTTGTACATCGTAATACATTATTATGAGAAGAATATTAATATATTAAATTATTATAATATTAAATTGTTAACGGTGTTAGTCCTGGTTGGAGAAAGATACGACCAAAACGCCTAGCTGCAGTTGAATTAGAAGCTTTGTTAAGGACAGCATGCGATTAGAACTCACACCAAACACGTCGCAGTTGTTGCCGAAAAAACCGAGGGCGCATTCACAGTGCTGCTGATGGTTAGTGACGATACATGAGCCACCGTTGAGGCAAAGAAGTGGCTCCGGAAACTCCTCACATTTCGTCTAAATTTTGGTTGTAATTACTCGCAAAAGCAGCAGGTATAGAAACAATTCGCTCTAGATAGTGATTGAATACCAGTTCTTTATCACAGTGTAAACCGCCGTAACCGCTCTGGCATAAGCACTTCGCGGCATGATCCTCCACTATACAGGTCCCGTTATGACTGCAGGTAAAGTTGACACAAAGATCCTAAATTGAACCACACTATTACTCGCTGTAGGAATTGCAGCTGAAGAGGGAGAAGAAATTGTGGCTTGGAATTTTTTAGTTGCTTGTGAAAATGAATATTATAATATAATCAGGAGAGGAAAGGATTGAAGTCTTCCCTTCCCGTCAAAGCGGAAAAGATCGTGACAGGGATGTGACATCGGACTACACATAAGAACACCATTACTTGGTAATTTTCAAAAATAATTTACGGCCCAAGTTCCGCACCAATTTTGGGAAATTATTGCTAGGTATCGGATCGACTGATACAGAGTACGAGAACCGACTGACTTGGGCGCGTGTAGCGCAGTCGGAGGAGGCGCGACTGTCGCGTGCACCCGATACCAGGTTCCTGGTTCGGATTTCCCGCCCAGGCCAACCAAGCCTTCCATCCCTCCGGGGTCGGTCAATTGGTACCAGACTTGTCTGGGAAGGATAGAGCGCTGACTTGTTCATCGGCTGGCCACCGCAAGTCATTGTATGGCCAAATACGCATTCATGTCGCCTCCACGACATCCCGTAGAAGTAGAATGCGCTGGCGCATCCCAGAAGGGATTGAGTAACGCCGTCCTTTATCCTTTATCCTTATCGGATCGACAAGGAAAGAATTTGCGCAGCTCGTGCACATTACTCCGCCACCTATACAGTATTAGATATCTTTAAAAAATGCTATCCTACTGTATGCCTGACTCACTGTCTATTCCTTAAATAAACAAAGAAAAATAAAATCCTATGATCGAAGAGATCCTTAAATGAGCAGCAGTATTGCTTATACTAGTACGTCCTTAACTCTGAGAGAAAGGAATGCAAAAGTTTCTGTTTCTGATTTCTGTATCTCTACTCTATATTTGTTTATAGATTGTGGAATCCACAAAACTAGTTATGAAACGAATGAGGTGCGGAAAAAAAGCGGAACGGAATACACTCCCATCAAAGGCATTCGAGAGGACGATGGTCAGCGAAACAATCAAGATGGAATGTTTAGAATCAAGGCCCAGGAAAATATAAGTGACGCAATGATGTTTTTGGGAGCCTGGAGTTTTCCATATTTGTTGTATGTCAGCGTAGTAGAGTAGTGGGAGCCAGCAGAACTTCAAAACTCGGGATTAGCAGCTTCGTTCCCATCCTTTCCGAACTCTCTACACTGACCCTCTCCGCTTCTATTAGGGGGGGGGGGGGGCAAAAGTAGTAAGACCCTCCATGCCGTGTGCCCACATATGTCGTGACTGGAGTCCGGTTTCGCGCTTCTCGAATTTGTATGTTTATTTGCTACTTACTGAAGGCCACCTGAGAAGTGACTACTCCTGCCCTTTCCAGAAGCAGGCCAAAACCCCAGTCTGTCTCATGACGAAACCCAAGTCCAACGAGCCGACCTGTGTCGCGCAAATCTCGCCCAATTCCCTACCCCGACAGCCTTGACTCAATAGTCACGCAAGATGAGAAGCACGTCTTCTACCTCACCCTGCCAAGCAGCGAGTCTGGGTGAGGTCTGGTGACCCGTTACCTTCGTTTGGCGGGATGTTCACGGCGGGAAGCACCTTCTGAGCTTTTGAGTCTGCACCCATGGACCGTTATACTGGAAGCTGCTTTCCAAAATCACAACGATGGACTCCAAGGCCATGGTGAACGAAATAGAAGAGATGGGCCGGCGACTCGCTCTTATTCATTCGCAGCGCTTCAAGAAGGTTCTCCTCTTCGACAACGCCGCACCCCATCGGGAACAAGTAACAACAGATAAGCTTGGCCAGTTGGGCTAGCTTGGCCAGCTGGGCTACGTTCACACGCTTCACCCACCGTATTCGCCGGGCTCTCTCCATGCAACTACTACTACTTCTTGAGCCTACAGGACTTCCTGGTCGGAAGGGACACAAGAACCCAAGCAGTGCTTGACAACCATATCGAGCAGTGGATCAGCACCAGGCCTAAGCAGTTCTGGAAGAATGGGATCAGAAAGTTGGCTGATCGATGGCAGCAGGGTCATCGACCTTGATGACGAATACACTCCTCAGCACTGTTGAGTTGTTATTCAATTATAAATAGATAAAGAAATTCGTTGAATTGTCTTATTATTTTTGGCCCACCCTAACATTTTCGTGCGAGTGGCTTCACTATTGCTTTACATGGACTTCATTTAACATTTTGATTTGTTTTTTGGCTTTTACAACATAGAACCTAGTTCTTAAGAAGAGTCTTTAGTTCTACCATTTTTGGTAGCTGAGCAAGGAATATCGAAACCTTTACCAAGTGGGTTTCGCATCGCTCTCCAGTGTAATCTGCTAGGCATGCGCATAGCGCCTCGTTCTCGTGCACATAGCAAGAACCACCATGCAGACATGTCACTTCATCACACGGGTTCTAAACTGCTCATCGTTAGTTCTACGCAAATTAAATCCTCGCTATTGCTAAGGAGTTTGCTGATAAGAGTTCTTAATTTTCTCTACAAATCCAAGCTTAATGTTAAAAAAATGTGTTAGAAAAAGCAACCAGGCGCGTTTCACAGTGGGTTCCAGTGTAGCCTGCTGTACATCGGCAAAAGGCTTCGTCGTCCTTCACGTAGCAGGTACCGCCATTCAGGCATGTGACGTTATCACAAGGATTCTGAACAAGGTCGTTAGGATGACTGTATCAAATTAGCGCTACAAGCCGTAAAATCACAGTTTTTTCAGTAAACCTGCTGTGCTCATGTCTATGTAGAGTGAGAAAGGAACCTTCGAAGACTGCTCTCTATGTCTATAAAGTGGCATTGACTTGTGCAATACAATTAATGTATTTTAAGCATAGCATACGACAATAAAAGGTGAGTAAGAAAGGAAACGAAAAGTTTCCTATTACCATTCTTTTCGAAGACAATAGGACCCAGAATGCTCCCTCTCAACGTTATATCCATCTTAAATACATTGCAGTTAAAATTTTTTAATTGCGCTAGAAGTGTGGGTGGAGCACAGTCGGAGGTGCAGCTGTCGCGTGCATCCGACGTTCCTGGTTCGGATTCCCCGCCCAGGTCAACAAAGCCTTCCATCTCTCCGGGGTCGATATATTGCTACCGGACCGGTCTGGGAAGGATAAAGCACTGACGCATTTATCGGCTGGTCACCGCAAGTCATTGCATGGCCAAATGAGCGACTAAGTCGTCTCTACGACAGCAGTAGAAGTAGAATGCGATGCGCATCCAGAAGCTATTGAGTAACGCCGTCTTTTATTCTTTGATCCTTTAGTATTAAAAGTAATAAGTGTGTTTCACAGCAAACGAGGTCCATTGTAGTCTGGTGAAGATTTGCAGAAAGCTTCATCGTCTTTCACATACACTGTAGCTTGCACCACCATTGAGACACTTTACGCTATCACGTCTCTAAACAGCAGGGGATACGACTTCTTTCTTATACTTCATTTCGTGTAATTTTCTTCAACAGCTGAACTCTTCATCGGGAAAACCGTTGTTACTTCTCGTGTCATGTTTCACTAGAACTGGCTTTTGGAGTGAAAAATAATCGATAGAAATTAAGCACTACGAATTAGTGATGGAAGAACCGCAAGCAAAAGTACCAGGTGAGTTTCACAGCGAGGTCCAGTATAACCGGGAACGCATTTGCACAGAGGTTCGTCGTCTTGAATGTAGCATGTGCCACCATTTAGACACGTAACGTTGTCGCAAGTTTCCTGAAAGGTTAGGCAAACGTTATACACACACCTGTCATATGCAGCGTATAAATGAGCACTCTAAGGTCAGTGAAAAACTGCATCGTAGTTAGGTGCGAACTACCAAGCTAAGAACGTAAAAATATTAGAAAGACAACTACCAAGTGTATTTCACAGCGAGCTCCAGTATAACCTGATAAACACTTGCAGAAGGCTTCGTCATGTTCGACGTAACATGTACCACCATTCAGGCACGTCACATTGTCACAAGGATTCTGAACAGTTAGGCTAGGATAACAATGTTGATGTCATGCCTATTATGCCTTTCGATTGGACAGTAGTACTAAGTCATAATACTGAGAAGTCAGTAATGGTTAGATTGTAGTGTTTAGTGGTCTTGGAAAACTGTTAAAGAAGATACCAGGTGTGTTTCACAGCGAGCTCCAGTGTAGCCTGGTAAGCATTTACAGAAAGCTTCGTCATTCTCAACATAGCACGTGCCGCCGTTTAGGCATGTTACGTCGTCACAAGGACTCTGAATTGTAGCCAAATTTGATAACTAAAAACATTATAACAAACAGCGTACAAATGGTTGGCTGAATTCAGATATTAACAGTAAGAAAAATGATGGGGTTGCTCAGATGCAGTTTTACATTGTTGTCTTGTTGATTTACGAATGAATAAGCGCGTCTTTGGTGAAAGCGACCTTTTCGAAGGCGAAAAAATTATTTTAAAAAGCAAACAACAAATCCCATTCCATTATAGGAGAACAAAGGAGAAGCCCTAGCACAAACGTTTACTATTAGACTTGGAACCGGATAAGCTGTAGGACACGTTATGCAGAACAAAAATTCTAGCTAGCACAACTACAAAACCTTAAGCTGAATTTAGCTGATATTGTAACAGTATGTGAACAATTGACTTGAAATGAGCCCTCATAGAAAAACAAAAAATCATTATCTTCAAATCATAACCCAGTCTTATCGTATACCATTTTCAAGTCGAGTTGGATACTTTTCAAATCAAATTAGGCACTCTTCTAAGCTACCTCTAGGATTTTTGGAATCAAAACGAACTTTTCCAAATCGCAATAACCTTCAGGTAGGTTAACCAACAGACTCAGTAAGGTGATTAGTACAATTTTTTGTTGAAGGAAAATTTGGTACAACGTTCTTTGAAAGTTTTTATTATGGTTTACATTCCCAATAACTGTAATAATTTTATAAAATTTATAATTTCAGAAAAAAATCATAAATTTAGCAAAGCAAAGCAAAAAGCATATAACACATTAAAAGTTCAGAGCGCGCCATGCACTCAAAAAGTACGCCGCAACTTTATTTGATTGGTAATGTAAATGCCACTTGCATGAACCACCAAAATAAGGATATCTGCCTTGGACAAGGCCATGGCGCATTCTCTTTTTTGGCATTAAAAAATGGTCGCCTTCGACCATTGTTTCTGCTCAAAAAAGCCTTCTAACAAAGTTATACTAAAAATTTCCTTAAACCCAAAAAATATTCTAACCCTTTTGGAGAGCATTTTGTTTAATGTGGAAAAAGCTATTTTTAATTAGGAAGGATTCGCTTTGATTTCAAAAGCACTAGGCTAGCTTAGAAGGGTATCGACGTGAAAATTGTATATATGGACAATTCAATCTGCCAATCGGAGCCTTTCTTATGGTATTTCAAAGCCTTCATGAGCCGCTTTCTTGTTTTTCGGTTGCTCGCTCACCGATATGTCGATCTCACAATGTTCGCCGGAAAATCTCGGCTGGCAATGACACACAGGAACATTTCTATGCACGATGCAGGTTCCGTTGTTCAAACACAACCATCCCTCACACAGATCAATCTTAGTCTCGCAGTTGTTGCCAGTGAATCCTGGAAATGAAGTTGTGATTGTCACGCTACCGCTTCCGTTTCCTTGGCAAACAATGCAACAAGTACCGAACTATAATAGTTTCAGGCACGACGTTGCTTCTTCATCACGAATTTCTTTTCATATTGGAGTAATATTTGAGCCTTCTTTCCCTACGTATTAATTCAAATGAGTCAGAAAAACATGCTTCCAATTCTTAGATCCCCAGGCACCGCTGACACGGATTGGAAGAAGACATAACTCACCTCAAGTTGAAGAGAGAATAAATTAAACTAGAATCGGGTCCAAGTGAGTTGTCATCCTAAATCTTCGTCGGAAGTGCAATGAGGGTGGACAGCGATGCAAGGGATGAGTTAGATAGGAGGCCTTGAGTTGAAGCTGTGCTGTCAAAGAGGCAACGGATCATCTGAAGGAGCGAGATCTCCGAACAAACGCAGTCGTACGTTCTTTGCTACACGGGGAGACGTCGGCCGACACTGCTTTTGCTTTTAAGTCAATGAGCGGAGGACCTCCCATAGAGAACTAGAACAACGTCTTCCAAATTTCATCCTGCAGGGTCAACGCCATATCGGACTTCGGTGCTCTGACAGAAAGAGAATATCTTTTTTTCACGGCCCAGCAGATTTACGCCTAGAAGGCTGAATGCCAAAGGCAGATCACACTGTTAGGAGACGAAAGCTCTGAACGAAGGGAATTGATACCGAGAGGCAGTGAGCGTTCGCAAATGAAACGTAATAGCTTCGATGAGCATCTCGGTCAACCTGTACATGAAGCGTCCAAAAACGAGGGCTGATCTGCTCGTAGCATGTGTGAGCGAACCGGAATTTCATATCGGAATGAAAGGATTGCCTCTGGTCAACGTCAATACGCTCGGACGTAAGCGGCGGCACGCTGAATGGAGGTGGCGAGAGAACGAACGAACAGAAGCGGGGATGCGGCTAGCAGAACGATTCAAGATGTGCCATCAAAGCACTTAACGTCATCTCCTTGCGTCAGTTGCGGAAACACCTGTGCAATCTGATTTGGACGTCATAGTCAGCCATGTCATCCTTTGAAGAGTCTGTACCCGCTACTTCAAAGGGGCTCCTGTTGGGTGGTGACGGGTGAGCTTTTGCTTTGATTTCTGCCCAACTTTTGCCCAATGTTTTGTTAGTGTTTCTGCACCAGCAGGCCACTCATCGTCGGCTCGTCAATGCAACTGTTATCTATTATGTACCTTCTAGGCATTCGCAGCTATAGCCATTGAAGAACTGCTCTACACATGTTCCATTGTTGAAGCACGGCTTCAGCTGACAGTATGTGATCATCTCGTCGCAGTATTCTCCTATAAAAACATAGGGTATCAACGGAAAGGTCCTCCATACCCAACAGTAATCTCTAAACAACTCTCCACCTTCGTCAAACAGTATAGACGACGAGCATGCGGAATTGTCTGGAAGCTGGTTAAACACAGTGCTTCAAAGTTTATAATTTTCTTCTCGAAACATTTCGAACAGTTGAAATTACGGGTTGGTGTTCATTACTGCCCATGGTCGACTTTCGATGAATCTTGGCATGGCATAGTTTAGGCGGTAGTGTTACCCTGTTATAGCAGTTGATCAAGATTGTTATCAATTTTTATTCGGCTTGGGCTTAGGCGCCTGGAACAGTCGGAAAGATCAACAGTATTATCGGCCTTAAAATCGTTTCATAGAATAGGTAGCTGATCTCAACGAAAGTAAAGACGTGACCGGACACCAAGGTTTGAAATGAACGATTATCCTTCAATGTGGATCCCGAGGAGGACCACCAAACACCCAAAGATGGACGTAAACGTGGGTGACTGAGCTTCAGCCTCCGGACCACCCAAGACCAGACTTAATCTTCCTGTGGATAAGATCATGGAGATCGGAACACACAGAGCTCCGCGAAGGGTGTCAGCTTTTATTTTACAACCAGGTACTCCCCTTCCGGTTTACCCGAGGACTCAGAGCTGCGATCCAAAGCGCCTCTATTGTCCTGCGAGTCGATATGTCAGTCTCTTGCGCTAGGATCAACACAGACACCTCCAACAATGCTTCTGCGTGGTATCGGACCCTGTGTTCCCCCCCCCCCTCCCGAGGAGTCTGGACATTTCCCTTTCTATAGCCATCCAAATGCTCCTTTATTCTAAAGCAGTACTGTAGGAGGGGTCTTCCTGTTTCCCCTAGCTAATTCTCCCAACAACAAAAAAGAACTGTGGTGTCAGGTCATGTCTCTATTTTCGCTGAGATCAGCAAACATGTACTATGGAATGCTGTTTGGGCTGTAGTGCAGGATGTCGTGAAGCTGTTGAGCCAAGATTGTCATCGAGGCTGTTTGGGCTGCTAGTATTGCAGATTTTTCCGACTGTTCGAGGCTCTGACGAAGGCGAAACTCGCCGAAACCTCAGTCGAGTGAAAAAGCGGTAACAATCTTGGTCAACGGCTATAACAAGGAAACACTGACAGTGTTCACTATGTTCAGTGCTACTTCAGTGGAAAAGGCACAATACGAGGTTAATAGCATTGTGGAAGAAAGCATTTTGAATTGGAAAGTGGCCATACCTCGGTACTCCGCACCGCAATCACAGATCCGATTTCCTGGTAAGTCACCTCGACAGCGTCCGTGTTGACACGGACTTGAGCTTTGACACAGATCCAGTTGAGTATCACAGTATTCACCTAAAAGCATATGCCTAGGTCCGAAAGGAGGTTTAATGCCGGCGATAGGCTCACCAGTCCAGCCAACAGAACAATTGCACCACAACTGTCCAGCACTGTACCCGCAACTGCCTTGCTGGCATGGATTCTGCTGACCACATTCGTCAACTTCTGCCTGACAATCAGATTCACTTAGAAGGGTGTACCGTAAGTTGTGATTAAGCACACTTCTACCTCACAGCTTGGACCGGTGAATCCTTGCACACAGTAGCAGAAGTGACCATTTTCTGTTGGCTCACAGGATCCACCGTTATAGCACTTGACGCCTTCACATGGATCCGGCACAGTTTCGCAGTGGGGTCCCGTGAACCTTGAATTCGCTTAGTGTAAAGCCATCCAATAATTTCATTAAAATTATGCATTTGAAGATGACCCTCAGTGTATAAAAAATACCCCATGCAGAGCGTACCACAGGCAGAAGACGAGAATATACCTAAAAGTACTCATTCTAACCAGCTAGGGAGATATTCCCTGTGGGAGCAGTTATTTTGAGCGACGAAGAGAGGCCGCAGTGTCGAGACTATATGTATATGACACCGAATCAACTGTTTTAAGAAATGCTTAATGCCACCTACATCATTAGATAGATCATCCAGAGTGGAATTTATTTTCTTATCAAGGTACTTTGAAGAAAGTTATGGGAGAGCGGCGGGAACGGCGGTATTTTTCTGTCTATTCTGTCTAAAGTGTGAATATCCTTTGCAGCTAGTGTACCAGCTTTCACGATAGGATTTCATACATAGGTTTTAAAGGCCCTTAGGCAGGCCTCGGCAATATTGATTTTCGAAACCCTGAAGACATGATATAGGCGGCAACCGACTTCCTTCACCAACAATCCTACAGTGCTTAGGAAAGCAAAGGTCACGCGTAATAGTGAAGCCCAGATCTCGAACTTCATCTACTTTTTATCGGAAGCTTATTCTGGAGATGAGGCCTGGTTTCCTTTTTCATCTCTCCTTCTCTTTTTCCTTTCTAAGTAACTCCAATACAGTTAGTGGCACCCTCCTGTTACAACCCTATCAATTTCATTAGTTTCTTCAGAAAACGGTGAATTCCACACCTCGTTCCACAGTCACACTTTGCTCGTCCATCATGATCGAGTGTACAGTTGCCGCCATTGTTGCATAGGTAGACATCCTCAGTGGAAACGCAGGTGATCTGAGAGCGGCACTCTTGACCCATCCATCCTGGAAGTAGGAGCGCTATAGGTGATGCTTAGCCGCAACACCTCCGCGTACTCCTAGGTCTGGTTAGATATGCGGAGCAAATGGCTTACCTGAGTCACACTTGCACCAGTAGCCGATATCCATGTCCTTCTCAGGAATGCACTCGCCGTGTGGACCGCAGTTGTGCTTCTGGCACGGGTCCCACGGACACTGCCCCTCGTTCTTGTCCACAGCACAGATGCACTGATGCTGGGCTGCATCTGCATCGTGGCTGATCACGAGACGACAACTGTAGGGCGGTTCGCAGGTTGGACACTCGCTATCCTCCAGCTCACAGAAGGTACTCTTTGAGAATCCTGGAAGCAAATGGGCCTTCTGATATAGCAGTTAAAATTGGAAGAAATGTAGTAAGTATCAGTAATATCCACTAGTACCACGATTTAATCAATGAGGGAGATACTATATGAGTCAGGGGAGAAAACAATTGTTGTAAGAGGATATTCGCTTAGTGGGTATCGAAAATAGAAATTTTTCCATGAAGAGTTGGCGGGCACTCTACTATCCTAGGTAACCCTTCTTGTTACTGATAATTGTTTCTGAAACTTTCAATGGTATTAGATCAGTGATAGCGTTTCAAAAGAAGTATTTTCGGACCTAATGCACGTCTAGGGCTATGTCGGTGCTTAGTTACATACCACTAATCAGGTATGTTAGCTTATCATCTGCAGCCTAAATATTATTGTTAGATCAAGAAGGACAATAGAATTTCTTCTCCTACTTCGACTCCTTACCTCTTCAACTTCTTCGTATTAATTGATGCCTTAAATGTTGAAAATCGCTGAAAAAATGCCCATTTGTTGCGATCAAACTCTAGCGCCAGCCAAGACTCGAACTCAGACCTCCAACTTAACGAGCTGCACCATTAAATCATCGGCGCTGTTTGATCGAATGGATGTTGCGACAACCGTCGGACCTACCAGGGCCACAACGACATGTTCCGGTTCCACTGTGTTCTTCGCAAACTCCGTGACCGGTTTTAGAGCAGAAGGTGTGCTTGCACGAGTCAGGAACGCATTCCGCGTCGACGTTGTGGAAGCCTGAGAAAGTCGATTTCACGAGGTCATAGAATAGGCTGAAGAATGACTGGCTCCTAAGAGGATTCCCAACTGCATTTGCGGGTGGAGCACATTACTCCTGTTTGTTGAAAAGAATACCCCGGCAACGATTAATCGTCTCACCCGCTTCCAAAAAGAGAATCTCGCAGAAATCATGAAGCACGTATGGCCTACAAATTCTGTGAAATTTCTTCATCAATGGTAGTGATTCCATTCTGTGGTAGTGCAGAAACTATTCACGCATTTAATCCAGCAACTTCAATCTAAGCTCATAGTCTACACTATATGAGAAAACGCTTCAAACGAAGTCAGTAATGATGTTTAGAAAGTTAGCCTCCTTGACGTTTCATGGATTCGGTCCAAAGTGTGCTACCCCTTAGGCGTCCTTGCAAGAGTTATCATTTTGTCTTGGAATACGCTGTGTTTGAAACTGGGTCCTTAAAGGTGCATCAGGAACCCATGTTCTCCACGATGTTCATCCAGACAAAGGAGAGTATGGACCAAGAAAACGGTACTAGCCCAGTTCCGAAGATCTCCTTTTTGGCGCCTTCCGTTTCGGAAGAAGTGAGCACTTCTTCACGGACGCGTCCGAGCGAATCTTCGGAAGTGGACTCGTACCGAGATCTGGGAGGAACAAATCGGTTGAAGTGATTGATCTTCCACCTGACAACCTAAGGACACAGTTTTTTCAATCGGCTATATGCCCGCACTTGTGTGACCCCAACTATGTGGTTCGCATAGCCGGAAGAAGGTGACTACACAGCATCAGGAGCATTCTGCGTGGTCTTCAGCCAACCCTTCGACAAAAAGTACACCACTGAAAACATCCATTCTCTGTATGTGAGGACAAAGGAGCATCTGGATCAGAAGGACAATCTTGGCGCATTCACTGCCCTTAGGCTACCAATGGTTCAATTGTTGTAGTGATGAATATTTTGTTGTTAAGGCAAAGATTCTGCTGCATGAAGTTCAAACGTCAGCATGCAAAGCCCTCTTAATCTATTTGAAGGACCCCGTGGTCAACCGGACGTTGAAATCCCTGCATATGAAGCGCAGGCTCAGGTCCTATGTAGGTCTTTAACACGGGGCAAGACCTGTCCCGTAAGCCCGGTCTACTCTGTGCGACTTCTGCTGGTCCATTAGTGTTCTATGTTCAATTACGATACCTGGATTCTCTCCATTGTCCAAGCATTCAAGAAGTTGACGTTGAATTTTCTAAGGATGATGGGATAATTGGTGTGGTAACTACATATTTATTGGTTTCAGCCTTTTGGGCTCTAAAGGCGATTCAGCCAAAGCGTTAGCCAGTGAAACCGTTTTGCAACTCCGTGTAACAAGTCTAAAGAAAGATATAAAAGTCGAAAAGGTATCAAGGAATGCTAAACGAGACAAGCTAAACCGAGTGAAAGATAGAGAAGAAGCTGACACGAGAGGTGCACAACCAACCTTGTCGGCAATTGCACGTCTTCTTTCCATCTACGATTGTACAGTTGCCATTAGCACAGTCACGATATGTGCATGCAACAGTGGGATCCGACGATAGTCTCTGACCTGGAAATATTCTTTGTGGGATCCTTCCTCGATACCACGGATTCCTCGATACCACGGATCTCCCTCGATAGAGAGCCTTCGGGCTCTCTTGTTAAGAGGGATCTCGGGCCGCTTGTCGCAGGGCCACGTGGCGCGTCCCCGGGTGGTGGATAGGGGAATCAAACGCGAACCAAATGCGACCGTGTACTGCCCAGAGACGCAGGTGGGATGCAGGGGATGGACTCCTTGCTCCTGCTGTGTCGGGTCAACGCGCTCCTTGTGCGTGGGAGCGGCATGTTCGTGCACAGTGTGCGTGGATGTGTCCGTGACTGTGCGGATTGTAACTGTGTCGGCTCGGCCAAAAGCTTGCACTCGGTAGACTGGGAGTACATGTAAGGCGATTCGAGGCCGCCTTAAGTCTCGCCCCGTCCCTTCGGGCAGTCTGGCTGGCTGCCCGGAGTACCCCGCCCGCACGACAGAGCCTGACTAGCTACCCGTGTTGTATTCCAGTCAAACACAGCAGCACTAAAGGGCCTCATTCCCCTGACCCCGAAAGAGCCCCCATTTCTGCAGCGATGGGAAGGACGAGTACGGAGAGGCTGCTAAAATCTCAGGGCCTAACCAGGCTGCGCAAACTGAGAAGGACTAGGATGACGATCTGTACTTACAACGCCCGCACGCTTGCGTCGGAAGCATCCGTCGAGGACCTGATGATGCAAGCCAGGAAGATGAAGTACGACGTCATCGGACTGACCGAGACGAGAAGACACCACCCCCTACACGCCGCCTACGACTCCGGAGAAGAACCGTTCCTGCGACAGCAGGGGAGTAGGCGGCGTTGGTGTCCTCGTCAACACGCACTTGGCCATGAACATCGATTCGTACGAGTCTCTGACAAGCCGAATCGGACGTCTGCGACTGAAGCGATGTGGCTCCGTGCCAGCCTTGACTGTGTTCGTCGCGTATGCCCCAACATCCGACTACGACGACGAAGACGTCGAGGCCTTCTACGTGGAGCTGGAGAAGTTCTATAAGGAAGATCACACCTTCTACAAGGTGATCGTCGGCGACTTCAACGCCAAGATCGGACCACGAAGGTCGCCGGAAGAACTTCACATCGGAACCCACGGTTTGGAGTGGAACGAGCAAGGTGAAAGGCTGTCTGAGTTTATCATGTCGACCAAGACCATCCATGGAAACTCGCAGTTCCAGAAGCCTCCCTCCCTACGATGGACCTGGGAATCCCCCGGTGGCTAGTTCCACAACGAGATCGACCACATCATCTTCAATCGCAAGTATTGCCTGACCGATGTCTCCGTTGTCCCCAAGTTCTACACGGGATCGGACCACCGCCTCCTTCGCGCGAGGTTCCGCTTTTCGCGTCAAGGAGAAAAGGCCGCGAAGTTCAAGAAGAGGAGACCCAGAACGACCATCAACTGGGATCTCTACACCTCTCTTGCCGGCCTTTGGGAAGATGCCGTCATGGACAACGTGGACGAGGAATACGATCGCTTCGTGCACCATCTCCACGATAGTGCTAAGGGAGCCGAGAGCTTGAAGACCACCAGGAGACGCCTGTCTCCGGAAACTCTCGAGCTGATACGCCAGCGTGGAGCAGCACGAGCGTCAGGCAACTATCAACTGACGTCCGAGCTTGCAAAGCTATGCAGAGCGGCGATAAAGAAAGATCTCAAGGAGAGAAGGGAGGAAGTGTTGGCTGAAGCAGCAGAGGCAGGGCTGAGCATCCGCAATGCCCGCCGGAACTTCGCCAACTTCAAGACCAAGATGACCGCTCTCCGACGTCCTGACGGAACCATCACCTCTTCCAGAAGGGCCATGGAGAAAGTCATCCACGACTTCTACTCCGATCTCTTCGATAGCCACGTCCACCTGCCCCCATGCCATCTTCCGCAGGATGGATACGTCGTCCCCTCTGTTCTCTTTTCCGAAATCCGACACGCCATCTCGTCGGTGAAGAAACGTACAGCACCCGGTTCTGACAGGATCAGAGCTGAACACCTGAAGAACCTCCCGCCAGCGCTCATCAACACCTTGGCGCGACTCTTCACACGCTACCTGTCCGAATGCAAGGTTCCATCTCAGTGGAAGACCAGCAAGACCGTTTTGCTGTACAAGAAGGGAGACGTGCACGACATTGGCAACTATCGCCCGATCTGCCTGTTGTCCGTAGTCTACAAGCTGTTCACTCGAGTCATCCTGAATAGGATTAGTAGAACGCTGGACGAAGGACAGCCATGCGAACAAGCAGGATTTCGGAGAGGATTCAGCACGATCGACCACATACACACCATTACGAAGCTCATCGAAGTGTCGCGAGAGTACAAGCTGCCGCTGTGCCTTACGTTCATTGACCTGAAGAAGGCATTCGACTCCGTCGAGACTGAAGCGGTCATGGAAGCCCTGCTCACCCAGGGCGTTCCTACTCAGTACATCAGAGTCCTTCGAGAGTTGTACAGTGGATTCACGATCAAGATCTCACCATTCTACAACGACGTCGTCATTGATGTGAAGAGAGGGGTTCGACAAGGGGATACCATATCCCCGAAGCTCTTCAGCGCCACCCTCGAAAACTTCATGCGCGAACTAGAATGGGAAGACATGGGAGTGAAGGTCGACGGCCGGCAACTGCACCATCTTCGCTTCGCTGACGACATCGTGCTCATAACCCCGAGCATCAGTCAGGCGGAGCGAATGCTGGCCGACTTCGATCGTGTATGTGGAAGCGTTGGACTGCAGCTGAATCTTACGAAGACGGATGTTCATGAAGAACGGATGGGTTTCTGATGCCCCATTCTCGCTCAACGGAACGAACATCTCCGAATGCTCCAGCTATGTGTATCTGGGTCGCGAAGTCAACATGACCAACGACCTAGCACTAGAGCTGAGCAGGAGGAAACGAGCAGCTTGGGGAGCTTTCAAAAGCGTCGAAGAAGTCGTGAAGAAAACGAAGAACGTCCGACTCCGTGCCCACCTATTCGACTCCACTGTTCTTCCTGCCCTAACATACGCCTCAGAGATCTGGGCTATACGAAAGCAGGATGAACACGCGATCAGCGTCGCGCAGCGTGGAATCGAGAGGACGATGCTCGGAGTGACACGACTCACGCAAGTGAGAGAAGGCCTCCGGAGTTCCGAGCTTCGCCGACGTTCGAAGATCAGAGACGCTGTCGCATGGGCCAAGTCGTCGAAAATTAGGTGGGCCGGCCACGTAATGCGATTCGCAGACACCCGCTGGACGAGAGCCGTCACAGATTGGATTCCGCGGGATGTCAAAAGAACACCAGGACGCCCACCAACGCGTTGGTCGGACTTCTTCGTGAAAGCCCTGAACGACCGATATGACGCTCTTCGTGTCCCTCGAGCGAGGAGGATCCATTGGACCACTCTGGCACGCGACAGGGACGAATGGAGACGCTGCTGGCGCCCGCTCGAGCAAGTCGATGATCAACGGGACGACAGGTGATACAGGTGATACAGGGATCCTTCCTAGATTCAGCTCATTTTTCTAGCGGTGTCTCTCCCTCATTAGGAGAGATCCCTCCCGATGACTTCTAGATGTGGCAGAAAATGCAGCGAAAGGAGGCTCAGCTTGCACTGATATAATACCAGGCTGTCCAATAATTCTTGTCCGAAAATTTCACCATTTTTAACTTTTTCAACTTTATTGAAAAACAAGTCTAATCAACAATATAATCACCACAGGTATCCACAACAGTAACAGGATACAGTCAGGCACTGGTTCAATCGTTTCGAGAGCGGCGACACGCGATTGGGCAGGTCGCCGATGCCCTTCGCCCAGAACTCTGGGGGCTGCGACTCGAAGAAGTCCGCGATGTCGTATTTGAAGTTGTCGTAGTTGGTGAATTTTCTTCCGGCCAAATGGTGCTTCAGCGGGCGGAACAAGTGGTAGTCGGGGGGGGGGGCGAGGTCCGGGGAATACGGCGGATGGGCAACCGTCTCCCAGCCGAGCGTCGCCAACTTCTGCTGGGTCTCCTTCGCCACGTGGGGGCGCGCGTTGTCGTGCAGCAGGTAGACCGAGGCCCGTCGGGGACGGTGGGGGATCCAACGGGCCAGAACTTTGTGGTAAGTGGAGTCGGTGGATGGTGGACTTGCTGCAGCCGAGCGTCGTCGCCACTTCACGGGTGGTGGCTTCCGGCTTCTCCTTGAAGCAGCGACGGACTTCGTCATCATCCACCGTAGAAGGCCTACCGCTGTGCTCCCTGTCCTCGAGGCTCGTGTCGCCGCTCTCGAAACGATTGAACCAGTGCCTGACTGTGCGTTGGGACACTGCATCCTCCTTGCACGCTCTGCAGATGTTGGCAACCGCGGTGCCCGTGTCGTTGCCCAGCAGCCACTCGTAGTACACGAACGTACGAATTCGACCTTGGTCCATTTTAGCTTGTACTGGTAGCTAGACGCGGCGACTGCGCCTTATATACCCCTAGCGTGGAACTCTGGAGAACCTTCTAGAAGGTTTTTACACTTGCCTAATATTATAACACTTCAAAGGAAAATTATAGAATTTTGAAAATTTTCGGACAGGAATTATTGGACAGCCTGGTAATATGAAGTTCATTTCTATAGCAAGGTCAACATATCTTGCTATTCTATATAGGGACGGATCGGTACCGAGTTTGTCAATGTGGAAAGGATTAAGGGAGAAGAAAATTTTAACGAAATTGGATTGCGAATTAATTGGAGTACGTACTCAGTCAGAACGGGATCGTATTAGCTCATTCGAAGGAGGCATCGGCTGTCGGGTGCACGCCTATTCAAAGCCCTTAGTATGGGTCCGATCAGGCGAAGCAATACTTCCTCTCTTTAGGGGTCGGTGAATTTTTATCTGTCGCATTTATGGGCGTCTGCGACAAGGTGCTCCGAAATGACACTTTTATTTTGTCGTTGTTTTTTTATTTCTCTTCAAGCAGCCAGATTCGAGTACTTAAATGGCTTCTTAGGAGGGAACCTTAAACGTCACCCATGAAATTAACCCCGGTGAACTTAACAGAGTCGCTTGGAAGGGATAAAACACTGACTTCTTCATCGGCTGGCGACCTCTGGTTTTTGTATGGATAGAATGCGCGTTGAAATCATCTTTACGGTATCCTGTAGAAGTACACAGGATGCGTAGGGCATACATTCGAGACAAGGGATTCATTAACGTCGTTGCTACAGTTTCATCTTTGTTTAGCCAGCGGAATGGTTTGTGAAGGCCACCAGCTGATGAACAAGTATGTAGGCGCTTTTTTGACCCAGGCCAGTGTGATCACCGATCCAGAAGGATGGAAGGCTTGACTGGGCTGGACAGGATCGAGTGAATCCACCTGGACCTAGCGCTTCCTCCGACCGAT
The DNA here is from genome assembly GCA_947359475.1 of Heligmosomoides polygyrus bakeri. Classification (NCBI taxonomy): domain Eukaryota; kingdom Metazoa; phylum Nematoda; class Chromadorea; order Rhabditida; family Heligmosomidae; genus Heligmosomoides; species Heligmosomoides polygyrus. Next base: position 23,471,384 of record OX375869.1, on the reverse strand, counting down.
GGTCAATATTATATGGAGCATGTAACACCCACACTGAGCACAGCAAGGGTTATCCGTCTGTATTGTCCAGCCGAGCACAGGACTACACAGCGCTCTCACGAACGTCTTCACCGCTCCGCCGCATTTGGCAGGAACCTGACGAGGTCTTGAGAAGCTCATGGACTTCGTCAGCGACGCGCCGTTGATTGTGGCCTAAAAGCCATCCCGAATTCCTCAAAAGCTCCTGAACTACATACAGTAGCGAAATAGCCTTACTTACTGCATCACACTGCGTGTAGAGCAGCTTCACGGACTGTATAGTTGCAGAGCCGTATTTGAATATGAGAACGCTGAGATAGCCTTTCAGGTCGTCTAAAGCCACCTCCAAGAAACCGGGCTTCGAAGCGCTCGCAACGATAGTGTACGCTTCAATAGGAGGAGAAGAGGGCATGTTCGAACTGAACGTTCCTGGAATGGAGTTCGAAACCAAGCCGAAAAAGCTGCAAAAAAGCTGGAAAGCCAGAAAGAACCAACCTATGGTAACACTGCCAGTGAGATGCTGAATGTGCACAACCAACCGAAGAGAGTCGCTTTTGAGACGAATAGCTGGAGATCGTAGATACCTGAATGACCATTTTTTTGCTCGAAGTGCATATGTATTCTCAAGTGTGTCATAAGAATTATTTCAACCTCTAAAGCTGGCGTGAAGGTATTAGGATTTTAGGATTCATCGTAGTTAGAAGGGAGCCGAAAAGCGGAACAAATACAAGCAGCGCGACCTCTCCCTTCCGGGAAATTGCGAAGGAAAGGTTTCTCGTAGTTTAGCTCAAGGTGTTGCCTCTGTAGACTAGTTTACTTTCATTTTTTCCGAATTTGTCGAAGAGCCAGGGTGGAGTTCCCCCCCCCCCCCACACACACACACACTAAGATAGATCCGGACTTCAAAAGCTATGGGAGAAGCGTTTCCGTAGATTGACCATAGACTTCTAATGAGTCTGAAAGCTACCACTAGGTGCCCCAGAGAAGGTGTAGAGAGGCGTCATCAGTACAGATGTATTTACTTGTTCAAGGCACAGAAAAATGTGAGCACGCTTGGCGCGCAGACAGAGGAGGTGCCAGCTGCTGCATTCAACTGATCCCAGGTTCTTGCATCGGAGTTCCCGCCCAGGCCCACCAAGCCTTCTATCACTCTGCGGTAGGTGATTTGGTATCAGTCTTGTCCGGGAAGGATGAAACACTGACCTGTTCATCAACTGCCCCCCGCAAGTGAGTAGAATGCATGGCGCATTCCAAAAAGCATTGATTAGCGCCCTTATCCTTATTCTTTATAGACGATTTTCGGCATAAAAGGTGCAAGAAAACTCCCTTCTTTCCTAGATCTCAAGCGGAGAAGAAGAACGCCCTTCCCAGATAACACTAGCTACTTAGAGCAATAGCAGATTCGAGCACGGCTAACGCTGTACAAGAGAACGTGAAATAAGAATCGCCTCCTATTTCCTCCTCCTTTCCTATTTTTCCACCCCCATTCCTTGTGGTCACTAGTTTCGCGTGCAACCTCTAAGATGCACTTCCGATCAAGTCATTTAAGAACTCGGCTCAGCCTGCTTGAGCAGAATGTAAAGAAAAACCCCTTATCTATGAGGGAATCACCGCTACTCCCGTCAAACATCTGATTTCAATTTTCGAAAATTCGTCCAAAAATCAGGATCGCATTCACTCACGAAATCGCTTCGTTCGACATAAGGCCAATCCAAGTCGAATTGTAACGGTGCCACTGAAAATGTTTGGACATTGGATGGACGCCTGGTACATCTTGAATGGCAATGGACTACTCACATCTGGCGAATATTCCCATTCGTATGGAAGTGATGATATGGTGGACTCTGAACAGAAGCTGAACATAATGTAAAGCGCTTCAAAGCTGAAGAGTGTGCTTGCTTTTAGGTTGGAAAAAAGTCTCTTCACACTTCGAAATTTTTTTTACCGTTCTCCTTGTAAGCGCCTAGCCAATATTGATTGCTGATTTCGTAATCCTATCACACTTGTCTACCGTTCGCATGCGGACACAGGTCAAGCCCCTTCTTGTACTTCGTTATCTATCCAATCTTCTGGACTAAATGCCAGATCTACCTCATGGCCATTTTCGGCACGGCATTCTTCAAGAATTCATTGAAGATCTACAGCACGTCAGGCAGCCGACCAAATTAACGACATATATGGCTTGAGATCTATTACTCATCGCACCTGTTATGAGTGGTTCGGAAAGTTTTTAAAGGGAGATTATTCACTCGAGGACAAAGCAAGGTCAGGAAGGCCAACTAAATTGGACGACACTGAACTACTCCATCTTCTTCGTGCCGATAGTAGGCAGACGACACACCAACTGGCAGAGAAGCTCGAAGTGTCTCATAGGTCAGTGGGAATCCACTGAAAGGTCTTGGCTTTGCATGGAAATTTGGAGCTTGGATTCCACATGCCCTGTCAGATACTCAGTGCAAAACCACATGTTGCAAGACTCACAAGAGAAACAAATAAAGGAGCTGGGCTGGGAGGTAATGCCATATCCACCGTATAGCCCTGACCTCGTCCCTACCGACTACCACCTCTTCCGTGCTCTCAAGCAAGAAATTGGAGAGAAAAATTTTGAAATGGATGAAGACCTCAAAAATTGGATTCAGCAACGATACGACCCCGGAACTGCAGTCCTTAAATAGAGAAGAATTAGAAAAGTACCCCGCCTTTGAAGAAGTGTAGTAGATCAAAATGGAGTTTATCTCAATTGATTTGACATGTAGTTGTAAAGCAATAAATCTTTGAAAAAAATGAAAGGCTTTTTCCAACCTAGTAGATTTATACTAGACGGGTGTCACTTAAGATTTGATGGATTCAAAGTGCAAGCAGAATATGGGACATTGTTAATACTGCATAAGGAAAAAAATAAAGGAGGGCGTTATTCAATCCCTTTTGAGATGCGCCACGCATTCTAGTTCTACGGGATGTCGTGGAGGCGATTTGAATGCGTATTTGGCCATACAATGAGTTGCGGTGGCCAGCCGATGAACAAGTCAGCGCTCTATCCTTCCCAGACAAGTCTGGTACCAATTCACCGACCCCGGAGGGATGGAAGGCTTGGTTGGCCTGGGAAATCCGAACCAGGAACCTGGTATCGGGTGCACGCGACAGCCGGCGCCTCCTCCGACTGCGCTACATGCGTCCAATACTGCATAACAGAATGGAATACACTAAAAATTTGAGGTCGAAACACAAACAGGAATAATAGTAATAGTAATAATAAATAAAATACTCGAAATCTATCCCGCGTAAGGGCTAAGTACAGGCTTTCCACGTTCCTTATCCTCGTCCTACATCCTTATCCTCTTCACCTTCTTACGCAAATACCGTATTTAAAAGTACTAAAAACCAATTTTTACATTTATTTATTTATTTATTTATTTATTTATTTATTCATGACGTGAGCTAAGGCCACACGTGAAAATACAATGTTAGAATAAAAACGCATAAACTCAATCAAAAACAAACGAATACAACCGGCATTCATTGCATACGCAAAAGCAGCTTCTTGAAACCGTGCAAGGATAGACCTAAGACTTCCTCATTTGTGCTCAAAATGTGGTTAAACTCCTTTAAATTTCTGTAGGTGAAAAAGCTAAGCTAAAAGCTAAAAAGCTAAAAAGCTTGATGAAAGTTTTATTTATTTATTTATTATTCATCATTTATTTCTTAGTAATATGGAACGTCTTGCGTCTTTCAGTACAACAAAAAGATATTGCACTAAATGGAGACATTATTGTTGATAGCAAAGTAGCAGCAATTGATATGGCCATCGCTTGTCAGAATACAAGATGTTTGATGGTGACCTACGAATTTAAAGCTTCCGGAATAAAGGCTTTTGAATGGTTCTAAAAACTTTTGTAAAACAATTTCAACTAGTTTATTTAGCCTTTACTAAGGGCGCGTGTAGCGCAGTCGGAGGAGGCATCGGCTGTCGCTTGCACCTGATACCAGGTTCCTGGTTCGGATTTCCAGCCCAGACCAACCAAGCCTTCCATCCCTCCGGGGTCGATGAATTGGTACCAGACTTGTCTGGGAAGGATAGAGCACTGACTTGTTCATCGGCTGGCGTTCGCAGGTCATTGTATTTTCAAATACGCATTCAATTCGCCTCCACGGCATCCCCTAGAAGTAGAATGCGTGGCGCATCCTAAAAGGGATTGAGTAACGCCATCCTCTATCCCTTTATCCGTTTATTTAGCCTTTGTGGGGCGCGTGGCGCGCAATCGGAGGAGGTGCCAGCTGTCGCGTGCACTCGATACCACAGGTTCTTGGGAGGATTTCCACCGCAGGCCGACCAAGCCTTGCATCGTCCGGGGTCGGTGAATTAATCGCTGGAAGAATACTGCAGTGATTTGTTCATCGGCTAGCAGCCGCTAGATATTGTAGAAGCCGGATATGCATTCAAATCGCCTGGAAGACATTCCGCAGAAATAGAATGCGTGGCGCATTCTGGAAGGGATCGACGAACGCCCTCCTTTGCACTTCTTTCCCTTTTTAAGAACAGCTTTGAATTTCTGGTCGTGCTGCTATGGTTATCCTCTCCAATGGACAGCATAATGTTCTTAATCAAATCTCAACGTACCTTCGTAGGTTAGTCTAGAGGAGACTTTCATATGTGGTGTTCTACTGCACGTCGGGGGTTCTCGGGTCCACTTCGCAGAAAAGTCACCGTCTAAATACTGCCATTTTATGCTAAAGGCAGAGGCATGTAGACGTGGATCGCAGCTCCTGCTCCGCTTGACGTACCGTTCACGCATTCAATCATCCGCGGCCCTTTGAGAACAAGATCGTCAGGGCAGTAGAATGAGGCCGTTGAGCCGACTCGGCCTTTTTCTGAAGAGTCACTGTAGGTGACGACCAATGCTGGGGAAAGTAATCCATCAAGATCAGGACAGTGACGAGCTGTAATGAAGATAGGGGCATTGGAACAGAAGCCTTTCGTCGAAGGTAGATATCGTCTATGGACCACGCACTTTCGCATATCGGTTTCGAGAGCCATTGGCCGTCGCGACCACACAGGACCTCGTGTGAACCGATCATCACTTTCTTCGCGTCTCGGCACGAGACTTGCATCCTCTCCAGAAGCGACGCCTCACCGTAACCCGAGACAAGATCAGGATCTCGCAGATTCTTCGAGCATTTGCCTAAATATCCATTATCCAGTAAAGTATATCACGTACGTAAAAGAATATTGAGCACTAGTAACTACGAGTAAGTAAGTATTATAATTCTAAGTATTGCAAACAAATGCAAACGAGAAATCATCACACCATTAGGTTGTCCGGAGCGTTCTGTGTTACTAATTTTTATTCGTCTATTATTAAGTAGAAATTCTGTTCTTGAAGGGCTTATTGAAGTATGCCGAAGCGCAATTCCGAACGATATTTTACATATTTTAACTTCAAACTGCAACAATCCGCAGCCGGAACGGCTCGTCAAATCAATCAAGTGTGGGGGCTAGTAGTGTTGGAGAAAGCACTATGCGCCAGTGGTTCAGTGAATTTGTGGAGATTTCAGCCTCGAAGATGACCCCCGTAGAGGTTGACCTAGAGCAATCCCTGACGACGAGTTGAAGGAATTGGTGGAAGCTGAACCACCCCAAACAGTTCGCGGGATCACGGAAGAACTGGACGTCAGAAAACTGCTGTTGCAGATGCTTTGAAACGCCTTGGGAAGGTGAAGGAGCTCGAAAAGTGGGTGCCCTACGAGTTGAGTGAGCGGCAAAATTGTCACGTTTCGAAAAGTGTTCTCCTCTACTTTTATGCAACAAAACTGACCCGCTTTTGGATCGAATCATCACTGTGATGAAAATTGGATTCTGTATGATAACAGGAAACGTCCTGGACTGTGATCGAACGCCAACGAACCCGTTAGGCATTCTCCGAAGGCGAACCTCCACCAAAGAAAGGTGATGGTCACGGTGTGATGGTCGGCAGGTGCGATCCATTGAAAGTTTTTGGCACTAGGCTATACGATTACAGCAGCGTCTTGCTGTAAGGAAATCGACGAAATGCATCGAAAATTGCGTCAATTTGAGCCAGCATTGGTCAACAGAAGAAGCCCGATTCTTTTGCACGCCCGCCCACACGTTTCACAAATCACTATTCGAAAATTGAACGAATTATGGGTTGAAGTTCTGCCTCACCCGCCTCCAGACCGGTCACCAACGGACTACCACCTTTTCAAACACTTTCAGAACTTGCTCGCTGGTACAACCTTTACCAATCAGGACCAAGCCAAAACAGCTTTCGTGGATCTTGTCGATCTCGACCACCTGTTTTTTGATGAAGCAGGTCGACTGGCGGCCCGTTGGCAAATATGTGCTGATTCAAACGGTGCTTATTTCGACTAAATCCGATAAGATCTGAGAAAGTTATGGTAATTCAAAGTGAACTCAAAACGCACTCAAAACGCCGAGAACTTTCCGGACAACCTTATATTGTAATAACGTGTACAAGTTTCGGATCGAATCTGACCGTGACAGCGCACGCCACCGTTGCTGCACAACAAACAGTAGAAACTTCGCAACTCACGTGAGCAAGGATCTTTCACATCCCAGTAACCGAGATTACAACGTCCCTCGAACTCAGCAAACATTCGCGGTGTCAAGGCACAAAGGAATCGAGCCACCTCGCCGTGTCTGAAAGTCGTTTAGTCACTACAGCATCCGCTGCGTTATTTAGACTCCAGAATAAGCGTGACTTCTTGTGTAGTTTTCCTTGCAGTGAGATTTACTCACCACAAGTAGGCCACCACTCTACCCAATGAATTTGGGAACTAGCAGTATAAGAGCCCTGTGAATCAGTGAATCATCAGCAGAACAAGAGGCCCTGTTTTCATCTATATGAGCTGAGCTGACCTTTTCTTAATGTGTAGTTAGAGAACTATGTACAAGCACTTATGGTTCTTAAAACACTAACATGGCATCACCTAATGCTTTATAAATACCAAAGGCTTATTGACTGCTCATTTAAAGTTCGTATACTTGAATTATTTAGAAGTGGTATCCATATACATTCCCTAGAATTCCCTAGAATTGCTCGCAATTCTCTTTCTACCTTAGAATTAGGTGCGTAAGTAAGATTAATAAAGGACAACGATCTCCTTGCCCCAAGCAATTTATTTCTGCAGGATGTCGTGGAAGCAATTCAAACGCGTATTCGGCCTACACATACAATGAACTGCGGTGGCCAGCCGATAAACAAGTCAGCGCTTTATCCTTCTCAAACAACTTCGGTACCAATTCGTCGACCCCGAAAGGTTATTTATGGTGAATGGCTTTCCTAGAACCTAACCGTTTTCGATAGAAAGATAAAGAACAAAGGACAGCGTTACTCAGTTCCTTTTGGGATGCACCAAGCAACCTAGTCTTACCGGATGTCATGGAGGCGATTTGAATGCGTATTTGGCCGAAACTGAAACTTGCGCCATAGCCAGCCGATGAGCATATCAGCTCTTCATCCTCCCCAGACAAGTCTGGTAGCAATTCAGCGACCTCGGAAGGATGGTAGGCTTGTTTGAGCTGGACGGAAAATCCGAACCAGGAACCTGGTATGGGGTGGACGCGCCTACTTCGATTGAGCTCCAGGCGCCCCAAAAAAACTGAACTAGTTGGGACTGCTTTAGAAAGCTTTCAAGAACCATTCCCAAGCTTTTATTTCCAGAAACTTAAAATTGGTTTTTAAGTACCTCTATATGCGGTATTTTATTCTGAGCAATAAAATGAATTTAAGCAAGGAAGAACGTGACGAGAACGTAGAAAGCCTCTTCTTAGCTTCTATCCAGAATTGTTGAGATTTTGAGTGCATCTCTCCATGTTTTAATTTCAAAATTTTGTCGCATCCATCGTCCATCCAAAACTTAGACGTTGTCAAATACAACTATGTATGTGACACAAATACATATTAGAAGTTCAGTATTAATTATTAGACCGGAGAGCAATGTTTGGGAGTGTAGCGAAAATCAAATGTGTTTAATTTTTTAGACGTCATCCACGCGCTACGAACCATTTAAATATTTTCACGTTGAACTCGACTGAAGCGAATAGTGCGCTGAAACAAAACTGTCAGCGACCTTTGTCACGGGTAACTCTCGGATGTTGTAGTTGTATGAGTGCCAAATGGGTGCCCGCCATAAAGCTCTCGGATTCACCCGCCTTCGTCCAGCTAGGATGCCGGTGGACTAAATTGCCCAGTCGTGAAGGCTCTGATGTAGGCGAAAACGCCAAATGGCTGCCCGCCATAAAGCTCTACAACAACCACGAAAGGTTCTTAGGCGTGTGTTTGAACGACGAAAATAAATGCCACAGTGAGAGTCTCCATATCTTAAATACTAGAAGGGCGTACGTGCTATTTTTGCGAAACCCTCCAAACATCGAAGACGCAGAAAAGAGGCAAAAACACTGCAAGGCAAGGGATCGAGCACCTGACCCTGCACCTATGAAACACTACTATCTTTGGATTTTTTTAAATGCGCGATGTTTGGAAGGTATTAGGTTGGAAAAAGTTCTGGCAGTTTTGACTGGTCCACTTCAAAGGTCATACATAGCTTTCTTCATACCTACCGGATTCAGTCGAAATAAGCACATTTCGAATCAGCACACTTTTTCCAACGCAATACTACATACATATTTTCTATTAATTTCTAATAATTTAAGGATGGAAATTTCCGTAGTGATATTCAATCTTGCCGTTCAGGCATTCATGCCCCGAAATTCTTTTCTGGTTAGCTTAGCTGAATAACCGCGTTAAGTAAGTGCAATGTCGAGTTGCCAGGAATCATGGAGTGTCGAAAGTAGAGCTCTATTTCTAGTTTCTTGTTCATTTTTCAAAAAAGTAAATCTTGTCATGGAAATTACTTCACGCTAGAGCAACCATAGCTTCACGTTTTCGTTCATAATCGTTCTATTTGTCTGCATAGTGGAATTTGTTCGTAGTCCAGCGTGACGAAGGATGACTATGGGAGGAGACTACTCACTTGTAATGTGGCTTTCGATCCACGACCAGCCACTGCTCGTCTATTAGAGGACTGGTGATCGAGCAGGTCTTCCCTGAATTGGGGTTGTACTATTGGTTTCAATCTACAGCCTCTAAAGAGTTCGCTTACAGATGCAGGACACATCGGGCGTCAGAAAGCGACTGTCGACATGTGGCTGTCCGGTGAAGAGCTCCTTCCCATGCGCGCACTTGCAGGTGTATCCGCCGATTCGGTTCACGCACTCAGAGTCCGGATCGCACAGAGCAAAGTGACGAGCACACTCGTCGATATCTGAGAACGAGGTACGGCTGCGAAGATCATGTAGAACCTTTCCCTACCGATAATACAGTTCCCACCATGGCAAATGACATGCTAGGTTGTGTATGAGTAAGAAGAGTCACAACAAAAACAAATAAACAAATAAGCAAGAAAAACTGCCCATTATGTGTTTTGTACGCTAAACAGTCCTCTATGAATGATGTGTTTCTGCTCGATAATATTAGGTTGTAACGAAATAAATGGCACTGAACCACTGTAAATTTCAACAGCTAAAATCTCGGCTTGTAGGCAAGTTTATTAATCGAAGTAAAAACCTTCTGATTCTACACATCTTTGCCAACGTGACACAAGCTTTCTTATCCCAGTAGCATAAAAATCAGAAGTTCTGGAATTGACGAAATCTTCGAGGGCACTTTCGGCATCCTGTTGGTATTTGAATATTTTCCCTATCAAGAAGTCACCAAGATGCTTGAAGAAATGGTAGTCTGTTGGGGAGAGGTCGGGAGAAAACGGAGGATGTGGTAGAGTTTCAATGCTCAGCTCATTCAATTTCTGCAACGTCATTCAACGTTCAACGTCAACGTTATTCAACGTTAACGTTAACGTTAACGTTAACGTAACGTCATTCAACGTTCATTCAACGTCATTCGTGCTACATGGGGGCGAGCATTGTCGCGCAGAAGGAGAACTCGCCTTCGGTTTACCTAGGCCGGCCGGATATCCTTCAACTTTTCCATCATTTCTTCAATTTCAATGCAGTACTTCTCTGCCGTGATGGATTCACCGGGAGGGAGGAAGCTGTGGTGAATAATTCCCAGCGAACACCACCATACTGTCACCATTACTTTCTTTTGGTGCAATTCCGGCTTCGCAAAAACCTTGGGGCTCTCATCGCTGTCCACCCATTGTGCCGATCGTCGCCTGTTGTCGTACATTATCCATTTCTCGTCACAGGTTACGGTGCGATCAAGGAATGGGTCTGTTTCGTTCCGTAGAAGCAGTGCGGACGAGATCTCATATCGTCGGTTTCTTTGCTCCTCAGACAGCTCGTGAGGCACCTATCTTTCCAGCTTTTTGGTCTTTCCAATTTCATTCAGATGCCGGGCAGCTGTCTTGTGACTGACGCCAAGAACCTTCGCTATCTCCCTGGTACCTTTGTGTGGATCCTCCTCTACCACATCTCTCAGCTTGTCCTCATCAACATCACTATGCCTCCCACGACCTTCATGTTCTTCCAAGCTCTCATCTCCATTCCGGAACTTCTGATACCAACGATACGCCGTCCGAATTGTAGAACATCCTTGACCGAATGCGGCGTTGATCTTCTCGTCCGCCTCCATAGCTGTAGTGCCCAGCTTGAATTCATACAAGTAAATGCCTCGGACTACCCTTTTGTCCATCTGCAAAAAAGTCAATAAAACTCTAAAGTTTTCCCACTTTTACATAGAAAATTTGATACTCACCGATACAGCAAAGTCTGCGCTTCTAAATGATATGCTACACGTTACGGTTTGTTCTTGATCAAACGCGTAAAGACGCGCCAAAAAATGGCGCGAGCCAGTGCCATTTAATTCGTTACAACCTAATAAATTGTCATCCCTATATGTAAAGTAACTCCGCCTTTGCCGGTCCCAAGCCCGGATGAAAAAGGAGGAGGGTTGGGCGACGGGCCAGCAACCAGAAACAATGGACTATATGGATACTGCTGAAAAGGGAAAATCGAAGCCGAGCTTTGTGACGGGAGACCTGATACTGGACTCGGTTTTCTCTCCGAAGAACATCACGCGTATTGGTACCTGGAACATACGCACGCTTCACCAGACTGGGCGTCTCGCCCAACTCCTCCAGGAATTCGATATTTACGGCCTAGACATTCTCGGAATCAGTGAAGTCCGATGGACCGGAAGTGGACGCTTGATTAGTGATGGCAAAACTATCCTGTTCTCTGGTGCAGAAAGGCATGAAAGAGGAGTAGGAATCGTCCTCAGCAAACGAGCTTCAAATTCTCTCGTTAGTTGGGAGCCAGTAAACGACAAAATCATCACTGCGCGCTTTCGAACGAGGCATACCAGAGTCGCAATGATACAGGCGTATGCTCCAACGGAAGACGCAACCGACGACGAGAAGGACGATTTCTATGAACGGCTACAAGATATCATTGACGAAATGCCACGACGGGACCTCAAGCTTGTTCTAGGCGACTTCAACGCGCAGGTGGGAGGCGATCGAAAAGGCATGGATAAATCTGTCGGAGCATTCGCATCGTCGGACCGCCTGAGCAACAACGGAGAAAGGCTCGTGTCATTCTGCGATTTCAACGATCTATGCATCGCGAATACATTCTTCTTCCACCGAGGCATCCACAAGAAAACTTGGAGATCGCCAAACGGCACGACGGCAAACGAAATTGACCACATCTGCATCAGCCGCAAATGGAGGACATCAGTCAACGATGCACGTGTGTACAGAGGTGCGGACGTAGGCACAGACCACTACCTTGTTAGGGCTACGTTGAAGCTGAAGCTGAAGCTGCAAAAAAGGCCGATTGTCAGACGACCATACGACGTCGAAAAGTTCAAAAACCATACAACCGGTAGGAACTACCGCGTTGAACTACGAAACCGTTTCAGTATGCTTGACAAACGCGAAAACATTGACGAACACTGGGAAGCCGTCAAGACCGCGCTATGCGAAAGTGCTGAAGCGACCATCGGACGCAAACGAGGCAAGCGAAAGGAGCAATGGATTCGAGAAGAAACCTGGAAGCTGATAGATGATAGGAAGCGAGTCAAGCAAAGAAAAGAATGCGCCAAGACGCCCGACGAATCAAGGGAAGCGGGCGAAATTTATTCGGAACTCGATCGACAGGTAAAAGCGTCGTGTCGCCGCGATAAGAAAGCTTGGATCGCTCAGAAGGAAACAGAGGCACAAACAGCGGCTAATCATGGTGATTCCAGAACACCGTATCGAATTGTATCGGAGCTGACGGGAACAAGGCTCAACACATGCGTCCCTATAAAGGACAAAAGTGGCAGACTACTGGTCAGCGAAGCTGAACAAAACGAAAGATGGGTTGAACACTTACGTGAAGTGTACCACCAGCCCCAGCCATCCGCAACGCCTACGTTCGATGATGAAAACGCCCTGGGAGAGCTAAACGTCAATACCGGCTACATAACGGTAGAGGAAACAAAGACAGCAATACGAGGTCTCAAAAACGGAAAAGCCCGTGGCCTCGACGAAATTGCAGCGGAGATGTTAAAAGCTGGAGCCGCACCGGTAGCGGAACAATTGACGACACTCTTCAATAGCTGCTGGCATCAACACGAAGTGCCAGAGGATTGGAAAAAAGGCTTAATAGTCAAACTGCCGAAGAAAGGAAGCTTATCGGATTGCGGGAACTGGAGAGGTATCACCCTGTTGTCAGTGCCAGGCAAAGTATTCTGCACCGTATTGTTAAGAAGGCTTCGAGATGCAATTGATGATCGACTGCGGGAGGAGCAAGCTGGATTCAGAAACGGAAGATCGTGTTGCGACCAGATCTTTACGCTATGCAACATCATCGAGCAGTGCCTGGAGTATCGCTACCCGCTCTACATAAACTTCGTCGATTTCAAGAAAGCATTTGACAGTGTCCACCGAGAGTCACTATGGAAAATACTCAGTCTCTATGGAGTCCCTGCGGCCTTCGTCAAGGTGTTTAGAAGTCTATACCACAACTCCTCGTGCTGCGTGAAGACAATTCTCGGAAATACAAGATTCTTCGAAGTCACCACAGGAGTCAGGCAGGGATGTGTTCTCTCACCGTTGCTCTTCAACATCGCACTCGACTACGTACTGAGAAGAATGACAGCCGATGTACAAGGGGGTATCCCTTGGTCTAGCGGTCGCCTTATGGACCTGGACTTTGCCGACGACATTGTCATATTCGCTGAGGACAACGATACTCTTCAAAGAAGCACGGAATGCCTTAGCCAGGAAGCAAGCAAAATCGGCTTTCGAATTAGTTCCGAAAAGTCAAAGATCATGCACGCAGGAAATATGACCTCGGGAGACGGCATCTACGTAGGACCGGATCACTTGGAAGTAGTGGATAACTTCACCTACTTGGGAAGCATGATCACCAGTAACGGAGATGCTGAAGCTGACGCTCGATGCAGGATTGCGAAGGCATGTTCCGGAGGCTTAAGCCACTGTGGACGTCGTCTTCAATTTCAAATAGCGTCAAGCTGCGTTTGTATTCTTCGATAGTCGTCTCCACTGCAGTGTAAGCTAGCGAAACATGGATGATGTCAGCTAGCATCATCAGACGGATCAACGCGTTCCACTGCAAATGTCTACGACAAATAATGAGGATACGCTATACAGACCGCTTGACGAACGAAGAAGTACTACAACGCTGCCGCTCGAGCAACCTCTACGAAACCGTTGTGCAACGCCGACTCCGCCTGGCCGGACACATTCTTCGAATGCCGGCGCACCGCCTGCCAAGATCAGCCATGCAATGGACACCGCCAGGAAAGCGAACCAGAGGCCGCCCAAAAAACACGTGGCGTCGCACGTTTTTGAATGACTTGGAAGTTATGAATATTTCTAGGCAGGAGTGTGAAGAAATAGCCCAAGACAGGCAGCGGTGGAAAGAGCTCGTCGCCCTATGCGCTCAACAGCACGGGAGGAACTAAGTACTAAGTAAGTATATGTAAACTGCCGCCTCGTGTGAGATGACATCTCAACCCATCCTACTCCCACGTGAATAAATCCTCATATGGAAGAGTATAAAAAGAATAAGAAGAAAATTTACTATCCGTATGTGATACAATTAAAATTAGAATCAAATATCACGACATAAAATAATATTATTTAGAAAATAATTAATTATTACTTACATTTTTTTAAATAATTTATTTAACTTAGAATGTCATTCGCTATTCCAAAAAAAATTGTTTCATGAAAATTTATATTCTATTGACTTGCTTCTCTAGCGTTTTTAGTGATTGTTTCCAAATAATTCTCTTGAAAAGGAAAATTTTCTTTTTTTACAGATCCGCTATTCACCAAAAAGTCTGCAGTTAATGTTAGAGAAGATCTTTTTGCATTACCAAAATTTCTAAGCCTGCTGTTGAATACAAATACAGAATATTTATTGATAATATTTATTCGGTTGAAACAACGCGGTATTGATTTGGCAAAAAATAGCAAAAACCATTCATATTATGCACTTATTTTTTAGTTTCTAAGGGACTGAAACTGTTTCGCATCCATACTGAATCGCTTGAAAAATGAGCTTCTCTTTTCCGGTTAACACACTGTTTAGTAGAAAAAAGGAAGATCTCTGACTAAGACCAGAGGTTTTCAAAGCAGTAAATTCCACATGCAACGAGCCAGAAGATTCTCGAAAATTATTAGAAAACGGTTTTGACAAACGAAATGAACTAGAATAAAATTAATATGCCGTTGTTATCTGAGATTTAGAGAGTACATTTCGGATGGGACGTGTGGGCGCGTTTTTTTGCCTCTGTAGCCTTCACGTAGTCTTTCTTTTATTAATGTTCATATGAAATCACGCTTAAACTTCCTCAAAGATGGAAAAATAACCTGTTATCACGTTCCTGAATTGTCAGCAACTCTGGTGCAAAGTAGAGAAAAAAGGGTTCATGAAATGAAGTGTTTAATTACCCAAGTTTGAGAAAACAAAATGTTCAGTAGCCTTTAGCGCAAGCTACCTCACTGTTTAGGGGGTAGAAGAAAACACTATATAGTCTGAAAAATAATCGGTGCAATTCTAGAATGGGGGTCTGCCTTGTACCCCTTCCACTAGGCAAAAGCAGGCAGAGATGTCCTCTTGCAGCCATACTGTACATGACTCCATACTTAGCTTCTTGATTTCGTAAAACCATTTATATAAACTCCACGAAGTTTATGGAAAAATGAGTATGAACACCATTATCTAATCTTGCGCCAAATAGTCTTACCTTCGCATGTATGCAGGCCTTTCCTCGTGATCATTTCGTATCCATTCGAACATTTGCAAGTGTAACCAGGGTTCAGCTTTACCAGGTGACCGTTTTGGCAAGCGTTCTCAGGAAATGGAGGCTCTGGAAGGGCAGAAATATGAGCGCTCTACAGCCAATATCTCGTAGGATCTTCTGCTGAACTATTAGGTGGAAATGGAAGTTTCCGCTGTTTTCGGTGTCAAAATTCAAACGAGCATAACTTCAACCAAAATAAATCTTTTCAATTAAGGTAAGAAAAATTACATCTAGCACATCTCTGCTAATAGAAGACATTTGTAAAATTTTTTTAGTTGTTAGTAGTTGGGTCGGTATGTAGTGCTCATGAATTTATTTTTATTATTAGTTGAGTCAGTATGTAGTGCTCAGGAATTTATTTATTTATTTATTTATTTATTACATCTCTTTTATCGCAACGGCACAAACAAGTATCTACGTGCTTTTTTGGCGAAGAGTTCGGCGTTCCTGTTCGGATCCCCTTCAATCAGAGCGGTCCAGTTTGGCTTCTTTTGTCCTTGTCCCTCTGTATCTCGCGATGTCGTCCAGCCATCTTGTTCTTGGTCTTCCTTAGCTTCGTTTTTTATTAGGAATCCAATCAGCTGCAATGCGTGCCCATGAACGTTCGTTTCAACAGAGCTTATTTGCGAACAGCCACTTCCTTTTGAGCGCATAGAGAATCCAATCCTTGAGTCCTGATCTGTGGCGAATAACTGTTGACCATATTTTATCGCCCAAATGAACACCAAGAATTGATCTTTTAAGTCTTCGCTGTGCGGATCGTAGTCTTGTAGCAGTTTCTTTTGGCCATGACCACGTTTCGCAACCGTATAGAACAGCAGGGAGCAAGCAAGAATTAATGAGCTTCTTTTTCAGCTGGACTTTGACGGCCTTAGAGCGAAGAAACAGTCGATATTCAAAATAGACTTCTCTTCCTGTTTGAATCCTTCTCTGAATCTCTTTTAGAGGGTTGCGTGGGGTTAATAAGAGCTGTCCGAGGTAAATAAATTCGTTGACACCTTCTATAATTTCTCCGTTAGTTTGTATTACATCCCCTTCCGTGTCGGTTGTTGGTCTACCAAGGTTCATCCACTTGGTTTTCGAGTAATTCATTTCTAATCCGACTCGACCTCACATCTCTGCATCTACTGACATTGACATCTCATTTATCCTCGTACACTGTGAAATTTCTCTGAAAAGGAATACAGGCCCGGGGGGGGGGTGGAGGAGGGATGAATACGAGGAAATAGCTCCGTGAAAGCGACATTCATGACAATTAAGCAAAATGAAATGCATTGTTATATAGAAATGCTACAGTTTTTTTTTAACGGATGAATTCGACGATAATTATCTTATGTTGTTGCTCGGATAGGTCGGAACTCCTTATTTGCCAGAGCAGAACAGTTTCACCAGTTTCTTAGATTTTCATCAGCATAGCCTGCTCCGATCTACTAGATTGTCTACATATAGGATTCATTGATGGACTACAGCGGCAACGAATCGTCAAGCACCAAAAATGATTTGGTGCAGTCCCAAGGCGGGAGGGCCACCTGGCCTTCCAAAGCCTTTTCATATCTTTATAACTATTTTTTTTCAATATTTCGTCAACTCAATTAATTCCTCCATCATTCTCCTTGACTACACATTATACATAGCTCAAATTATCATTTTTGTAGATATGGTGAGATCTCACAACCTTGAGCAGCTAGTAAAAGAGCCCACTAGACGAGGACACATTCTTGACATTTTGCTTACAAATTACAGTAGCCTCGTGGAAAATGTTTCTGTTGAACCCCCGATTGGTATGAGTGACCACAATAGCTTTTCTTTTTCAATTTGCTGCACTTATGTTGAACATAGCTACACATACTATCGGCATTTTGGCAGGTGCGATTATGGAAAAATTTGTGAGTATTTAGCTTCTGTGGCATGGAGACAATTGCTTGACTCAGTACCTACGATTGACGAAAAGTATGAACTTTTCTCTCCATAATTGGAGATGCTGTAGAGAAATTCGTGCCTTGGTGTCGAACTAAGCCAATGTATGTATGCCTACTTGCCCGCATACCTTCAAAATATGATGGATCATAGGGCTTGTCTCTTTCGGTTGGCTACAATGACACAGGCAGAACACGACTGGAAAAAGTTCCATGAATTTTCCGAGAAATTTCATAAGCGGTTACAGAAATATAATAGTCATATTGAAAAGAAAATTATAGAGACGGGGAATAAGGAAAAGTTCTATAAGTTTCTGCGCAAAAAGCTTAGAGACACGAGTGTTATAGGTAGTTTGAAATCGGGAGATTCTTTAGTGGTCACAGATGAGGCTAAAGCTGACATATTAGCTGATAAGTTCTGTGAAGTTTTTATTGACGATAATGAGATCTGTCCAGACTATAACCCTGTGATTTATCAGTCAATGACAGCTTTTCCTTGGTTTGATTCTGTAAATTTGTTCAGGATTATTCAAAGCTGGCCGAACTCCTCTTCTCTCACTCCTGACTTATTGCCTACTACCTTTGTAAAGAAAATTGCTCCCGCTGTGGTGCAACCACTTTCATACTTATATAATCAATCCCTTATGTGGGGTAAGGTTCCAAGGAAGTGGAAGCACTCGTTTGTGACACCACTGTTGAAGAGGATGCCGGCTAGTGATGCAGGAAACTATAGACCTGTGAGCATCACATCATTTTTCTGTCGAATTTTTGAAAAAGTTCTGAAGGACCATATCATGTGTCATCTACGACGAAATAGTGCTATCTCGCGAAGTCAACATGGCTTCATGCCTGGCCGTTCAGTGGAATCAAATATGTTGGAAAGCCTTAATGATTGGACTGAGATCATGGATAATAAAAAAGCTTGTGATGTGATGTACTATGATTTTTCAAAGGCATTTGATAGAGTAAGTCATGCTAAATTGGTGTATAAGGTGGCAAAACTCGGCGTGCATCCTGTCATTTGTAGGTGGCTTAAGAGCTTTCTTGAAGGAAGAACTTTTCAAGTGAAAATTGGGGAAAGTTTTTCATCCAGCCGAATAGTTAGAAGTGGAGTGCCGCAGGGTGGGGTGCTGTCACCCCTTCTTTTTATAATCTATACATCGGATATCCCGGCATTGTTGGATGGCAATGGGGTGGTAGTCAAACAATTTGCTGACGATTTAAAGTTGTATAAGGAGGTAGTTACACAGCAAGATCATGCAGCCCTGCAGTTCGGATCGGATCTGCTATACAACTGGTCCCTGCAGTGGCAATTGCCACTAGCACCGGAGAAAACTGTGTGCATGAGGTTAGGAAAGTCAGACGTTCCATGTGAATATACAGTAGGTGAACACTGTATATCTAAGGTTACAAGTGTAAGAGATTTGGGGTTCCACTATAATGATAAATTGGACTTTGCTGAGCATTGCGGCCTAATTAGTAGGAGTGCGTTAGGCAAAACATATCAAATTTTCAAGGCTTTGAGCACGAGAAACAAGGATGTGCTGTTAAAAGCATATAAGACCTATGTTAGGCCAATAGTTAAAAGTGCGACAACAGTGTTTGCTCCGCATAAGAAGAAGTACATTGTGCAAATTGAGAAGGTGCAAAATAACTTCACTAGGAAACTTCTGCTTCGTACAGGTAGTTTTTTATATTCTAGAGTACCTAGAGCACAAATACGAAATAAGTATCTTCGTTTGAATACACTGCAGTCTCGACGTAGGCTCAGGGATGTGTGTGTCGTGTTCAAAATGCTCGCAGGGATCATAGACATTGACAATTCAAATTTTTTTTCATTCATCCCCTCAAAAACTAGAGGCAGTTCGGAGAAAATTTCATGCGAAAAACCGAGGACGAATCTTAGATTGAACTACTTTACGTGCAGAGCGTTGTCCTGTTATCTCACTGTTATCTTAGCGTCACTCAAGCATGACGTTCCGCTTACCGCTAGCTCTTTCCGGTTATTTAAACGTTTTGCTGAAATCAAATTTCTTAAGCACTAGAATATTGTGTTGCTGTTCTTTATCTACGGTCGTTTTTTTTGTTTTTTTTTCTGTTGAACGTATGTCTTAAACGTACGTAATAAACTATAACTATAACTATAACATCATCAGGCCCTATTATCGTTTCGTTCTCAAGGCAACGACTATACGCTGTCTGGTACTTCTGCTGTTGTTTCCTGGTGATATTTGCAAGCGATAAATCATGCAGAGCTACTGTGAGCAGTACAGGAGGGCGCCGATGATGTTCCTTATAATTCGTGTTGTGGCCGCATGTACAAGTGAGAGGGAAACTTGTTTGGTCGGTATCAGGGATGAGCGGATTAACCGTTATCCGTTGTCCGTTATCCGGTTTCCGGCGGGTTTTGGCCTATCCGTTTTGTTGTTTGTTATCCGGTGGTTTTTGGCCGGATAACGAACAATGAAATCTGGCACCTTTATGATTACTTAGTTGGATATAAGGACAATTTTAAAAACCGTTTTGTGTTTTTTCCACTGATAGTCGAGATACGTTTGCAATGCTAGGTCGGTGCCTTCTCTTAGTTCTCAATGGCATAATTAGGCCAAACTATCAACCTGCTCATAGCGCGTTCTGAAATACAGAACACTGCCTTGCTCATTTCTATTTGTGAGGTCTTCACCAAAATTCCTTCTAGCATAATGTACTGTCTGGAAAAAACCTGTCGGTTAGAGGATAAACCTTCATACGAATCACTTCGTTTTAAGGATGTGCCAGATATTCTTTTCATATTCTTCTATGTACACGATCTTTTAGCTCATTGAAACTATGTCCGGCATGTTAATAACTTCCCAGTGGTGGGTGGAAAGCCAGTACTTTAATATCCTATCCTATCCTACTGTATATAAAAGCGTTAGTCTGTCTGTCCGTGTGTGTATCTATGTGTGTCACAAACCTGTGTGAACCAGTAAAACATGTCAAACGTGCAAAGTTGACCCGCGCGTGCATGTAAAACCTGTCAAGGCTATCCTCATGTGCAGTGGATGGAAACGAACCAAAATTAGCGGGAAATGACCAGGTTGGACAAATGAGTGGAAGTATTCGAACGGAGAACCACTATTGATCGATAGTGTCAATTTTCGATCGGAGTTGTCATTCAACACCACGATTTAACCAATCGGAATGCGATTATGATTATGCCGGATGAGGAGAACAATATTAACCGATGGTATCGATTTTTCGACCGTAGTGATCGGTTTTAGCACAAATTTGACCAATTGGAGTGGGAGTCACACGACAGTTTCTATGAGAGAATTACTCCCGCTTGCAGGAAATACTCCAGTATAAAGAGATTCAGACAGTTTCTAGAACAAGATAACGGCATCGATTGACCGAATAACCGATCGGCTATCAATTTTTCTGCAGATTAGACACTTCGAAGTGAAAAATAGCACTAATACGGCGGGCAGCGGACAATGCTTACGTCAATCGCTTTGAGGATCTTCCCTTATTCTATTCTGTGTAATAAGCAAGATTAGTTTTTTCTTCTCTAATGGGGCCGAAGGGTCAATAAACCGTCGACTCCAAGGTGTTTTGTTTTCGGAGTTTGTGCCGAAGTTCCAATCAGACGTTTTGAGGCCGATAGGTTTACGGGTAGTTGCTGAGTAGTAGAAGCAACTGTTGACGAGCTGCAGGTTCAATACTGGTATACGTACTTGGGCAATGACTTGCGGTGACCAGCCGATGGTCAAGTCAGTGCATTAACATTCCCGTGCAATCCTGACACCCAGACTGGAAATCCGAACCAAGAACATTGAGTCGGAGTGCATGCGAAAGTCGGCGTCTTCTCAGAGTGCGCTACTTCGCACCTCGAAGAAAAAACCGATAAGAAGGTTAAAAGTGGCTTCATTTGACATGTGACGAGGACGATATTACAAATCCCGACCTACTATTAGAGAAAGAATGGTTTAAAATTAGTTTTAATTTTTGCTGTTTGTTCGTTATCCGTTTTTCCGTTATTCGGCCATTTTTGGGAGAAATTGTCCATTATCCGTTATCCGGATTTCAAAATTTTATTATCCGCTCATCCCTGGTTGGTATATTGGTTGCTATTTTTGTTCGCTGCTTATGCTGGAGTTTGCCTCTCGTTCAATACAGTCGGGACCAGTACAGTACGCTCGTTGCTCCTACGCCACGCGAAATACGAGCGTGCTCCAAACCAGGTGGGCTCTCCAGTGCAAGGGGTAAGAGGTTGCCACGAGGGGACCACTTCTGCGGTAGAGGGGCATGGCTCAATGACATCTGGGACCGATTCGCAACAATGGCGTAACATGTCAGTTAAATTTTAAATCTAATCTGCATTTCTAAACATCAGTTCGGTTAGGCAGGATGAGAACTGGTCGAATCAACAGAACCTTATTTTTGAAGCTAGTATTAGGGTTAGATAATATAGGCAAATACTACGGCACGCTACCACAGCTAGGGTCGAACGCTCATAAAGAGGTGAGTAGTGAGTGAGTAACGTACCTTCACAGCTGACATTATAAGACGACCATTCTCCCTTTGAGCAGACTGGTTGGTCGTTTGATGAGAAGCCGTCCACGCAGGTTATGCTTGCTGTTTCACCGTCATTGTAGTACGACTTTTGAAATTGACCGTACTTCACTGGATATGAGCGGCAGATGGGAGCTACAAGTAAACAGGTTGAGTAGCCGATACTATGTGGTTAAGTGTACAATTCTGAAACACCTAATTTTTACCTATGAACTAGGAATTGTGTTGTAAATTCAGGGAAATCTTACGGCAATGTCAACATCTAAAGTGGTTCTAATCCACCACATTTAAGAGAAGTGCTGCTTAAGTTGAGCGTGAAGGTCTTTCAAGATTATCAATTAATCGGCAGAAATTTACCGCTTCTATGGTGCAGGACGCAAACGGAAATGTCTCACTTTGGAATTTAAAGTTGTAGTCCAGCCAATTGTAGCAGGTACCGTGTTCTTCAAGAGCGCATACCCTGAACGGATGAGACGCGGAAGACCACTTCGGAGGCCCATAGTCGACGTGGCTGAGTGGTTCCAGTGAAGGATTCTCATCCAGCGTCGCATTTCTGTAGCCCTTTTCCAAAAACGGACAGACAGCATCTGCAAACATATAACAAATTCTTACGGACATTTCAAATCAAAAGATCTAAAGTGACGCTTTCTTAGGCCTAAAGTGACAAATAATGGCACAGGAAAATATGACACAGTATTTTTAACGAGGTCCGGTCTAGCCTTCCATAACTTCAGGGCTGAAAAGATTGAGTAATGTCGTCACTTTTCCTTTTTTTTTCTATCAGCACGCGCTCCATGGAAAAACAGTCGAAAACGGATAATGTTCAAACTCCATTAGCTCATTTTTAGCTTCAAATTAACTTCAAGGAAGGTTCTATTTTAGTGCGAAATAGCAGTTCTGCAAATAATAAGGAAATGATTCACTAACTGGCACAAGCGGGTAGCGGAGTCCATGAGCCGCCGGAGCAAGTTGCTTTCGAGGCAGTTCCAGGCAGCTTTCCGAAGTCACATCCGTAAAGCAGTTCAGCACCGTCGCAGTACGGGTTTTCCTCGCACGAAGAAGTTACACTGATCACATAGCCATCCTGGACTACCGGAAGAGAACAGAAGACGAGCTCACTTTCTGAAAGTGCTTCGATTCTTTGTAAACTAGAGCGATTCCATGGAACATCTTCAAATGCTATTTTTTTCGTCTTCAACATCGACAATATTGTGAAAAGTGTTTACAAGTAGAAGATGAAGTGCTGGAAGACAAGGCACTAGGCTAGTAGAATGCTCCTTAACACCGTTGTTATATGAATGTCCTGCCACTCTCGGCTAAAAATACCTCTGCAGATAGGCGGTTGTGCTGACCATTCTCCTCCGATGAGGCACTCAGCCGAGCTGGGCCCTAAGGGCTCTACAGCACCATCCTCACAGGCGTACTGTATCACACTACCGAGGGCATTGCCTGAGGTGTACGATATTCGAACTCGAGGCGATGTCACTGGCGCTACACAATCTGAAACTTCTTCAAAATGTTTTAGTAACTGCTTAGAAACATGATTAATGTAATACTAGAGCATTAATAAAAATAAAAACTAGTTTTAAAATTAATTTAATCAATTTAATAAAAATGAAATGCCTTAATAAAAATGATATGCAAATTCTTCAACCATCGTTTCCTCTCGTTCTCGTGGTCCACATATCCTGCAGTTCCTTTCCTCCACAGTACCTGTTGGTGCGGGAAGCCCCTTCTAAGCTTGGATATTTTCGAGATATAGCCAACGATAGGATTGAGTATTTCTTCTTCTATTAGTGGTTCTGTTCAGCACTAAGACTGCGCTACAACATTAAGCTCTAGTAGCTCTTGGTCAGAAAAAGCTCGAGAAGCTAATCGTCCTACGATTGACCCATCCCAGCCCGCATTGGGCCTCCTTTCCTTAACTAGATCTGCAAAGCAGAAAGCGTCAGACTCTTCACTTAAAGGAACTAAACAGACTCTTCTCATCGTTGTGCCATTTTTCAAAAAAAATCTGAGTTCATCTGGAAGGAGATATAATAAAGGACAGCGTTAGTTATCTTCCTACAGAATACGCCACTCATTCTTCTTTTATGTCATAGTGGAGGCGACTTGAATCCGTATCTGACCAACACAAAGTGGTTCCCAGCCCATGGACAGGTCTAGATGGGTGTGACATCATTTACGTACGTTTTTCATTTTACGTGTGGTTGGCCTGGGCGGGACGCTAGACAACAATCCTTAGTTTGGGGTGCACGACAGCCGGGGTCTAAGCCAACTGTATTGCCAAAAATTCTTAACTCTAACCCTTTAACCTTAAAAACCCAAATTTTGGCTAACTTTTTTCTACCGACACCTCTCACAGTTCTCACATGGTTTTTTTGGGTACGCGACCAGATATATTATGAGATTTCTAGAATTGCAGCTTGATAACATACTGTACCTCTTGAAAATTGAGCAGACAGCTGGAAGGAGGAACTTCTTTTAGAAATCAGAACATGCGTGTCACGCTGTGAGTTCACCGCTCGAAAAGTACTTGGCGAGATCAGAGGCGTGGCCTGGCCATCGACTATCACCTGTAAGTAACGTCGTGTCCGACCACTGAAAATTGTTCGATATTGTGCACCTACCGTAACTGCATCTCCGCCCATCATTACGCCGCTGAGCGTGATTGTCTGAGAACGATATTCGTCTTCAGTCACAGGATGTAGCACCAGTCTCAGTGAGCGACGAGTACAGTCTTGCGCAGAGGAGAACCATCTCAGAGCGAATCCGTTGAGTATCAGTGCCAGTTCCAGAGGATCTGCCAAAAAACAGCCTTCAGAGGGCAGGTGTAGTCCCGTAATGCAATGGAGTTAGTGCTACCCACCCTCTTTTAGAAACCGATAGCTGACGGATAGTGTTGTGTAGCTTTCCGAGGTCCATGCGTTTCGAATCTGCACGCGGACGATGTTCGAAGGAATCACTAGGAGTTCGGTTGTACCAGCCCTCTTGATGTTATAGGTGACGTCCTTGAAGTTAGCGGTAATCACAGCCGTTTCTCCAATGGATCGCGGTAGTACCTGAATTGTAAACAAGCTAATGAAATTTTAAAAATTTCTAGAGGATGGCATCAGACTCGTAACCTAGATGCAATCATTAAGGGTTAGGGCTCAGACATAAATGATTGGGGAAACTAGTTTTAGAGTCGAAGTTCCCTCAAGGCGTAGCGATTTGTTGTAATCGAAAGAGTGACTGTTTGCTAATCTTCAAAACTGAATCTTAAAAGACCTTTCAGCTAATATTTGAAAAGTGTACCAGGAGCATTTCTAGACGAATCCTAATAGTTTTGAAGGTAATGTAGCAAAGAATTTGGACAGCATCAGATACACCGTCATCGTTACTCGTGCCGAGGATTTGTGAAATTTGTTTTTTATATAGTAGCCTTTAACGGATATTAGTACGGCGATTGAGCCATACACTCGAATAAAGGATAGAGGATAAAGGACGGCGTTACTCAATCCTTTTTGAGATGCGCCATGCATTCTACTTTTACGGGATGTCATGGAGGCGATTTGAATGCATATTTGGCCATACAATGACTTGCAGCGACCAGCCGACGAACAAGTCAGCTCTATTTCCTCCCTAGGTCACAAGTCCAACTTACCGACCTTGGAGGGATTGAAGGCGTGGTTGGCCTACCCGAACCTAGAACCTGGTATCGGATGAACGCGACAGTGGACACTCCTGCGCCACACGTGCCTCGTGAAAGACATATTTAGAGGGGAAGAACATGAGAACACGTCTCATCTCAGCAAATATACTGCCCAAATCCTAGATAACAAAGGTGTATTAATTAAAGTATCTTTTCAAATAAAATCTTTAATTGTAACTTTTTAGGGTCTGATAAAGCAGAGAAGAGAAAGTTGGTCCCAATTAAAAAGCTGAAGTAAGCCTCAATCAGCATCTAAATAAGACAAGAACAGCTGACAATTGTCATGCAACGACTTATTCAAAACCGAACGTGAGCATTCTCTAGCTTCCCCACACCCCTTTTTGAGGTTTCATCTGAGAGCTGCGGATTCTATGACAAATCTATGGTTAATATATGCTTCGTAAGATATTGTATCTCAAGTCGATTCTTAACGAATTTCTCGAGGTATGGTCCTGGATCGGGGGCAGACATAACTCCAACGCCGCGCGAACCTCTCTGGCGTCGCGCTCGGTACGCGACGAAACTGGACGAGTTGTCGCAATCCGATGGTTTCGACGGCTAGAAACGCTTCCTGCAGGGACATGCGGCACGCCTTTACCTCATTTCAACATTGCTTGGAGATGGTATATGAATGTGGTTTCAATGGGACGATCAGCGACAGCTTATACAGGAATCCTTTTCATGTGAATGGTTTCTAGCGTCAGTATTTGCCATCTACAACTTCTTCGGCCAATTTTTACCCGTGATTATGGTTATGCTTCGGAAAAAGATCACTATCACCCATTCTCGGATCAATTGCCCTACTGCAGACTGTTTGTTGTCTACCACATTCTGTGGGATATTAACTTCCCTGAAAAAAAAATGTGGTCTAGGAGCTTAAACACTGAGAACATTTCGTGCTCCACGGCTAACCATGCGTAACCGAGCGCACGTCCACGTTCCAGCGCCGCGACGTCGCACGCGGCTAACGCACGACGTCGCGTTGGAGTTAGGTCCTGGAGCCGTCCTGGATGGACTCCTACTAATGCAATCGGAGGTGGCGCAGGACTTCCATTTATTCGATACAAGGTTTCTGGTTTGGATTTCCCCCCCCCCCCCCTTGACCAACTAAGCGTACCATCACTACGGGTCGATGAATTATAACCAGTCTTGTCTGGAAAGGAGAAAACATTGACCTAACAACGGTTTTTAATTGCAGGTCACTGTATAGGCTAAAAATGCCTTCAAATAAATAAATAAATAAAGGGAAAAAGAAAAACAAGAAGAATGCATCTGAACGGTACGACACTTTCATTTTCATTTCTGACTTTCACTTCTCTACATACTTCTTGTTCGATAAGGTCTGATAAGAAGCCTGATAAGAAATCGAGAAATTCCGAAATTCCACGACGTTTTCTCCAGAAGGCTAATGTGACTCTTCGAAACCGGTTAATTAGATAGAGAGCATTAAAGAGAGCAGGGGTGTCTTTCACAACAGGCGAGGCGCAGTTGCCTTGTGCTTTGCACAGCAACATTTTCCTAACAAAGCAGAATTCTAGGACAAGCGAACGCACCTCCAGCACGGTGTAGGACGTCTCGTCGGGGTGCTGAATCACGTACACACAGTCCATGTTCTCAAGCCATGACTCGTAGATGAAACCGTTGGCATTCAAGCGGCAAACGTCACTTGGGGCTGAATTCAAAGATATGAATTCCTTGGCTCAACAGAGGGATAGATATCTTTTCATCAATTTCTTTATTACTTCACACGAAAACCTAACATTTTCTGATTCTATATAATTTCGGTGAGCTGGAAGTGAGGTAAGAAGAAAGTGGAGTAAGTAGGAACTTCAAAAATATATTAACAGCTTTTGCAAATTAAAATATTTCTCAAGAGCCTAACCTTTGCTGAAATAGTGAAGTCGGAATCCTCGAGCAGTTCCTCCGCCACCGCTGGAAAACACCATCCGTATTCGAGTAGATTTAGTGACGTAGGAGAGTGGATAGCCCTCATTCTTCAACGTAAATGAGTCCACTTGGGAATCTCCTTCCAATGTTACTGTATCTTCCGGGAGAAGATCGACATCTTCTATCTGGAAATGCCGCTGTTGTGATGAACAATGGCAGGACCATTTGAGAGCACGTACGTTAATGACGAGGATCTCTCCAGGTTGAGCGATGATGTCCCATCGGCAGAAAGTCCTGGTTGGGTAGCTCCCTGGATAGTTCGGTGAGGTCACGGTGCCTTTCCGCGTGTTGAGAACAACGTCCTGGCAGTCGCTTATGGAGAACGATGAGTAGGTTCTGCCCTTAACGCACTAATGTATACCACATTATACTGGAACCTTTCAAATCAAGTTTGGACAGTTTTCTCCTCAAATTGGACATTTTTCGAATAGAAATGGAAGCTCTTTCAAGCCAGACGTTTACGCTTTTAACATCAAACTGAACATCTTTTAAATCAAAACGAGCAATTCCAACATTAAAACAAAAATTATTTAGGACAGGTGCAATAATTTTTTGTTTAAGGAAAATTAGCAATTATTCAGTGTATTGGAAAACAGAGATTGCTCCGTACACTCAACTAAAACGTTGCGGTTTTTATTCGATTGACGGCGAAAATTCTGTTTCTGCGGAATAACACAGATGTAAACAATTCAAAAAGCTGTAGGAACGAATATATATATAGGCTCACATCGCTGCTTAGTAAGCAACATTTTCACATTCAACAAAATAAAAATCGTATCGATCTGAGGGAGGGCATGTCTCGATCTCAATTTTCAGTAAAGTAGTAAAACAAAATTAGTCATAGGAACCTACATCTCCTCACATCAAGTGAGCAGCATTTGCACCTACAATCATATAAAACGCAGCGAGTTAGAAGGCAAGTGCATGAAGCGATCTCTTTTTTTTAATGGACTAAATGATTGCTGCCTCTCTGTGTTTTAAAGTAGATATTAATCCAATATTTTTCTTAAGGTGAAATTGAAAAAAATTTCGAACGGCGTGTTTACTTACTGGGGCAGGTGATTTTTAAAAGTTTGAATAAAGTCACTGTAATTTTTTCATAAACAAAAAGTTCTTGAACTTTCTCAACTTTCTCAACAAAAAGTTCTTGAACTCTCTAAAATGATCTCTAAAAAACTCGTTTTAATCTGGAAAATGTTTAAATTGATCTCAAGAGGTTTAGGCTTGCATGAAAGTGCGTCGAATTTGCTTTGAAAAATGCCTAGTTTGGTTTAAAAATTTTCCAATTCGATTTGAAAAGTATCCAATTAGATTTCAAAAGGGTCCAGTTCAATTTTAAAAATATGCAATTCATTTATTTTTTTTTGTTTGAAAATTAAATTTGAATTTGAATCGGTTTTTTAAGCGTCAAGTGGCTGTTATGGAGATTGTCAGCCGCTATAACAATTTTTTTGCGATCAAAACATAGCGCCAGGCGGGACTCGAACCCGCACCTCCTGCTGACCGGACGGGGATCATCTCGGTATACCGTTGGATCCTGATCGGTTCCACGAGATGTGGATGTTGCATTCGATCAAACAGCGCTGTTGGTGTAAAGGCGTAGAGCCGATGGAGCGGTTCGAGTCCCGTCTTGTGTTAGGCCTGAGTTATACTCCCGCGGGAGCATCCGCGGAAGGGGGGAATCGCGCCGAGACTGCTCACCTGACCAATCGCCGCGCCTCGCCACGCCCGCCGTCGGCCTTGCACCCTTGGTCCGAGGACGTTCCGCGGATGCTCCGCGGGAGTATAACAGAGGCCTTAGACTTTTCTATCGCAACAGACATTGTACACATTGACTTGGAAAGTGTGCAATTTGACGTGAAAATGGTACATGCGGCTTCAGGGATTCCTCGGCATTGCCACTCACTGGTGTTGCGATCAGTCTTGCTACTGGTAGCGTCCTCTCGTCCGAGCTGTCTCCACAGTCGTCTACGCCGTCTCGAACAGCGCTCCTTGGGATGCAGCGAGAATTGTCCAGGCAACGAAACTCATCTGAAAACTGCGATTCCGTTTCATACACAGCGCAAAAATCAACTTTAGACCCACCATCCATGCAGGCAAACGTCTCGCAGAGCGTCGCCAGCGGCGTGGAGCAGTTGAGCAATCGCCAGCCGACGCTCGTCTCCGCGGTCAGGTCGAGTGCAACGCACTTGTCCAGCGGATCCTCCCATGACGGTTGATCCGGCGCCCAAATAGGGTTGTAGATGCTGGCATCGGTGAACTCCCAGCCTACTTGCAACCTGGTTGCGGTTTCAGATTCCCGAAGACCTGAAGAGCTATAGAATAGGTTCCGTGGGAAAATTGGTGGGATTCCCTAAATTTTTCAAAAACGATTTTCTTTATATCGGACAGCCTACGAATTTTCGAAACTTTATGTTTTTCAAGAAAACAGCTTTGGTGAGCTAGAAAAGCTAAAATTCGGGCAAAATATGAATTCCCAGCTGAACAACTACTGGAGAAATAGAAATTAAACACAATACCGCAACAGTAGGCAACGCATGTACTTAGCTGCGTAACAGTGATAAAATCTGAGTGGACGGCAAGAATCCCATTGAAGAATGAAGGATATAGAACGCGTTATTCGATCTCCTTTGGAGAGCGCCACGCATTCTGCATACATGGATGTCATGTCTGCAGAGCTTGGTGCTGTAAGCGCCAGACGTATACATTTCGACGCGACCCACAGTGTGATATTTCTGACGCTCTGGATGTGCATCAGCGCCATTGATTGGTAGGTTAGTTTCCTTCTATAGCGCTAAACCGCACTTGACGGCAAACGTTGTGCCAAAATTGCAGGAAAAATAGTGAAAATAGTGGCACTCTTTAAAAAAACTTGAATTGCTCTATATGACAAAAGCTGGGAGTAAAGAGGAGAGCAAAAATATGCGTTGAGCAAAAATACTGGGGAAGTAAGTAATACCTTACAGAGAACCCGTTAAAAAAACCTTACCTGTCCAGTAGACAGCCGAAGGTAGTACATTTAATAGAGATCTAGCGATTAACCAGTTCTGAATTTTGCTTCCATGGCTGTGTTTGAATCTGAAAGAAGTCGCTACAGCGTAACGAAGCTCTTAAAATTTCTAAAGATTGTCGGACACAGAATTAGACGCTGTGGGTGTTTTTTGCATCATAAAAATAAAAGGATAAAGACCGGTGTCAT
Organism: Heligmosomoides polygyrus bakeri; assembly: GCA_947359475.1. Taxonomy (NCBI): domain Eukaryota; kingdom Metazoa; phylum Nematoda; class Chromadorea; order Rhabditida; family Heligmosomidae; genus Heligmosomoides; species Heligmosomoides polygyrus. The sequence goes on along the minus strand of OX375869.1, from coordinate 23,440,736 downwards.
TCAATCCCTTTTCAGATGCGCCACGCATCCTGATTCTACGAGATATCGTGGAGGCGATTTGAACGCGTATTTAGCTTGTATTATGATTTGCCGCGACCAGCCGATGAACAAGTCAGCGCTCTATCCTTTCCAGATAAGTCTAATACCAATTCCCGAACCCGGAGTGATGAAGCTTGGTTGGCCTGGGCGGAAAATCCGAACCAGGAACCTGGTATCGAGTGCACGCGACAGTCAGCGCCTCTTTCGACTGCACTACACACGCCCTATTACAAACATCTAGCACCAGTATTATTACTCATACTACATCATACCCCTCCTTAAGAGATAGGCAACTGACGACAGTAAAAATGAAAAACCTCTCGAAGAAAAACACAAAATAATTGGGATTAGGTATGAAAATCCCTGAATTTTCACTTTATGGTTCTTTTCTTGCACTTCTACCAAATAGCTCGTTTTAGTGTAAAGCCATCGACAATGGTAAAAACAACAAAAGTTTAAAAAATATTTTATTGGGTATTTGAAAAAGAAAATACGGGTATCCGTTTTAATGTAAGCAAAAGAAGACGGTCTACAAGCATATTCTGAATCTCAATAATTCGAAATCTGTTGTGACACAGAACTATGCGACTCACACATAGCTGCGGCACATCTGATTCGCATCGGTCCATGTTTGGTTCCGTAGGAGAAAAGCGAAGAAACAGGACGTTCCAGCCTGCTTCCAACCTGTAACGAACACTGACGTGACTCGTGAGTTAAATGGATTTTCGCTCGGAGAGTAATCTTTGTTCGTCAGTCCAGTTTTGGGATGAGCCGTCCCTTCCTCGGATACGAGCTTAAGAGACGGTATTAGCGTCAATCTGGCCTGCACAATAACCCGAAGTGGACAGCCAAAGGTCAGAGTTCTTTCAACCCTTTTTAGACAACCTTATTAATATTATACTTAGCCGTCTTTGGAGGGGAAGAAGCATGGTCTTCCTAGAAGCGAAATGATTTTAAAAACTACAGTGCGTTTCAAAAGTATGTAACCACGCCATAATTCGCCCATTTCTCGCTGCGCATTCATTTCTGCAAACCAACCAGTAGATTCGATTCGATTCGATAGATTCGATTCCATTTAGGAGGAAATAGGCAGGCACTTATTTTTAGAATTTTTTTTTCGTCTCACACGAGAAACAGCCTTTTTTGAAAAAAATACTGAGTGCGCTGCTAACAGCTGTATACTGAGTGCATGGAAGAACCCTCGTTTCCAGACAAATGCCACACTTCCCTATTTACGAGAGCCACGAAACAAAAGACCAAATTAAATCCATAAGTCTTGCACCATTTTTCTAGTTTGTACGAGTGGAATAAGTCGATGAATTGCAGAAATAATTAAGTGAAACGTCTAGCGCGAAACTCGATCCTAATACAACACTGCAGCGTCACCTGTTCAGTATGTGAGGAACACTGACTCCTAATAGATTTCAACAAAAATAACAAAAATAGAGCCTATCCTAGCCAGGAGAAAGTAAAACGGTTCCGCTTGACAGGTTCTTTCCATGAGAACTCCACTTGTCTATGTATCAGGAAAGGGAAGGCTTAGTAGGGTCTGAAATGAAATGGCGACTCATCGTCAGTTGCGACTTTGGGGTTGTTCTCTCCTGGCTTGGATAAATCCGAAAAAAGACTACAGCTGAAGGCGTCGTAGCTTCAGGCTGCATAGATTACCTGAATCGCCCAACTCGCAAGTGAACTTGACGTTACCGACAGTCCAGCTGTATGGGTATGGATCGGACTTCACCAGCCACACACACAGCAGGATCACAGTGGCTCGCATCCACTGTGATCGGGAAACACTTCTATAGAACGGATGAGGTTTCAGATCTGCAATAGCGCCCATGTGTCTCCGAGAGGAGGAACGAGCATTCAGAATATGAACACGGCCAACAGAGTACTATGGAAGGGGTTGATTGATGGAGAGGTTGACTAAGGCACAGTAACGAACTTTGGAAGAACATGCCATAAACAAGAGAAAATCAATAGATAAGAACATTATGAAACACTGGCCACCACACCCTTCCTGCTCCACAAAAAGTGCGTAAAATTGGTAGCGCCCCACAGATGCCAATAACATGAGGAATACGCCACGAGGCAGTCCCAAAGCGGGGCAGCAGCAATGTAACAGTTCAGCGCCACTTCTGGAGTATCCTGTTAGGGAAGAACCCTTTGAATTCCACATTTGTGAGTCGAATCGATTTCGAAAAATCGATAAGCCGTCAGGAATGCCGCTTTAGCACCTTCGAAGGAGACTCTTCGATAAGAGAAGCCAAATTAGTGTTGCTAGTCATCCACGATTTAAGACAGACAGGAACTCCGTGTGAAGTAAGTAATGGGCAACTCTAAAACCAAAAAAATCTCACTCAAAATCTTAAGCATAATTTTTTATACAAATACAAGTTTTCATATAATTTTTTATATGTATTTCAGTACCCTTCCAGGGGTTTCCAGGAAGCCGCTGGGACCGAGGTTGCTAGTGACCACTACCGCGTCTACCAAAGCAACACCTTTCCGCCTTATCGTCATCAAATGATAAGGCAACTTTATTTATTTAATACCAAACCTAATCATCTTCATTACCTTTCCCAGAAAGTGTTGAGATTTTCATTCTATGAATAAAGTTGCTTGCCTCTCTCAAAGCTTCACTCTTGGAATGCATCTTTAAAGCTGAGGTTTACCTCAAGTAAAGAGCATTCTGTCTTGAACAACGCGTCATGAAGAAGTGCGAGAGGCAAATTGATTTTTTTTTTGAAAAATGGAAGCTGTACAAAACTCAAAGATTGAGGTCACAGAAGCAGAGCACACGACCCAGGGTTGAAGTCGTTCGTTGAAGGTATGTCTTGGCTATTCGCACAGCACAAGGTCAGCGAAAAGAACCCCTAAGAAAAACACAGATGCAGCCTGCAGGTGAAGGCGTTCGAGGAGCGCTGGGAGCGCTTCGAGTGTCTGAGCCACTTGTGACCGTTGTTATCTGTCCGAGCAAACAGCGGAATCAGCACGCGAATCGACGACGCGCAGAGATTCTGGAGACGTTTTTTCGCGCATTACCCGAGAGCTTCGAATTCAGCGACTGGTCATCGTCTGTCTGACTGGAGAAGGTTGCACGGCTCTAAACTTCCAAATAAAGGCCTTCTCGGAATCTCGTCTATTGAATAAGAAGCTGAATAGAGCGCTCAACTGGTCAAATCCCCACATGTTGACTGCTGAGCCACTTGTATAGAAAAAATTCTTTCATTAAAGTAATAGGTGTACTGGTGACATCTTCTTCATCCAACATATTACACATTTTGGAATACCTTTGCTCATAATTTCCTATAGAGAGCGAATAGAGAGCGAAAATAGCTACAAAAGGATCTAAAGTGTTAGAATTTGTTAAGATTCTAGAAGAGGTTCGCACTCGTCTAGTCGCTTTTTCAGACGATAAAAAACCTATTTATTTTGAAAAGTAATTATGTGATATAATAGGAATTCAAAAAATAACCTGCTTCTGTTCCTGTTGCTGATTCTGTTATCATATTATATTACGTTAAGCTTTTTATGGAAGTTTAGCAAGGATTCCGTCTTCCAGGAAGGCGAAAGCAATGAGCAATCAGTAGGCGTTCTTGTACTGATGGTGAGTTTGGGACATTATAAGCCAGAAGCAACGCAAGAAAGCGTAAAGGCGATGCCGCAAATACTCTCATAATCTATTCTTATTATAGTATTTATTGAGCGGCCTCAATAAATACTGATCCAATTTACAACCTCGTTCGGCACAGAAGTAATCGAATTCCGTGGTTTACGAAGAGAGAACTTGGAAAATACTCTCATTTTTTTTGCCAGAAAAAGGTCTCAGATGTATGTCTGATCAGGAAAAAGAGATAGTACTGCGAGAGCCTCCACACTTGAAGCGGTAGAAAATTGTGAGCTGAGATCGATGATTTCTGTATGTGTTCCGCATATCCGATGTCTGAAAGGTGACATCTCGGCAGTTTCAAGGACTTTACAAAAATTACTTTACAAAATAAAAAAACATACTCGTCTATTCCTTGAGGGGCAGACATTCTCGGAATGGTATCCGTTTTCGCCATTCGGACACACGTCTGACCAGGAGACTCTCAACAGTAGGTGCCCGAGTGTTGTATATGGGCAGAATCGCCTCTCTGTGGGAAACAACAAAATGCAAATATCTCGACCCCATTACAACACGGCGCAGAGTTAGGGACGACGGAAGTTGGGCCGTTGGAGGCGCTGGCCCTATGCCTGCAGGCGGAGGGCGGGCTCAAGTTGGCTGGAAACAGCGACCATGGTGAGTACGCCGCTACTCTACCCACTGCACCACCGGCGCTCGCTCGTCATCGCTGTTTCACCCAACTTGAGCCCGTCCTCCGCGTGTAGGCTTAAGATTAACGTTGCCAACGGCCCAATTTCCGTCGTCCCTAACTCTGCCCAGAGTTGTAATGGGGACGAGATACTTGCACTCCATTGTTTCCCAGAGAGAGGCGATTCTGCCCATATACAACGCTTGGGCCGTTCCGACCTGATGTTCAGATAGTCTCCTGGTGAGACCCTTCTCTGGTTATTCTTTCATACCTTCGTATCAGGACATAAAATTGGAAAAAGCGGTCGATTCATGTTTGAGCAGCCCGTGTAGTTGAAACGTCTATATGTGCTTAGTGGGCGCGTGGAGCGCAGTCGGAGGAGGCGCCGGCTGTCGCCTGCACCCGATACCAGGTTCCTGGTTCGCATTTCCCGAACAGGCCAACCAAGCCCTCCATCCCTCCAGGGTCGGTGAATTGCTACCAGATTTATCTGGGAAGGATAAAGCACTGATTTCTTCATCGGCTGGCCACCGCAAGTCATTGTATGATCAAATACGCATTCAACACGCCTCCACGACATCCCGTAGAAGTAGAATGTGTGGCGCATACCAAGGAGGATTGAATAACGCCGTCCTTTATCCTTATCCTATATCCATATCCTTTATCCTTATATGTGCTTAGTGTTCTTTCCGAACGTCCGCTCTATTTCAGCACCCATTAAATCTTAGGAATTACATAGAATACATCAAGACGTGCTTGTATTCGGTTGTTAATTATTAAATGTCGGATTCTATCATGGACCCAGGGTTGATATTTCGGTTAGAAACGCTTCTACGGTTCTGGATTTTCCTTTGTTTTGAAGGTGGATTCATACACTTTTGATCGCTTATTTTGCTTTTTAGCAATATCTCAAAATGTCGGTTTCAAAGCAGTTTTTCGAGATCATGGAAAAGTCAAAAATTCGTGTTCTTTTCAAACATGAGTTCCGCTGTGGGAGCAGGCGTCGTAGGCGGTCCGGAACATGAACGAGGTTTTCGGCTAGGATTTGGCTAGCGAACACATATTATAGTACGTCAATGGTTTGAGGAGTTTCGATCTAACTTTAATTTTAAAAAATTGGCTTTTAATTTTGAAAATGAACCACGCGGGAAACCTGTGATAAAGGGGTATAACGATGAATTGCGATGAAAGCTATAGTGGAAGAAAAAATCAATTAAGTTCTCAAGTGAGTTTAGAGAACGCCTTCTGCGATTTCATCGCGGTCCTACTTAGACCTAACCAAATTCTACTGATGCACTCGGTGGCGGCTCTTCTTTCTCCTCCAAGCTGCGTGCGGTCGCGTCGTATCGACGTGGCCATTTTCGATGTCCACCGACACCACATTCAGTCGATATGTAGGAGGGTCGTTGAGCGGTCGGTGGCGGATCGCGGCTCTTCCACCGCCGCTACAGGAGAGCCCTAGGAGACGGGAGCTGTTCCCGTACGAGCAGCTTGGACGCACCACACCCTGGAGTCCCTTACCTAGCCTGTCTCTGCGCTCGAAGAGCGCAGAACCCAGCCGCCGACTCTCACTGGGAGACGAAAGTAATTTCCACACGAGGAGCTTGGTGGCACACGCCCTGGAGTCCCTTCCCTAGCCTGGTTCTGCGCCGACTACCACTGGGCGATGAAAGCGTGCTCCAATGACAACGGCTCGGATGACATGAGCGGGCGCTGGCACTTTGCCACGTCAGCGCCTGGTTAGGTCTAATGGCTATCTTGCATCGCTTCTCGTCCTCTAGGCTTCTAGGCTTCTGACATGGACAAGCTACCGTTAAGATCGCAGAGATGTTTTGATTGTTTAGGCACATATTTTAATTTATTAGATTGAATATTGTTTGAAAAATAATAAATCAAAATTCTGACTTAAAATCGGCCATTTCACACATAATGACCTAATAGTACCCTGCAAAATGTTGTTGTTAATAAAGAAAAAGGAAGAAATGAGGAACGCAAAAAGAAATTTCGCGTTTTTTCAGCACGCCCCATGAAACAATAAAAGTTGGATCTGCACAGCTTAGTGCAGGTTCTCGCTGACAGCTGCTTAGATGGATGGATAGCTAATGTCTTGGTATATTCTTGCAAGCGTTCTTTCCAAGATTGCACTCTCTGCTATTAAAAATTCGTCTACCTGAGATCCTGTGGATGCGCCTATACTTACGACGCGTGAGAAATACAATGCGCAGATTTTGCAATCCAATTCCTTAGAACATTAAACCGAAGGGTGATCGTTATTAATGGCTCTGCACTACATGGGTTTTGGTTTAGCATTGTGTTTGTTCGTGCAAAAGTTAAAAGTACCATTTGCAGGGTGCGTCTATACTTGCTGCACTTCGAAAAATATTTTTTTTAAATTATTATTTCATTAGTTGGCATAGTGATTGTATTATACCATATTTATTGAAAAGGTAAATAAAACTTTAATTATGATAAAGTTGACGGATTGAAATTTCTAAAAAAAAAAACACTAAAATCGTTGGTTCCCTAATCACCGTTGAAACTTCGGTTTTGGAATTATGAAGCTCGATTTATTCAGTTCTTCGCTGACAACGCTTCTGACTCCGAGTCATTCAAGTCTACAAACAACAATGTTGGAAATCTTGTACAAGAACATAAATATAGACCTTACGTAAGGCACCGAAAAGGCCATTCTATTTCACGGTCAAATCGCTTAATTGCAACTCCCTGACACCTACTAGCACTACCTTGCGGATCCCAGGTAAGTTGAGTTTGTTGTATAAGATCTGTATCATTCCTATTTTCAACAGAGTATTTGAGTCGAACTTCCTAACTGCGGAACTGAAGTTCCAGGGAGCCATGTAGTTTCGCGTGGCATTACCGAACATTCAGTTGCAGCGAAAGTGCAACATTCAATTGCGATTACATGCCTTCCCTTCCCCACAGCGATGACTCATAGTCATTGGGGTGCAGCGACGTTCTTAATGTGCTATCTCTTACTCATCGCTCCTGAAGACATAAAATGGTTCCGCTCATGTCACAGGCAGAAGAAGGCGGATTTCGAATGTGACGTTTCGTGGCAGTTGAACAGCATTAGCCGTTAATCCAGAAGAGGTCTTTACCTTGCTCCTTTAACACTTTTAATCGGATCTGTTTTACCATTAGTCGTGAGGGGATGGCGCTACAGAGACAGTTTCGTCCAGCACTCCACGACAAAACACCACATTCTTTGAGCTCACATGAGAGCTACCGTATCATTTAGTAGTAGCTTAAGTACTGGGACAAACGGAAAAGATATGAGGGAGAAGACCAAATCACATGCCCCTCCGACTAGGGGCATGTGATTTGGTCTCCCTCATACTCTTGTCTGAGATTCTCATATACTTATCAAAGCGTAACAAACTTATGTGCGGCCAATAGCTGAATGCGGCACCTCAGTGTTCAACCCATCGGAAAAAGGACATTGCAGTGTGGAGAATGTCCAAAACAACCTCACAAGGAAGCTAGTGTTGCGCTGCAGGGGACACCATTATAGTCACACCAGCGTCCGTCGCCGGCTTCGCCGGCGCTGGACGCTGGATGTGCGGGCCACGCCAGGCTTGCCGGCTTCCCCGGCTTCGGGTATGGCGGGCCACGTTGGGAACGTAGCCCAAACCTAGCTAGGGATAATTCCTTACCCAGCGTCGAAGTCATACATGTTCAAACGAACGCCTACTACAGATCGAATGATGCCTTGCTGAATATCAGTAACATCCCAGTACAGCACTCAGGAAAATGTCCGCAGCACTCCTGCTTCGTCTGGCGTTCTCTTCACAACCTATTGCAGCTCGTCAAGCCTAATCGAATTTTAGACGTTTCTGTCCAGTCGTCGTGCTTTAAGCCACGAGGTGTGATGAATTTCGAAAAGGGTGACTTAAGACAAAAAATACTATCCTCGTCTGCATATAATAGTATGGAAAATGGTCAAAGCACTGCCGAAAATTGAGGACCAAGGAGCAAAACTTGGTTAAAACCGTAGTCGAACTGAGCGTAGGTCCGACGAACTTTCTTCGCTGACCTCTCCTGTTCCACCCCGTAAAATTGGAGGACCTGGGCAGGTAGAAATAGCTTGGTAATCCAGCGCGCGAAGTATATATGCTCCTGAGATCAAAGTGAACCATTTCCAAATCAAAAGAATCGTCTTCCAGACCATGACATTGACCAATCAATAATATCGGTTGATATTGATTACTTGATGGAAGCTTCAACATAGTGGCTGATTACCTGGTCAACCTTCTGTCGGTCATCATAATCACGGAACACCAGCCCGATTAGGTCTGGCGAGAACCAATAGCTCCGCTTAAGCGATGGATAATATCTCGATCGATATTGACTTTCTGAGCGACTAACAGGACCGACTGCCCGATCGAAACACCATCGGCCATAACAATATGCTGTTGCTAATGTTAGATAGCTGAACGAAGAAGTATATGGAGGACTTCTCGTCATGAAGTGGCAGATAAGTGGGATGAAGGGGACGAGACGACAGTTCTGGCGGAATGCCAGAACAAAGTACACGCTAACAGATACGTCATTCGAAACCTCATGGATTGTTCTTTGATTTCCATCCCTCTGGTAGTTGGTCGATAAACACCCCTGTGATCAACATGCACCATCAACAGGTCATGTGTCGTTGGCAATAAACACCCGCTGTCGCCGCGGGCCTCGGGCAGCGCGGCGGGCTTCGGACAGCGCGGCGGGCTTCGTTATGATGGTAATGACAATGATAAGGATGATAATGTTGACTCCGTAAACACCGTAGATGCGATGAACCGATCAACTTCTTCCGTCAACAGCTAGTGACCGTCAGCAGGGCCCACCCACTGTCGCCGCGGGCCTCGGGCAGCGCGGCGAAGCTTCAGACATGACTCATGCCTCTCCCCGTTATAACGGCAAGGAAAAGCGTTTACTGCTAGGCTTACCCGGACTAGGGTATAGGCAGATAAAGTATGACCTCTTGTTGGCTTTTAAAGTCCTAACCGGTTTGACCTCCATCAACTCTCAAAACTTCTTTACCACAAGCCAATCTAGAACCAGTGGTGGCAATCATAAACTCGCGACTCATGCCTCTTGCGCTAATACCAGGTTAAAGTTCTCAAATAAAGTTGTGTCTGCCTTCAACACATTAACGGCTAAAGGTTGCCTAGGAATGCGGTTTAGTCCTTTTGAAAATCTCCTTTAAAAGCTGGTTATCTTTCAGTGGAGCTCTTCTCTTTTCCTGCTTTAGCCTACATTTTTATCTAGCTAGCGGAAAGTTGCCTATTGCTTTGCTTTGCTGCTGTCATATTTGTTTAGGTTTACATGTCTTATCTATTCATAGCTTTATGTCTCCTTTATAGATTTCTCCATTCTGACTTTCGGTTTTTTAATATCTTACAAAATTACGACAACGGCGAATGGTGCATTAAAAGGGAAGAGATTGCTTGAATTCGGTTGCTCGTTTGTTTGTTTTGACGTGTCCACCTATAGTGGACGCGCATAGTTAAAGATAAAAATCCTTTTTAATCATCCAATTGAAGCACAATATATAGACTTCTGAAGAATCTTTTTTCATGAACGTGTTTTTTACTTTAGGACGCTTCCTATGAATTTCACTGAATATTAATCCTTTTCATTTGCTCTGCTACAGTACCGGACGCGTCTTTTGAATAGACGCCAAAAAAAAACCGCACTTTTGCGGTTTTTGGGTCTTTTTGCTATAACTCGCCCAAATGTTATCCATTTGAAAAACCACGGATACTTCCGAGCTCAGGAGATCGAGCTCTATCGTTTGGTATACACATTTTATATGGACGGTCAAAAATGGTCAAATTTGAAAACTTGCGCTCCATTGAGAAGGCCGGCCGCGGACGAATTGTCGGCCGCAAGGCATCAAAAACCGTTGCATGGCCACAACTCCTCTAATTTAAGGTTTTTTGAGAAAGTGTTGATACCGTTCGATTCGTCTCCTCGAGATCTACACAACCATACATACAACTTCGCCAAACCACCGCATTTTCGCAGTGGGTGGTCAAAAATGACTGGAGCAGACTTTTTGCTATTGGAGAAGCTTATATTCCAGGACTTGCATGTTCTCGGAGCATCTCAAGCATGGCGTAAAGTGTTTTGCCATGTCAGGAATCCTCCGAGAGTGCGCCGTGCACAGTGCATAGAGGATCGAGCCTATCAATCAAAGAGGGGGGGGGGCAGTTTGTAGAGTGAGCATTTAGGGAGTTTTATGAAAAATTCTCAGTCGCCCTACTCAGGATTTGCTGTGCTCTTTCCGGCGAGACTTAGGAGTGCGATGGGAGCAATGCATATAGAATCGAACCTATCAATCGAGTGGGGCAACCGCTCGCAGATCGCACGCGCGGGCGTTTTCAGAGCGCAGTTACTCTGTCAAATTCGTTTCGGCTGCAACTCCTGGATCTTGTAGTCAGTAGAACGGTCTAGTAGTACGCTAAAGTAGAGCAGGGTAGCTTAGGAAGAGGCAATGTTACAGGGGTGCGAATATGAAGGTGAGGCTTGTGTATCGTATTTTTCCGATTTCGGTGGACCACTGCGGGAAGACGCGGCAAGCTAACAGCCTCAAAACGCGTAGGCAAACAGGCCGTTTAGGATAATTTACGAATACATGCTCAGAACACCTCAGCTGCCTAAACTGCCTTAGCTTTCGCTGCCAGTTTGAAGCGGCAGAAGATAGCAGTTAGAGTTTCTTGCGCTCTTACTCGGCCAGAATTGAGTCTTCAACGCTCGGAATGGTACCACTCTGTTCACCATGAAAAGCGCTATCGAATGGTTCCAATTTCGACCGATTTCGGGAAAATCGATTTTTTGACGGTTTCCCATCGAGGACGAGGCCGCTCGAGACCGCTGCCCGCGGCAGGCGGACGATGACGTCATCGAAACCGATATCTTCAAATTGTGCCATGCTTGACACCATTCGATAGAGCTTCTCATGCTGAATTGAACGGTGTTATTAAGAGCAGACAGAACTGTAATCTGGGCGGGTAAGAGCGAGGAGAACATCGACCGTTGTTGTGCTAAATTGCACGCGGGCGTGTTCGGAGCGCGATAACTCTGTCAGCTTCAAATCTTTCTGGCTGCAACGTGTGGGTTCCGTAGGCAGTAATATGCTCTAGTAGCGCGCTGAAACACAGCAATGTAGCTTATGATTGGACCAAGTTACAGCTCTGCGAAGATGCAGGTGAGGCTTGTGTGACACGACTTTTTCACATTTCGGTTGACCGCTGCGGGTACACTAGGCGAGCTAACGGCATGCAAACTCGCGGACGAGCAAAACAGCGAAGGCGCTTTACGATGATCTGCTCCTAACTCTCCAGCTGCCTAAACTGCCTTAGCCCCCATCTGCCGTTTTAGAGCGACGGACGGCAGCGGTGAAGTTTCTTCCGCCCTTACTCGCCCAAATTTGAGTTTTTGACGCACCAGATGAGGTGGCGATGTCCGTTCCTCCACGTGGTGCCACTGGAAACTGCTCGCTTTGTGAGCTAAGCTAAGCACGGACACTCGAATGCAGGCGACAGGCCCTTGTGACAGGCCGGCCTACGAAGACCCATGTCATATCACATGGTGTATGAATAGTCATGTTTTTCGAGATTGTGCTACGGCGTCCGCGGGAGCCGACGCGCACTCGCAGAGCCCGGCGAGTGTGGAAAGTATGCGAGGGTCCCTGATGCGAGGACGGCATCGGGGGGCAACTGAGCTAGTCCGAAAGTCCCGTAACGTAGGCAGGACCCGCGTAGCAACGCTGAATGTGGGTACGTTAACGGGCCGCTCGTGCGAGTTGGTTGAAGCACTGGAGCGTAGAAGAGTTGATTTCTGTGCGGTGCAGGAGACGAGGTGGTCCTGCAGCAAGTCAAGGGACATAGGTCGTGGCTTCAAGGCCGTTCTATGTGGAAGTCCCAGGACCACCAGTGGTGTCGGAATAATCGCCTCCGAACGATTTCCTGACTCGATTGTAAGCGTCGAACGCTATGACGATCGGTTGATGAAGATCGTTGTCGCCGCGAAGGAGCGACTCTATCACTTCTTCTCTGCGTATGCTCCGCAGAGTGGCTGCTCCGATCAAGCCAAGGAAGAGTTTTGGAGCCTGCTTGATGAGAAGACAGCAGAGGTACCGCCGAAAGATGTCATCATAGTCGCTGGTGACCTTAATGGGCACGTAGGTGCTGCGAAGGACGGGTACAGCTGTCATGGTGGTTTCGGATACGGGTCTCGTAACGCCGATGGTGAGCGCATTCTTGAGTATGCGGAATCGCATAATCTCACCATTGTGAACACTGTTTTCCGAAAACGCGACTCCCACCTCATCTCATACTATAGTGGGAGCTCCAAGTCTCAGATAGACTTTGTCCTTGTCAAGGATCGCGACCGAAGCATTGTCACAGACGCGAAGATCGTGCCGTATGAGACGGTCGCCCCACAGCATCGACCGCTAGTCTGCACCTTTAAGATCACCCCTCCGAGGATGCAGCAAGTTGAGCGATGCGGTGCTGCGAGAATCAAGTGGTGGCGAATGAAAGAGAAGGAAGCAGCTGTGATTTCCCGCGTACGGTTACCGACAGTCACGACTGTCGACGAAACTTGGAAGAGAGCAACCGACGCGATACGCCAAGCTGCAAGGTTGGAACTCGGCATAACGAAGCCTGGGCGACGCAAGGTCGATAAGCAGACATGGCTGTGGACGGACGATGTGAAGGCAAAGGTTTGAGAGAAGAAGTCGCTCTATCACGTGTTTCTCAGCGATAAAACAGCCGACAACTGGCAGAAGTATCAGAAGGCGAAGAAGGCTGCAAAGAAAGCCGTGGCTGTTGCGAAAGCCACTCATTATAGTGATGTCAACGAAAAGCTCGAGTCACGCGATGGTGAGCGGTATTTGTACCGACTTGCTAAGACCCGCCATCGCCAAACCGAGGATATTGAAAAGTTTTTTGGCATCAATGATGAGAGCGGCCATCTTCTGACAGACCGCAAAAAGGCGCTGAAGCGATGGCGTGATTACTTTGAGGAAATTTCCACTATGGAATTTCCTCACCCGGCCATCCCTTCTGTGGGTTCTGTTCACGGTCCCGTTCACAAGATCACCGTGGAGGAAACAGAAGCGGCTCTAAAGAAGATGAAGCCATGCAAGGCGACAGGACCGGATGATCTGGCAGCCGATGTTTGGAAGTCGAAGCTCTGGTATCCTGCTGAGTGGTTGGCTGAGTTCTTCAACCAGGTAGTAAAGGAGAAGAAAGTACCGGAGTGTTGGCACAACAGTACGACGATTCCGATTTGGAAGAAGAAGGGCAGTCCTGCAGACTGCTCCAATTACCGTCCGAATCGCTTGCTTTCGCACAGCATGAAGATCTTCGAGCGAATCCTCGATAGACGAATCCGTGAAATCGTCAAGCTCTCCGACAACCAGTGCGGCTTTGTGTCTGGTTGTGGGACCATTGATGCTATACACGCCGCCCGCCTCCTGGTGGAGAAGCATCGTGAGAAACAGAAGCCGGTGCATATAGCCTTTCTCGACTTGGAGAGGGCCTTCGACCGCGTACCGCGTGAGGTTATATGGTACGCCTTGCGACAACACAACGTACCTGAGGAACTCATAGAGTGGGTGCGGATGCTCTACTCTTGTCCAAAGAGTCGAGTTCAAGCTGCAGCTGGAACCTCGATGGAGTTTCCCATCTCTGTCGGGGTGCACCAAGGTTCTGCGCTTTCTCCACTCCTCTTTGTTGTCGTCATGGATGCCATTACGCGAGATCTTCAGCAGCCTGTTCCATGGACGCTGCTCTATGCTGATGACGTAATGCTCGCTTGCGAAGAGAAAGATGATCTCGAGCGGCAGGTGCAAGCTTGGTGCGACCGCCTGGCGATGTTCGGACTCAAATTGAACGTCAAGAAGACCGAGTACCTAACGACTGACGTGAACGAGTCCGGCTCCATTAAGATTAACGGTACTGAGCTTCCACGCACTGCGGTCTTTAAATACCTGGGATCAGCAATAGCGTCTGACGGCGGTCTGATGGTTGAAGTGAACTCACGAGTGAGTGCAGCTTGGTCCAAGTGGCGTTCGCTGACTGGTGTGCTCTGCGATAGGAAGATACCAGAGCACCTGAAGTCAAAGATCTACAGAACAGTCGTGCGGCCGGTAGCAATATACGGCGCTGAGTGTTGGCCTGCGACTAAGGAAGTTGAAACACGCCTCAGCGTCATGGAGACGAAGATGCTGCGCTGGACGGCTGGAGTCACGCGCATGGACCGCATAAGAAATGATGCTATTCGGCAGAAGTTCGGTGTCGCGCCGATAGCCGACAAGATGCGCGAAGCTCGCTTGCGATGGTACGGCCACGTTCTGCGTGGTAAAGAAGACAGCGTCCGCAAGATTGGCCTTGAGTTGGAAGTAGCTGGAAAGCGGCCTAGAGGACGCCCGAAGCAGCGTTGGTCCGATACGTTACACAAGGACAT
>OX375869.1:23155015-23425711 GCA_947359475.1 Heligmosomoides polygyrus bakeri | reverse complement strand
ATTTAGCTCAAACTTCATCCAAGGGCAGGATTATTCAGGGTGCCAAATACGATGCCGAAGTCGATTTGGCCGATTATGCCAGGATAGGATTACCCATACCGATAATTGAGGGTGGTCAGTGATCCTGACCCTACCAAGGTCAAATGGGTGTAACATGCCCAAATCGGCAGAATTTTCAAAAACGGACGTTAGATTCGTAATCAGCGCCCTAAATAACCCCTAAACGACTTTGGACGAAGTTTGGGCAAGAAAATTTGGCCAATTTCGAAATCGTCGACTTTCGATGACGTCATCGTTCGAGGAAACTGTGAAAAAATCAATTTTCCCGGAATTGGCCGAGATTGATACCGTTCGATAGAGCTTTTCGAGCTGAGCAGAACGGTGTCATCTGGTGCGTCAAAAACTCAAATTTGGGCGAGTAAGGGCGGAAGAAACTTCACCGCTGCCGTCCGTCGCTCTAAAACGGCAGATGGGGGCTAAGGCAGTTTAGGCAGCTGGAGAGTTAGGAGCAGATCATCGTAAAGCGCCTTCGCTGTTTTGCTCGTCCGCGAGTTTGCATGCCGTTAGCTCGCCTAGTGTACCCGCAGCGGTCAACCGAAATGTGAAAAAGTCGTGTCACACAAGCCTCACCTGCATCTTCGCAGAGCTGTAACTTGGTCCAATCATAAGCTACATTGCTGTGTTTCAGCGCGCTACTAGAGCATATTACTGCCTACGGAACCCACACGTTGCAGCCAGAAAGATTTGAAGCTGACAGAGTTATCGCGCTCCGAACACGCCCGCGTGCAATTTAGCACAACAACGGTCGATGTTCTCCTCGCTCTTACCCGCCCAGATTACAGTTCTGTCTGCTCTTAATAACACCGTTCAATTCAGCATGAGAAGCTCTATCGAATGGTGTCAAGCATGGCACAATTTGAAGATATCGGTTTCGATGACGTCATCGTCCGCCTGCCGCGGGCAGCGGTCTCGAGCGGCCTCGTCCTCGATGGGAAACCGTCAAAAAATCAATTTTCCCGGAATTGGCCGAGATTGATACCGTTCGATAGAGCTTTTCGAGCTGAGCAGAACGGTGTCATCCGGTGCGTCTTCTTCTTCTTATTATTATTATTCTTCAGCGTTTGTCCCGCATCGTCGCGGGGTCCGCTCTTCTGGTGTTACGACGCCACCTTTCCCGATCCTGCGCTTGATCAGGGTGGACACCAGCTACTTTCATGTCCTTGTGTAACGTATCGGACCAACGCTGCTTCGGGCGTCCTCTAGGCCGCTTTCCAGCTACTTCCAACTCAAGGCCAATCTTGCGGACGCTGTCTTCTTTACCACGCAGAACGTGGCCGTACCATCGCAAGCGAGCTTCGCGCATCTTGTCGGCTATCGGCGCGACACCGAACTTCTGCCGAATAGCATCATTTCTTATGCGGTCCATGCGCGTGACTCCAGCCGTCCAGCGCAGCATCTTCGTCTCCATGACGCTGAGGCGTGTTTCAACTTCCTTAGTCGCAGGCCAACACTCAGCGCCGTATATTGCTACCGGCCGCACGACTGTTCTGTAGATCTTTGACTTCAGGTGCTCTGGTATCTTCCTATCGCAGAGCACACCAGTCAGCGAACGCCACTTGGACCAAGCTGCACTCACTCGTGAGTTCACTTCAACCATCAGACCGCCGTCAGACGCTATTGCTGATCCCAGGTATTTAAAGACCGCAGTGCGTGGAAGCTCAGTACCGTTAATCTTAATGGAGCCGGACTCGTTCACGTCAGTCGTTAGGTACTCGGTCTTCTTGACGTTCAATTTGAGTCCGAACATCGCCAGGCGGTCGCACCAAGCTTGCACCTGCCGCTCGAGATCATCTTTCTCTTCGCAAGCGAGCATTACGTCATCAGCATAGAGCAGCGTCCATGGAACAGGCTGCTGAAGATCTCGCGTAATGGCATCCATGACGACAACAAAGAGGAGTGGAGAAAGCGCAGAACCTTGGTGCACCCCGACAGAGATGGGAAACTCCATCGAGGTTCCAGCTGCAGCTTGAACTCGACTCTTTGGACAAGAGTAGAGCATCCGCACCCACTCTATGAGTTCCTCAGGTACGTTGTGTTGTCGCAAGGCGTACCATATAACCTCACGCGGTACGCGGTCGAAGGCCCTCTCCAAGTCGAGAAAGGCTATATGCACCGGCTTCTGTTTCTCACGATGCTTCTCCACCAGGAGGCGGGCGGCGTGTATAGCATCAATGGTCCCACAACCAGACACAAAGCCGCACTGGTTGTCGGAGAGCTTGACGATTTCACGGATTCGTCTATCGAGGATTCGCTCGAAGATCTTCATGCTGTGCGAAAGCAAGCGATTCGGACGGTAATTGGAGCAGTCTGCAGGACTGCCCTTCTTCTTCCAAATCGGAATCGTCGTACTGTTGTGCCAACACTCCGGTACTTTCTTCTCCTTTACTACCTGGTTGAAGAACTCAGCCAACCACTCAGCAGGATACCAGAGCTTCGACTTCCAAACATCGGCTGCCAGATCATCCGGTCCTGTCGCCTTGCATGGCTTCATCTTCTTTAGAGCCGCTTCTGTTTCCTCCACGGTGATCTTGTGAACGGGACCGTGAACAGAACCCACAGAAGGGATGGCCGGGTGAGGAAATTCCATAGTGGAAATTTCCTCAAAGTAATCACGCCATCGCTTCAGCGCCTTTTTGCGGTCTGTCAGAAGATGGCCGCTCTCATCATTGATGCCAAAAAACTTTTCAATATCCTCGGTTTGGCGATGGCGGGTCTTAGCAAGTCGGTACAAATACCGCTCACCATCGCGTGACTCGAGCTTTTCGTTGACATCACTATAATGAGTGGCTTTCGCAACAGCCACGGCTTTCTTTGCAGCCTTCTTCGCCTTCTGATACTTCTGCCAGTTGTCGGCTGTTTTATCGCTGAGAAACACGTGATAGAGCGACTTCTTCTCTCAAACCTTTGCCTTCACATCGTCCGTCCACAGCCATGTCTGCTTATCGACCTTGCGTCGCCCAGGCTTCGTTATGCCGAGTTCCAACCTTGCAGCTTGGCGTATCGCGTCGGTTGCTCTCTTCCAAGTTTCGTCGACAGTCGTGACTGTCGGTAACCGTACGCGGGAAATCACAGCTGCTTCCTTCTCTTTCATTCGCCACCACTTGATTCTCGCAGCACCGCATCGCTCAACTTGCTGCATCCTCGGAGGGGTGATCTTAAAGGTGCAGACTAGCGGTCGATGCTGTGGGGCGACCGTCTCATACGGCACGATCTTCGCGTCTGTGACAATGCTTCGGTCGCGATCCTTGACAAGGACAAAGTCTATCTGAGACTTGGAGCTCCCACTATAGTATGAGATGAGGTGGGAGTCGCGTTTTCGGAAAACAGTGTTCACAATGGTGAGATTATGCGATTCCGCATACTCAAGAATGCGCTCACCATCGGCGTTACGAGACCCGTATCCGAAACCACCATGACAGCTGTACCCGTCCTTCGCAGCACCTACGTGCCCATTAAGGTCACCAGCGACTATGATGACATCTTTCGGCGGTACCTCTGCTGTCTTCTCATCAAGCAGGCTCCAAAACTCTTCCTTGGCTTGATCGGAGCAGCCACTCTGCGGAGCATACGCAGAGAAGAAGTGATAGAGTCGCTCCTTCGCGGCGACAACGATCTTCATCAACCGATCGTCATAGCGTTCGACGCTTACAATCGAGTCAGGAAATCGTTCGGAGGCGATTATTCCGACACCACTGGTGGTCCTGGGACTTCCACATAGAACGGCCTTGAAGCCACGTCCTATGTCCCTTGACTTGCTGCAGGACCACCTCGTCTCCTGCACCGCACAGAAATCAACTCTTCTACGCTCCAGTGCTTCAACCAACTCGCACGAGCGGCCCGTTAACGTACCCACATTCAGCGTTGCTACGCGGGTCCTGCCTACGTTACGGGACTTTCGGACTAGCTCAGTTGCCCCCCGATGCCGTCCTCGCATCAGGGACCCTCGCATACTTTCCACACTCGCCGGGCTCTGCGAGTGCGCGTCGGCTCCCGCGGACGCCGTAGCACAATCTCGAAAAACATGACTATTCATACACCATGTGATATGACATGGGTCTTCGTAGGCCGGCCTGTCACAAGGGCCTGTCGCCTGCATTCGAGTGTCCGTGCTTAGCTTAGCTCACAAAGCGAGCAGTTTCCAGTGGCACCACGTGGAGGAACGGACATCGCCACCTCATCTGGTGCGTCAAAAACTCAAATTTGGGCGAGTAAGGGCGGAAGAAACTTCACCGCTGCCGTCCGTCGCTCTAAAACGGCAGATGGGGGCTAAGGCAGTTTAGGCAGCTGGAGAGTTAGGAGCAGATCATCGTAAAGCGCCTTCGCTGTTTTGCTCGTCCGCGAGTTTGCATGCCGTTAGCTCGCCTAGTGTACCCGCAGCGGTCAACCGAAATGTGAAAAAGTCGTGTCACACAAGCCTCACCTGCATCTTCGCAGAGCTGTAACTTGGTCCAATCATAAGCTACATTGCTGTGTTTCAGCGCGCTACTAGAGCATATTACTGCCTACGGAACCCACACGTTGCAGCCAGAAAGATTTGAAGCTGACAGAGTTATCGCGCTCCGAACACGCCCGCGTGCAATTTAGCACAACAACGGTCGATGTTCTCCTCGCTCTTACCCGCCCAGATTACAGTTCTGTCTGCTCTTAATAACACCGTTCAATTCAGCATGAGAAGCTCTATCGAATGGTGTCAAGCATGGCACAATTTGAAGATATCGGTTTCGATGACGTCATCGTCCGCCTGCCGCGGGCAGCGGTCTCGAGCGGCCTCGTCCTCGATGGGAAACCGTCAAAAAATCGATTTTCCCGAAATCGGTCGAAATTGGAACCATTCGATAGCGCTTTTCATGGTGAACAGAGTGGTACCATTCCGAGCGTTGAAGACTCAATTCTGGCCGAGTAAGAGCGCAAGAAACTCTAACTGCTATCTTCTGCCGCTTCAAACTGGCAGCGAAAGCTAAGGCAGTTTAGGCAGCTGAGGTGTTCTGAGCATGTATTCGTAAATTATCCTAAACGGCCTGTTTGCCTACGCGTTTTGAGGCTGTTAGCTTGCCGCGTCTTCCCGCAGTGGTCCACCGAAATCGGAAAAATACGATACACAAGCCTCACCTTCATATTCGCACCCCTGTAACATTGCCTCTTCCTAAGCTACCCTGCTCTACTTTAGCGTACTACTAGACCGTTCTACTGACTACAAGATCCAGGAGTTGCAGCCGAAACGAATTTGACAGAGTAACTGCGCTCTGAAAACGCCCGCGCGTGCGATCTGCGAGCGGTTGCCCCACTCGATTGATAGGTTCGATTCTATATGCATTGCTCCCGGCGCACTCCTAAGTCTCGCCGGAAAGAGCACAGCAAATCCTGAGTAGGGCGACTGAGAATTTTTCATAAAACTCCCTAAATGCTCACTCTACAAACTGCCCCCCCCCCCCTCTTTGATTGATAGGCTCGATCCTCTATGCACTGTGCACGGCGCACTCTCGGAGGATTCCTGACATGGCAAAACACTTTACGCCATGCTTGAGATGCTCCGAGAACATGCAAGTCCTGGAATATAAGCTTCTCCAATAGCAAAAAGTCTGCTCCAGTCATTTTTGACCACCCACTGCGAAAATGCGGTGGTTTGGCGAAGTTGTATGTATGGTTGTGTAGATCTCGAGGAGACGAATCGAACGGTATCAACCTTTTCTCAAAAAACTGAGGTGTTCTGAGCATGTATTCGTAAATTATCCTAAACGGCCTGTTTGCCTACGCGTTTTGAGGCTGTTAGCTTGCCGCGTCTTCCCGCAGTGGTCCACCGAAATCGGAAAAATACGATACACAAGCCTCACCTTCATATTCGCACCCCTGTAACATTGCCTCTTCCTAAGCTACCCTGCTCTACTTTAGCGTACTACTAGACCGTTCTACTGACTACAAGATCCAGGAGTTGCAGCCGAAACGAATTTGACAGAGTAACTGCGCTCTGAAAACGCCCGCGCGTGCGATCTGCGAGCGGTTGCCCCACTCGATTGATAGGTTCGATTCTATATGCATTGCTCCCGGCGCACTCCTAAGTCTCGCCGGAAAGAGCACAGCAAATCCTGAGTAGGGCGACTGAGAATTTTTCATAAAACTCCCTAAATGCTCACTCTACAAACTGCCCCCCCCCCCTCTTTGATTGATAGGCTCGATCCTCTATGCACTGTGCACGGCGCACTCTCGGAGGATTCCTGACATGGCAAAACACTTTACGCCATGCTTGAGATGCTCCGAGAACATGCAAGTCCTGGAATATAAGCTTCTCCAATAGCAAAAAGTCTGCTCCAGTCATTTTTGACCACCCACTGCGAAAATGCGGTGGTTTGGCGAAGTTGTATGTATGGTTGTGTAGATCTCGAGGAGACGAATCGAACGGTATCAACCTTTTCTCAAAAAACCTTAAATTAGAGGAGTTGTGGCCATGCAACGGTTTTTGATGCCTTGCGGCCGACAATTCGTCCGCGGCCGGCCTTCTCAATGGAGCGCAAGTTTTCAAATTTGGCCATTTTTGACCTTTCATATGAAGTGTATACAAGTGATGGGGGCTAAGGCAGTTTAGGCAGCTGGAGAGTTAGGAGCAGATCATCGTAAAGCGCCTTCGCTGTTTTGCTCGTCCGCGAGTTTGCATGCCGTTAGCTCGCCTAGTGTACCCGCAGCGGTCAACCGAAATGTGAAAAAGTCGTGTCACACAAGCCTCACCTGCATCTTCGCAGAGCTGTAACTTGGTCCAATCATAAGCTACATTGCTGTGTTTCAGCGCGCTACTAGAGCATATTACTGCCTACGGAACCCACACGTTGCAGCCAGAAAGATTTGAAGCTGACAGAGTTATCGCGCTCCGAACACGCCCGCGTGCAATTTAGCACAACAACGGTCGATGTTCTCCTCGCTCTTACCCGCCCAGATTACAGTTCTGTCTGCTCTTAATAACACCGTTCAATTCAGCATGAGAAGCTCTATCGAATGGTGTCAAGCATGGCACAATTTGAAGATATCGGTTTCGATGACGTCATCGTCCGCCTGCCGCGGGCAGCGGTCTCGAGCGGCCTCGTCCTCGATGGGAAACCGTCAAAAAATCGATTTTCCCGAAATCGGTCGAAATTGGAACCATTCGATAGCGCTTTTCATGGTGAACAGAGTGGTACCATTCCGAGCGTTGAAGACTCAATTCTGGTCGAGTAAGAGCGCAAGAAACTCTAACTGCTATCTTCTGCCGCTTCAAACTGGCAGCGAAAGCTAAGGCAGTTTAGGCAGCTGAGGTGTTCTGAGCATGTATTCGTAAATTATCCTAAACGGCCTGTTTGCCTACGCGTTTTGAGGCTGTTAGCTTGCCGCGTCTTCCCGCAGTGGTCCACCGAAATCGGAAAAATACGATACACAAGCCTCACCTTCATATTCGCACCCCTGTAACATTGCCTCTTCCTAAGCTACCCTGCTCTACTTTAGCGTACTACTAGACCGTTCTACTGACTACAAGATCCAGGAGTTGCAGCCGAAACGAATTTGACAGAGTAACTGCGCTCTGAAAACGCCCGCGCGTGCGATCTGCGAGCGGTTGCCCCACTCGATTGATAGGTTCGATTCTATATGCATTGCTCCCGGCGCACTCCTAAGTCTCGCCGGAAAGAGCACAGCAAATCCTGAGTAGGGCGACTGAGAATTTTTCATAAAACTCCCTAAATGCTCACTCTACAAACTGCCCCCCCCCCCTCTTTGATTGATAGGCTCGATCCTCTATGCACTGTGCACGGCGCACTCTCGGAGGATTCCTGACATGGCAAAACACTTTACGCCATGCTTGAGATGCTCCGAGAACATGCAAGTCCTGGAATATAAGCTTCTCCAATAGCAAAAAGTCTGCTCCAGTCATTTTTGACCACCCACTGCGAAAATGCGGTGGTTTGGCGAAGTTGTATGTATGGTTGTGTAGATCTCGAGGAGACGAATCGAACGGTATCAACCTTTTCTCAAAAAACCTTAAATTAGAGGAGTTGTGGCCATGCAACGGTTTTTGATGCCTTGCGGCCGACAATTCGTCCGCGGCCGGCCTTCTCAATGGAGCGCAAGTTTTCAAATTTGGCCATTTTTGACCTTTCATATGAAGTGTATACACCAAACGATAGAGCTCGATCTCCTGAGCTCAGAAGTATCCTTGGTTTTTCAAATGGATAACTTTTGGGCGAGTTATAGCAAAAAGACGCAAAAACCGCAAAAGTGCGGTTTTTCGGCGTCTATTCAAAAGACGCGTCCGGTACTGTAGGTGAGTACCTTGCTCCAGCCTTTCCAGAGCTCGGAAATCTTTTTAGCTGTTGTAAACTGAGAGCACTAGTGTCAGACGTACATATAAAGGCACTAAGAGGAGCTAAGCCTGCTACTGGAAAAAATATTACAGAAAGGGAAGACACACTTCACAGCAAAAACTCTGTCCACTACGAAGCCTAGCCGTCCAAAAAAGAGGTGTTGTCCTAGGCTACGGAGTTTTGCATTATAAAGCAAAAACAAATTTTTATTCTTTTCTTCTAAAAGCATTATTGGGTTACCGATGGGTGAATTTAACCACATCAGTTCTTTTTCTGGATACCTTGAACTCTATGTGAGACAACCCCATGTGTGTCTCAAGTTTTCGGCGCGTGTTTACACTTCAACAGTGCCAGTTTTCAGCCTGTTTAAAAGAGATACGGATACGCAAACACTGTCGAACTTCCAACATGACGGTTTGCTATGCATCCGATTTAACGCACAGCAACGACACTAACGGAAACCGCGTTACACCGTGCTGTACACCAAATGCAAACAAAGAGACAATTTTCACAAGGCGGAATAATCCGCTTCAGCAAATCTCGCTGCGATTAGAACGGGGCGATGAGGGTGACGAGGACCTAGGGAAAAAAGTTTAAAGAGGATTGGTCTGCACAGTGCACAAGGCTTGAGACCAGAAAGTCAACTGCTAAAATTCCAATTTGCATTAACTGTTTGGTCAGAGCTCGAATCTCCGGATTCCTTAGCGTGCAAGAAGGTTTATTTTTTGAAACTTAATGTGACTCTACAGGGTGCGTAAAAAGTATTGACGCAGTAAATGGCGATTGTGGAAATAGTAAGTTTTAAAATATTCACACGAGCAATATGGAAAATAATGTTACAAACACGAAAGAATAATTCGTAATCGTCATTGGCTCCTTTACTGTGAATACAGGAGCGAAAACGACGAAAAAATTCATGAGCACGCGCCGCGAGTACTCGCTTGGATTTCGTTCTGTGCTTTGAACAGGGTAGCCTTCTGCGACTGGTCACTTCTGTTAAAAGTAGCACAGACCTCATTCTTCAAAATTGCCTAAAAACAGTAATCCAGCGGATTCATGTTTAAGCTGTGCTCGTCTGAGAAGCTGTCTACACCTGCGCGCGTTATCTGTTTGCTGTTATCGGGCAGAGATTGATAATTTTGGATTTGAACGTTATCGTGCTTGAACATCTTGTAATCACCATCTGTTATGACAGAGCCGTGGCGTTTGGGTTGTTGACCTCTTTCCTCACCGACCGCTTCGAACACCGCCTAATTCTCTTGTTAATGAAGTATTCATTTCCTCTGGTAACAACCAGAAAAGGGTCACCGTAACCACGACGGTATCATGTTTTTTTTTCAGTTTTTGCAAGAATATTTTTGAACACAATATAGAAAACAAAAATAACACACAAAAACTTTGAAAAGTAGAAAGAGAAAGTTGGAGCTGAAGCAAAAAGTAAGTGCGTCAATACTTGATACGCACCCTGTAGATTCAGCAATCTCGCACCTCCAACATTTTGCTTAGTGAAGCTGCCAATAAGGCCGTGGCCGTTGCAAAAGCCACTCATTACAATGATGCGTACAAAAAGCTCGGGCTCGGCAGAGCTTCGGTTTTAGCATGATGGCCGAGAAGATGCGCGAAGCTCGCTTGCACTTGTGCAGCTATGTTCTGCGGAGAATACGGCCTTGAAAGCACCCGGAGCAACGTTGTGCTGATGCGTTTCACAAGGAGTTTAAAGTAGCTGGTGGCCACCCTGATCTAGCACGGGATTGGAAAAGATGGCGACATGGCACCAGAAGAGCGGACCCGCTTCGAAACGGGACAGACGTTGAAGAAGAAGAAGAAGAAGAAGAAGAAGAAGAAGAAGAAGAAGAAGAAGAAGAAGAAGAAGAAGAAGAATACTGTTGTTTTTAAACAAGCATTTGGTTTTTGACCACATGTTTTCAGAAAATGTAACGCTTCGCTCTTCTCACCTTTCTCGTGGCCGTTCTTATCACTCAGAGCTTGAGTAGGACGGAAAGGTAGAGGCCGAGTCCTGCTGACGTTGTCTGGAGCTTTTCATTTCGGACTAGTGCCTACTTAGATGCAGACAAAGAAGGAAGAAATGCACTTCCACTGTATCACAGAAATAGTTCAGGCGCACTTATTATCACCGTCTCATAATTCATGGCGTTGAAACATCTCCAAGCGAATAGTATGTGAATCCTCATGATTTTTGATCTGGGAAGGAAATGTATTTCTCAGCTATGGAGCATCACACTTTTCACAGGTAGAAAGGCAAAGGAAGGCAGAGTTAGGCGGCATAAATGACGAAGCTGCAACATCTAAATATCCAACCATTGAGCACTTGGAATGTTTAGGGAGGCCCATATATACTACAACAGAATTTGGTAGCCTTGCCAGGTTGTCTATTCTCCTATTATTAAACCGTAAAACAACTGCTACATTAAGTACTACGTCTTTGGTGCTAGGTTCTACGCAGTTAAGATGATTCCAGCAGCTCCTATGAAAGAGTGGTGGACTTTCGGTACATGTCGCGAATGGGAGCAGCATTGGTAGGTGAGATCGCGCCAGCCAATGATAACCGAGCAGAGCACAGGCCGAGCACATGCCAGCCGATCAAGGTAGTGACTGTAGACGCTCTCTCTGAATGACACGCTCATTCAATACGGTCTGATTGGATACAGCGATCCCAACTCCCAATGCTGCCGATTTTCGCGACATATACCGGGCTTTTTTGGAGACGACTGACTGTCTTGTGCTGGTCTGAGGACTCCCATTCTGAAGTCGCTAAATTTCTGTAGAGTGGTCTGTGAACATTCAGCGTTACGGAGGCGCGTAGCGCACTTCAAGTCCTTCTTCAAGGTGAACACTGTATACATGGATCTGAGAGGCATCTGAAGAAGGCTATTCGTTTGCACATCATATGCAATGGTGCTGCGAGCAGGAAAAAACTCAATATTCAACCGTGTGCGTAGCCTATTGCAGTTCAGCGTGTACAACTATATGAAACTGCAAAAACAACTCTACAAAGTATATTCTAGTATTCTTAGACTGTCGTTGAATCTTGGCATGAGGTTGATACCAAGCGGGCAATACCAAATTTAACAGCCGAACAGCGGATGGGTCTTAAGGAATCAGGAGCTTAAGGGAATCTGGTGCAATAAAAGTTAGCGTTAGTGACAAAGGAGGGGAGTTTGTGGTGCTCCCACAACACCTGGTTAGGAGTATCACTAAACACCATCTGCAAGACACTACCGTCTACAGCCAGTCTATCTGTGAGGAGTTTGCTAAGCAGATCCGCCAACTCAATCGGAAGTGGACTGCTATTTCAAAATCAGCAAACCTACCTAAAAAAATCTCTGATTTCACGGCTGAGGTGTGACCATCCCGTTTGCCCAGTCTTGTATGTCCTGATCAAGACCCATAAGCTGCCTTCAGGAGAAACTCCTAGAGACCCTTCGCAGTATAAGGTTAGACCCATAATAAGTAGCGTGGGTGGTCCAGCGGACCGGATTTCCTGGCTGCTAAACTGGTTCTTGTGCAACTGCTTAGGTACGTACCTGCCCATCTCCCTAACACTTCTTGGAAAAACTCCAAGACGCAAGGTTAGAAGGGAGCTGCGTGATGGAGTCATTTGATGTTACTTCACTGTACACAAATGTCTCCAAAGTAGACGCAATGCAGGCAGTCTACGAAATGCTCGTGGAACACCAGGACCATATATCACTATATGGGCTCGGCATAGCTCAAATAATGACGCTCTGGACGAATGTCTTCAGTGTAACATCTTTAGATGGTCCAACGAGTACTACAGACAGGACAGAGGGCTTGCCATGGGACAACGTCTGGCTCCGGTGCTGGCCATGGCGTATATGGCAAAAATAGAGAGACCCATATTGGAACGTAGAGACCTTTGCTTTATTTTCGATACATAGATGGTTGTTTCATTGTTTGTGCAACGCAAAACGAAATGGATTCCTGTTTCGATCTGCTCAATCATCAGGCTGAGCATATTAAGGTCACAAGGGAGAAACCGACGCAACTGGTTGCCGCTCCTTAATGTGCAAGTTCATGTCTCTCACAACACTTTTCAGACTAGGTGGTACCGGAAGCAGAGCAACAAGAACATCATTGTTCATTGCAGGTCTGCACACCCTAGCAGTGCCAAGAGGGCCATTGTAAGTAACATGTTTCGCACAGCGGCGTTGGTATCCTCCAACGACGAATTCGAGTCCGATTCTACGAAAATGGCATCTCGTATAGCGTTGTCCAATGAGTACACTTTCGACAGCCTGCCTAAGCAACGTCGTCCGCCTGCAGGAGCACAAAGACGCAGAGAACAAGAGCGCACCAAAATTCCTTTCATGGTCACGGATGCTCTTAGTGCTCAAGTACGGGAATGTATACGCAAGGCTGACTTAGAAGGTCTGGTCAGTAGTTAACAGACCGCCTGCTAACCTCAGGACCCAACTTGTTAGGAACCGGCTGTACGACCGCGCTTGTGATACCCCCGTCTTGCATGGTCTGCCCGTTCGGAAAGGAAGGGGATGGCACGGCCTCAGGTGTGGTATACCTCATCACTTACACGGAGTGCAATGAGGAACACATCGGTGAGAGGGGCAGGCCGCTTTGGATGAGGGTCAAGGAACACATAGATGGGCTTCGGAGATGCCAGATTTCCACGCCGTTTGGGAGCACAGGCAGCGTAGCCATGGTGGCCCAATGGTTGGGGTCGCGATTGCAATCCTTGCTCGAGAGGTCGATATCGCAGCACGCAAGACTCTCGAAGCGCTATGGATTGCCTTCAAGAACCCCGCGATCAATAGGAGGGAAGAGCGCGTAGCGCTAACCCAGGAGCTGGCCCCATTTGCTGACCTCTGTGGGCTCGACCCCGGAGGGCGACAGCCGGAGGGTCGCTGAGAGGTTGACCTTAGGTGGTAGTCTCATTCACCCAAACTGTCTCCATCCGAGGGTGACGCACCAGCCTCTTGGCTGCTTCCATAAGGTTAGTTGGGCTGTCTCACTCCCCTTTCGTCTCCTTTTCCTATTAGTTCCGGAAACTCCTGTGACTTGAAATAGTTCTTGGACGAGTAACCTTTCAAACCTCGCTTGACTTTTCCAGGCTCTGAAGAAGGCGGTTACGCCGAAACGTCAGCCGAATAAAGTGTGGTTAACAATCTTGGCTCCACAGCTCGAACAGTCCTATTAGTGTCAACTCTACAAAATTTCAAGTAAAGTGGATTGTAGTCTCAGCGAGGAAAGGAGAGTAGAAGGAAAAAGTTTTGATATCCTAACATAGCGGTATCCCGTCGCACGAGCTGGGTAACCAGCCAGCACTTCCTTTAATGAGAAATTCCTCTTTGCTGAGTCATTCTGAATAAAATATTATAGTAGTGAGCATAAGACGATTGAGAAACCTCAAGGTACACATAGGACAGCTACGCAGAAAAGCAACTCTTTTCTACAAATTTCTAAACATGTCTCCCCACACGTCCTATGTCGCAGGATTCGGCGTTAAAAATGAATCACATGAATTGCAGAGATTGGACACGCCTCAGCAATCGTTTTGAAGACACCACCTTATCATATCCTGCCCTTTTCGGGATTATATTCAAAACCATTTTTCCACCGTAGCAAAGGTAAAGATGATTAAAGAAGAGAAGAAAAATCGGTATGGCCAAGGTGTTGCATTGGGCGCAAATACATATGCTCGGGGGTTTCCATGTATTAAAAAAAACAAACATAAACCAAGTAAAAGCCTTTTTCGGTAGACGCAGCACTTTTACGAATACAACCCGCTATTGAGCAAAGTGAAATTTCAAAAAAACAATCGATTCTAACAGCAAGAGGAAAACGACCTGCTTGCATTTTCCCGTCTGCCATGTGGATGTGCCTATTATACATCTGCCCAACTCCCTACCTGCAAACGACTATCCACGAAATTATTCCATCTTCAAGTCTTTTACATTTGTTTTTCTATAGCTTTGCATAAACATTTCTGCACTACATAGCATAAAAAGTAGTGTAAGTCTTTCAAACAAAGAGAGTGAAAAATCTATTAGACGAGCTGCGACGCGAATTGTATAAGTAAAGCTACTCTTACGAACTGGAAGGCCCTTTTAGGCTAGGAATTGGCCTTTACAAAATTACTGCCTCTTCGTAATCTACAGTTAAAGCGCAGATGATTTACATGTGGATGTGCATATTATTCTGCGTGTGAATTGTACCAAATTCAGCGTATATACATACCATTTTAAGTCGACAAAAGCTTCCTGCAGTATTCTTGCAGTTTATGAGCCGCCCTGAGCATACCAATAGATATCATTCGAAAAGCTGATTTCAGAGATGCCACACATTTCTGCGACATGCTTATCTATGTGACCCCACTTCGAATTGCTGCTCTCCTTTCTCATACGTTACGAAGTGGGCAAGACACTGTTTCATTTGATATCGTCATGTCGTTGAAAATCATTGCCATTTTAGAATTCCTTCAAGTGTTGAAGTGGGAAGATGTACTGTGTGGACCCAACAGACAGGTTGAACGAGAAGAAGGTGGTGAAGATGGCTGCCGTTATGAACATTGTGCATAGTGGGGTCTTTAAGATATGCTTGAGCGAGAAAGCCTAAAGTGCTTGGAACTGCGAAAGAGAGAGGGCCTGTTAAACCAAGCTGATCGACGATGTGGTCAGAGCAAGCCGAATGAACACCTAGATGAAGAGGCTGTGGTCGGCTGCAAAACAATAAAAGATGAGCTTTGAGGAATGTGAAATTGTGACTTTAGATGCTGGCGTCCGAAAATACACCTGCCAGAGAACCGAAATGGAGACGCACTTAAGAAGGGTCACCAAGGTCCAGAGTCGCTTATCGCTATCAGCAGTGAGAGAACGCAGAACGGTTTCAAGGTGTTAGTGAAATGTGTAGAGGACCAGCGAAGAAGAAACTGACACGATGACAGTTCGTGGAACTAAGGCTCAACTAACTATAGCATTCTGATAAGACTGACGTTTAACACGATCAGCGCTGCAGTCCTCTTTTAATGTCTCCCCATGGAAGACTCCAAAATTCGCATAATAGGTTCATAGACTTGCGCTTCAACAACGACAGAACGAAAACTTTTAAATAAATTCCAAAAATTTATATTTTGAAAACTTCATTGCGTTGTTGTTCCTTGGAAGTTGTTAATCCCTGCATAGTCAGGTCTGTGCATCTGTGCAAATCCGTTACTATAATTAGGCTTACGTCATTATATAGGTTGTCCGGAAAGTTCTCAGAGTTTGAAGTGCCTCACTTTGAGATACCATTACTTTTTCAAGCTTTATCGGATTTTGTTAAAATAAATAAAAATCAATTTCACTTTCGAATCAGCACACTTTTGCCAACGGGCCACCTGTCGAGTTATTCCATCAGCGAAAAAGTAAGTGGTCGAGATTCGACAAAATCCGCGGAAGCTGTTTTGGCTTGGTCCTTATTGCCGAAGGTTTTACCAGTGAGAACCTTCTGAAGTGCTTGAAAAGATGGTATTCGGTTGCTGAGAGGTCTGGAGAATATGGCGGGTGAGGCAGAACTGCAACCCTTGATTCGTTCAATTTTCGAGCAGTGATTTATGAAACGTGCAGGCGGGCGTTACCTTGCAAAAGAATCGGTTGAGCAGTGCTGGCCGAATTTTCGGTGCATTCCTTCGATTTCCTTACAGTAGGACTATGCTGTGATCATTTGGCCTGGTGTCAAAAGGTTGTAATGGATCACACCAGCCGCCGACCACCACACAGTGACCATTACCTTTTTTGGTGGAGGTTCGCCTTTGGAAAATGCCAAGGGGTTCGTCGCCCTCCGACCACTGTCCGGAGCGTTTCGTGTTATCACACAGAATCCACTTTTCATCACAAGTGATGATTCGATCCCAAAACGGGTCAGTTTTGTTGCGTAAAAGTAGAGGAGAATACATCTCGAAACGTGACAATTTTTGCCGCTCCCTCAACTCCTTGGGCACCCACGTTCCGAGCTTTTCCACCTTCGCAAGCGTTTCAAAGCATCCGCAACAGCAGTTTTACTGACGTCTAGCTCTTCCGCCAACAGTTTGGGATGGTTCACCTTCCACCAATTCCTTCGACTCGTCGTCTAGGATTGCTCTAGGTCCACCGCTACGGGGGTCGTCTTCGAGGTTGTAATCTCCGGTCCGAAATCTACTGATCCACTGGCGCACAGTGCTTTTTTCAACACTATTAGGCCCACACATGACTGATTTGTCGAGCTGTCTCGGCTGCGAACTGTCCCGATTTGATGTTAAAATAAAATATCGTTCCGAATTGCTCCTTCGACGTACTTCATCAAGCTCTTCAAGAACAAAAATATAAAACAACATTGGAACATGATTTATTTAGTCAGATAGAGAGAAAAATTCTGTACAGAAAGTAGCATTAATGCGCAATGCAAGTTGAATTTTTTCTTTATAATAGACGAGTGAAAACACTAGCACCAAATGCTGAGAACTTAAACCTAACCTAATAGTAGTGACGCTGAGAGCTTCAACTAACCTAATAGTTGACTGCTTACAGGCACCGCTATTCTTCCGTTGCTGCCTGTTGGAATTCAAGATTCCAGCACAATGGGAGACGTAGCAACTATGAACCAGTCTACTATAAACAGTAGACGAGCTGTTCACTCGTGTAATCCTGAATAGGGTTAGCAGACGCTGGACGAAGGACAGCCATGCGAACAAGCAGGATTTCGGAGAGGATTCAGCACATGCTCGAACTAGAATGGAAAGAGACTGGAGCGAAGGTCGACGGCCGGTAACTCTACCATCTTTGCTTCGCTGACGACATCGTGCTCATAACACCGAGCATCAGCCCACCCATTCCACAACGTTGCTCCTTCTACGCGAACGTACGCCCCAGAGACCTGTGCCGTTGTCGTATGGGCCTAGAATTGGCTGTTACGTAGTGCGTTTTGCAGACACTCGATGAACGAGCCGTAATCGACTGGATTCCGCGGAATGTCAATGAAGCACCAGGGTCCACCTATGCGTCAGTCGAACTTCTTCTTGAATCCCTCGAGCGAAGAAACAAGGAGGATCGATTGAAAAACTCTGACACGTAACAGGGTCGAACGGAAACGTCGCAGGCGCCCGCTTGAACAACTCGATCGTGAACGACCGACGGCGGAGTGGAACAGTGTAATTTATATTTGCATCTTATATTATCTTATATTGTTGCCTGGCCCTTTTTTGTTGCACGGTTTTGTTTTGTTGTTCTCATATAAATATATAGTTGGCCTCCTTAAGACGTAGTTAAATGAATAAGTAAAATACTTTTTACTTTTATCCTCAGTTCAATGTTGCCAGAAGTTTTGCTGATTTCTCAACAGAAAGGAACGAGTAGAAACCGAGTAGAACGAACGGAAAAGAAGAGGTGAGCCGGAAATCATTGTGCGACTGAATGTTCTCGTTGCTGTTTACTAAAGTCGGGATATTGAAGTAGTTGAAACGAGGCAGTGACGATGCCACAAATATGGTAGATTTCTGACGGAGCCATCCAAACGTTAAGCACTTTGCCCTGAGGCACACTAAATGGAGAGTCCGAAGCAGGTCAGTATGTATGTAGTGAAAAATGCATGATAAACTACTAAAACTTCATAGACCATAATTACTACATGCTTTGTGTCAGTTTTCGGGAGCAATGATTTAAAATTAGGTTTCATCAGAGAACACTTGGACCTATCTGTGCGGCGAAGATTTTTGTTCAACTTTTTAGGCCTTCCTTGGAGAACTATTAGGAGCTGTAGCGATAAGAGAATGATGTCGGACTATGATTTAAGTCAGTTTCTTTTAGCACCAGGTGGCTGGTATCGGGGTTGCCACGATGTTTTACTACGAACAAAATTCTAGCACCAGGCGGGACTCGAACAAGCACGTCCCGCTGACCGGGCGAGAATGCTATGCGCCACTAAACCACCGGCGCTGTTGATGGTGTCGGACTACGCTACTTTATGTTCAACTGTATAAATCGTTAAGTTTGCACAGAACCCTTCACTAACACCTCAAACTTCGGTAATTAAACCAAACTTGTGCATGTTTTTCATTATCGGTACGAGCTCCTCTTTAATTTCTTTCTGACCACATAGGGCAAATTCTGGACCAATAACGAAGGCGACCTCCATGAACTCCTCAACTCCGAATATCTGGGTTTTCCAACCCACAAAATTAAGCCTTAGCATTTCATCGAAAATTCCAATAGGTTTTTGTTAGAGCTGAAGAGGTGGTCTATGAGCGCAATGTCTTCAGCAACCCTTTGAGTAACGGGCATTTATGCGACTTCTTCGCGCTCGTTGGGGTTGTCTTCGTCATTCCACCCCCGGGGAGAGGTTGTTTCTGTCGTCTCGGTCTTCGGCGTGAGCGAAGTGTCATCTCATGGCGAGGAATTACGTTGGTAAGACACACTGGTGCAGTGTTGTGCCCACGCTTGAAAATGCTTGTCGCCAACATCCGTAGAAGATCAAGGGGACCATTCTGCTGAGCATTTCTGAAGTGGGTTTCTATATTCGCAGGCACAAAGAAAGGAGCTTGTTCTGCGGAGCTTGCTCTGCGCACTTCGTCCCAGAAGTCGATCTTCCTGTCGTTCACCGGCCAACCGACGGTAGTGCACATCGTCGTCGACGAGTCGCCACGAAGACGAGGCCGTGGCCGTCGTCGGCGACGTTTATCGCCAGCTTTACTGCCCGTGCACCGGTCCTAAATTTTGACGAGCTTCGTTTTAATAGGCGCCGCGTCGCGCCAGTCGCGCAGCCGCCTCTGACCCTGATCCGTGATCGAACTCGGTCCCGCCCCTGTCTCCGCATACGGTAGTGCTCGATGAGAGAATACGGTCGGCGCGGAGGGCAGAGAACACGCTCGTTCCCGTGGATGCAGCTCCACTGGCGACGACGAGGACGACCGACCGACAGCATTCAGCACACACCACGACGTCGTCGACAACTGCGTCTCGTCCACTGTACCCCAGAATGAGCCGCGGATCGGACAGCGATCCGCTCGACGAGCTGCTATTGTATTCAGATCGAGGGCTCCCTCTTCCCAGCGCCCCTCGAAGACGCGGCCGCAGAGGGTTTCAGATGTCCTCTGCAGGGCTGAAGTCCCATTACCTATTCGTTTGCGTCGCCCTCTTGTTATTCGCCCATGCAGCTCATAATCTCACGCCGCCCTCGACGCCCTTGAAGCTGCTCCAGGTAGAGCTCCCTTTCCGATGTCTTCCTTTATATTCGATTTGACCTTCATTGAACCGCAATGAATACCCACGTTTGAGTCGTGTGAGCGAGGAGTTGGCC
Organism: Heligmosomoides polygyrus bakeri; assembly: GCA_947359475.1. Taxonomy (NCBI): domain Eukaryota; kingdom Metazoa; phylum Nematoda; class Chromadorea; order Rhabditida; family Heligmosomidae; genus Heligmosomoides; species Heligmosomoides polygyrus. The sequence continues at coordinate 23,406,026 of OX375869.1, read as the reverse complement.
GAGGTGTGAGTCACTGTTTTTTGGGAGGCGGCCGTTCTTTCTAATTTGGTCTTCTGATGATTCACTGAGAACGACACATGCCATGTTGTCTCCGCATGTCCTACAACTTTTCTTTATTTTCTTCTATTTTTACAGAAAAATTCCCTTTATTTTCTTGTTTCTACAGAATGAACCTAATTTAAAAAATTCACACTTTACACATTTCTTTGCTTTATCGAACTTCTATATTTTTCTATGTTTTGTACTAATAGTTTAATATGTCACTTTCTTATTCGGATATTACATATTGCTCCATCTCCTCAAGCCGTTGTTAAAATCAAGTGCGTTGGTCATTGCGAAGTCGATGTGAAGCTTTGGGAAACTATCTAATGGTAAGCCATGCTGTGAATGGCGAACTTGCCACTATTGCTTCCACGGTGAAGAGCCATGGCTTCGAAATCACCACGGGAGGGTTTGCTGATCCACTCCAAGCAAACTGCATTTATGCAAGCGGCTTAGATAGGAGAAGCTTCCTGTATGAAGTCATTAGATCTCGGTCATTTATCGAATGTCAGCATTCAGCACTGAAAGGTACTTTACTTAACGTCATGACCGTTTCTTACACAAATAGGGTTCCTTTCCATGAAGATAAGCCACGTGCTCCATTTCTCCTATTAATGTTTTATTAGAAGGAAAAAAGCACAGGTCGAGCCTGAAAAATGTATAAATAACAACACATTTCTTACCTATTTGTTGAAAATTCTGTAGTTTATTTAAAAATCAAGGAAGCTAAAATCTTCCACATTTTGCGCCATACGGGGTGTGCATTATTTACGGGCCTCGGCGAAAATTTGCGGATTTGAACAGCGAGCTACATTTTTTCTAAAAATTTAAGTGCTATTATTATGTGTTTTGTTTATACTATGCTACACGAAAAGTTTTGTGTACTTCTTTGCATTCTGAACTATGGTTGAAGCTCATTCGAAGCGTGCCGGTCTGCACCAGGAAGGTCATGAGCCGAAGAAAATTGCTCATCTTCTATATGTTTTCCAGCGATTGGTCCGAAACAAGATTGAACAGTTCGAGCAGCTCGAAAGTACATCGGACAGGAAAGGAAGGAGGTGGAAAGATTTCTGTTACAATGTCTGACACCATGAAAAGATTCGTAAGGAAAATTCCTCGCCGCTCAATGAAGAATGTGATGAAAGAGGAAGGCATCAGCGCTACCCCTGTGAGAAACATGATCTGAGGAAAGCGAGGACTTCGCCCTTATCGACAACAGACGGCACATTTCCTCCGCTCCAAATGAAAATGTGCGGACGAAGAGATGCAGGAGACCTTTGACGCACGTCGCTGATGGCACGCACCGGAGCATCGCTTCCAGTGGCGAGGAAATTTTTACAGTAGAACCTATTGTGAATCCACAAAATAATTGGATCCTCGCAGCAGATAAGAAGCAGGTCATTCCTAGAGGAAACGTCATCGCAAAGATGGCACATCCAAGCTCTGTTATAGATTGGGGTGCGATAACCTCAGATGGAAAGACGCCATTGGTGTTCCTCGATGCTGGAGTGAAGATCAATAAGTAAATATACTTTGAATCGATCCTGGAGAATGTTTCGAAGCATGGTCCGTTTCTCACTTTGAAGAAAAGTCATGGTGCTTTTAGCGAGACTCGGCTCCTGCAGACAGGTCGAGTGTCGTCCAGCAGTGTTGTCTGCAGATTTCATCGCTCATGAAGAACGGCCATCAAATTCACAAGATCTGAACCCACTTGACTTTTGGTCTGGTCAGTTTTAGAGCACAATATCTTAGCTACAAGACACAACAACCTGAGTTCGCTCAAAACTGCGCTTAGAAAAGCTTGGAATGATCTCGATGAGGACTATCTGCGTGCCACCTGCGACGCCTTCGTAACTCGTCTGAGAAGCTGAATGCGCGCAAGAAGAGGGCACTTCGAATGAAGACTGTAACTTTTGATTGTGAAGGACCTCAGTAAAGATTACGAAATGTCTTTCTTCGTTTTGAACAGTTTGCGTTCCTATGACACTTCCATTATTTGAGACCCATAATTAACGCGCACCCTGTATACTCATTCACTGTTTGATTGATCGATAATGCAATTGTCTCTTACCTAGTAGAGAGTTACAATGATTGGCTGCAATGAATATCTCAGTTCGACTTGCGATTCTGATTACCGAGGACTGCTTCCCAAACTCTGTTAGAATTAGTGTCGAGCAAAGAAAAACTGCAGTAGGCACTTTGTGACACATTCGGTAGAAGGAACATGGTAGATGATTTACCTGTCTCTCAAAAAAGAAGTTTCGTTCTTGAAGGTGCCTCTAATTGTAAAGTTTTGTGGCGATGAGGAGTCATTATTGCTGTAGAGTTAGCCCATTATCCGCTTGTCTGCCACAGCTCGGGTCTACAAACCCATAGCATTTGTATCCTTACTAACAGATTGACTGTTGTTTTACACTTCGGGATCACCCTGCAGAAAACGTGAAGCAAGCTCAAGTGCTCCTTGAAATCCATGCTTTAATCCTGGACAGGCGATTGTCTTACACAATACTCCTTCCTTTTGTGCTTGAAGCAATTATATCTTCACTATTTTACCGTGTGATGAGGTGTGGGTGTTCCGACTCCTTCAACTTCTTTGACCGTCTAATGCACGAAATCATTGAAGGTGGGGAGATGTTTTCTCGGAGGTTCTCCACTTTCATTAGACTTTGAAGCTACATATGACAGGCTCAATATATGTATGTAAGCCGATGGCCAGCATTACTCCTACAGATTTCTTGAAATTAACAAAAAACACTATGACCGAAGTCACGGAAATCTGATTGTGCGTTCTTTTGAGACGGACATTAATGCGTTTCTCTCTCCGAAACGTACCAAGGAATTGCGCCGATTCGCTCTTCTACATCACCTTTCGAGACAACGGGGGTAAATCAGATCTCATTGAGGGGTAATGGAAATTTATGAAAAGGAACAGGCTCCAACGAATCTAGAGTTGGAGGGGGGCACTGCCAGAAGATCACAACAAGCGTAAGAAGTGCAGTTCTCCCGCATAGGTAACTGCAAAGAGAGCTCCTCTCGCAGGTTATTTCAGGTTGTTGTGTTCGTAGCAGTTTACGTCCTGTTCTGCAACCGTTGTCGAGGAAGTGCAGTGCTCTCCTTCCCCACTGGGATAAATCCGGCTCCAAATGTAACGTGCAACGTCGCCCATAGATTTTGAACCTTTGCTTGGTTTTGGTTCATATTGCATATTTATCCGACTACTTACTACTTACTTTACTTTGATAGTTTGATGGTCCTTTTGTCGGCTGGAGGTCTTCTCAGCGGGAACTACAACTCTTCCAGACCGCTCGATCTCTGGCTGCTTGCATCCAGTGAGGCGGACTCCGCTCTCTGAAAGATCTTGAGAATGAGACTGCCCATCGCGTTGGCGGTCGTCCCAGTGGTCTCTTATGGTCTCTCGGGAGCCATTCTGTGACACGGAAACTCCATCTATCGTCCTTTCGTCGAAGCAGGTGTCCGGCCCAGCGATATTTGGACTTCTTCATGTACTGCAGCGGGTCTGCTAATTGCGACTTCTCCCGTAGCTCCGAGCTTCGTAGACCTTCTTGCCATTGCTGACGAAGGCTTGCCCTCAGAAGACATCTCTCCAGTGCACGATGCGTAGTTTGCATTGCTCTGGCGATTGTCTTGTTGTCGGGCCAGGTTTCCGTCGCGTAACACATCGCAGGCAGTATGAAGGCGTTACATATGAGGCCCTGAGGCCGGCATCCTTGACCTGATCGGTGACTTCGCGAATCGAACTGAAGGCTGCCCATGCTGCACGTCTCCTGCGGGCGATTTCAGGAGCGAGGTCGTTATCCATGTTCAGCTCTCTTCCCAGATAGACGTAGGACTCGACCTGTTGTATGTAGAGCGACTCCATTTAACCTTACGAGTCCCGTGTCACACCACTGGTTGACCATAAATTGCGTTTTGGACATATTCGTGTCCAATCCAATCTTCATACCTGCCACCATTGAGCTGGTTCAGCATATCCTCGACTTCTGCCGTGCTGGTAGAGATGAGAACAATATCGTCGGCGAAGCGAAGGTTGCTGATCCGTTTAGCGTCCACAACGTAGCCTTTACCGTCCCAGTTCAAGTCCTTCATGCATCTTGGAGTGCCACTGAAAATAGCTTAGGAGAAATCGTGCCTCCCCGCCGTACTCCTTTCCCGATAGGAATTTTAAGCTTTCGATCGAACAGCTGGATGGCAGTCGATGTGTTCGAGAAGCATTCGTCGAGAAGTCGGATGTAGGGCGATGGTATACCAGCATGCATAAGCGCGTTCAAAATGGCGTTGATTTCCACAGTGTCGAACGCTTTCCGATAATCCACGAAGACAAGGACAAGTGGGATGTGGTATTCGCGGCTCCTCTTGATGAGTTGTGAGACAGTCTGAATATGGTTCATCCAGGAGAAATCCCTGCGAAACCCTGCTTGCTACACTGGCTGATACTCATCCAAGCAACGCTCCATACGGTTAAGCAGTATCTTGGTGAAGAACTTGTACACATCCGATAGAAGACTGATGGGTCGATAGTTGTTGATATCCTCCTGCTGGCCTTTTTTGAAGAGTAGAACTGTTTTTGACTCCTTCCATGAGTCCGGAATCCTACCAAGTCGAAGGTAGTGGTTGAAGTGCTTGGCAAAAAGTGAGCAGAGGGCACTGCCACGCGCACGAAGGAGGTCAGCAGAAATGCCGTCCGGTCCGGGAGCAGTGCCTGGCTTCATCCTTCTGATGGCATGAGCAACTTCTGATTCCAGAGTGGGAGGTGCTTTCTCAGCTGGTGGCACCAAGCATTTCGGGACAGTGATGGAGGAACGAAACATTTCCGATTCTATCGAAAATTTGATCCACTATGTAATAGCAGTTTTAAGTTTGCTAGCCGTTTCACCCACACTTTAGCATCTTGAGCATTTCTGCATCTTTGTCATTGCTACACTTACAGTACACCCGTACTGACAACACTGCCAAACCCAGCTGATAATGGACACAACAGTTCGATCGCTGAAAGTGTTCTTAGCAGCGCATTTGCCAACCTTATTCTCTGATCACTAGCAATTATTTCCTGGGACACCAAAAGTTCTCAGATTGGCTCTAGAGCAATGCGTTTCCATTTCTACTCTAGATTGATTACTTCTTGGCTGAATTTAAAGCTTTTTGTTTGCCCCGTATTTTTTGAGGTGAGAATGAAATAGCTGACTTGTAAGTAAAGGAAGGACGTTCGAACACTACTGTTAGTCCACCTTCATCTCTACTTCATACTTTCGCCATCAGCATTTCCTATACCGTCGCCGTGGTATCCTTATGATTTGATTGAAGGGCTCTCCTTGTGTACGGTAGCAGGACGTCATGGAGTAGTTCCACTTAAAGTTCAATAGTGAACAACTTAGCCATAATGAGCTTCTGAACCTCCTCCCGTCACCCCAACTAATTACAGAATTGATATGCTTGTCATATGGATCATATTTTAGAACTATATTACAATACGGCGCCACGTATTCTGGTATTCTGGTATTGGTCTAAAAGTCATAATGTGCCCGTCAATCATAGATGCAAGCTTTATATTCACAGGGCTGAATCTATATAGAACCTCGTTACTAGAAGACAATGGATAAGAGCGCCAGTAGCGTCTCTATTCGTCCCTGTCGCGTGCCAGAGTGCTCCAATGGATCCTCCCCGTTCGTGGGGCATGAAGAGTGTTATATTGGTAGTTCAGGCCTTTCACGAAGAAGTCCGACCAAAGCGTTGGTGGGCGCCCTGGTGTTCTCTTGACATCTCGCTGAATCCAGTCGGTGACGGTTCTCGCCCAGCAGGTGTCTGCGAAGCGCATTATAGGGCCGGCCCACCTAATTTTGGACGAGTTGTCCCATGCGACAGCGTCTCTGATCTTCGAAAGTCGGCGAAGCACGGAACTCCGGAGGCCTTCTCTCACTTGCGTGAGTCGTGTCACTCCGAGCATCGTCCTCTCGATTCCACGCTGCGCGACGCTGATCGCGTGTTCATCCTGCTTTCGTATAGCCCAGGTCTCTGAGGCGTATGTTAGGGCAGGAAGAACAGTGGAGTCGAATAGGTGGGCACGGAGTTGGACATTCTTCTTCTCTTTTACGATTTTTCTGACGCTCTTGAAAGCTTCCCAAACCGCTCGTTTCCTCCTCCTCATCACTTACGCTAGGTCGTTGGTTTGTTGTTGACTTTGCGACCCAGAAACACCTAGCTGGAGCATTAGGAGTTCTTCGGCTCCATTGAGCGAGAATGGGGAATCAGAAACTTGCCCGTTCCTCTGCTTTTGTTATACGAAGTTGCTCGGGGAGCATTTTTCTACTACGTTTTCGGTCAGCAAAGCAAGATAAAGCAATCCAAACGGTACGACAAAGCCTGGAACCAAACGCGTATAACAGGATGTCCACCGTTTCAGATTTTCTTCTACAGTATCTGTAAAGGTGATTGGATCCGCTTCGTATTTGCCTACACTAGGCAAACATCAAGGACGGCAAAGGCTAGCGGCACCCGTTCTTATTAGGAATTGAACGGAAGGCCTACATAGCAACAAGCGAACTGCACACTGCAGCGAAGAGGTGGGAAATAGATCCCAGAATAATCTGAAACTGGATCGTGCTGAAATGCATGCAGGCGCTACTTTGGAGAAATTGCCTTGCTCTTGCACCTTACGCAACTCACTCTATGCGCCATAGAATGGGGTAAAATAGAATCCTTCGCCTAAAAGTATTTTGGCATTGCTGCTCACTTTTGATTAAAAGATTTCGTTTGCTCTGGACATCGCTAGCAGACTGCTTTTTTTCAAAGTGGCGCAGGGCACTTATGGATTGGTAATATGACCTCAAAATGACTTTGAAACCACTTTAAATGGCAGTTTTAATAAATAAATTGTCGCATCATTCAGCGAGTGTCTCAGCACCGCGCCTTCCAGTACAATGTTTGTGTAATTTTTGGACTTTAACCTTTCATTGGAGCTTCAATACTTTTAAGCTGCTCAGATTAGAAGATGTCGACAAGAAATAGGTAATTCGTGTAAAGAGTCAGCATTAGGAACTCATAATTGAGCCACCTTCTAGTTTTGAAAAACTCTGGTAGCTATTACAAGAAGCTAAACCACGCATTTGCAGACTCAAGTCAGGAATTGTTTGACGGGTATACAAAAGGAACAAGAGAAGAAGGTGTTGCTGCGGATGCTGGGGGGGAGCCTCCTAGCCGAGGAAGTGGGAGCTTGTACATCTTATTGTTCTGCAGGAAACTCTTTCGTGGCGGTTGTCAATCTTAGCTAAGTATCCTGGTTTCAGAGCTACTCAGGACACTTCTTGCCTCACTCTACAAACAGATGCTTGCATGCAGATCTCCCATTAAACTTTGTTGCTGTTTGAATCTTTATAAACGTATACACATAGCTAAAGCAAAGTACCGTAAAAGGATAAGGGATAAAGGTTGGAGTTAGCTAATCTCTTTGCGGAATGCATCAAGCACTCCACTTGTGCGGGATCTTGTGGAGACAATATGAATGCGTTTTGGATTCATGCCAAAGACTCCAAGTTAAACCGGGAAGAAGAATGCCTCTATATAACGTGGAAGCTCAGGCCCTAGATCAGGTTGGCATTCTGATTGGAACGCTTGTGTCTCGACAACGGCCCTGCTACCGACCGATTCGCCCGTCTGTTTCCTGTAAGCTAAGGGTCTCGATCTCTCTATTGACTACGTGATCGAAAGGTAGTCTTGAATTCCTAAGGTTGAGGCGACGTCTGACGCGGTAGCTACATGCACACTTGATCCTTCCTTTCAGCTCTGAAGAAGTCGTTACCGCCGAAACGTTAGACAATAAAGATCTGTATAACCTCGTGTGAAGCTCAGTCAAAACAACGCAACAATTATAGAAACACTTGTGGAGGTCAGCCATTGAACAAAATCGCGTTCTGTCGCACCCAGACCAGTCTACACTAATTCACCGACTCCAAAAGGATGGAAGGTGTGGTTGGCCTACACGGAAATGAAGCGCGTTGAATTGGGTGCACAAGAGCCTCTTTCGACTGCTTTACCGCGCGCGCAATAGAGAACTGTAGCCTATGCTAAAGACGAGGAAGCGGAACTTTTTAGATTTCCAATTATGGGATCGCTGCACGTACTTGCTCAAAGTGTTGCAATATTTTCTTGACTTGGAAATGTAAATGAAAAAATAAGTGCAGGTGAAGGTGGCATTTATACAAAAATAGCTCATAAGCTGAAGAATACGAGTTTTTGGTCTTTCACGTTCCTAAGCTTTTTTTTACTTTTACATACGACCACTTTTCCACTTTTTTAGGTAAAAAAAGGCTCAAAAGTTCCTAAAATGTTAAGCACCGGTAGAGAATTGTAAACTATAACTCGATTGTGATGAACTTGTTTAGAGCTGTTCGCCAGGTTAGTACCGTGCTTAATCTTTCCAACAGTTTGACGTCTGGCGAAAATTGAGTCAAGAAAGAAAATTTTTCATTGATCCAGAAATAACGTGGCTACCCAGTTGACCTCAGAGCTTCTTTACTGATCGTAAATTTCTTTCGGTGGTAAAATTATTGCTAGAAAAACATGGCGACACATGAAACAGGTAGATGGCGAGACCTTAACATCGGATAATCCATCAGATTTTCGTTATCTCCCTTAATCTCTGAGATAAGCTACACTAATTTATTTTGTCTCATGGAGGAAGCACGCATACTACATACATGCATGACTATTCACAAGTTATCCAAAAAAAGATTGTTTCTTATCATTTGAAAATCTCTACAGGTTTCTAGAAACTTGCTCATACAAGGTTTGGTACTGAGCTCATACAAGGTTTGCTACTAACACTGGAGCTCCGTTGTAGAATCAACAGGAACAATCCACTTTATTAACTTCTAAAACTTTTTCGAGGCTGACAATAGCGCAGGTCGTCTGTGAACTGATAGCAGATGTGTCTGAGAAGTGTGTAACGCTGACTTGTTCATTGCTTAACCACCGAAAGTCATGTAAATGCCAAATACGCATTTCAACCGCCTCCTTGCTTCCCCGTAAAAAGTGGAATGCGTGGCTTATCTACGAATTCAGTAATTCCGACCAGAATTTCTTATCGTTCTACTGTATCTTTTAGATGTAACCCAGACAGTCGTAAAAGTCTAATGCACCTCTCTCTCTTGATAGTGCTCTGTGCGGAGCTAGGGTAGTTGTTGTTGTGTTTTTTTCTGGGAATGAGACACTCCTGTCTGCTCTCAACAGACTTTTGGTTGCGCTTATCCCCGTGAAGCACTGTCTAATTATCGAAGCATGAACGAGCTCTCACTGGAATGCCTGGAGTTCCTACTGAAGCTCGATTTTTTCCTGAAACCAATTTAGGGTCAGGGTCAGGTCAGTTCCGGCGCTAGGTTGTAGTTTCCACGAATTAAGGCAGTCGGAAATAGAATGATGAATGTGCCCTCCTCTTTTCGCCTCTACTGGTTACTTAGCGAGGGCTATCATCAGCCCGTCGGTGGATTCTATGCGCCTCTGAAGACGACGGAAAGTCGAAACGTCAGGCCGCTAATAAAGATTCACCTACAAACCTCGTGTGGCACAAGATACTGACACACAATAACTCACCATGCCCAGGTTTCAAGAAGAGAGAAGCTGGGAACTACTTCGAGAATGATGAATATTCTGTTTGGAATAGCTCCATTTAAAGCATTCTTTTGTCTAGAGCCGTAGAACCTTATGCAAAGTATAACAACTTATATTACCCCACAGTTGATCCTTACGAATTCGATTGTATGTCGAAAGGCTTAACTCCGTCTTTTGTCAATAACCTAGTAGGGCGTAACCATAAGTTCTGCCTGCTTTTGATTTTTTTGGAATTTTTTATTTTTCTAAGAAAAAACCTATAATCGTTCAGCAATATAATTACCACTTCTACTAATCACTTGCTGCCATTTTTTGGCAACCGTTCAATGCCGCTTTTCAACTATGAAGGATTTGACGAGAAGATTGCATTCAGTTTCTGCTCCACGTCACCTCTGTCATCGTATATTTTCCATCCGAGAAAAGCTGCAGGGATCAGGAAAACGTGAAAGTCGGATGGTGCTAGGTCAGCTAAATAAGGGAGGCGGAAGGGTAGAACTTCCCATCCCAGCTCCACATATTTCCTGCTCGTCTGGAAAGCAACATGCGAGGGGGGGGGGGGCGTCGAAGCTCCCAGTATACAACTCCAGAGATCGACTACCAGAACGACAATATCACTTTCTTTTCGTGAACTTCTCTTCTGACGTCCAATTCTTGATCCTTTCCTGTGCACATCCATTTCTTACGTCTACTATGGTTAACCAAGAACATCATCATTTTCATTAGCGTCTGTCCCGCTTGGTGGCGGGGTCCGCTCTTCTGGTGTGGTGACGCCAATTCTCCCGATCAAATGCTTGATCAGGGTGCACACCAGCCATCTCTAAGTCCAAGCGCAACGTATCTAGCCAACGTTGCTTCGGGCGTCCTCTGGGCCGCTTTCCAGGGACCACAAGATTCAGGCCAATCTTACACACGGTGTCGTCGTTAGCGCGAAGGACGTGGCCGTACCATCGAAGACGAGCTTCGCGCAGCTTCTCGGATATCGGGGCTACACCGAACCTCTGTCGTATGGTGTCGTTACGAACGCGGTCCAAACGCGTAACTCCAGCCGTCCACCGTAGCATCTTCGTCTCCATTACACTGAGGCGGCTTTCAACTTCCTTCGTCACGGGCCAGCACTCAGCACCGTACGTCGCTACTGGGCGGACTACTGTTCTATAAACCTTCGATTTGAGGTGCTCAGGTATTGTCCTGTCGCAAAGCACCCCAGTCAGCGAGCGCCATTTGGACCAAGCTGCACTCACACGCGCATTCACCTCCATCTTTAAGCTGCCATCGGACGTGACTGTTGACCCAAGATACTTGAAAGATGTAACTCGTGAGAGCTCAGAACCATTGACCTTAATGGATCCATGCTCATTCACATCCGTCGTCAAGTATTCCGTCTTTTTAACGTTCAGCTTGAGTCCGAACAATGCCAAACGATCGCACCACGCCTGTGCCTGTCGCTCGAGTTCGGTTTTGTCTTCACATGAAAGCATGACGTCGTCAGCATACAGCAGCGTCCAAGGTGCCGCCATTTGGAGATCTCGTGAGATTGCATCCATCACGACCACGAAGAGCAGTGGGGATAGCGCAGATCCCTGATGCACCCCTACAGAGATGGGAAATTCCGTTGGGATGTCCGCTGGCGCTCGCACTCGACTCCTTGGGCAAGAGCACAGAATGCGCACCCACTCAATAAGCTCTTCAGGGATACCATGTTGTCGCAACGCGTACCATATAACATCTCGCGGAACGCGGTCGAAGGCCTTCTCCAAGTCCAGGAAGGCAAAATGCACCGGTTTCTGTTTCTCACGGTGCTTCTCTAGCAGAAGACGAACGGCGTGAATGGCATCAACGGTGCCACAGCCAGATACGAAACCACACTGATTCGTGGAAAGCTGTACGACATCCCGGATACGTCCGTCGACAATTCGCTCAAAGATTTTCATGGTGTGCGAAAGAAGACGAATTGGACGGTAACTGGCGCAGTCTGCAGGAATGCCCTTCTTCTTCCAAATCGGGATGGTCGTGCTTTGCTGCCAAGCCTCAGGCACTTTCTTCTCAGAAACAACCTGATTGAAAAACGCAGTCAGCCAGTCAGCAGGGCACTAGCCCTTCGACTTCCACAGGTCAGCTGGCAGGTCATCGGGACCAGTGGCTTTGCCTGACTTCATCTTCCTCAGGGCTGCTTCAGTTTTGCTCACTGTGATCTTCTGAACGGGACCGTATACAGGTGATGCAAAGGGAACAGCAGGATGTTCAAATTCTACATTCGAGATTTCCTCGAAGTAGTCGTGCCATCGCTTCACAGCCCTCTTACGATCCATCAGAAGATGACCGCTCTCGTCGTTAATGCCAAAGAACTTCTCAATGTCTTCTGCTTGGCGACAGCGAGCTTTGGCGAGTAGGTAAATATAACGCTCACCATCGCGCGTTTCCAATTTTTTGCTGACATCAGCGTAGTATGCGGCTTTAGTAGCGGCCACTGCCTTCTTTGCCGCTTTCTTTGCTTCTCGATAGTTCCGCCAATTATGAACTGTTTTATCACCGATAAACACGTGATAGAGCCGTTTCTTTTCTCGGACCTTCTCTCTGACATCATCAGTTCACAGCCATGCCTGCTTGTCGACCCAGCGTCGTCCAGGCTTCGTTGTGCCGAGTTCAAGGCATGCAGCCCGAGTTATCGCATCGGTAGCGTCCTTCCAGGTTTCGTCGACAGTTGTCACTGTCGGCAACCGAATGCGAGAAATAACTGCCGCTTCCTTCTCTTTCAGTCGCCACCATTTGATTCTAGCCGACCCACATCGCTCGACATGTTTACACCTCGAAGGTGTGATCTTCAGCGAGCAGATCAGTGGACGGTGTTGCGTGGCAACCGTCTCATACGGCACGGTCTTCGCGTCTGTGACAAGGCCTTGGTCGCGACGCCTAACAAGGACATAGTCAATCTGCGTTTTAGCATTCCCGCTATAAAACAAGATGAGGTGGGAGTCACGTTTTCTAAATTTGGTGTTCACGATGGTGAGGTCATGGGAGTCTGCATACTCAAGTGTACGCTCACCATCGGCGTTGCGCGACCCATAGCCGAAACCACCATGACAGCTGTAGCCGTCTTTCTTTGCTCTGACGTGACCATTAAGGCTGCCACAACAATCATGTCTTCTGACGGCACTTCCACTGTCTTCTCATCAAGCAGGGACCAGAACTCATCCTTCGTTTGCTCGGAACAGCGAGACTGCTGAGCATACGCAGAAAAGAAATGGCATCGTCGCTCTTCTACGGCGACAACAATCTTCATCAAGCGGTCATCGAAACGTTCTACGCTTGCAATCGCGTCACGGAAACGCTCGGAGACGATCATACCGACACCACTGGTGGTCCTGGGACTTCCACATAGAACGGCCTTGAAGCCACGTCCTATGTCCCTTGACTTGCTGCAGGACCACCTCGTCTCCTGCACCGCACAGAAATCTATCTTTCTTCGCTCCAGTGCTTCTACCAACTCGCACGAGCGGCCCGTCAACGTACCCACATTCAGCGTAGCTACGCGGGTCTTGCCTACGTTGCAGGAGTTTCGGACTAGCTCAGTTTTCCCCCGATGCCGTCCTCGCATCAGGGACCCTCGCACACTTTTCACACTCGCAGGGCTTTGCGAGTGCGCGTCGGCTCCCGCGGACGCCGTAGCATTATCTCGAGAAGTCTGAAACGCCATCAACCATATGATGTGACACAAAATGTTCGTAGGCCGGCCTGTCACTAGGGCCTGTCGCCTGCATTCGAATGTCCGTGTTTGGCTCGGCTTGCAAAAGCAAGCAGTTTCCAGTGGCACCACGTGGAGGAACGGACATCGCCACCTATGGTTAACCAAGAACACGACCTTTTATTCGCCCGTGATTATGTTGCTGAGCCATTCGAAAGGGCGCATTCTGAAGGTCAAGGGGGCACAGGCATCTACTCGGTGGAGCCTTTGGTCCGTCAGTTTGTAAGGTATCCATTTGCCGTTCCTTGCGACATTCCCAAGCTCTCGAAGATGGTTGTCCACCATCACGTGGCGGTAGCCCAACCTTCTTGCCACATTCCTGGTACTGTTGTAGGATCGGCTTGACAAAGTCTCTCAGAGGCTCATCATTCACCTCCACCTCGTGTCGTCTTCGAAACTGCTGTCGCCTGACTTAAAGCGGGAGAACCATCTCTTGCAGGTTTTTGTAGAGACCATCTCTTCGCCGTATCTGTTGCACATATCCTCCTCTTGGCGCCGTTTACTGCTACCTTCTTCTTAGGGAGTTTTTAAGCAGGACGGCTCTGTATTTGCGTCTCTTCTTTCCGTACAAGACGTTATTCTCGCTTTTTTCAATAATATTTTCGTTTGAGCGCATTTATTCCTTTCAAACTGACCTCTCTCAAACTTCTGGTGAGCCACATAACTGTATGAGGACGTATGCACTTCAATTGCAAATTTGTTCCAATCAGCTGGCTGTTTACTTGACCTCTGCCTAACCATGCATCAATGAGAACGGCTTTATTAGACGAGAATCTGTAGCAGAAACGATTTCTGCTCGTCGTGCTTCGAGATTCGGGCATGAATTAGATCAGTTTGCCTTGTCTTCAGCGTGATAGCGCAGCTGGAGGTGGCGCCCACTAGCGCGTTCACCCTTGAGGTTCGTTGGTAGGCCAACCTGGCCTTCCACACCTTCCACACAAATCGGCTAACCGTTGCTAGGTTCCTGGAAAAGGCAAAACACTGTCTAGTCTATCGCTTCGTCATCATAATTCGCTGCATAGCCACTCTCATTTAGGTTGAGCACTTGGATTTCTTGCCATAAAAGCGGTTAAATTTCAGTCACTCCTTACCAAAGCATCGTTTCTCGGATTAAATCAAAGTTTCTCTCTTCGTGAAATCTTGGTATGACAAGCCTTCAAATGTTACCAATGTACCAAGCAATATCTTTAGGATAAGGATAAAGGACATTATATATATGTGTGTATAAAAAAGGATAAAGGATAAAGGACGGCGTTAGTCAATCCCTTCTGGGATGCTCCACGCATTCTACTTCTACGGGATCTCGTGGAGGCCAATTGTATGCGTATTTGGCCATACAATGACTTGCATGACTTGCGATGACCAGCCGATGAGCAAGTCAATGCATTGTCACTCCCAGACAAGTCTGGTACCCATTCACCGACCCCGGAGGGATGGAAGACTTGGTTGGCCTGGGCGGAGAATCCGAACCAGGAACCAGGTATCGGGTGCAGACGACAGCCGGCGCCTCCTCCGACTGCGCTCTACGCGCTCCACGCAATACCTTTATGGTCCTTCATTCGTGGCTTAACATTTTGACGTGGTCTTCGCCTTCACAGGCCTGAACATATCGCAGGATTGAGATTGCACTCTACTCAATCAAACGATGTAGCTTCTCTAGCAGTTCCAACAGCACAACCAAAGCTTCCAAAGAGAAGAATAAGCTCACGATTCGATCCACGAAAAGTGCCGATGTCACTCTGCGGTGGTAAGGTTATTGAGGGCGAATGAAACTTACTGCAGGGGTCGCATGCCATAGAATAATAACGACCCTGGACGTCGTACTCCATTCTGGTGCTCAAATCTGGGCACAAACAGCGAAAAGTCATGTGTTATTAAGGTATGTTTAAAGCGTTCATTCTTGGTATTCTTTACAAAAGTCCAGAACTCCTCCAACGCTTTTCTAGCCGAAATTCTTGTATCTATCACAAGAATCGTGCATCTACTGTCAGAATTGTTACCAACGTGATAACCCTTCCTATGCCATCCTAGGACCAGATTCATTAACCCTAACGGTGAGAATACCGCCAAACCCCTGATATGAGATTCAGCATCAGCATCGAGCTTGGCGGTATTTTCACCGTCCGCGGTTTTTTATAGTTCCTCCTCCCTTATCTCTTTTTCTTGATTCCTTACATATGTCTCTGCTGCTTCAACGTCGCCTTTTTATTCGAGTTCTTTGGAGAAAACTCATATATTATAAGCTGTAACAACGGTGTTTCGTTGCAATCAAAACTGTAGCGCCAGGAGGGACTCGAACCCTCAACTCCTGCTTACCGGGCGGGAATGCTGTACGCCATTACACCACCGTCGCTGTTCGATCGAACGCAACATCCACACCTCCTGGGACCATCATCCATACCTCAGCACTCACCCGTATTTCGGGCGTACAGCATTCCCGCACGATCAGCAGGAGGTGCGGGTTCGAGTCCCGCCTGGCACTGGAGTTTTGATCGCAACAAAACATCGTTGTAACAGCTTGCATCCTCGTTACCAGCCTCTTGAGGCTTAAAGAAATTGACTTCAACCATATGTTATATTTAGGCCTGACATTTCGACCGTTTCGTCGTCTTCGAAGGCCCGAAGATGGTTCGATGATTTTTTAAATTTGTACACTACCCCATCAAAAGCTTCCTTTGCGTGCCATTTTGACACAAGGCCAAGAACGCAATGCGAAAACCGGAAATGTGCAAAATGAGCTCACACGGCTTTCCACCACATTATGATCCAGCCCATTTGGCAAACCTGGAATTGACACATGTGGTGGGAATGCTTATGGCGTGAAGTGTGCAATATCGGCCATTGAGAGTGGTATCTCAGCACGAAAAGCTTTGGAGGCACTCTGGATTTTACGAGAAATCCAGTAATGAACAGCCGAAATCACTCCACAGCCATAATCCTGTTTGCATCGCACTACGATCCAAATGGTTAGCAATAAATGGGATTCCGAGTGAGTCTCGTTCCCAACTGTGACTCACTCAGAGCCCTGTTCTGTCTTGACGCCAACTTTTCCGATCCAATGCTAGATCTGGGTGGACAACAGCAGTCTTCAAATTCATATGTAAAATTCGAAAACAACTGAATAGCTAAACAATTTAAAAAGGCTAAAGTAGCTTCACTAGAATGCTATTTATCAGGAAATGTGATTTTGATTACCATGCTACTCCCAACAGCGAAGTAAGAAACAAACAACTTGGACCGGACTCCTTCATGCAGACGAAGAATAGGCGACCCTGTAATAGTTCATAAAATTCTACACGGTTTTTGCGAACTTCATGGTGAGACCATCAATAACCCGAAGAGGAGGACATAAGCTTTCATTAGATGCGACAAAATCTTCAATTCGGCATAATTTTTTGTCGGAAGAACAGGTTCGGGTTATACGAATTTTGACCAAAACACAGTTATTCCATACAAGCTAAAACCATCTATAGAGAATGCTAGCCGATTCATGAATAATTCTAAGACATAACGGGATGTTGCGGCAGAGCACCTCTTGGTTTGTTCTGTCTTCCGATCTTTATTTATTTCTGGATGTTTGTTATTGCATATTCTTGTAAGTACCCTACTTTGTGGATCTGAGCACAAAAACTTTGGGCGCGTGTGGCGCAGTCGGAGGAGGCACCGGCTGTCGTGTGCACTCGATTCCAGGTTCCTGGTTCGGATTTCCCGCCCAGACCAACCAAGCCTTCCATCCCTCCGGGGTCGGTGAATTGGTATCAGACTTGTCTGGAAAGGATAGAGCGCTGACTTGTTCAACGGCTGGCCACCGCATGTCATTGTATGGCCAAGTACGCATTCAAATCGCCTCCACGATATCCCGTAGAAGTAGAATGCGTGGCGCATCTCAAAGGAGATTGAGTAACGCCGTTCTTTATCCTTATTATCCTTATCCTACTTTGGCCTAGTACACTAGCCAATGGCATACGGATGCCATTTTATACCTTTGCTGATTGGATTGTCCTGGCCATGATTCGAACCGTGTGATAAATAATGAAAATGCTCTTCTAACCCTGAGTGGTAACGAGATCGCTATACTCTGTGGTGTGAAGTCGTGTGAGTTCTTCTTGCACATTTCGGGTTTTCGCGTTGGGTTCTTGGCTTTACGTCAAAATGACAGAGGAAGCGTTTGGTCGGGTAGCGCACAAATTAAAAACAACGAACCATCTTCAGGTCTCTGAGGACGACGAAACGGTCGAAACCTCAGGCCAAAAATAGACAGTTCCACCTACCAACCTCGTTAGCGCAGAAGAAATAACGAACATGCTCTAATCCTTTCGCCCAGGGTTGCAGTGCGTTCCAACCAAGGTTCTCAAGAGCCTACGAATATTTCACGGCTCGCAATTCGACCACGTCTCCTCGCACTCGACGACGGCGTGGAGATGACGGTGGTGGCCATAAATGCTTAATCAGAAGAGCGGTGCGCACCGCACACGTACCGCCGAACCTGTTTTACGGCGAGTTGATGGTCTTCCGAAGGCGCTCGGTCGGCAGCCATAAAATGCGATTTCGACGCTAAACTCACAATTGCTCCCTCACACGCGCTGCCGACGATAGACTACGGTAGAGCGTTCGTGACAGCGCAAAAACGCACATTACAGTGCAGGAAATCGCTGGAATTACTGCAGTGCCACCGTTTCGCTTCGACAACGGAGAGCCGCTGGAATTGCTTGGGGTAGGAGTAACCTTGCAAAATATAGGGTGTCCCATAATTTTCTGGGCTGTTTGAACCATAAGTGTTTGGCGCGTTATAACTTCTTTATAAAAAATCCAAACGGGATGTTCTTTTGGCATAAGAAGGCGATTCGAATATGTTTCACAATAGCATATCGATTACCTCTATCGGCCTGCTGCCTCACTTTGGCAATTTCTCAAAAATGAAGCGGAAATCGACTTATCGCGACTTGCTTCTTCATCACTTCCGTTCTGGACCGTCTGCGTACGCTGCTCACAAAGCTATCGTTGCTTTGTTAGGTCCAGACGTCTGCAGCAAGTTCACGTGTGAAGGTTGGCTCAATCGTTTCCGGAAGGGAATATACAGCATTACGGACAAAAAGCATACTGGAAGAGCGATCGGACCGAATGAACGACGAGTGCTTGCAGCAGTCAGGAGGCAACTTGCCAGAAGCGCAAGGACGATATCGAAGGCAATCAGTACTCCACGTGGCACTGTTCATCGTTACCTGAAACAAAGCGGAAGAAGGGCAGCCTTGCCAGGATTGATCCCGCATGCCTTGACTCCGTCTCAGAGGCGAGAGTGAGTGGTCACCTGTCAGAATAATCTCAACCGTGCAAGAACGACTGCGTGGTTGACCACGATTGTGGCACAGGACGAGAAGTGGTGCATGTACGAAAACACCATACGGGTGATCGAGTGGCTTCTGAAGCACGCAAACCAGAACGAATTCCGAAGCCGTCCCTACATAGGAAGAAGATTTTGCTTTCATTTTGGTTCACGAGTCGGGAAGTACTGCACTACTCGCTTTCGCCGGATGGGCAGGCGATTACAGCAGACTTGTTCATTGGAGATATGCTGGAGACGAAGCGTAAGCTGCTTGAGAAGTACCCAAGATTTGGTACTATTCGTGTGTTAAGTGGGTAACGCAGGACCGCATCGAGCGAAACGAACGCAGGAGAGGGTGGGGAAGGAGTCTATCGAAATTCCGGCACATCCTGCGTATTCACCAGATATCAGCCCTTGTGGCTATGCTGCATTTAAAGGTCTTGCTCATTTTTCCATGAACAAACGATGCTCGTAACGTCAAGAGGTTCAGTGCGCAATCGACGAATGGATCGGCAGCAGGCCAGCTTCTTTCTGGTAGAATGCAATCAACTCTCTGCCCAATCGTTGGGGAAAGGTTGTGGCCACAGATGGGGAATATATCGATTGACTACCCTTGATCATTATCTTGTTGTAGTAACTTTCAATAAAGATGGTATGACAGCCCAGAAAATTATGGGACACCCTAATATATAGAATTGAAATGAAGTTTTTTGAAAGTCGTGTCGGGCGCATGCTCGTCTTCTTGAACGTCCCATGCCGACAACATGTTTGCTTGACATCAGTTATCACAACGAAAATAATGACTCTACATAGGTGAAGCCGTTAACGACGTTTATGATGCCTCTGTAGAAGTTGTTAGATAGTACTTTTATTGGCATGACGTTTCGAGGGCGTCGTCGTCTTCAGGGGCTCGACGCTTCACCGCCTGAGAGCAGCGACTGATCAATGCACCACTCGGCATTAGTAAGACGTGCAGCTTAACGAAGGCAGCCTAGGTTATTTCAAGCCTTTCCAGACAGGCTGAGGGCTGACTGGTCCAACTTTCTAACACATGAAACCTTCTTCTCCTTTTCGATCCTTGGTCTTCTTCATTTCGCCACTTCACTACATATACCAAATACGAAGACGTAGAGAGGCTCTCTGGTCAAGTCTGCAGAAAGTTTATAAAAGGTTGAATGACAGAGAGTGGTGCAACGAATGTTCCTTGTGATTTCTTGCTTACCTAGCTGACGTTCAAGTGCTCTTAATGTGTCCCGTTTTCTTTGATGTTCTCTTACACTCCTCATGCTGCACAGACCGTTGTCTATGTCATTAATAAATAAATAAATAATATCAAGATAACGAGACAATTACTAAGATATTGGTGCACTGGGGCCATTCTCAAGTATTATACGTCTTTCTCATTACCAGGATAATAACCTCTGCTATCTTTTCCAAAAGGGTGAATATTTTTGTTATTTTCCCTTTAAAATTTAGATATTAGGTTATCCCATAAGTCTCCGCCGTTTCTCAAAAATTCATTGCGGATTTCGCCGGCGGATTCTTGTGTAGCGCTATACAGCCTTCGAAAAAAGATCTTCTCAGATCATGTCAGACTATGTATTGCATTTCTTTTTTATCTTGAATTTTTTCAATTTTTAGGTCGATAAAGTGAAAAATGAAAAAGCGAAAAAGTAACCGTCTGCGCAGTGTTTTTCTCCGCTTAGGTTTGGAGTTTTTTGCGCAGTTTTTTATAGCATTTGGAAGACAATGTTCTGCGCTACAAGAATACGTGATGGCACTATTTGTACATTTGTCCTTCATTGATTTTCAGGTCATCAAATTGGGGCTGTCGATAAAAATAAATCTTCTCCATCGGACGTCCCAATTTGATGACCTAAAAATCGATAAAGGAGAAATGAGCAAATAGCACCAACACGTATTCTTGTAGTACAGAGCATAGTCTTCTAAATGCTATGAAAAGCTGCGTAAAAAATTCCAAACCCAAGCGGAGAGAACAACTGTGCAGATGGCCACATTTTCACTTTTCACTTTAACGATTGAAAAATTGACAAAATTCAGGATGAAGGAAGAAATGCAATACAAGTACTCTGATAGAGCTGTTCTCCTCCGAAAGCTGTTTAGCGCTACGGAAGAGGCCTCCTCCGAAAGCTGTTTAGCGCTATAGAAGAGGCCGCCGGCGAAATCCGCAATGAATCGTTGAAGAAAACGGCGGGGACTAATGGGACAGCCTAATACATGTCGCGAAGGTGCATTGGGCACTGGGAGGTGGGAAAGCGCCAGCCAATCAGGTCCCACTGAACTGGCGCCCCATTCAATAAGGGTGTGCACCAGGGGTGCACATTTAACGGCTAACGATTTAACAAATTTAACGAATTAACGGCATTTTTCGTTAAAATCTGGCTTAACGACTTGACGGAAATTTTCAGAAATTTAACGGAATTTTTAACGGACTTTTTTCTCAGTGAGTTTATCACATTCATCCTTGGTCCTCATTACTGTTGCAGGCCTCAACCTCCCGTATAGGTCATATCCTGAAAAACTGTCGCAATCAGCAAGAAAATTTTGTTTTCTTGCTGTTCTCATGCCTTTTATGGTGCATTTGAATTTTTGGAAATAATGCATTTTGGAACCAGAAATTTCTTCACGTAGCCCCCAGCATCAACGAATCCACAAAGATGTGGTGGGGAAAGAGTGGTCTAATCTAACCTCTTCGCAAGATATGCCTATCCTCACTTGGCGTTGCCTATCCCAGAATATGCTGTTTGTCGCCCGTTCCTTCTGATTTCCTGGCAGCGATGTTACCCACCGCACACCCCGGCGCTGTTTGACTGTAAGTAACATACGCGATCTCTTCGGAGCGCGTCAGCACTCATCGTCATATCGGGATGAGTCGGCGGCTGATATCAATATGGAGCCGGTAAAGCTGAACGCCTTACTAGTAACAATGTGACCGGTGACTGCTGATGTGCGCTTCGAGGATGTCGCGTATCTTACGTGCGGTCAGACAGCGCCAGGGTGTAAGCATCGCTCCCCGGAAAGCAGAAGTGGTGCGGGTTCAACTCCCGCATGGCGTAATAGTTTCGGTCGCAACAAAACATCCTGTAACAGCATGTAGCCTCTATATCAGCCGTTCCAGGCTCCATGTGTTAAACCATTGTACTAGAATATTTTTGCTCGCAGCCAGGAACAGTCGAGAGGGAAATAATGTTTTTTGGTGCTGGACGTTTTTGACGTTTTTCTAAAATCGTTTTTCAAACGATTCACCCTTTTGGCAGTGTGGGACCGTGTGACGTGACGCAGCGTCACGGTCCTGACTGTGCAAAAAATGGGTTGATCCCGCGCAAAAGGCACGCGAAAACCGTGCGTCCGACAACGCGTTAAAATTCTACTGATAGGCTTTCTGTTGTATTTTTCTTAATTCTTTCTGTACTTAGTGCGCTGGTGCCTATATCGAGATCGTATATGTTCGTAGAATACAAAACGGTTTCGCAAAGAACTAGGTAGGGGAATCCGGGGTCTGCCTGAACGCGCATTCTAACTAAGATGCCTTGCCGGTCTGATGCGGGCACCAGCCACTAGGTACTGTTACCTTGAATGATAATTCCGTACCTGTTCTTATTCCAAACCCTGTGGATAATTTATTGCTGAAGTCTTGCTTATGTTGTTGTCCACACTTTGTTGATATTGAATTATGTATTTTACATTGCAGTGTTACACTGCATTCCTTGAACTTTAGCTATTGACCTGTTGAAGTTGGAACGTATAACGTTTTCCTTAACTTTTTTCACTTGAAATAATAGTTTGCAGGTAATTGCATTTTTAACGAAATTTAACGAAAAATTTCCGTTAAAAAATTTCGTTAAAAAATTTAACGCATAGGACTTCGTGTGCATCCCTGGCGTGCACGGCCGGTACCCTGATAACCTGTGTACGGCGGTGCTGTGCTTGATTTCTGATTGGCTGGCCTCCCAAAGCTGTGGGCATTCCAGTCATGTACCGAATTTATTTTCGTTTGGTTCGGTTGCATAATGCGGTTGCTCGGCAATGGACAGTACTCGAAACTACATAAATAGCTATAGTGTAGCCATACGAATCATATTTGAAGTGCAAGAGCCGCCAGTTTTCGCGAGCACCATGAAACAGGCAAGGCTCCTGGTTCGTCTGTACCCTTTCGATTTCTAGTTTCGCCTAGACCAAAGAAGCATTCCGTCTCTTCGATACGGGGATAAACACTGAAGATTAGTACCATGTCACATAGTAACATAGTTTGTCTGGGAATGATGAAACGCTGATCTCTATATCGCTTTTCTACGTGAACAAGATTTCTTGCCCCTGCCAAAAACTAGAGATGCAGCTTGTGCGCTAGTTCCAAATTCATTGATCTGGAGGTGTAAGTAACGAAATCCCTGTGAGAATGTGGAGACATGAAAGCCATCGAGTTTCCTCCACCAGTATACCCGCGAATAGATGGGTAAGGTATATAATGGATGCACCACGTGGGTATGTTCTTCCCTTCTACCCCACTTGGACTGCTTTAATCGTTGCTGAGCCCGAACTGTAATGTCAGACGTGCGAATCTTACTACGGAACGGTTACCTTTTTCTCTCTAAAGCAGCCAGATTTGCTTCCAGTGAAGTTAAGGTGTTGTTCGTGCAAATTATTAAGTTGGAAACTGAGTCCTCGTCGTTTTCAAGCATTTTATTTTGAATTTCGCTGAACGTTTTTGCACAATTTTATAAACTATTCAGAAGAAAGTGATTTGTTCCGATTTTTGTCCAAATCCATTAATGTAGAAGGAAGGACAAGAAATAAAACCTTCGACCTTCGCCGACAGCTCTTCCTCTCTGTCCTCGTTTGAGTTTTCTTGTGCACAAGAGCCTGTGTTGGTTTTTTGGTTTATATTGATTTTCATAATTTTTAGAATATTAAAGTGGAGTGTCATAATAATTAGCAGGACATAATAATTAGCACGGGCTTTACCTTAAAGCGACCTGGGGCCGGATTCAACGAAAATACAGCCGAAATCCCTGATTTCGCGGCGAAATGTTTCACTATAAGATAAGCCGCGCTATCAGGGACTTCGGCTGTATTTACTCTGTTAAATTGCTGTAATCTTTGATGAATCCAGCTCCTTGAGGTAAACCTAGCTGTGCTAAAGACTGTTAGCGAAATACAGGATTAGATTATTAGAAAGCTGCGGGGAGGATTTGTTTTCAAACTAATACAAAAACAAAGTGGTGAAAGGGTGCGATAATGTTTTTTACCTTTCGTTGCTATTTTTGTTGGTTTATCTGCCGTTATATATATATATATATATATATATCTGTAGGTGATAATGCTCTGTTTAAACGATGGTTTTCCTTTGGCTTCCCTTTGCTATTAGTTTGCTTCTTGAGCCAGACATTTTTAGAAATCATTGTGATTGACGTGTCACTTACAATCGATAGAAGTGTCTTTTATTTTGAGGGATGCGGCCCCGACTTACTTCATTCGAGAGCGTTCCGCTCGATCCAAATTGCCTGCCGAAACCAGCCATCTACAGTAATCGCCGCCTTCGAAGGCATACAAGTGAGTTCCAGCGGCGGCCTTTATTGCTGAGTAACTGGGGATGGTGTTCACTCGGAATGTGTAAGTTTCACATCGACATAAATAAGTAGGGGACGGTTGGCATGAAGCGCGATCAGCCGAGGTAGTTCTTCCGAAACTAAGTTTAGGTTTTGGAGGGACTAGCTCGATTGGTCGCGCAGGTAAAGCTCAACTGAAGAGTATTAGTACTTCCAATTATGAAAACATATTTGAAATGTGCTGTTACAATGATGTCGCGTTGTGGTTAAAACTGTTGCAGTGGGTGGGCTAGGATCTGCTTTCCTGACAGGAGACAGAGCTAAGCCACTATGTGACTCAGACATTCTTACAACTTATGGTACTTGCTAATTGCGTTAACAACAGCTTAATAGAGCCCATTCAATTTATTTACGACCGTTCTCAACGTCAGCTGGTCCGATTTGCCAGTTTTACTAAGGCATTTACTATGTCACACATCTTCAAATTTAAAGCCCCTCTTGCGAATCTCTAAATTTTTGCAAAGGTATATCTGATTTGGCAAGAGCCAGTGCAGTCGGAGGAGGCATCGACTGTCATTGGCAACAAATTCGATTCTAGATTCGGGATTCCCTCCAAGGCCAACCAGCCATGTCTTCCGTATCTCTAAGGTTGATAAATTGGTACGAAATATCTAGAAGGGACAGAGAACTGAGGTATTCATCTGCTAGCCACCGCAAGTCACTGTATAGGCCAAATGCGCATCCAAATAGCCTCCTGAACATCCCGTAGAAGTAGACTGCGTGGGAAAGAAAAGTGCGGACTAACGCTTTGCCTACCTTCTTTTACGGTATTTTGTTGTAGCTAAATGGAATTCTGCATCCTAATTATATATCGCTTTTACCTTTCTCCATTACGTGTAATCGAAACATATGCACGTTCAAGAAGGTTGAATTGCCGGCATACATAGCTTTATAAATCGCTCTAGGACATACCATGTTTCCTTGTGCGTGTGATTACCAATCTATATAGATTCCTTATTCCAAAAAAAGTCAATTTAAGAATGCGATTTACTTTTATGATGTGCTTAAGGATGCAATGTCTCAATGCGCCGATCGAATGCGCTTTCAACAATGGGACTGCACCAACGTTGGCCATATCATGCATGATCCACCCATATTGAAATACGGTAAGACAGTGATTGTGATTTGCTCTTTAGAAAGAATGATAGGTATAAATAAACGCGTTCTGTCGAGTTTATGTGTTTCCTAGACATGAACACGATAGAGGAAAAGCTGTGTGTTTGCCAAAAAGCGCGTATCAAAAGGAAATTTTTACGCATATTTTGGTTAACCCTGAGAGAATCAGTTCAGAATCTGATGAGGACGATTTCGCTTCGAAAAATTTCTGAATTGTTAACAAGTTTTTTTTGTAAAAACTCGTCTCACCTCTATCGGCAGTCCTCCAAATTTTGCCACAGCAGCACTATTGCTTCCACAAGAGTGACAGGTTTGGTGAAAAAACGACTGTTGCTAAACCTGTGAAACGAATAAGAAAATGTCCATCGCAGGCTTCATAGGTCTATATTCTTGTTCTTTTCCGGACTGAATTCGTTTGTTCAAGTCCAAGTATTGAACGCGCTTTTCCACTCTGCTACGAAGAATTCTCTCAAGTCAAATGGTTTTCCACGCTACTTCTCCTGCTGCCCCGTCCACTTGACATTGAATAGATCGAACAGACACCAACGAAGTCTTTATTCGTCCTTGTCGCCCGCCAGAGTGCTCCAGTTGATCCTCCTCGCTCGAGGGACACGAATAGCGTCATAGTTCGTTCAGTGTCTTTAGGAAGAAGTCCGACCAGCACATTTTTTGCCCTGATCTTGTGATATCCCGCTGGATCCGGTCGGTTAGTCCGTCTATTGTGTGTCACAACGAAACAAAATATATGACCGGTCCATCTAATTTCCAACGACTTGGCCCATGCGACAGGGTCTCCGAAATTCGTCGACGAAGCTTGGAACTCCTGAGGGCTTCTCTCACCTGTGTGAATAGTGTCACTTCGGGCCTCCTCCTCGATTCCACGTTGAGTGACGGCTGATACAGTGCGTTTCAAAAGTATGTATCCACTTCAAAACTTGCCCATATCTCGTTTATTTATTTAGGTCCGCACTAGCTCCATCAGGTTCCTCATAGTCGTAAATAGGCAATCATTCGCTTTCCGTCTCACACGATAATCAGATTTCTTTGAAGAAAACTGGCTGAAATTTGGCGTTTCAAAAGTATGAATCCATTTGTGAAAAACAAACTTTACTAAATTCCAAAGTCGATCGAACCACCATTATTTCTCATAAAGTCACGCATCGTATCGTTCAAGCTACTGAGAAGGTTCTGGATTATTCTGTCTTCGCTGGTGTCCCATGTAATCAAAATTACCACCACGTCATTGAACTGTCGGTTGTTCGCGTACACTCGTCGAACCAGGAACCTCCATATGTTCTCCATTCTGTTGCTGTCAGGAGAACAGGCTGACCAGTCCGTTACTAGAATGTTGTGACGGTGGTGCCAATCTTTGGTCGAGCTAGACACATGGACTGCAGCGCTGCCCCGTTGCAGAACATGTGTCTGATGTCTTCTGCCTCTCAAGAAAGGCAGAAGGATAGACTCTAGTACATTTTGACACTCCAGACAATCCTTGCGACGAAACGGGTGTATTCGTCTATATTTTCTAGAACTTTTCTAGGGTCTACACATTGTGGTCAAAAATAGTGCTGACATTCTAAGTTTAATACCCAGTTCCACAATGCAGAAATCCGTTACCTTGCAAAATCCTCCAGCGCTGAAGAAAGCTGTTTCAAGCTGCTTTCCGGCCTTTATTAGCAGTAGCTGTATTTATGATCCTTTTGAGGATACCGAGAATCTGCCCTAATCTGGGCGCTATCGTCAGCTGGAGCCGCTTGGGGAGTGGCGACTGCCTGCGCTCAAGGCTGGATAGATGACTGCTCCTGTGCACATGACGGTCAGCCTGGATGGGAATACGGAGGGTAGGTGGGCCTTATTTTCTTCCAGAGCCTAGAGTCACGCTTACGCGACGGATTTCAGCTGCTCCTACAGCGTGCAACACGGAATCACAGCCAGCCGAAAGCTTCTCACTAAGACCCCAGTGGTTCGGTCGCCCTTGAGAAGTGTGGAGAAACACAATCTAAAGGCTGGACGTCTTGTTGGTTACTTATTGCTTATGTGAGGAATGGTCCTTTAACGTCTTAATGCTCTATTTTCAGGCCGTAAAAAAGACCTTGATAGCCTCTTGCAAGTGCCACGGAGTATCTGGATCGTGTCAGCAGAAGACGTGCTGGAAGAAGACGGCTACACTTGACCATATCACGGACTACTTGGTGGAGAAGTGAGTGGATCGAACTTGACTTTCCATCCAACATTTGCTGCCCTCCCTGTGCTAGCCTTTCAACAGGGGAGATTTTCAAAGATCTCCACACAATGGAATGTAATTGCGATTAGTTGGAGTATAGCGGTTTGCCAACAGCGATGAAATAAAAACGGATAGACGGATGCTTTCGTTGATCGATGTACTCTTAAAGAAAACAAAATCGGATGCATGCAAAGCTAACCATTTATGGCTTATGGCGCTTCATCGCTTATACTAAAATTATCACGTTGACTGAGTGGAATCCGTAGAATTTTTTTAAAAATTTTTAACGGATTATCTTTTCAGATACACTCGTTCAAAAAAGCTGTCCGGCAACCAGAAAGCAAAGAATGCCGACTTGGTGTTCATCGAACCGTCGCCGGATCCCTGTCAGCAGAGGGTGCGATTGTGCTATAGAATTTTGAAAATACCTTCTTAGCTCCTAATTCCTTAACAACTTTGACAGGCACCGCTTGCTCAGTTAGGACCATAGTGATTTTGCTCTCGAGTTCAGCCTGCCTCTGGTATTATTATGTTTGCTGTTTCGATTACTTCTGTGCCGAACGAGGTTGTTAGGTGGACCAGTATTTATTGAGCGGCCTAACGTTTCGATCCGTTCGTCGTCTTCGGAGGCCTGAAAGTGGCTTGAGGATTTGGATGTTGCTATCTACCCGACCAAACGCCTCATCCACCCTAGCCTTTCGGATATCGTCTTGAGGCATAGCAAGAAATCCCGAACCCATGAACGATAAACTCACCCGCTGATCCACCGCTTGTGCGGAGCGACGCCGCTGCCGCAGTTAGTCGACAGATGGTGACTGAGACTCTCTATACTGTTCATTCTACACTATGTATACTGTGTATAACAGTATCATTCTTAACCACATCCTTGTCACCACCGGTCGCTCTATGACTCACAATGCGAAATAAACGGTAGAAAGTCATCGGTGACCGAAGGACACTTATTTCGATTGTTCATTCGTGGATTTCGTGAAAGAATCCAGAACGCCTCCAGCGCCTTTCTAGACGAAATATCTATCTCGATGGTCAAAATCGTTCACATCAAAGTCGTTTCCGCCATGTTCCTCCACTTTATGCTTGCCCAGAGGATTTGTTAAGATACCCCGCCTTTTGCACGCTAGATGTTCATTAACACGAATAGCAAGTACCCTTCCGGTTTCTCCAATGTATGTCTGGCTGCATGTCCGGCATTCAAGCTCATAGATAACGCCAACTTTGGCGCAGTCCCCTACTTTCCCGAAAGGACATACAACACCGTTTTCCGTTACGCACTCCCTATCGTAAAGCCTATTTCGAACCAGATGGCGTCTGATGCTGTCGTTTGGAATGTTAACTAAGACAACATCATCCTCGGCCCGTCTTATGCTTCGTTGTAGAGCGGAAGTGACGTTATCGGAAATGAAAGGGACACACAAGGGTACTTTATCTCGGTGTGTTATGTTTGCTGCCTAACTGTGATAAGCTTCGCACTGGTTTCACGTATGCATCAGTTTCGAGTTCTTCATAGCAAAAACTCTTGCAGGGCTAAAGTTGGTGATCCACGGTACTAACTTCGTAGGTCTTAGCAGCATCCCAGTATGGGACGATTGTTATTCTGTTCCTCTACTTTGGAACATTTCGACAATCAATACGCGCTTCTATTGCTGCCTCTAAGTGAATTGAAAACGATATCTTATCCGCGCTCCTGTTTAATATCTTAGCATAATTCTTCACCTTTTCCGAAAGAAAGATGGGAGGGCTATCACGTCAGCCTGTCTGTTCGTCCGCCCGCCCAATATTTGTCGCGGTTCTGAGTTCAACTGTTTCGATGTCATGGACATCGATATATCAAGTGTTATACATAAAACCATCTCGCAACCAATGTCAGCCGGGTATTACTGATTTTATTTATTTATTTATTTATTTATTTATTTATTTATTCAAGGAATAGACAAACACAGACAACTGTCTAGCGTGCAAAGTGTTAAAAAACGTCGAACAAAGCATCGCACCTTGACCACTCGAACACAAGTCAAGCAAGTAACAAACCACAGGGATCATTTCTTGACTGTTTGGTATTCAATCTTTGACAAACATTCTACAGGCTTGAGCACAGAGCCTCTCTAAATCTTCATACTTGCCCAGTAGCAGGTTGAATTCCTTGAGCGGTATGTTTAGAAATCTGATCTGATTCGCGATTTAGCAACTGAGACTCGAAGTTTCAGGTTCCCTCTCACGGATCTTGTCAACATCCCGTCAAGGAATTTAGTTGTGTCAATGGAAACCTTATTTGCAACAATTTTGCATAACATGACAAAATCAGCAATTTTTCTTCTGTTCTTCAGCGAAGAAAGACCAAATAGTGAAGCCCGTTGAGTACCGTTTGGAATAGAAGTGTAATCTACTGATCAGCATCTCATAATAAGCTTTCTAGTGAAACTGTTTTGGATGCATTCTAGAAGGTATATCTTTCTATCTTTATATCTATATCTTTCTTTCTCGTTGGAGTGAAGACTGATGTCTCACTTTCCACTATAGGCCTTACGTAAGTACCGGACGCGTCTTTTGAATAGACGCGCTCAAAAGCTCGAACATGGGCGAGTAAGGGCGGAAGAAGCTTCACCGCTGCCCTCTGCCGCTCTAAAATGGCAGATGGGGCGAAGACAGTTTAGGCAGCTGGAGAGTTGGGAACAGATCATCGTAAAGTGCCTTCGGTGCTTTGCTCATCCGCGAGTTTGCATGCTGCTAGCTCGCCTCGTGTACCAGCAGCGGTCGACAGAAATCTGAAAAAATCGCGTCCCACATGCCCAACCTGCATTTTCGCACCACCGCAACCTTGCCAATTCGTAAGATGATTTGCTGTGCTATGGCGCTTTACTAGAGCATATTACTGCCTGCAGAATCTACACGTTCCAGCCAGAAAGATTGGAAGCTTACAGAGTTATCGCGCTCCGAACACGCCCGCGCGTGCAATTTGCGAGCTGTCGCGCCCAGTCGATTGATTGGTTCGATCCTATATACATTGTGCACAGCGCACTCCAAAGTCTCAACGGAGCAGATTACAGCAATTTCTGAGTAGGGCGGATGAGAATTTCTCATAGAACTCCCTAAATGCTCACCCTACAAACTGTCCCCCCCCCACTCGATTGATAGGTTCGGTCCTATATGCATTGTGCACGGCACACTCTCAGAGGATTGCTGGCATGACAAAACACTTTACGCCAAGCTTGAGATGCTCCGAGAACATGCAAGTCCTGGAATATAAGCCTCTCCAGTATCAAAAAGTCTGCTCCAGTCATCTTTGACCACCCACTGCGAAAATGCGGCGGTCTGGCGAAGTTGTATATATGTTTGCGTAGATCTCGAGGAGACGAATCGAATGGTACCAACCGTTTCTCAAAAAACCTTAAATTAGAGGAATTGTGAGAATGCAACGGTTTTCGACACTTTGCAGCCGACAACTCGTCCGCGGCCGGCCTTCTCAATGGAGCGCAAGTTTTCAATTCTGACCACTTTGATATTCATATGAAATGTATACACCAAACGATAGAGCTCGATCTCCTGAGCTCAAATATACTCTTGGCTTTTTAAATGGATGAGTTTTGGGCGAGTTATAGCAAAAAGACGCAAAAACCGCAAAAGTGCGGTTTTTTCGGCGTCTATTCAAAAGACGCGTCCGGTACTGTAGGTGTTGAAACCACATATGTAAACCTCAGGAAGCTCGGATTGCAAATCCCAAAGAGGCGATAATTGGCTTTTATTACTAAAACACTGTAATGCTTGGAAAAACCCAGGTCGTTTCTTGTTATAGAACCAAGATCTCTAAATTCATCAGTCGTAGTTAATTTCAAGGATACTTGAAGGATTCCCCATCGGTACTCAATCGAATCTGTATATTGGCATACTCGGTTTTGGTACTAGAGTCGATTGAAAAAAAGAAAGCTTCTTAGTTTTGTAATCCATTCCCATTCATTCCGACAATGAGTTGAACTTCTAGACAAACTGCACCAAAGAGCGGATTCATGAATGATTTCACCCAGGGTTATGGCGGTAGGGAGTAGAAATTCAAGCATTACCTGAATGTGCAAAAGTGTGGAGATGGGGAGTGAATGATGGAGTAGAATTATATCATTCACGGAATTCATCTTGAATACCAAACTTGCGCTCTGTCCACTATCCTTTGTTGGTGAACTCGTCCAATACTATTAATCCATTACCTTACCAATCGTGGATCCGATTCCAGATTTAAACTGTGATACGTAACTGACAGTGTGCGCGTAGTAGCGCAGTTGGAGGAGACGTCAGTTGACGTGAGCACCCGATTCCAAGCTCCTGGTCCGAACTTCTCGCCCAGGCGAACCAAGCCCTTCATCTTCTGGGGCAGAGGAGTGGATTGGCACCAGACTGATCTGGGAGGAATAAACCACTGACTTGTACATCGGTTGGCCACAACAAGTCATTGCATTGTGACACGTCAGAAGTCCCTAATAACATTCCGTGAAAGTTGAACGCGTGGCACATCGAAAAGGTACTGGTTTTAACGCCGTCCTTTATCGTTATCTTAGTTGACAGTAGGTGACCTTCGTCGGGATCCGCTCCTGGTTTCTATCTTATTCTTGCAAGCCTCTTAAAACTAGAATGATTTTAAATCGCATTCAAGTCTTTTTTACTCTGACAACACGTGTTTTTATCCGGAGCTGAAGTCTCCCTCTTCACTTGCTCTTCTCCATATTAGCCTAGTTTGATGTGGTGAACTGAAGGACGTCCCTTGCTCTTATTTCACCGATTCCATCAATTACATTATAGGGTACATAGTTGCATTCATGAAGCCTTGTCAATATTGACGTTTTCTTCCTTTGTTGTAGGACGATACTTTATGAGCCGAATAGTCTCTCAAGATTTCTTAGCAATACCTATATTCAGACCGCGGGACGAGTTTGTGCATGGCGCAACGAAACTCACACACAGGGCGATTGCTCACGATTATGCTGCGGGAAAGGGTTCAAGGTAAGAGCCAACGCGTTCGCCATTCCTGATGCCAGGTCGCCATGAATTCGCTTTGAGATCAAGCACGAGGTGATCCACTACAAATGCGACTGCAAGTTCGTCTGGTGCTGTAAGCTGGTCTGCAAGGACTGCCTGCAACACCGATGGGTGTCCACCTGCAACTGAGTGGGCGCCGTGCCGTTGAAGTCTTCACCTGAGTCTCAAAGACTCGCATACTGTGATCTCCCGTTTAAGCTTTGCTCGTCCTTCTGTTTCCACTCGTAGTCGCCAAGCGCTCGTGAACCCCGTTACTGTAGGGTAGACTCTGACGAAGTCCCACCTTTCTTAAGTAATCGACAACGTTCAATATATCGATTGATTTATGTATATGTAAGTGTATGTGAAAGAGTTTCATGTGCCTCTTGTTTACGGGTTATTGTGAATAAACATCTTACTTTTGCCGTTGAGTAATCCATTAAAATACAGTTATAGCTACTACACAGTATATGCCGCGCATTCTATTTTATCTTTTGTGTATGTCTTTTATCTTTTATCTATCTTCCATTTTTACATCGAACTGGGCATTGTTTTAAGAGTACATTTTTTATTTTTAATCGATTACACTGTTAACAAAAAATAAACACATCTAGAGTAAAATAAGCCTTTTATAGAAAAGAAAAAAGTAAAATAATGAAGATAATAAAAAAAGAGATGCCCCACCATTCTCAAGCTTTATTTTAGGTAAACAACAATCACCCAGGAGCAGGCGGTTGGCCGCTGATAAGCGAGCACATCTAGCGCTTTTAAATTCGTAATTCTGCAAAGGAGAGTTGATAACAAATGCGAAGAAGCTACGTATTAATAAGCTGTAGAATTACTTGAACTTTAAATCACTCTTCTGAAATAAAATCAATAAAGAAACTAGATCGTGGACGGGATCCAGTTTTCTTCCTTTCTCTCCATGTTCTCCAAATATTTTCATCTAACGATTCGATTCCTAGAGAATGGAAGTTCCTCATTCTCTTTCGACTGATCGATAACGCTTTCGAACGACGTCGGTGGATCGATACCGTTGGCTGAGGGTCGTATTGTGCCATTTCCGACGCCTTCGACGCTTTTTGCATGTTCATGTCGACGAATTCAATTAAATCGCAGCGGGTCGCCGTACTGGTTCAAGGAGGTATCGGCAATCGACGTTGGAGAATAGAATCGACGGAGATGTGAGGGCACGATCGGGACAGAACCGTACTTCGTATGCGTACACGTATGAGGGAGGGGAGGCTAGCTCCGGCTCAGCTGCCTCGAGTTGCTGTACAGTTCCCTTCATTTCATCCCAAACAAACAAACTGTGAACAATAACGTGCTTTGTATCGTTGGCTCTCTAGAAAAATGCTGAATATCGGAATTGTTTCAGCTGCATCTCGAACTTGTAGCATTCTTCTAATGCAGCTCAGATTTCTCACCTTCACTTCATGAACGACTTACGTAACCTTAACAGAGACTTCACAGAGGAAAACTCAGATAATGAGGCTTATCGCTCACCATAGCGCTTGATAAGCCGCACTATCAGGGATTTCGGCTGTAATTTTCTCTGTTGAATTGCTCTGAGTCGTTGATGAACCCGGCCCCTGATAGTGAGCTACATGTTCCCATAATACTAACCACGTGTATTTTTTAAAACTTCTTGCTTGAGCCTAGAGTGGCTGTTATATTAGGGGGGGGGGGCAAAAGTAATGAGGCTCTCCATGCCGCGTCCATATATCTCGTGACTGCAGTCTGGTTTCGTATTCGTATGTTTGTATGCTACCTAATGAAGGCCACCAGAGAAGTTGCCACTTCCGCCCTTTCCAGAAGCATGCCAAAACCGCAGTCTGTCTCATGCCGAAACCAGAGCCTGACGAGTCGACCTGTGTCGCGCAAATCTCTCCCGATTCCCAACCCCGAGCAGCCTGGACCCATTCTTAACGCAGGACGGGAAGTACGTCTTCTACCTCAACCCTGCCAAGCAGCCAGTCTGGGTGAGGCCCGTTGACCCGTTACCGACCTTCGTTCGGCGAGATGTTCACGGCAAGGAGCACTTTTAAAGCTTTTGGGTCTGCGCTCATGGACCGGTGTACTGGAAGCTGTTTCCCAAAAGCACGACGATGGACTCCAAGGCCATGGTAAACGAAATAGAAGAGATGGACCTGCGACTCGAACTTATTCAGTCGCAGCGCGTCAAGAAGCTCCTCCTCTTCAACAACGTCGCACCCCATTGGGAACAAGTGACCACGAATAAGCTTGCCCAGCTACGTTCACATGCTTCACCCACCGTATTCGCCGGACATCTCTCCATGCGAGTACCACCACTTCTTGAGCCAACGGGACTTCCTGGTCGGAAGGGACACAAGAACCCAAGCAGTCCTTGACAAGCATATCGAGCAGTTGATCAACACCAGGCGCAAGCAGTTCTGGAAGGATGGGATCAGGAAGTTGGCTGAGCGATGGCAGCAAATCATTGACTTTAATGGCACACACATTCCTCAGCATCGTTGATTTGTAATTGAGTTATAGACAGATAAAGAATTTTTTTTTAATTTGTCTCATTACTTTTGGTCCCCCTAATAGACGACAGAAGTTGTTGTGGATGTCTAGTTGCGATGAAAACTAACTACGAGTGTTTACTTACCAATCTTCAAAAATTTAGCCATCTCGGATTGGAGGTGGTTCAATGCGGAGCAGGAGTAGGCAATCAGAAGTTTCATATGAGATCGCACCAGTAAGAAGAGTATGAACGTCACACTTGCAAGGCCTATAGCATTAATGACGTGTTACTTTACAGTTTTAGTAAGATTCAGGACAACTGATATGCACTTCTTTACAGGATCGGCAAATTGTTGATAGCTAGGTGACATTGATGGACGATTTCGATATGCTCCCAAAAGCACTAGTCTTACGGTAGTGCTCGACTTGTCGAGCAGTACCCCACCATCAGCTGTTTGGATGACAGGTTCAACAGTTGATGAGGGGACTAGTGTTCACTGCAGGACTAGTGTTGAACACTGATCATTCTCGTTTCCGCTATCCGCTCCAAAGCAACATGAAACGAGACTGGAGGACTAAAAATCGCAGGGAACCAGAGTACGAATCGCAGAAACGGAAATTCCTCGCTACCCTGGTCGTCACTGATTGTCCGGTGGCTTGCTGCTTCATTTTCATTGTCGCTGCCTTGCTGCGTAAGAGGTAGCGGGAATTCTGATAGTCACGCTTAATCAGAAGACAAACACTATCGATCTCATGAGCACTGTAATGTACAGGGCGTCTCAAAAAATTTATACACTCTTTGAAGGGTGATAACCTTGCTCACAGTAAAGGTATTGAAGAAGTTAAGGGCTCATATGAATGCTTTGGAAAATAGAAATTTTCCGACATATAAACGGTATGGAATGCATGCACTCTTCCGAAATTTTGCATTTTACACTCGGTTGATTGTTTTTCGCATAAATATTTGTTATGATGTCTTCACAAAGTTCTCTTTCTGCTTCTTTTAAGGTTTAAAACTTAAAAACACACCACAGCTTGCGGCGAAATGCGTGGCATCCTAAAAATTGAAGCATTTGAAGATGTTTGAGACTCATATGAAAGCGCAGGGCAACGAGATTATTGCGGCGTGCAAATCGTTTTACGCCATGCTCCCGCCTAAAACCTTGCATTCAGTCTCAATTAAATATGCATACTGAATGCTTGTTAAATCTTGTTACTACTTGGCCAGATTAACCTCTGCTGTGTTTCTTTTAACGTTTAAAACTTAGAAATCATGCGAAAGACACGCAACATGTGAGTTTATTGATTGCAGGATTTAAATGTGAGGAGGAGCCCCATTTTCAAGGACGGATTCTGTGGACTGATGATACAATATTCAAGCCGAATGGAGAGGTTAGAAAAAGGCATAATTTCAGCTACTGAGCGGCAGAAGACGTTAAAAGAAGTACAGCACATGTTAATCTGGCGAAGTAGTGATAGGATTGTAAAAAGCATTCAGCCCATGTACAATCAGTCGAGTCTGACCAGGGAATGCCGTCAGCTTCCCATGGAACTTCGGATTGAGACCTATATCGCGTGAAAGAGCTCGAGACGGTGATCACAGATGTTTAGACCAAATTTGCTAAATGGATCTCCTGAGCGAGTTGTGGCCGGCGGAAGCCGCGATGTCTTCCATGTGTTAGGCGCGCTCAATCAGCGTTGGGCGCAGTATTGCGCGGAAATCAGCGGTTTGGCCAGCGCCGTCAGCAGCGGCGGCGGCGCAGTGGTAGAGTGGTCGCCCCAGAGGATTGGATTCATTGATTCGGTTCCCGCCGCTGACGGGTCTTTTGCGTTTTGTGACCTATCTTCGACGAGGACCTATAATCTCATTTTTAGCACATTTTTGAGCGGACGGCTAGTGGCGACTTGCATTTACGTCTATTTGAAGACGGAAACGTGTTTCAGGTAAAATGCTTTATTCATGACGTGAAGCAAGTCAGAAATTCAAATCAAAACAAAATAAAAAGTAAAAATAAAATCAAAAATCAACAAAACCGTTGCTACAACCGTTCGGCCGTAGTCGTTTCGGTGGAGTCGGAACTTTTAACTAGTGCCCAGCGAAATCGGTGACTCTGCCTGGGCCACCCTAGTTAAAGGTATGGGTGGTCTCCGACCGAATCGTGAAAAACGGATGTCAGATTCGTGATCAGCACCCCAAATAACCCCCCTAGACGAAGTTTCAGCGAAATCGGTGACTCTGCCTGGAACCCTTGTTAAAGGTATGGGAGGTCTCCGTCCGAATCGTGAAAACGGATGTCAGATTCGTGATCAGCACCCCAAATAACCCCCCTAGACGAAGTTTCAGCGAAAATTTTTTATTCGACCGAAGTCGCGTCGGTGGAGTCGGAACTTTTAACTAGTCCCTTTACTTTTTATTTATTATGTTTATTAAGTTTTGTTGATTTTTGATTTTATTTTTACTTTTTATTTTGTTTTGATTTGAACTTCTGACTTGCTTCACGTCATGAATAAAACATTCAACCTGAAACACGTTTCCGTCTTCAAATAGACGTAAATGCAAGTCGCCACTAGCCGTTCGCTCAAAAATGTGCTGAAAATGAGATTATAGGTCCTCGTCGAAGACAGGTAACAAAATGCTAAAAACTCATCAGCGGCGGGAACCGAACCGAAGAACCCAATCCTTTGGAGCGAGCACTCTACCACTGCGCCGCCGCTGCTGCTGACGGCGCTGGTAGCCAAACCGCTTATTTCCGCGCAATACTGCGCCCAACGCTGATTGAGCGCGCCTAACACATGGAAGACATCGCGGCTTCCGCCGGCCATAACTCGCTTAGGAGATCCATTTAGCAAATTTGGTCTACATATCTGTGATCAGCGTCTCGAGCTCTTTCAAGTGATATAGGTCTCAATCCGAAGTTCCATGGGAAGCTGGCATTCCCTGGTGAAATGCAAGGCTTCAGGCTCGAGCATCAGCAATCTTTACTATAAACACGCTACAGAAATCTCAGAACCCTCCACTTTCATATGAGTCTCAAACATTTTCAAAAGATTCAGTAGCTTAATGTTACAACCTTTCACACAGTGCCTTCGTTTTTTAATTTACCCTGCATTTTTTGCAAGCCACAGAGCGCTTTTAAAATCTGAAAAAAATCAGTGAAAACGGTCACTTTGTCAAGAAATTATAACAAGTATTCAAGCGAAACACAATCAATAAAGTGTAAAATGCAAAGTTACAGACGAGTGCACGGCGCTTTCCATGCCACTCATACAAAAGAAAATTTCTATTCTCTTAAGCTTTCATATGAGTGCTCAACTTCTTCAGTACCTTTGCTGTGGGCAAAGTTATCACCTTTCAAACAGTGTGTACATTTTTTGAGACACCCTGTAGTGTTACTGTAGCACTGCTAGATCCCATCATAACATTCTGGTTGTTAATCCGCCTCAGTTTGACGCCTACCACCAATGGCATGGGCTTCGAGGATGGAGAGGACCACGCCATTATACGTCGACCTCTCCACCGCGCAGCCTGCACGACGACCTCGGGTTCCAGTGTTCTTCCCGGTTCGTGCAGTTGTCTCCGACACCCGCTTCACCAACATCAGAAATCCCGCTATCTACATCTATTCTCATTGGCTTGGGCAGATCGTTAATAAGCTGCATTCTGTAGCTGTAACCGTTCACTGTTGGTACTTATCTTCTATGGTTGAAAACGTTTCTGGACTTTGACGACTTTTTCGACTACAGCAGATCCTGGCAATGTTCATGAAACGGGCCTTGCATTTGTTATTATTACATGAATGTATAAGATCACTCTTCGCCGACGCGTGTTTATGTGCAACTTTTTATCACACATAACAAAACGATAAATCTTCAGAGGATTGAAACAACAAAGAAGGGTTCACTCGCACTCCTATAGTTGTGCTGTTCGTTGGCAGGCGATCTTCCATCAACAAGGCATCGCTGGCTAACGGCTAAGTCTACTCTGTGAGTAAAATGGTTGACTAATCGGTGAAGGGCACTTAACATTGTTCAGTCACGTCTTCAGAATCTCAGTGTACCTTCAAGAAGGAATAGCATTCAAAGGAAAGCAACATGGAAACAGCGGTATGTTTAATATGTACTTTCAGGTGAGAAAAGAGACGAACCTAGCCCTAGGAGTCTTCGCCACATTACCTGAAAAAAACGTGGCGATTGAAAAATTTGAGGCACAATGCGTGTTAGAGGATGGGAGTAGATGAATTGCGACGCCGTTTTTTCTTTCTTTTTTATTATAGTTTCAAATTCCAAAGGAATCCCAGGTGCAATCCTAGTTGGTGGTGGCCGCTTTTAAATGATTTGCCGACATAATGAATCACATTAAAAGGGCAACAACATGTAGAAAAAAGTAAACTACGCCAACCTGGTTGCCCAGATAGACTCAGTTTCCGTGTTACTACTCGCAAGAAAGGAACCTAAAAAGGACCGTTCTCGGTGCACTCTAACAAGGGGTGACTCCCCTTACTGGATTTGCACCGAGAACGGATAATCTTCTAGCAGAAAATGGATAGCATCAGTAAAATAGAATAAAAATAGGCTAAGACACCATCAATCAACGTTTGGATATAGTGAAGACAGTGCACTTTACGTCCTAACCATTTGCAAACGTCCCGACCAAGCTCACAAAGGTTGTATATTCTCAGGCTTTCTGTGTTATTTATTCTGATTTTCGTTAGTGCAGTTGTTCTCTAAGGAATGAATAAGTTCAATGTGTTTCAATACTGATCACATTCAGTTACTATGAAATCGTTTAAGAGTGGCCACCACCAAATAGGATTGCACCGAATCCCAGACTACGGCATGGAAAACCGGATCAAGCTGCAGTTCCGCTAAAAGTGAAAAATCAACGTCTCATAGGGAATTCCCACATCAGAACTCGCATACCGCGACACTCGGTGCAAGCTACGTGTCTATTCTATTGGGGTATCTAGAAAGTAGTTGTAGAAAACTTCGCAATGTTCCAGATTTTTTCTAGGATGCTCTGAAGATTTCAACATAAGTGCTATATAAAGACACTATCCTGCTGTATCTGCATAACATATCAAGCTCCGCCTTCTTTGCCTATTTCCCTGTACGATGGCCAAATTGTCTAACCAAATTAGACACGTACTCGTTTACGAGTATGAATCTGGGCACTCTGTTGCAGAAGCCTATCGAAACTTGTGTCGTGTTTTCGGCTCTGAAGCTCCTTCTGGATGAACTGAGGAAATACTGCAGCAGCATCCATATGGAGGTGTACGTTACTTCGCTGCTGCTCTTTTCTGTCCCAGATTCACCGTGGACAATGGACTGTGATCTCTTGGAGTGGTTAAAAAGCTCGGTCAGTGGCTTCCACACGAACTGACCGACGACAACCGGCGAAGACGTCTGTACATATGCACTCAGCTGCTCTCCCGAAGTCGCACCTTCAACTGCCTGGACACCATCGTCGCAGGAGACGAAAAATGGGTCCTCGACGTCAACCACGCTCGTAAATGTGCGTGGTGCCAACGCGATGAAGTGCCGAAATCTTTCGTAAAAGGTGAGATTCTTGCGAAGGAAGTCGGCTGAGCGTCTGGTGGGGAGTTTATGGGATCTACCATTTCGAGCTGCTGCCTGACAACACGACTGTCACTGCCAAGGTCTACGCCACCAACTGCAGAGACTGGCCGACGAGATGCGCAAGGAACAACCCAGGCTCGACAAAGTTCGCTTGTCGCACGATAACGTGCGCCCACACATCGCGAAGACGACTTCTCAGAAAATTCTGGAACTCGGATGGGAAGTTCTGCCGCATCCACCGTACAGCCCTGATCTGGCCCCAAGTGACTACTACGTTTTTCGATTACTTCAGTCTCATCTGGAAGGGAACCGTTATGAAGCTCGTGACCACCTCGAAAATGACCTCCGAGCTTTCTTCGCCTCCAAGTCGCCGGATTTCTACACCAGAGGAATTCGAAGTATTGTGGAACGTTGTCGGAGAGTAGTCGATGTTGCTGGAAATATTTGGTTGATTAATAAAATGTTGATAAAAAATTGTGTTATTTATTTTGAAAAATTGTCGTATTTCTGCAGATACTTTCTGGACACCCTTAGTTGAGAGGAACCAAGCGTAAAGCGTCAATTGCGGGCGTCATCCCATGCCACACAACCATATTCTCTGAATTCAAATGAAAGCCCTTGTATGATGGGACAGCGACTTAAGCTCTCGTAGAAACTCAAGCAAGGAATTGGAGACACAATTCGCCGCATGGCCTTCCTTCCGACTAGGATAGTACCAAGAGATGCTGTACAGAGAATACACGGTGACCTAACTGGAAAGCGTATAGAATTTTGAGCTTTCTACTCGGAAGAATCTTCTTTCCAACAGCCACTTTTCTTTGCCTGCCTATGGAACGCCATGATACATAAACCGCGCAGTTTTTGCCAATTAAATCAAATTTTCGAAATCGCCTAAAACAGTACATTACGGGCGTGATTATCGGGCCGATGACGATGCCAAGGGATCACAAGCCAATCACAGCATTCTGTTCAATGCCGCCTACGTTCAATTCTGGAGAAGGGGCTCATCCTGTGTTCGTTCCAAACCTGATAGACTTGCGCTACCCAATACACCTGCAGTTGAAGAGTTCATTCATCCGAGCCTAACGCTTTTACTCAAGGTTTTTGGATAAAACCTCGGACGTTGGGAGGAAAGTCTGGGCAGAACCTCTGTCCTCCCCTCTCCCTCTTTCTAGACTTGCACCGCCGCTCACTTCTCATACGGCTAGCCCTCCAACATCAGTCTAATCAAGCTCCTGTTCGAGATGTGCGATGAGACGCGATCAGCTATGTACTTCTTAAGCGCTACTTTCATCGCTTTGGTTACCCTTACACAAGCCCAGGCTCGGAGTGGATCAGCTTTTACTCAGTACAGGTTCGTCTTGGCAAGAAGGCACATGAATGTCCAATTATTTTAGAAATAGCCAAGGTCGGTTTATAATAGAGATAGAATACACCGGAAAAAATTTAGTTTCGCGCAAACCGTTGTGTGTAGCTGTTCGACGAGCCTCCGAGAGTATTTGCGCCCACACCCAGTATCAATCTTACTCAAAACGGGACATAGCGTTTTCTGCCAGCCACACCGTACCTTTTCCTGGATATGCTCGTCCTCTAGTTGGCGCTTCATGATGGCTAAGATCATTTGGGAACGGGAGAAATCGACATGACAAGGATGGAGAACTAATTGCCCAAAGCGGTCACTCCCCCTCGGCTAGAATTTATCACAAACCCGTAACCTGGAGTATGGTTACATCTATCAGACTACAGCAGTAGGTGACCGTGCCTATCGTTTAACATTGTCCAGCTTGCTCCACGTCTAAAGATGTTCTTTGAACAGACAACGAGAAGTACATAGCTGGAGTATCCAATGTGTGATCGATCGCTGGGTTTGATAAGATGATATGACAGTCGGTAGTAACAACAAATATTGAATGGGAGGTGTACTGTAAGTCAAGCTTACTTCGACGGTATTTCAAAACAACCTCTTAACACCCCATGTCAACTATTACGGGACGTTCAGAGCATAATGGCGGCACGACGCGATGTAATGATAATCTCCCATATCGATCAAGCGACGACGTCGCGTCGTGCCGTCGCGAGGTGTTTATACGCGCTGTGCAGCGAACACCATATCTCATGCAGTTATCAGCATCGCCACACGATGATGATATCGCTGTTCCTTGCGAGCGATTTGTTCTTCGCTCGGTGATTCGATACTAATCAGAATCTGGTGTTCAGAATTTTCTGGAAAAATGCAAAAATCCTAGCTCAGTGAGGATAGTGTAGAAGATTCTCGAAGCTTTTGCCGTATGAGTATGTAAGGGCCGCTCTCGTCATTTTGGTGACACGCCGAACATGATTAGCCAATAACAGCTTCGAGTGGGCATCTTCTACAGATGCTGCGGAGGCTCCAACCCAAGCCCAAGAGAGCCGCGCGAGCCCCGCAGTCACCGATGCATTAAGAAAAGAGACTGTAAGCAGCACCATAGTGCACCGTTGGTTTGCTCGCTTTGAGTCAGGAGATATGAACCTTGAAGACGGAGAGCGCAGTGGACGACCTTCTGATGATGGATTGCACCTCGATATCAAATCCAATCCAGAAGCATCTATGCGGGAACTGGCAACAGCCCTTGGCTGCACCCACACCATCATCGAGCTACATCTCCACGACCTCGGCTGTTGAAAAGTTTTGACAGGATGGATCCCTCATAGACTGGTCGAGGCACATACGCAAGTGCGATTGAACATATGCCGGTCACTCCTCGAGCAGCCGCATCGAAAGGAATTTCTGGAGGATATGTGATTGCAGATGAGAGCTGGATAGTCTACGATAACAGCGCACGTGTTGTCTGGCTCCAACGCGACCCAGGACTACCATTCCAGCCGAAGCCAGACCCACCAACGCAGACATTCGCTTTGCGTTTGGTGGTATGCGAAAGAGCCAATCAACCATGAGCTGCTGGCTGCTGGCAGGACGGTCACAACTTCCATATACGTTAATCAGCTTTAGAAATTGGCCGATCAATGCGAGAAAAAAGACGAAAAAGATCAAGTGCCCACCCGTTGCACAAGTGCCCACAAGTTGCATCGACAACGTGTGAGAAGATGGCTCATCCACCGTATTCGCCCAATATTGCACCAGCGGACTAGAATCTGTTTAGACCGCTGAAGCATCCTTTGAGAGGGAAACATTTTGAAAGCTATTATGATCTCAAAATGGCAGTCGAAAACTTCTTCAAGTCGCCATCCGCTGATTTCTGGACGAAAGCAACCAGCGATTTGCCGAGACGATGGGAGAAGCATATATCGCTCTGTGGTGACTATACTGTGGATTCCTGGTTTGTATTCAGAAAACTATGGTTGAATGATGAAAGAAGAAATTTTGTTTTAAGCGGTTTTGTGTTTCCGGCCAGCCTAATATTTTTGA
Organism: Heligmosomoides polygyrus bakeri; assembly: GCA_947359475.1. Classification (NCBI taxonomy): domain Eukaryota; kingdom Metazoa; phylum Nematoda; class Chromadorea; order Rhabditida; family Heligmosomidae; genus Heligmosomoides; species Heligmosomoides polygyrus. The sequence continues at coordinate 23,361,842 of OX375869.1, read as the reverse complement.
CCCCACAAAATGCAAATTTCTTGAAAATATCGATCCACATCTATCAGACTCGCTTCACCTTCAGAGCTCTCTTGACAACTCAAGATTTCTAAGCAATGCTGATTGCGTGTGACATTGCCAACATTGTGTGGTTTTCGAATTCTAGTGCATATAACCAGGAACATGTAATCAGCAGCGAATCATGTAGATTCTACCGAGCTGCGGGTTTTTCCCAAAAATTAGGCTGCAAATTTGAAGGTTTTGAAGCTTCCCTATGGTTTTAACCCGAACTATTATGAAAACATAATCTTAAAAAGCTGCATTTCTTCTTCATGATTGTAACATCAATGTCACAGTTTGTACTTTTGCGAGATCTATGTGAGCTTTGCAACGGTATAGATGTGAAGCTTGCTGAATCCTCTCCGAAATCCCGTTTGTTCGTGGCAGGTGGAGCGGTTATCGATGACATCGGAGTAGACGTCGTGGGTGACCCTCCCCAATGTCTTTTTGGAGGATATTACGGTTCCGTCTAAGCGTCGGAGAGCGGTCATCATGGTCTTGAAATTGGCAAAGTTACGGCGGGCATTACGGATGCTCAAACCTGCCTCTGCAGCTTCAGCCAACACTTCCGTCTTTCTCTACTTAAGATCTTCCCTTATCGCCGCTCTGCATAGCTTCGCAAGCTCGGACGTCAGTTGATAGTTGCCTGACGCTCGTGCTGCTTCAGCTGGCGTACCAGCTCGAGAATTTCTAGAGACAGACGTCTCTTGGTGGCCTTCAAGCTCTCCGCTCTCTGAGCACTTCGCCAAGATGGTTCGCGAAGAGGTCGTATTCTTCGCCAATGTTGTCCGTGACGGTATCTTCCCAAAGGCCGGTAACTGAGGTGTGAAAATCCCAGTTGATGGCCTTTCTGGGACTCCTCTTCTTGAGCTTCGCGGCCTCTTCTCTTAGACTGGGAGGGCGGAACCTTTCTGGAAGGATGCGGTTATTCAATGCCTTTAGAGCAAGGGTTCAAGGGAGATCTCGGTCAGGCCATTTTTGTGGTTGAGGATGATGTGATCGATCTCGTTGTCTCCGCACTACCGGAAGATTTTTCTCAGGTTTATCGTAGGGAAGGTGGCTTCTGGAGCTAGGGGTTTCCATAAATCGTCCTGGTTCTCGCAATGTATTAGTTAAAGACGCGCTTAATGGGCTTTCTTTCAGATACTTGGATCAGCTCCACCAAGCACACAAAGCAGCACAAAGTCAAAAGTGAGTAAAATTCCTTCTTATTTGAAAAGGCACACCTACAAAGCCTTGGACACAACCATTATGCTTACCGTGGGCTGTAGGAAACCCAGAAACTGCACTGGCTAGATTGTGTCAGTGATAGTAAGACTACGTATGACAAGCTGTTTCCGAGTAGCAACAGTTTCCAATATAATTTGCTAAAACTTTGACGTGTTGCACTCATCGGAACTGTTTTCGGGTAGATTCTTTGATGTCTTGGCATCTTCACTGGAATCTTTTCAGTTACACCACTGATAGTAAGTGCGACTGCTCACGGAGCTATTGTTTGAGCTATGTGTCTTTAGACAGCCAGTCATAATGTAATCGAGTACTAATTTAAAGCGACACCTAAGCAACGTTTCTGCACCTAATGTCTTCACACCCGGGATATATGTAGTCTCCAGAAGAACTGTTTTCTACTTCTAATGACTTCACCTATTATAGTGGGTTGTTCAGAAAGAAAACCCTTTCCCACTCAGAGAGCTCTGTAACGATCGAAATAAGTGGCAGTTCGATGGCGCAAGATTAGGGCTATATGGAAGATGCAGCACTAATTCCCAGCCAAGCTCCAATAATTTCTGCCGAGTCGCCAAAGACGTGTGATACCTAGCATTGTCCTGGTGGAACAATACTCCCCTGTGATTCACCAAATCTGGTCGCTTTTTCTTTATTGCTTCTTCAAATTTAATTAGTTGCTGACAGTAGAGGTCCAAATCAACATTCTGGTTTTTAGAAGCACTTCGAAATATATCACACCCTTATAGTCCCACCAAATTGATAGCATGACCTTCTTTTGATGAAGATCAGCTTTGGGCACCGTTTGGGCAGGTTCATCTGGTTTTGACCATGATCGCTTACAAGTGACATTGTTGTAAACAGTCCTCTTTTCATCACCAGTTACTATTCGCTTTCAAAGTGGATCGTTTTTATTGAGTTTGAAACGCAAGTCGCAGACATTTATTCGCTGCGTCAAGTGGCTTTCCCTTAATTCATGAGGCATCCAAACATCCAACTTTTTCACCAGTCCAGTTTCTTGATATAATTGTGAAATTTTTATTAGATACTTAGTCTTCTCAGCTTGTCAGTGAGCACTCGTACGGTTGTATGACGATAAGCTTCGATCAATTCCATCAAATGATCTTAATCAGTGCCTACTGGTCGGCCTAAACGTTGCTCATCCTTAGGTGAAAAATTGCCAGAACGAAATTTCGCGAACCAGCTTTCGCATGATTTCTGTAAATTGGCATCAACACTACATGTTTTGTTAATGTTTTATGCCGTGGAATAGCGTTTATATACTGTGAAAAGCATCAACAGCTTTTCTGCCGAAGTAGAAAAGCAAGATGTGCCAAACACGTCATGTTCAAGTTGATCTTGAAAACAAAAATAAAATAAAAGTAGTCCAGTTAGAATACAGCAATACAAACGACACAAATACAAAATATAAATCAAATAAGGGCAAATAACAGTGGCAAGAACCTTTCAAAACAAGCGTTCAAAAATTTATTCTCCATCGAAATTACGTTCTTAACAACCCAATAGTTTGCAGTGATGTACGAAAAAAAAATGTGTAGATTGTGTGTTTACTCAATTGACGAGCTTAAACGTAACAATTTTTAGAAGGAAAAGAAAGAGAAAGAAAAGGAGAAGGAAGAGAAGAAGCTGCCATCATCGGTGAGAAAAGGCAGACCTTGAACTGTAGCAGAACAGAACGCATGCGACTTGTTTTTACAGATGGACTCCAAGGATAGCAAGAAAGTCAAAAAAAGGAAAGCTCAGAGCCAAATAACGAAGGTTTGTCTCATAGTCTGTGAACGTTTCCCTATATGGACCGAGTGCCGGTGGGGTAGCAGAGTCCCACTTCCTTCGGCGCTAAGGTGGACCTTGACCACATCCTAAAGCTCGAGAGCTTCTCATTGAGGTGAATTTATGTGATCTCCTAAAGTGGCAGACTCATGATGTGAGTTTTCATCCAACTAAAAACTATAGTTTGTGCCACTACTTTGTCGGCGACTGCGACTGGTTATAAGGGAACGCATCCGTAGGATCTATCCTAGTGAAGGGGGCACACAGTGTTTTACCTCTCCATCCTCACCAACGAATTTGTTCTAGAGCTTCAGCTGCTACCGAATGATGAGCTCAGGATCTGCGAACACCGAGAATGTGGTAGCGTGTCATGACAACTATACGACACTGTCAACCTGGCGATGCCCCCTCCGGACTAGGATAGATCCCATTCGAATGCTCGATAGAAAAACATTCGGTTAGGTATAGGATTGGTGAATATACGATTTTCACATCACTTTTCAAATCAAACTGGACACATTTCAAAATAAAGGAAACACTCTTCTGAGAAAGCATGACGCTTTTTAAATCAAACTGAAAATCTTCCAAATCTACACCAGCATAATCCAGATTAATGCAGAAACTAGCCAAAAGGGTTAGAGTAATTAGCTGTTTAAGGAAAATTTAGTATAGCATTATTCGAAAATTTTTAATTCATCTGCCGCAATGAATGAACACTAAAATTTCTATTTTCTAAGGAAATAATGAACTAAATGTTGATTTAAAGCACACAAACGTAAAAATCACTTACTGTAATGAAAGAAGGGATTGCGCCGTACACTCGACAAAATAGGTCGTCGCGATTTTTATTTGACTGATAGTGTAATTACTCTTTTTTAAAAGAGAGATGTGTGTGTGGTTTTTATAACTGTCATGTTTTTCCTTTGTATTAATCCGCACGAACAGAGTTTTTCCCATCAATCAAATGAATGTTGCGACGATTTACCTCCTATCTTCTCACTTTCGAGGAAGGTCAGTGAACTTCAGCTTCGTCTAGGAAACGTAGGAAGTTATCATGTTGCTATAATCTAACTTTAATTTGAGCCCCAAACCTTTTGTAAGTTAAGTTCTGAGCACGACAGGGCCATTTCAGGTGTCACTTATGCCTTATCAGCCCGCCCTGAAGTGATACAGTTTTTGCCATTTTTTGGACCACCCAGGGGCATTTAGCAAAAACGAAACACAGTTCTGTAATCCTCGTCCGATGCCCTACAAGACCATATAGGTCTCGTTCAGAATCTCCGGACCGAGTTCACTGACCTCACTCTTTAGTACACTAAATGATTGTAGCCTATCTCATCTTTAAAATGAAATTGAACTTATTATTTCCTTTAAAAAATGTTTACGAAAATTCAAGCAGCGAGTTTACTAGTTGCGGCAGGCCAATAGAAATTTGATCTGAAAAGTGTCTAATTTGAAGTGAAATTGGTATATATGAACCTGGCAACGCGTCTGGATGAGGACCTTGAGCCGAGCTCCGCGATTCAGAATTGTACATGTCTCAGGCGTCGTTCAACGTGCTTCAAAATTCGGATGCCATGCTATAGACGTTGTGTAAGAGCCGCCCGGATTTAGAAGGAGTGTCACATGCGCCGTCCACCGTGCGTCGGGATTCAGTAGACGTGTCACGGGCGTTGTGCATTGAACGTGTGCGTGCTTGCCTATAGCTTCGATTGTCTGTAAATGATACTGTTGTGAGGGGGGGGGGGGGGGGGCGGGAGTAAAGATAATTACTACGACAACCGCTCAAGTATTATTACTGCCGGAGAGTAACCATCGATAGTCCATCGCTCGATCAATACCCATTGATTTTACAAATGTTTCTGCAGACAAGGCACTTCGGATTCCTTCGCCCCATAGAGGATGGGTAGTTCAGAGTATGAATCGCGTGGGCGCGATAGATTTTCCTACTACTCTATTCAATGTATATAGTAAAATCTGTAATGATGGTAAGAAGGTTCAAAAAAGAAGACGGTTGGGGTTTTCTATTCTCGGTGTTGGGGCAAAAACTCCCAACCAGACGATTGGCGCCAGCGGACTGCCGAAAGCCTATTGAGTTAAATATAATTCACGAGGTTTAGATAATCGGAAAAGCATGCCATTAATACGCATCCTTTGAAAATTTAAAAATAATACAACAGAATAATACAGATATAGGGAATACCTTGGAAAAAACTTTATTGAGAAGAGCACGCCTCCTGCTTTCTAAATTGAGTGAGGGATTATGGTTTAGGATTCCGAACTTTTTATATCCTGCGTGGAAACATTGTCAGACCTTTTATAACAATCCAGTAGCTCAACTATAATACATTTTAAAATTTACTTCACCATCACCCTCTTTCAGAGAAAGGACAAGAAGAAATTGGAGAGCACTGTTAAACCTCCGGGCGCTGCTGGGGTAGGTTTCCAAAAGCATTAAGGAAGATGAAAGCTGTAATTGTAATTGGTTATCGAAGGTCAGTGCCCAGGTAAAAGTGGTGAAAATGAGAGAAAAACTTCTAGAGAAATTACCGCTAAATTTGGAATTTAATTTAAAATCTGGACATCAAAAACCTGTAACCAAAATGTTAACACAGTTCGGTTGACAATTCGTTCAGCTTTATCTACTAAGCTGTTCTTAAACCCATTTTAATGCGGGCCATAACGAAAATCTTCTGCTATGCAGCGCTGAATGATTCCTAAATCAATATTTGATTGGGCGCGTGGGGGCGCAGTCGGGGGAGGCGCCGGCCGTGACGTGCACCCCGACGTAGCGTTCTTGCTTTGGGTCTCGCTGGGCCCTTCGAACGTTCAGTCTCTCCAGGAACGGTGAACTATAATAACAAAAGACCTGGTTTAAAAGGATGAAAAACTGACATGCTCATCTGGTTGCCACCAGAGGTTATCGTATAAGCCATATTTACTTCCATATTGCCTCCACCGCATCCCGAAAAAGTCGGATGGCGCATCCTAAATAGGGATTCATTCGTCGTCTATCTATATCCTTGATACTATCGATTGATACTATACTAATCTTATCCTTGATTGATCACGACTTATCGTTCACCTTAAATCGTTTGCCTTAAATCGCGCGATAGACTATGGAATCCTTGACGGAAAATGACAGGAGTTGAATATTTGATTGAAAAGTGAGTGGCCTATGCCGGGCTTTTCTATCCTCCATATTCCTACACTTCTGTTAAACAAACTCAAAACGAATTTCCTCTTTTCAACGCTTATCGTAAGTCTTGCGTCTTCCGAAATCTTCTTCAAAACATGTCCACTTTTGCTACAAATGTAGATCCTAAACACTCAATCTGTCGAAGCTATCGTTCGATCGAAGTCAGTTTGTCACAAACAACCCCATGGTCAGGAAATCATCAATTTTATTTCGTTCCATGTTTCGCAACTTTTCTGTGAACACATTAACACCATCAACCAATGAAACACTGCTGAATACTGACCAACTGAATCTGAACCAATCTTTCTTCCATCCTCATCACGTCTTTCATGCGCTCTTTAATAATCTTAGGTCTTGGTATCCGTAGCCGATGAGAATGCCATCATTAGGCAAATGGCGTGAAAATTTCTGGGTATCTTGTGATGCGAAGTGAGCGCATAGGAAAGTAGATCGTGCCCATTATAATCTTGAGAATGGGGATGAATTGAATCACTTCTATCAAGACTTTCAGCTTGACTGGTTTCAAGTTGATATCTGCTACCAGCTCATATTTACCAAGGTTACCAAGGTGTAGTGGCGTAGGCGTTCCCGCCCCATCAGCAGACAGTGCGGGCTCAAGTCTCGCACAGGCTAGGGTTTTGGTCGCGTCGGAACGTCGTTGTAATCGCTTAGATCTTGAATACCAGCCACTTGAGGTTTAAAGAAAATGAATTGAATTATTGTAATTTTGATTGTAATTTTGTTCATTCTTTCCTGCCGCAACGAAGAACAAATCGATTCAGCTGAACGTTAGTTAGTAAATCTTGCCAAAAGCCCATTTAGCATACGGTATCACTTCCAATGACAACTCTTCTAAGAGGCTCAACCCACCATAAAACGGTCCTCGCACTAAATGAGGAGCAGTAAGTTTTAACGGTGTCTCGCGGTGCATAATCAAGCGTACATTATTTCAGGGGACGATGTCTGCTGCAGCAGGGAAAGGTACGTTTGTAGTTGTATCTATACGGTCAACGCCATGGAATTAATAATTCTATCGGAGGTATGATGACTTCTGACTTACTTCTAATTTTCTACTTCAGACAGAACAGTGGATAAGATAGGTGAAACTGCTGAAGCAAACGCCGAAGGATCTGAAGGGTCAGGAGACAGTTCCAGCGAATGCTCTGAGGAGATTGTCGTCTATGAAACACCCGAGAACCAGACCTACGAGAGAAGGGTAGGCTGTCTTAGCTTTTTAGGGTTTTTGAACTTTCAGTTGTCCTTCATTACTGCTATAATGCCGATTTAGCAAACGTCTATTAGAGACATGGCTCATCTAATGATAAGGCTAAACTTACTATTAGGCCTCTTGGAAAGTTCGACAACAAGGCTTAACCAACAAGGACCAAAAACCGTAGATATTCCCTACACCAGAAGTAGGGACCATCTGCGGTTTGTTGTCAATAAAAGAGCGCCACACTTTGCAAAAAGAAATAAATAAATAAACATCTTTCTAATCAGCTACTTATATTTCGACAAAAAAATTCAGGGCAGGCAAGAAGGCGAGTTGTTTGAAAAGCCGCTATGGGCTGCAAGTAGTGGTGAGGGAGGAATGTGTCACTAATTTTAATATCAGACAGTAATAATAGCACAAAAGAGGACCAGTACCTGTTTGCACACTAGGTTCACGGCCAAAAAGCTGATAGAGTTGAAGAGATCTAAACCACACAACATGCATACACTTAAGACTGTACTTACAGAAAACACTAAAAGATTGCTCAAAAATGTCGTGCTGCCCTTCTAATCGCTAAAAAACGTAATTTAGGTGGTGATCGGTCTGCTAAGCCGTGTCAGCTTCCGCGAGCAGTTCTGGACCAACAAGGTCGCTTCGTACTTTGTGATTCTATCCTTCCTCCTTACAGTCGATAACGTGATGTATTTCAATATTTTCACCCACACTTTCGGAAGTAGGTTGTTACTACTCTTTAACCACGCTATATGGTTTTGTAAAAATGGCAGTTTTCCATGCATTTTGCTAGACCTTCTTCGATCTGTTGAGACAACTCTCCTCGCCGAAACAATACGAACTCTGCTTTCATGACTATTTTAGTCTTGAATGCGTATCAAGTAAGATGCACACTGAAATGTGTTTTGTATTTCCCAGGGCAAACGCATATTACCATTATTATAGCTGAAGTCCGCGTAGTTGAAAACCATTGGTTCCTTTTTGTGCTTTACTGAAGGATTTTCAAGAAATAGGCTTCAAGTGCTGTTAAGTTGTTCAGCGCGTGTAATGATTATATGCGCATACCGACGCACAAATTCTTACTGCTAGAGCAATTTCTAGCCAGTTTTCTCCCGGCTTCGAACACCAGCCAGCGACACTTCAAGAAAGTGTAAGTAGCGCCGGGTGCGGCTCGTGCCGGCTCTCTAAAAGTTTTTTTTAAACTTTCATGCCCTCCCTGCTCATTTGGGGAGGAATTTGGCAGACATGACGGATTCGTATCAAAGCCACTCACAGATTTCGAAATCAGGAGTTCTATGCAAAACTCTTTATGGAAATAAGCTTTGGTATTTCTTTTGATATTAGAAAGCCGCATATCACAGATCTCTGTGAAAGGATGTAATGAGGACATGAAGAGGCAGGTCGGTATTTCCTGACAGGCAATTTCCACGTGTCATTCATGCTGATGGATAGCTAGCCTCTAGGGTTGAATATTGACAAGTAAACCCTGCACCTCCAAATTTTATGGCTGGAAATCGGCCTATCCCAAAAGTGTGGGGCGCTTCATCCGCAATTGCGTTACAAGCTGTCCTGCCCGCGGTCTCACCTTGACTCACCTTGATATCGGTAGTTGAGCACTTCAGGTGGGAGCCACTTCCATGAGCACGTTACGTGACCAGTAGTTGGGGTTTACTCCGATATTATGCCTGTATGTCTGCCACTAGGCGAAACTAGAACTATGGTGCAAGGAATATGTGACGCTGCAGACACTACCACCTCACTTTGGGTCCTGTCTGCTGATAGACTTTAACTCCCTCTCGCGAGCAATATATGCTGCTAACCATGCTGCACCCATGCTGCCACCCGAAGCTTAAGCAGACGATCTACAGGACTAATACATATATCCGATAATTATGGGGCACCGGTCCCGTGGTGTTGCACTGGCGACGGGAGAAGAGCCTCTTGTGGTCGGTAAGCACAAGAGGCAGGCCTCTTGTGCTCACCGACCAATAGCAGAAAGGCAGAGATGTAGACACAGGGTACCAACGATAGGAGCTGCTTCAGTTGAGCAGAAGTGGTGTGAAATTCTATTTTTTTGTGGGCACGAGTCTGCAGAACTGGCAATGGGATGGAACTCCAGGGCATGGCAAATTTGACACACTCGTGTTACGATTGGCCCACATCCTGGAGTTCCTTCTCTTCTCTTCTCTCCTGGAGATCCTCCACGTCAGTAAAGGACAGCACAGAACCCTACCAAAAGCTTACATTTTACATGCGTGGGCCCTCCGCCCTTCTAAGTACCGGAAGGATTGCTCTATTAATAGGATCATCAATAACCAACCATCATCAAAAAATGCAAATAAAAACAAAAATTAACCGAAATAACAATGTTTCAGTAGTCCGAGCACAACCACAAGTATGAATCTAGTTCCCTACTGAACCTTTAATGCCTCGAGAGGTGCATCTAATAGATTTCTTAGATAGGATATTATGAATTCCCAAGAAAGATTCATAATATGCTCTCTAACACTTAACAAAAAAATAAGGCACCGCTCACCTCCTGACGCCGTAACAAATTGCATAATTTTGACTGTTTGGTGGCAGAGCTACCCCTTGTAACGTTTCTTCCGACACTTTAGTGATCCCCAAATCCGTCAAATTTCTGGGTATGAGCACCAGCGGTGGAATCAACAAAATTGATGATATGCGTGATTAATCGTCAAATGCTTGAATTCTGCAGACTCCAGCTCTGCAGTTTAGTACCCTGTCAGCCGTCAGAATATATAATCGACCCGTCATGCACGTTTTCTTTGATAACATTAAAAAGAGTGCTTGCATTTAGATCCAACACCATTTTTAAGAAGCACTGTTTTGTTAGTAGTATAGTAGTTATAGTAGAAATCCAGAGTTCTGGAGGCGGTGAAAGCGTTGAAGGCATTTTCGGCGTCGTCCTGGTTTTTAAAGCATTTCTCCTCTAGGAAGTTGTCCAAATGCTTGAAAAAGTGGTAGTCGGTGGGCGAAAGGTCCGGTAAATATGTTGGATGTGACAGAGTTTCGTATCCCAATTCATCCAGTTTCTGTACAACAATTTTTGAAACGTGTGGACGCGCGTTGTCATGCAGCAGTATTAGGTCTCCTCGATTGACCAACCAGCTGTTTTTCAATCAACTTCTGGTGCATCACTCCAATTTTGGCACAGCACTTCTCCGCTGAGATAGTCTCTCCAGTCTTAAAGGACTTGTAAAGAAGTACACCAGACATTTTCCACCATACGGTCACCATGGTCTTCCTTGGATGGAGACCTGGGGCCGGATTCATCAATGACTTACGTAACTTTAACGAAGAATTGTAAGCTTATCAAACAATATGGTGGCGATAAGCCGCGTTTTCGTTTACTCAAAGCTCAGATAACGTCGCTTATCGCTCACCATATCGCTTGATAAGCTTGCAATTATCCGTTAAAGTTACGTAAGTCGTTGATGAATCCGGCCCTTGGTTTCGGTATCTCTTTGGGCTTGCTCTTATTTTTTATCTTTCTCTCATTCTTGTCCAGCCATTGTGCAAAGCGACGACGATTGTCATAAAGGATCCACCTTTCGCCGCATGTCACGATCCAGCCCAAAAAGGCTCCCATAGACTGTGCAGCCTTAAAGAAACGCAGGTGTCGTGGCGCTTCAACATCTGCCCGGCGTTCAGTTCGTGCGGGATCCACTAATCCAATTTCTCTACTTTTCCGATCGCATTTAAGTGGCGACTGATACTGCTGCCGTCAACGCCGGAATGCGGTGCCTGCTCTCCCACAGTTTGACGTTTATCTGCTTCCACCACGGCTTCGAGTTGTTCGTCGCTAACGAGTGGTGGCGGTCTTCATCTTCAAGACTTTCATCTCCAGATCAAATCCTTCCGAACCAGTGGCGAATTGTACGTTACTTAGCGAAATCCTCCCCAAATGCAGCTTTGAAGTTACGGGCCGTTTCATTTGCACTGCGACCCAGTTTCAACTCGTAGAAGAAAATTCGGCGAAAATTGCGTTCAGACATCTGAAACGGCAAGGCTTAAAATTGAGGAAATTTGTGCTCTAAACAAAACCGAAGGTATGTTTAAATAGAGCATGAACTCAGCTTTCCAATGGTGTACAACTCTTCAAGATATAAAGCATTAAAGAGAGCATGAACTCAGCTTTTCAATGGTGTACAATTCTTCAAGAAAACATACTTGAAAAGAATGCACTCCAATAACAATAATTGCAAAACGCTCATTTATTTCCGCACAACCTAATACTAAGCCTACGTTTTCCTTTGGGAAATAAAATTTCTATCATGAGTGCGAATAAGGCATCAGCGAAAAAATGTTCCGCGCTCGCGCTTTTAACTTTTCCGATGTCTGAGTAAGCCAACTTTCAGTGTGTTGGGCGTTGGTTTACGTCATTTGTATGTTAATTGTTGGATTTCCACTGGCATACTTAGAAATGGCTCTTGGACAATACACATCCACAGGCATTCTGCTTGTATTCGATCGAATGACACCGGGATTTGTCGGTAGGTCGACAAAAGTTTTATACATGTCTTCGAACTTTAACTGGCTCTCATCTTCGAACGCCGTTCTTCGCGACGAGTTACAAACCAGAGCACCCCCACCAATTCAAAATCGGCTCCTATTAAATCCTTGCTCTCGTGAATAGTCCTTTACAAGAGCTACCCTTGTGACGCAGTGCTAGTTGGAAGAAAGCGCTTTGTGACTACTTAATGAAGTATTCTGTATCGTCACATGGCCGATTTTTACATTAGTTATGTCGTCGGAGTTCTACGGCACACACGAACAAAGTTAACAAAACAAACTCGTAGAGGATCCAAAACCAGGAGATCATATGTCCTGTTCGAAAGGAGCACACAATTAATGAAGGAGATTCTAGGCATATTGGAGTGCATGGGTCACATCAACTTAGCCGGTAGCTCTCTTTTGAGCCACAACTTTAGTAACAAGAATTTCGTAAAGCGACCGTTCGACTCGTAAGCGGTTTCTCGCATGCTGTCACCCCTTCGAAGCGATGAAGAAGGAACTAAAGTAGCTCCAGATCCAGAGGGCTGCGTTTTCAGGCGACAACCAGGCTGACTTGGGTTTGTTAATTCTACTAGGACGCTTCACTGAAGACTACATTCCGAAAACTCTATAAACTTCGACCGCTACACCAAGAGCTAAACCAACCAACGTTATACACAATACCGCTCATGTCGCACGGTCAAAAGTGGGATTTGCGACGCCAAAGTAGCGTCGCATGCTCATAACTCCTTCAGTTTCAAGTTTTTTGAAAAAAGGTTGGCACCGTTCAATTCGTCTCTTCGAGGTCTACACAAACTTATGTACAAGCTTATCGGAACACCCACATTGTCGCCGTGGGTGGCCCAAAAAGGCTTTTGCGATTGGAGCAGCCTATTTCCCAGAAAATGCGTGCTCTCGGAGTATCTCAAGCATGGTGTGCGTTGCAAGTGCGCTGTCATACCAGGAATGCTCGGAGAGTGCGCCGTGCACAATGCACACAGAATCGAACCTATTAATCCAGTGGGCGAGCGCGTGTCCACAACGCTTCTATATTCTCTTAGAATGAAAACGCGAAATCCTCAAGACTATTTCGAACCGTTTGGAGAATGTTCTCAGAATTTTCCAGCCACCCTACTCAGGATTAGCTCCAATCTGTCCCAGCGAAACTTTGGTGTGCGCCATGTACCATGCGTACAGAGAAGAACCTGCCAATCGAGTGGATTCGACATCTGGTAGACTGAGCGTTTGGTGAGTTTTATCAGAAATTTAAAAAAGGAGGAAAAACGAATCCTGAGTAGGATGGCTGGAAACTTCTGATAAAGCGCTCCAAATGGTGCGAAATAGTCTTGATGATTTCACATTTTCCAGTAAGAGACGATAGAAGCGCAGTGGACATGCGCTCGCCCTCTCGATTGATAGGTTCGATTCTGTGTGCAGTGTGCTTGGCGCACTCTCGGAGCATTCCTGGTATGACAGCGCTCTGGCAACGTACACCATGCTTGAGATACTCCGAGAGCACGCATGTCCTGGGAAATTGGCTGCTCTAATTGCAGAAGCCCGCTCCAGTTATTTTTGGGCCACCCACGGCGAAAATGCGGGAGTTTAAGTAAATTTGTATAGAAGTTTGTGTAGAACTCGAAGAGACGGATTGAACGGTGCCAACCTTTTCTCAAAAAACCTAAAACTCAAGGAGTTATGAGCATGCGACGCTTTGCGACGCTATTTTGGCGTCGCAAATCCCATTTTTGACCGTGCGACGTGAGCGGTATTGTGTGAAGCATTATTGATGGAGCCTACTCGAAGACAGCGGGCGAGAAATAGTAATGCCAGGCATATGTACACATTAGCGCACATCGATTTTCTCACCTAAACGTTTACCATTGCTTCCAGGGTTTGTCCTCTTGTGCTTTCTGGCCAGCAACCAAAAAGCGTTCCGTCCTACCATTACCTCCATTTGGTTGCCACTATCATTTTAACAGTAAACCTGGTATTGGCAGTGCACAGCGCTATGGCAAATTGTCTACCTAATCATAGTGTTTTATCTACAGGTGTCGGCATAAGTGCCCTGCTATTCAATTTCATCCTAGCGGCATTCGATCATTCTCTGTTCGTCGACATGACGTCTGTTGCGACGGAGGCGTTAATAATTATCAACAACGAGATGCCGTGGCATCGCTGCCTATCCGAACTCGACACTAAAGGTAGGCGACAAGGAAGATATGATAGCGTCTTCTTCCCTTTATTTGTGCAGCACTATAAAGTCAAAGGAATTCTCAAAAAAGACAACATTAGAAGTGTTGTATTATCTTGTAGCAAAAGTTTTCACCACTTTTGCAACATAAAGGTTTATTGATTTCTCAGAAACTGAAAATGCATTAAGAAACGAAGTGATGACTGTTGCAAGTCGGCGGCCCCAGTGCAGCGGCTGTGCCGTCAACACGTGGGACACCAACCTACCCCATGGGGCACCCGAAGCTGCCAAGGCCCAGCGCCCCGGGGAGGTGAAGGGTCCCATGCCCTGAAGCGCCACTTCCGTAGTGGGGATTCCCCGGGTCCATCCCTTCACTCCCCACTTGGCTTATATCCCTTCAGCCCCAGGGCTGCAGCCAGCACGATACCGTGGGGAAATACTACTCATCCCCTGGGTTGCAAGCCTGATTTCCCGACAGCACTGCCCTCGCGACGTCCATGCAGGGGCCAGAGTCTGCCCCCCTGCCCGGACCCCGCGAGGGGCTTGACAGGCTTTATCCCGACAACCCAGCAATGGCAATGACAACAATAACACAATACCAGATACACTGTACAACGGACTCACCACATTCCCTCGCTTTGCACACCGAATACCATCATAGGTTTATCTCAATACCACACGCCGACATAGCAGGATAAGGAATAGGCCGGACACGCAAATGATGAAATCACAGAACAGCCGGCAGAGTAAGGAGGATCGGGACTAGAATGGGCCGGGCGCTTCACTGTGCAGGGGCACTCAGCGCCCTCAGCCCTGGCGACCCTTCTAGGAAGGGTCGCCTCCCATCCGACCGGCAGTCGATGCCGAGCAATGCAGGGACGACGTGATGACCAGACACCCGGCGGCTGAAGTGTAGCTGGCAGGCGAGCGCGGCCGCTCGCGGTCGATGAAGGCGTCGGATGAACCCGGCGGCTTGCGCGGAAAGCGGGTTATGCCCGTTCCGGAGCGCGCGCCCCGCCCGCGGATCAATCCAGCGGAGGCGGGGGCAGGCCGCGCGAGGGGCCGCTCGCCGACGCGCCGCAAGTGTGCGCACCCGCAGGAGGATGGAGGGGAGCGCCGTGGTCGCGAGACGCGACAATGACCATCATGTTCCATCAGTTCTCTCACTTTTCGGGCACGCTTCTGAGTCTAGGAACGTGGAACGCTTCTGGCTTTGACTCAAAGAAGCTGTTCAACCACCATGTGCTGACGAGCGTTGTTCCTCTGCAAAATTAAAATAAATCGTTTTATGAGATACATATCTCATTTGAACTGTAGCCAATTTGAGCACAAATACTTAGAAAAATTATTATTTCGGACAAAGGCAAGAATATTGAGAAGAAGCATTTCATTTTATTTCGTGCGGTAGGCATTCTGACTTTCTGAAGGTGACGTATTAATACAGTGTTGAAAAAGACTCGACATCCACCTGGCCATTCAAGAGTTGAAGCGGTTGTGCTCTATAGGTGAGCACTCGCTCAAAAGCTGCGCTGTGTAGCTTGAATCCCATATTCATCACAAGCATTTTGAACTCCTGCATAATGGTGTAAATCTCTATTCAAGGCGCGTTGGCTGCTTACAAGCTTTCCCTGGTTAGATTCTGTGATTGGGTTATCTAATACGCAAGCTACATAGAACAGTGTCGATTCCAAAGGAACGCCGGTATATATTAGGTTGAGTCATAAATTTTGCAACATTTCTGTTTTTTCTGGAATTCAGGGTAAACCCGTTATAGTTTATATTCTGTTTGAAAGCTCGTTCCCTAGCGATAATTTTGAGTTATAAATCGTTGATCTTTCTTGCGTTTTTGAAAAGTTTTGTTCACTAGAACGATGACCACTCAAAATGAAAAAGTGTGTGATTACATTTTCAATTGCTTCAAGCTCGGCAGCAACCCAGCGACGGGGTCAAGCACATCCACGAAGTCACCGCCAAGTTCATACCTAACCGAATAAATTATTGGAGGTGGTATGAAAAGTTTCTTTCCTCCCAGAAGAGCAACAAAGACAAATCTCTCCCGGGAAGACCAACTGCTGTAAAGAAAGGCTGCTTGCCAAAATCCATCAAGTCGAATTCTTCTCAAACCACACTAGGATTGACGGAAACCCAAGTAAATCGCTGTGCTTCTGGCTGCCAAGAGCTCCTTCACCGGTTCAATCAGAGGGGCTCGGATCGAAGCTTTATCAGCGGTGAAAAGCGAATGCTTTACGACAACCATAAAGCCGGAAAGCCATGCCTAGAACGCAACGAGCCGGGGTTCTGACGTCAAACGCGGACCACTATCGAAAGATATTCTTGCTGTGCGTTTGGTAGATGTGTAGTGGTCCAGGGCTCCGGGAGCTGCTCCACGTGGTAAAACCATCCTCGGCGCTCGCTTTTTCCAGCAACTCGCCTAGTTCCATCAAATAGAAGTGAAGAAAGAAGTCAATACGAGCTAATGTTTCAACCACTAGGGCAACGGCCGACCGCTTATGGCACTTCAGAAGCTGTCAAAATTTTAAGATTTGTAATGGACGAAAATCAAGCAATCACCATACACTCCGGACATTGCGCCGTCTGACTGCCATCTGCTTCGGTTGATGGAGCACTTTCTCAATGGTAGGCGCTTCGCCGGTGGTACACGACTTCTACAGGTCAAAACGGACCAAATTCTACCGTGATGTAATCCAGTCAGTGCATGAAAAACGGAAGAAACTCATCGAGATTAACGGCAATTACTTCGTTTAAGTCAATCATTTTTCCTTTGTGGTATGATCTTATTTTTTCTGGGAGACAAATTTTGTTGCAAAACTTATGACTCAACCTAATATGATTCATATAACGTCACGTGTCAGTCATGGGGAGGGTGAACCAAAACCAAGAGATGCCTTCGACGGAGCGGCGTATATAGTCGTTCTTTCATGGGCCTTGTCCATAAGCGATTGCTGGCGAACTCATAAGATTGGCAGCGGTTCATTAAAGTTTTCATCGGGCAGCGCATCAGGGTATCGATGGGGATTATGTGCCATGTATTGGAATTCAGAAGACGTGCCGAAGACGAAGTGCGAATGTGCAACGTGCGTCAGGATTCAGAAGAATAAGACACACCAGGGAAGGAGGGTCAGCAAAGGGGACCAGTGTTTTCTCTGTTTAGCAGCAGCCTTATTCACTCGCACTGCATCCAACGTATTTCACCGCAATATCAATCCGGATGTCAGGTTCATGATACGTACCCCAAGTAATCCCCATAGAGGAAATTTGGGCGGAAACACTGATCATGACCTCAACAGCATTAGAAGTTTCAAAAACGGATCTCAGATTCGTAATCCGAACCCCAAATAACCCCACAGGGCGAAGTTTGGGCGAAAAATGATTCTGGGCCACCTTATGACCTCTGCCGAAGTTGTGGAAGTATTATATCTATAATACTATATAGAACACTGCCGGTTGTTCTTTTGGATCATGCTCTAGCCACAAGGTTTGGAGCTTCAAAATGGGCCTGGTGCGGAAATGCTCCTTGCTTGTGGAAAACCACACATAGTGTCATAATTCAGAATAAAAGGTTTGCAACCATGGGAACTGAACCAACAACCCTACACCTGACGAGCCGGAGCATTACCCCTGCACCACCACCGCTGGTAGACCACTCTTACGGACCCCCGATCCCTCACCGCTCTCACGCCAGCTCTTTCGCACGGCCAGCGTACCCGAATTCGGCAGGTCACAACTCGCTCAGGAATTTCATTTTGCAATTTTGACACCTACATTCGTAATCAGCATTCCGAGCTCTTTCTAATAACCCTGGTCTCCACTTGAACTCCCTTGAGAGGTCGAAACCCTTCCCTAGTCAGTATCGTCCAAAGTGTGTCGGGATGCAAAAGACGATTCATAGACATCATGTCAACGTCGTGAAGCATGCATAGGGACTCTGCAAATGTGTGTATCCAGATCCAGAAGACGTGCCACAGAGACTAGACTTTGCGTGGTACACGTTGGATTTTTAGACGATTTTTTAAAGACTTTGTGAAACGAACGTGCTGTACGAAGAATGTAGTATTCTATTCTCGGGGCTTGGGTGGCCGATAGCCGCTCAACAATTGGTGAACTTATTTTCCGTTAAATTCTGGCTTATCGATTAAATGCGATCCTCCAATGTGTGAAGAAGCAGATTTCTACCCTGGCGAAATCTACTTTCCGAATGTGCCTGCCTGTGTGCTAACGCTAGTTTTTTAATGACTTTTTAGAAACTATCACAGTTAAAACCAAACTGCTAAACAGGCTGGCGAAAATGACATTTGTCCTCCCTCACAACGAACCTTTAGAAGCGCGTTTTGTTACTGCATATAACCAGTTTTTTAGCATGCCACACGTGGGGTCGAGACTGCAGTAATATAAAGTCGACTGACATTCCTGAGTTTCCGAGCAAGCTTGCATTCAACGCAGGCAAAGAATTTGCCTTCGTGTAAGTTTCCATCTTAGCATTCCACATCTAGCGTCCACTCTCTGTGGAAGCAGACGTAGTGCTCTGATGAAGAGCCCGGCTAATTCTCTGCTGCCCCTGAAAACGTATTTGTCCTTCGGCTTCCTACACTTTCGATCAACTGTGGGCATTGGCTGGATGGACTAGAAAGCATCCGTGCTTCCGTTCCCGTTCCCTTCACTTTTCTCAGCAGCTGGTTTTTGCTATAACAAAGAAAAGCTGAATACGAATTTTGCGACATCTACACCAGCAACATCAGATAGCCAGATTTGTCTGGTAAAGATAAAACTCTGACTTGTCCATAGGATGGCCACTACAAGTCATTGTACAGGCCAAATACGCATTCAGCTTGCCTCCATGATATTCTACAAAACAGAATGCGTGACACATACCACGAAAGAATTGACTGAAGTCGATCGTTGCTTTTATCATTTAAATATCGAAAGTTTGCAAAGAAAGTCCTACTGTTTTGTCCCAGTAAAGTCAGTATTCCAGTACCATCTGAAGGTCGTTCTCTATCTTCGAATATAGAAATGTTCCTATACCTTTGTTGTTAAGAAAACCAAGGTGAACCGATTCATCAGCCTTTGATTGCGCTTCGTTCTTCTTCACCCCAGCGAATCTTCTCTTGAAGGCCCTGGAGGGATGAATGGCTTGGTTGGCTCGGGAAAGCCAAAACCAAAAATCGGAATGAAGAACCGAGTGCAGGCAACAGCGGGCGCCTCGTTCGACTGCGCTACCGTCATCCAGGACAGAATTGATAAGTTAAATTGGGGCTGGACGACGCCTTTAAGCAGTGCTAGACAATGAATTATCGACCACTGTTTTGAATATGGGGAGGGGATGCTCAGGAGGTACACCCCCCTGCTGGGGGGGGGGGGGGGGGAGGGCGTGCGATCTTCTTCTCACACCCACCCCAACCCCCTAGTCTTCACCAAGAGTCTAACGGCTGCCTTCCGAAATCTCTGACACGCAAAACAAAAGCTTATGGTCCTTAGAACAGCGGCTGGATCTCCTGACGCCACACCCCCCAGCAGGGGGCGGGTGTACCTCCTCACGCCACGCCGAACGTGGACAGGATTAGGAGGTGGAAGCCATCGACTAATTACAACTTATCAACTTATCTGATTGGCTGCTGCGTTGTTATTTTCCTATGGGGACACAAGGGTGATTAGTACTAAATTATCCAGATAAATACCTATAGATAGGGGACAATGTATATATCGCAGAATGGACCACGATTCGACCAACTGATCCAGCAAAGGAAGCAGCGATTTGACAAGATGATCTAACAGGGAGGGGGCCGCGTTTGATGATGCTAATCGTCTCTAGTGATGGTCTATATGTGGTTATAGGTGGTCAAAACCCCCTATATAAGTGCCGCCCAGTGTGCCAACCTGGTCATGGTTGTTTATGGTCGGATCATGTTCTCTTACGCATAATCTCATATAGTGCATATAGTTCGTCAAGTATTATTGTCTGTTGTTAAAAAATGGTTACTAATTACCCAAGTTGAGTTAATTAATAAATATCAACAATATCTACTGGTTCCTTGCGGAGTCGAGTCAATATACAACCACAACTGCACTGAACCACCACCGCCACAATCTTCACAGCATGTGTTGTAGAACCGGTGACAGCATGAAGCTGAATTTCAGACAGAAGGGGGACTCCTGCATTCGTGCGATGACGAGAGGCATCCACAACGGTGTTGCTGACACAAGGGGACAATTGGTGACAATGACAGTGGCCATCATAGGCTATTTGTGAGTTGAATGCTTTGCTTTTATCGCAATAACCTGTAGTTTAGTTCCATTGTTTCTGCGTTGAGTCCAGTCACAAATTTTTCAATAACACAGATTCGAACATGCGATTAAGTCCCAAACGCGCAAAACTGCATCCCATGGTGCTGGCTAGATAAACACCGTCGCCCGACGGAAGCATGAATAGCCATCGAGGCACATAGAATCCTAGGACTTTTAAGCATAATGTATCAACACTTAGCATCTCATCGCTTACACTAGTGCGGGTATGAAAGGGCTCAAGACCAGTGTGTACTCAGTCTTCACATCTCCCTATCGTTCTGTGTTTGGCTGTAATTCTGCGCATTTGTCTCCTCTCTTCCCTTCCAGGGGTCGGATTCATCAACGACCGCTGTGCGAATTTCCACAGCTGCATCACGGTGACTTGGATACACCGCTAAGTTAATCCGGTCTCCTAGGTGAATGTCAGATTCACTCCCTGACACCACCTAAAGGGTGTCTATTTTTCGATTGTTTGGACCTTAGGCGAGAATTTTGGCTGGATAATCACAATGAAATCAGAATCAGAACGAAGGTTTCAATGGGATGTGGGTTGGCAGTCGTTGATCAAGTCAAGTAGACAATGTTATTTGCAAGAAGTACAAATCAAGGAGTGGTGGAAAACGTCATCTGGTACGTCTTGAAGAACTGCCTATGTTCAACTTTCGAACAATCTAGGTTTGACATTGTTACACCGTTAATGTTCTCGTTTTAGCCATTGTTCGAGATTGCTGATCACTTACCCTCAAGCGTTTGTCCCACATTGAAGCATGGTTCGCTTGTCTGGGATGTGACTGCCATTACTTCCGTCATTTTTGTCGAGCGAGGCAACCTTCACGTCGTTATGTAACGTTGCCATCCAGCGTTACCTCGGTCTTCGACGACCTCTCCTACCTTAAACTTCCAGCTGTTGTGCTCACTTCGCAACGGACTCTTCGCTAACACGCATGACGTGGCTGAACCATCTTAAGGGCCCCACACACTTCTGCGGCAACGCCGCTCGCAGCTATGGTGAAGGATAGGGCAGGGAAGCAGAGCTCGCCGCCAGTGCCGGCATCAGCGGCTCCGCTGGAGCGGCAACGTTTCGGTTCTTCTCCATTTGACCCACGCAGAACTTACGAGATGATTGATCTCGTGGCGCAAACCTTCGACGTTGGAAATATTTAGGCCCAGGTAATTTAAAACATCCGTTTTTGGCAGCTCGACACCGACCACTATGATGGGATCCTATGACTCTCGTTCTCAGGTATTCTCTCTTCTTGACATTCAGACGTAATCCGAACGCTGCGAGTCGATCACCCAAGCCTACACGTGATGGTCAGCTCGGCTCTCCGGCCAGGGGTCAAATTCGTCAACAACTTTCATAACCTTAACAGAGAATTCACAGCGGAAAACTTAGATAACGCGGCTTATCAAGCGATATCGTGATCGATAAGCCGCGTTATCTGACCATGTGTTTTCCGCTGTGAATTCTCTGTTAAAGCTATGTGAGTCGTTGATGAATCCGACTCCAGTTCGGCACATCGTCACCACAAGGCAACGTCCACGGCGTCGGTTGTCCAATATTGTTATCCACCGTTGTTTGGCTTACGTTTTGGCCTTCGTCAGAGCCTGAAAAGGTCGGAAACATCTACAACACCACCAGGCAAATCCCATTTCGTAGTGGAGAATACCAATCTCAACGGAAACAGGAACAAAATCCGACACTACAGCTCTAGGATGACTTACCTTTCATGTGGACACTAAGGAGGAGAACCAAACACCCGTCGATAATCGTAAGCGTAGGTAAATGAGCCTCAGCCTCCAAGGTCACCAGGCCAAAACACTCTGTGGATAAGATCATGAAAACCGAAGCTCACAGAGCTCTGCGAGGGGTGCCAGGTCTTGGGAAACCGCTAGACTATCCTTCTTCCAGGTAACCTGAGGACTTTATAGTTGTGATCCGGAGCGCTTAGGCTGTATGTATCTACTGCACGCCAGTATGTCACTTTAGCAGGAATTAAAACACCTGTAACACCTGTAACAACGCGCTTACACGGTGTGAGATTCTGCATTCTTCCAAGGAATCAAGACAGTACCTTCATAAGCCCTCCAGATGCTTCTTTATCCTGCAGAAAGGGTTATTCCTTTTTCTCCTATGTAACTCTCCCCTCATTCAGTGCACGATATGAGATAAACCACACCGGATGTCATACATTCCCTTTCTTTTCCATTAGGACAGACAACGGAGGATGGTGTGGAACACGCCCTATCGTAGATATGGCTTCGAACCGATTTCCCTTTCATGGTGCTACGGTTGGCATCAATGATTTTAGAGAACAATTTTAGCTTCAATTCTCACTTCTATTTTCACCCGCTGCCCTAATTTTTGGCTTTTCTAATCTCGCTCTCAAGTGCTGAAACATGTGTTTTCGGTCCGAAAGAGGTAACGAAGAGCAAAGAGAGAAATTAAAATCAGGCTCTGGTGTGGGATGGAAGCGCAGCGCCTAACCATAGGATTAGATTAGAATGGCAGGAAACCTCAAGCCATTAGCAGGCTAAAAGTTCGCATGTGTGCTGCACTGGATTCGCATAGGCTAACATTGGTGAAGAGAGTTGACGGTTTGGTCGAGTGGATATCAGCCCTTACTGTTCGGAATACGTAGGCCATCCAAGCTTCCCATCCCTTCGGGATTTGTGATTTAGTGTAGAGTTATCTGTGAAGGATAAAACATTACAATGTACCTCAGCTGGCCACTTCTCATTCTGTGGTCAAATACGCACTCAACTTGCCTCCACAACATCTCGCCGAAGTAGAATAGAATGGATTTGGTGGCGCATCCCAAATAGAGATTAACGAACACTATCCTTCTTCTTTTGTCCTTATGGATCGACGCGCCCCCACAATTCTAGATCTGTCCATGATTATATTTCGGTGCTATCCCAGAAAGGATTTCCATTTTTTTGCTTCTTCAGAAATTCTGAAATCAACGACTTCGTCACATGGCAACAACTCAGGTTTCCGTCGTACAGGTATCTCCTGTACACTTTCATCGGTGCTCTACTCTGCATTTTCATCGTGACCAGAAGTCGACAAACGACAGTGATTGTAAATGCTTTGAAAATTTGACGAATGCTTCAATCCAGCACAGAGCTGCTGCTTATTTCAGTTGCTAACATTCAACACCTTGCTGATATTCTGTGTGATTTCGTTCCTACTTCATGGTGTCCTATTTCTCTTCGTTCCGCAACACCCGATGGCCGTGCCGTTCACATTTCCTTGTAAAGCGGCCTTCATCGGAACGCACCAGTGGTTTGCTGCGCTCTCTTTGGTAAGCAGTGCCACTAAGAAACCACGACAGAATGTAGAGGAAGCGCTGATTAGCACAGCACAATTTAAGCAAAATCTTCTTGAATCTTCTAAGCAATTTTCATGAATTTGTTGCAAGAAAAGTGGTACGCACTGCGGGTACAAAGAAGCCACACTGAAGACGATTTAACATTAAAACACCTCCTGTGCAATTCATACTACTCTGGATAGACGGGGACCTTACAGCATTCCAGTAGCGTTGAATGCAAAACAAGCAAGGATGATATAGTTCTAGAGCGAAAAACAACACTAAATTATTTCATACCAGGGGTGTGCGCGAAACTCCAGGCGCCAGATTTTCTAACAAATCTTTGAACGAAAAATTTTCGTTAAACTTCCGGTAAATCGTCAGATGCCTTAAAAAGTGCAGCTAGCTGGGTACTATTGTTTTATGCGAAAAAGTTTGGAAGCGTTTCAAATGCAGTGTTACGTTTATATTTTTAGGAATGAACCCTTAAAGTCAAACTGAACACCCTGTAACCAAGAACGATCGCCTTCCAAATCAAAATAGCCCCTCTTTGAAAGGGTCAAGATAAATGTTAGGCCTCATTGATTAGCTGTGACTTTCTTTGAAAATTCCTGCACCAAAAAAACGATCGCAGCGTTTGAACTGAAATTAACTGTCAGTTAATTTATAAAAATGATCTTGAGCTTATTTCACAGTGCAAAAACAAGAAATCCTAAGGGTGCTTTAAAAAGAGGTTGCGCCATGCACTTGTCTAAGCGAGACTTTCATTTTACTAATCGCAGAAATTCTGGGTTATGAACTAGAGAACGGTGGAGCAAAACAAATTGTAGAAAAACCCACAGACAAGTGGATGGAGCGATTCTTCTTGTAATGCACTAAAAATTGAAATTTTCTCGCAATTTGAAACAAGCATAAACAGTTAGTTTGCTTTTATGAAACAAGAATTTCATAACAGTTCGCTGTACTCACTTTTTCGGGAAGGGTAAATTATAAATTTTCAAAGAGACTCGCAATAATTTTTTTTCAAAATAAAGAGTTGCTCCAACCTATCAGTTGAAATAAAAATGGTATGCTTCCATTTCAATTTCAATCGTCTCCTAAATTTTCTAAGGATTCCCAGTGACCGCCACGTGATGTGTGAGGGTTCAGAGCAAATTCAGGAGGGGGTGGTGGAGCATGGAAGGCACAAGGCTCCAATGCAGGGCTTCCCTAATATTTAAGAACTCCCTATTCCGTCCTAATATCAACTTTTTCAGCAGCGTGTTTAATTTTGTAGGGAATTTCCTCCTGAAAATTTCCTTTCGTATATTATCTTTTCCATATTGAAAACAGCGAATTCGTCGATGTTGTTGTTTCATTGCAAATTACGAAGAATCCGTTAAAATTTCTTTATAATTCTGAAGAAACTCCGTCATGTGGTTAAGCTAGCTTTTAACGAGAAATGCCGTTAACTCGATCAAATCCTTAAATAGTTTGCCAATAAATATGCACCCGGCTCTACAGGCTCCTCTGTTCCTCAGTTGCAAACTAGACTGTACGTAGAATGAAATTTCGGAACCACAGAAGGAAATACCGGCCGACTAACACCGTGGCGCATACGTTCTGGCCCTTTGTGCTACTAGTGCAGCTAATGAAAACGGTATGAATTTTTTCGGTCCTTCGTCGAATGCAAGATACAGAATGGACCGCAGGCTTCAGGGGCGTGCGTAAATGAAAACTGAAATTTCCTGAATCGCAAATCATAATTACGAAAGATCTTTCGTAACTCGTAAGAGTGATGTGACCTGTACTGCAGTACAATTAAATTTCCAGAGGTTTTTCTTCTAATGTTAATCAGATGTGATTGAATATTTATTTATTTGTCGTGTTGTTTTTAGCTTAAGCTGAACTGTTTTCTTACCAAACTACATATTTCTTTTTTCACGTCTTCTTGCTTGTAAAACATCTTTCAAACCAAACTTCACACGTTTCAACAAAGTCGAAATTTTGGTAATTCAAAAACATTACCTAATCCTATACATCGTACTCCAACTTAAAGCCTTCATCGTTTGAATATAAATACATTGAATTCCTAACTTACTACCAATTGTTCAGCTTGCATATAAATGAAGGTTTAGCAAAGACAATAGCGAATAATTCGCTGGTTAGAACTACAGATAAAAAACTCGTTTTTCCCTTGGCCAATGCTTCAGTTTCCTGCTCAAGCCCCGATTTCGAAAGCTAAAATGTTGCGCTACTATTTAATAATTCTCTGCACCTGCTTGGGCTACCATTCGCCAGCTCTGTAAACGAACGACGATTGCCTTCCGAGACTCTTCAGCTTTGTAAGCGGAATAGATAGGGCGAATACGATAAGCTTAATCACACCACCGAAAATAGAGAACAAATTTATCAAAACCGGTCCGATCCGTTCCGGCAGTGCTACGCGCTCGGTTTTACCGCACTTTGTCATCGGTTTCCTCTGCCCTATAAAGCGCAATGCCAACCGACAGAAACATTGGTACATGTCGCGAATGTGAACAGCATTGGTATCTGGAAGCGCACCAGCCAATTATAACCAAACAGAGCACAGACGGAACACATGACAGCCGATCAGGGCACCGACTGTACACGTCCTCTCTGAATGGCACGCTCATTCAATGCGGTCTGATTGGATGGGGCGTTCCCATCTCACAATGCTGCCCGTCTTCGCGAATTATGCTGAAATATTAGTGCTTTATCCTTTCTACCTGAATGTAGCAACTTTCTGGAACCGCTTCCAATCACGAATGATGTTCGATCGTGGATTTGCGTCAGTTCTATTCGATAGGGTTAGCATGTGTCTGTTACATACAAATTAACTAGACGTTATTACCAAACAGGACGTGGACCACGAATATTCCTTTATCTTTCTCAACGGAGCTGCACAGCCTCTCCGCCTCCTGTACAGGAGATTATTTTTTAAATATCGTATTGCACTTGAACCTACCCGGTTCTAAACGGCAGCCCTTACTATGTTAGAGGAATGGAAAAGTTAGTGAAGCGAAGAGAAAAGTTGGATTCGAGAAGCCTGTGAACAGGACGGTATCGTCTGCCACAGTTACACATTGCAGCGTCAAAAACAACTCTAAAGGAAAGTGGGAATGAGCCATAAGAGAGATCATTAGAGTGGGTACATCTTTACAACCCAGTACACTCCTCCGTTTCTGGTCCACATAAATTTGGACGCCAATTGGTACCATGTACCAAAGTTTACGATTTACGACCCAAAATGTCGTAAATCGCAAAAAAAGATTGGCAAAAATGGCCGTAAATCGTAGATCGTAATTGCACACACCCCTGGCAGGCTTCGCCTGGTTGTTGTAGTCCGACAACGTACGTCCAGATTCTACTGCACTCCTTTGGAGGATGTAGCCTTCTAGCCCCTCTGTGTCGTCCAGCGAAAACCGTGCCCTGTGCCTGCTAGCGGTTTCCTTGCGCTGGATGCCTCTCCTGACGTCGTTGTATGTTGTTGGCATGCAAGTGTGCTCTATCACAAGAATCTGACCCACAGTGGTGCACAGGAGGTGTTTTATATAGGATTCACTGCAGGCAACAGAACTTTACCGAATGACCCATGGCAGGTGGAGCCGGCATATGAAAGGCCATGAGAGTATCACCAGGACCTGCTATTGAACTGAATTTTTTAAGAAATTATTTGTCTATAGGCTGCGCCAGATATTTGCAGACATTTCGGAGCCTCAAGTTGGGACAAGGAGCTTGGACGTTTTTCGGTTCGCAGAACGGTTTCCACAACAATCTGATTTTGTAAGGTTTACACTTGTCTCTACTGGGCACAGTGCGATTAGCAGACAAATATCACTCAGCCTGTTCCGGGTGAAATCGCCTGCGCCAGCGCATCAGTGTCCTTTCACTCCAAAATCATACTCAAAATCATCTAAAAAATCCAATGTTTTTTGACTAGGCGATAACAATCGCTATGCCAACAGTTTCTTTTTTCCTACATTTCCAGCAGCTATCGCAGTTATTTTATCAGTCGTTTCAGTGACTGCATGTTCCTGACGGTCATGGTAACGTTCGTCACATATTTTTATTCTTTATTCCACATCTTCACCATAGACTCGTACAAACAGCAAATACGGATGCTGTATCCCGCGCTGAGTCGAGAATTAGGTAATGTCATTTCTACTCCAGTTTTTTTGCGCCTTCTTGGGTAAAATTACGGGCTTCCACTGTTTCTCGCAGTCATCGAGATCAACCACTTTCGCGTTATGTTGGACACTTCCAAAACCAAACTGGACACTATTCTAACAATAAGGCGAAACGTTTTTCATACGAAACTGAGCGTCTCTCAAAATAGAGAGAGCTGCTTCCACACTAGAGATCCTCCCAGAAACTGAGGATGGCTTCAGTCAAACGAAAATTTAGAACGACTTTTCTTAGAATTTTCTAATTCATACAACCCAATAAGTGAATGCAGTGTCTAAAATTTTATTAAATCCAAAAAATCCAAAATCCAAGCTTTACCTTACAATGTATTCTAGAGCTCAAAAGAACGTTTAGCTTTTTTGTTATGGGAAGAGGCCTCACCGTGCTCCTCGTTTTTTTTTTGTTGTTGTTAAACGCTGACAAATGTGTAACTCCACATAAATCGAGCTCGAGCCCTTGCTATCGAACAATTTAAAACCGTAGCGAGCTATACTAGTGCATTGTGCGATCTCTTCTTTAAACAGGCTTAAATTGCTAGCGTTTTGTACTCACGAGCAAGTTTAAAACCATAAATTTTCTTCAAACTAAAAATTTTATAAAATCTCAAACAGTCTGTTCACTTGTTGGAGCAGGCAAATACAAAATTTCAAAGTAAATGATACAAAATTTGTTCTGAACGAAAAATTATTTTAGCTGTCTTCGATAGCCTGTAATTTATTAGGTTGGCAACTACTCCTGGATTCATTTAAAGTCACTTCTTCTAACAGAGATTATCAGGTTATTTGTGCATCAATTCTGTGGCTCTTTTAACTGTTTGGAACGATTTTATCTTCACTTCCCGAAACTACTTTTGCTGTCCTGTCATTCTGATTTAGTGGGAATTTTTTTAATCTGAAATGAAAGGACACAGAGTCAACATTTGCGATCGCCTTCTTCACGAGTACCAACTCGGCCACTCTGCAACTGAAGCCCGGCAGAACATATATACAGCTATAGAAGACGAAGTTGTCCAACGATCGACAGTGTTCAAATGGTTCAAGAGGTCGGTGAGGGCAACGTTGAAACTGAAGACAAGCGATGCACTGGGCGACCGATTGCCTTTGATCGTCGAGCTGTAATTAGCGCCATCGAAACAATCCGAGCTTGACAACACGTGTGTTGGTACTTGACTTTAAGTACTCACATACCTCTATTGAAAAGGTTCTACACAGCGTTGGCTTTTCTGTAAGGCTCGGTAAATAGGTGCCTCACGACTTGACCCTTTCGCGGAGAAGAAACGTGTGGATGCCGCGAAAGAATTGCTGAATCGCCACAAGCAGGAACTGTTTCTTATAGACAGGTAACATGTGATGAAAAGTGGTTTTCACTGGATAATCACCAGCGTTCTAGCCGGTGGCTTAGAGCAAAACAGAAGCCACTGCCAACGCCTAAGCCTCACCCTCACCAGAGGAAGGTGATGCTCTCCGTTTGTGCTGCAGCACTCCTTGGCTGGAAGACGATTCATCAATGTGGACCAGGTCAAAATGCACCTCCAAAGATTTTTCGCTTCAAAACCACAAGAATTCTACAGCCGTCGGATCGTTCCAACGGATCTTACGTTGGTTGAAGATTGTTGTTAGTTATTTGTAAATAAACATTTTGTTGAAGATGCTTGAGACCACGAGTTTAGTTGCCAACCTAATAGCATGAAAAGCTCATTTTGATTTGAGAGGTGTTCACTTTAATTCCAAAAGCGTCAGGCTTGCTTAGAAGTGTCAAATCTGATTTGAAAAGTGTCCAATTTCGTGTGGAAAGTGCTCAGTTTGAGGTGAAAAGTTTATATGATAATAGCATCAGGCACCTTGCAATGATCTCTACGATGATCATCTGACATACTCTTTGGGCCTTAGCGCTCTATTACGTCCGCTGGCATATTTCGGATCTATCCTAACGGGGGAGCGGCACTTTACTCACGATCAGTCTTTCTGATCATGGTAGAATTGGAATGAACTATTTCACAGAGACTAGCTACTGAACTAGCCGACAAGATGACCGCTCTACTAAATTTCCTATCGGGTATAGGCCATCTCGTTTGTGTCTGCCTTGCTTTTAGCGGTGCCCTTCTGACTAGGACAGATCCCTTAATTCCTTCTTAGCCAACATATCCTTGAAGACTTTCTGAAGACTTTCCAACATATCCTTGAAGAGAGAAGATTTTCTTACTCTTAATCCGTTACCACTGTGGCCATTGCATCTGTTCCGTGACAGATTCCGTTCTGCATTCATTTCATTTCATTTCATTTATTGCACAGGTTGTGCGCCTTAAACAAACAAAAGTAGGCAAAACCAAAAACATATGCTGCAGTCTGAGTGTTCTTCAATAATTTGATCCGAAATGTTTAGGAAACTTTTATAAGATTTGAGGTCGTAGCAAACTCATAGTCGGTAATTGGAGAGAGGCGAAATGAATATAGCGGAAGCAGAACGAGAAAAGAAGAAGATAGAAAAAGAGCTTGCGTGTTAATGCTTCTGCAATGCAATTGCAATTGCTTCTGCAATTTATGTAATTAACACGGATTTCTTTGCCAGAAACCAATCCTCGTTCTTTTTACTGCTGGTCTACTTACCCACCAGATTGCGTGGAAGGAGACTGAAGTCAAGTCAACACAGCGAAAAAAGCGAAATTCGTTTTCCTTTTAGCCTTATGCAATTGAAGGATTAGAAAACAGAGTAAGTAAGAGTTACCCGAGAAGTTCTCTGTGAGAAAGAAAGGAAGCAGGCACGCTTGAGGAGCAACGTACCTGTTAGCCATGAGAGATATGTTAGCTAGCTGGGTGAACAACATTCTAGCAAATTGCCAAATGAAAGTCGATCGAGTGTTTAAAAAGAAATCTATATTAAACAGCTGATAGACCCAATATCCAAATAACCGCAAACGAAAGAAGAAAAATGAAGACTTACGGTTGGACTAAAAGGCCGGGAGGAGGCAGCGAAGCTGAAGCAACTACAATGTTGCTTGCTTTTAGAGATTTGTATCAATACCACATCTATATCCGATATGTCTTTCGCTTCACTCTTTAAGTAATGATAATTTGATTGCGGGCAAAAAACGTAGTGGCTGAGTCCTTCAGTCCGTCTCCTGTTCAAAAATAGCAGTCACATAACAAAATAAGGATCATATATCATATATTTTATCCATTCAGGTATGGAAAACGAAATCGTCTTCTTTAACCCGTCTTCTATTGCGTCACGACTTTTGAGCGCTGCCTACATTTTCAACGATTTCGAGCCAGTTGTCTCGCTTATTTATTCCTCCCTTTTGGCGTCTTCAGTACTCGCCTGCAAGGTAGGTCATTGTCCTGAATGCATTTAGCTTTTCATATCGTGTCGAGCAACGTTCTCTTTTTTGTTTAAATTAAAGCGACCATCTTCCATCTACACAATGTCGTTCCAATTGAGGAAGATACGATTTAGTCTCATTACATCTTTTGCAAGAATCGCGGTGAATAACATATGTGGAACGATGAACCCTACACCGGTTTTTAAGACACAGCGAAGTTATGGTTCTGGAAGTTCAAGAACGGAGACTTTTGCTTGGAGGACCAACGTTTTGAAGGTCAGTCAGTTGCAGTGATGGGGATTCTGGAGCTGCTTCAGGAGGATCCCCAGCGTCGTATCCGTGAACTGGCAGAGCAGCTCGAATGCAGTCACACCACCATAGTAGCATCACCTGCGTGGCCTTGGGAAGAGGTACAGAAGTGCTGCATGGATACCGCATGAGCTTAACTCCCACCAGCTACAGGTGTTCCGGGATGCGTGCATGAACTTCTCGATTTTACGACGGAATTTTTCTTGGCTCGATAAGCTTGTCACCGGCGACGAAAAGTGGCTAGTGTACGTTAACCATAAGCGAAAGCGTCGCTGACTCAGTCGCGGCGAACCAGGAATTCCCACACCAAGACCGAAACTTCACCCAAAGGTGGTCATGCTCAGTGTATGGTCGAATCGCAAAGGAGTCATTCGCTGGGAACCTCTACCTGCAAACACTACTGTAACTAGCGATGGCTACTGCAGGCGGTTGGATCTCGATGAGCCAGCGCTTCGTTGGAAACGGGACAATGTCTTCTTCCTTCACGGCAGGACGCGTCCACACGTAACAAGGAAAACTCTGAAAAAACTCCACTGTTTCACATGGCACGTTCTGCCTACCCAACGTATTCACCGGACACTGGTCCAACGGACTACCATCTGTTTCTCTCGTAGTCGGACCATTTGCAAAAGAAAAAGCTTGACGATAGGGAGCAACTTGAAAGTTCATTGCTGAGTTTCTTCGTCAAAACTCCAGGAATTCTACAGAAGCGGGATCCTCAGATTACCTGACAAATGACAATATCTACCTTGAGTTAGCGGTCGATGACCTTTGATTGATCTAACCTAAGTGAGATACGCCGCATCATCCACAGCGGGGCGGTTGAGTGATCTAACGTAAGTGAGATACGCCGCACAATCTACAGCGCGGGCAGAATTTGCTATTGAACGTGGGATGTTGCTGAAGCAGGGGAAGCGCAGTCCTTCACTGCTTAACACAACAGCACCTACACGCGTTTTTGAACGTCCAGATTCGGAAGCAGTGCCGCCGACTTCATACCATTAGCATGAGAAGACCACTAAAGGGGTAAGAATATAAGGGAGACTTCGAGGGTGAAGAACTGACAGTGACCAGGAGGGAGCGACCTGGAGGAGCATCGGGATGGTCGATGGGGGGAACAAGGAAGCAGGCCAGGAGGTGGCACTAAGAAGAGTTTAGACAATAAGGAGGGACCAGTAGGGGGGGGGGGGAGGAGGGGCAGTAAGGGAGGATGAGCAAGGGATCCATTACCAGAAAGGGAGACCGGATTTAGAAGATGTGACACCGATGTCGCGCAATGGGTGTTCGCTCGCCGTCATCGTGTCATGAGCTTGGAAGGGCTACTTAATTGGAGTAGAGTAGTCAGGAGGATCCCGAGGGGGGGGGGGAACTACCTGGAAGAAAAAGCCTGGAGGCGAGACAAGGATGGGGAACTAGTAAGTGCGGAGCCGTAAAAGAATTCATACGGGAAACAGGGAATCTGCCATCTGCGCAGCCTCTTTATGCTCGACAAGCGGCAACTGCGCGTGCTTCTGAGCTTCTGGATTCGGAAGAGGGTACTCTGAGCTTCTGGATCCTGAAGACGGGCCCCTACGTCGCGCAAAAAGAGTCCTGATTTCGAATACGTGTCACCGACATCTGCCGTGAGCATGGGAGGACCACTAAGGGGATGGTGGAGAAGGGAATTAAGGGAGATCTATGGTGGACCAGGAGAGCGACCAAGAAGGAAAGGAAGAACCTGGAGGAGGAGCCAGAACGGGGAAACCAGCAAGAAGAGACCAGTAGGGGTCAATAGTGAAAACAAAGAAGTGGGTCAGGAGTTGGGACCAGGAAGGTGGGGGACTAAAGAAGGGGAGGGAAGACCAGCGAAGGCGAACCAGCAATTAGATCCAGTAAGAAGAAACGAAGTAAGGGTTGACCTGGCTTCGAAAGACATGTGAACGATATCTGGAAACCCTAGCTCTTGAGCATGAGAACGGTTGCGGAGGAGCAACCGGAGGGGCAGAAGTGCTGCGCAGCACAAACCAATGACGTTGCTGGCCGGTCCGAAGAAAACGTCTATGATGAAGGTACCGAAGTGGTGAAATGCTTGATGCCGACAAAGTACGCAGCAGGTCCTATATGTTAGTGAACTTCAAGTTTTACAGTTCAAGTCTTCTGCAAAGTCGTGCGAAGCGCGCAAGTGGAGCACTTTTGTTGTAGATAATAGTGTTGCACATGTTCATTAGTTGTTGTATGAATGGAGCGAGCGAAATACATTTGAAAAAAATTGCACAAGTGGCGAGATGCCTTCCTCACAACCTAACAGACGATAGTATAGCGCATTAATATCTCTGGTGAAAGAAAACAAATCACTGTTAAGAGTATTCGCCTATGACGGAGTTTAAGTTTAATTGAAACTTATATGAAACCGAATGTATTTCTTTTTTAGTGTTCATGAGGGTAATTTGCTTCCAGATTGTTCGCTTTGAGATTCTAGCTGCCGCTGTTGTTGAGGCGAATCCAGCGTTCACCGACTGGATCACCCGCTTTGTTGTTGTTGTTCTGATAGTGCTGCTCAACACGTTGCTGGAACTTGGATTCACGTACAAGGTAACGAGGACTCTTGGCATTTGGTAACAATGACCCGGCACGTACGCATGTGTCAAAGCCAATAATGTAGTGGCAAAGTAAATGCCAATCGAGACCCTTTGTTGTGTCACAAGCATACGCATCTCAAACGCCTCTACAATATCCTCCTAATTGGGAGCACAAAGTGCTCAGTCTGGGCCTTTTCCAGCACGGCTACATTCGACTGGCCACCTTGAGCCTCGTCGTCTTCCCGTTGGTTGGCGCTGTGATTGTGTTCTGTGAGGTGGTGGTGGTCGGACTGTTCTACGGGTTCCGAGTGTTTTTCTCGAATACTTCGCTAATGGCATATGGAATGCAGGTCAGTCATCTGAAGCCGGTTTTTAAAGAAGAAGGCTGGAGGAGACGCTGACAAACTCTTCCCATTTGACTCACTAAAAGCCTTACCTCCAGTGATTTCCAGGAAAGCTGCGGGGAGCAGTTGTATTATGTCTTTGTATATGAAATAGCTGATTCTGTCTGAAAAATTTGGTAGATCATAACTTTGCCTGGAAGCAATTATTAATCGAAATAAGCACAATTACAATGAGTACAATTTTCCAGCGCGACATTCGCTTAACATTCCATCATTGTAAAGATTAGAACTATTAGAATTAATAAAATATAACAAGTCATTTTCGACCCCATATTGGTTGATGAATTGTTTATCTTTTACATGACGATCAAATGCCTGAAAAAAATGACAATCGGTAGGGAACACATCCTACCGATTGTTATTTTTCAGGCATTTGATCGTCAAATGTGCCGGATTTGGCAGAGTTTCGTATCTCAATTCATTCAATTGCTGGACAAGAATTTTTGGAACGTGTGGACGCACGTTGTAATGTAGTACGATAGGGCCTCTTTAATTGACTAAAGCAGACTGTTCTTCAATCAACTTCTGGTGCATCACTTCAATTTCGGCACAGCACTTTTCCGCTGTGATAGTCTCTTCAGTCTTCAGGAACTTGTAATGGACTATACCAGCCACTGGCGACCATACGGTCAACATGGTCGTCTTTGGATGGAGTCTTGGTTTCGGCATCTCCTTGGGACTCTCATTCTTGTCCATCCATTGTACAAAGCGACGGCGATTGTCATGAAGGATCCATTTTTTGTCGCATGTCACGATACTGTCCAAAAAAAGCTCCCTTAGATTGCGCAGCCACAACGAAGCACAGGCGTCGTGGCGCTTCAGCATCTGCTCGGCGGTCAATTCGTGTGGGATCCATTTATCCAATCTCTCTACTTTTCCGATCGCATTCAAGTGACGACTGATAGCGCTGTCATCAACGACGAAATGCTGTGCCGACTCTCTCACAGCTGGACCCGTTTCCACCATGGCTTTCAGTTGATCGTCGTTAAGGAGTGATGGCGGCCTACCTCGGTCTTTATCTTCGAGACCTTATTCTTCAGATCGAAACCTCTCGAAGCAGTGGTGAATTGTGCGTTCGTTAGCGAACTTCTTCCCAAATGAAGCGTTGACGTCAAGAGCTGCAGCCGCGGCGTTATGTCCACCTTTCAATCCATATAAGTAGGTAGAGCACACGAATACCACGTCGATTCATCCTGTAAAAACAACATCGAAAACTGAACAGGAAGCAATTATGTCACAAAAGCTATAAAACGTAAGAAAACGGAGATTCTGCGCTTTCAGAAACTAATAGCTAAAGGGATAAATTTGAGTCCAAACTGGACACCTTCGAAATCAAATAATTACGGTTTTGAAATTAAACCGCAGAGGTAGGGAAGAATTCATGGTATAAAGATTACCATGACCTTCCCTGAAAGATTGCAGCCGTGTACAGAATTTTTTTATTAGGAAAGAGTCGCTTTGGAACTGCGTTAAAAGGAAGAAAGTCAGCTATTTTTGAAAACGCAAGAAGAGCACAAGCAGTCGTCCAGGATGTTGCTCTGCGAACTTGATTAATAGTGTAAATATGTACTGTATACCCGAGACTAGAAAATGGGGATTTCGCTTAATCGTTTTCGTTCTACTGCCGATTATGTAATGTGCTACTCATTCTAAATTGAATGAAGAACGTAACGGGCTAGACGAGTGCATAGCGATATATTGCCTTTCTCCACTATAAAATAAGATTAAACCAGTTTTGCAGCTACAAGAATAAATTATTCATTAGAATTCGAACACTGCCTTTACTGTTTGGAGCAGGCAAATCATAACTCTCCAATGGGGCCATATTTAACTTTTGAAATCGGATAGCGCCTAGTTTAATCCAGAAGATATTCCATTCGATTTGGAGAGCGTTGAATTTAATTTCAAGGTTGCCCAGTATGCTTTGAAGGAAGAGCATTCCGTTTGACATGAAAATGAAATATAAAAGGGTTTCCAGTTTTTTTTTTCATCAAACACTATACTCCGCAGGTAAATATTTTTACCCAAAGCCCAACGGTTCGACGGAAATCTTTAACGAAAAATTCTTGTTAAAACAATTTTTGCCTGATCTAACATTCATTGCTGTTCCGTCCTGCGGAAGAAACCGAGCAGCATCTTTGGTGCTGGCTATAAGAATTACGTGCAAGAGAAAATTTGTGCTAGAATTGGATAGATTGCTATACGTACATAGGTTTTGCTTCTCATGAACGTAGCATACTGAAAGCTAACTCCATTCTCGTTTGGCTTCGACTGGTGTTCTCTTAAGATCTGTGCTTACAGTGGCATGTTTCAGAAGTCGGAGTCCAAAAAACTGAAGTTGATTCTGAACTCTTTCGCACTGGCGGACTGGGCACTCGTGCTTCCTGTCGCTTGCATTGTAAGTTGGGAACAGTCACATTATTAACAATCTTCTCTACGCCTTTTGTCATATCACTCGACTTTATTTCAAGAGTTTTCAGTCTGAATGTCGGTATTTGTCATACCAGTGCTGATTTTCAGTTTATGTTGGTCACCACAATGCACTACGACATAAAAGGTGGAAAAGAACGTGGCGTGGAATTGATGGACTTCTTCAACTGGATGTGGACGGCCATTTTTCTTCTGCCGATTCCTGGTCTGTTAATCTTCGCGGTGAGTTGCACAACTTCTCTAACGACTACTCTTTGTATTGTGCGTTTTTCGACATTCTGAATTGCAGCATGGATGGGTTTTTAGCAAAGGCTTTACCCACTAGGTCGGTCGAAATGCTTCATTTCTTCGAACGCTTATTCAAAGGTCAAACGTCCATCAGCTCGTCTAGATGTCGCCCTTCTACCTCTGCTATTGTCTAGTACAGTATCCTCTTACTCAAAAACAATGACTGGTAGTAGTACCTAAATCTCTTAAGAAACACCCAGAAATTTTGCAACATCAAGAACAGTGCTCAAGACAGTAGGATTCCTTCAAGGTGCTGATTTCTAGCTTACTCGGTATTTTGCAAAGAACTGCAGGCTGAAGGTGTGGGGGAAATCCGTGTGCCTGGGCGGAGGAAGCTTTTCGGCCGGCCTAGCAAATGCCTCCAAAGTTGCAATCCTTTTTGTAGAACTGATATCGAATAGCCTTTGTCTTAGCCTCTGATGATTCTTTTAAGGTGCTCTACCAATACAGTATTGGAAACAACATCTACCCGCTGTTCAAACGAAATCCTGACCTCTGGGGACCTCGTTCGCGTTCGAATCGAAACGAAGCCGAACGGGCCGAGCGAATGATACGAAAATGGTGGTAGATCCAAACTGTGCGTAACGAAATAAATCGAGCCTGAAATCGCAGAAGAAAACCGCGATATTATCAATTTTTTCGTTTTTTTTCTGAACAGCTATAAAAGGTTTTCTTCGCAAATGTATGCACAAACATGGTATAGCAAGTATGGCACAAGTATGGCATACATATAGCATTTATTTAGAATTGCGATACAATTCAGCGATTCTGGAAGAGGCGATGGACCCCTGGTGCACTCACAATTTGTTCGTAGTTCGAGTACCGACGCCAGTTGAGCCAAGTCATTCATAGCTCAGAAATTCCTCTTTTTCGTAGCGATGTAGCGGTATCCGCTCTTCGGCAGCCGTGAAACCGTCTTCTCCGATCCGGCGCCAGAGCAGGAAGGGCACCCACCAACTACCAGGCTGTCCAATAATTCCTTTCCGAAAATTTTCAAAATTCTATAATTTTCCTTAGAAGTGTTATAATATCAGGCAAGTAAAAACCTTCTAGAAGGTTCTCCAGACTTCCACGCTAGGGGTATATAAGGCGCAGTCGCTGCGTCTAGCTACCAGTGACCAAGGTCGAATTCGTACGTTCGTGTACTACGAGTGGCTGCTGGGCAACGACACGGGCACCGCGGTCGCCAACATCTGCAGAGCGTGCAAGGAGGATGCTGTGTCTCAACGCACAGTCAGGCGCTGGTTCAATCGTTTCGAGAGCGGCGACACTAGCCTCGGGGACAGGGAACACCCGCTGAAGATCATGCTCTGCTGGTGACGCCAAGAGCATGCTGTACTTCGAGCTGCTCCCGTAAGGCAGGACGGTCACCGCCTCCATCTACACCGATTAGCTCGAGAAACTAGCCGCCGCCATCCGAGAAAAGCGGTCCCCGACGGGCCTCGGTCCACCTGCTGCACGACAACGCGCGCCCCCACGTGGCGAACGAGACCCAGCAGAAGTTGGCGACGCTCGGCTGGGAGACGGTTGCCCATCCGCCGTATTCCCCGGACCTCACCCCCTCCGAGTACCACCTGTTCCGCCCGCTGAAGCACCATTTGGCCGGAAGAAAATTCACCAACTACGACAACCTCAGATCCGACATCGCGGACTTCTTCGAGTCGCAGCCCCCGGAGTTCTGGGCGAAGGGCATCGGCGACCTGCCCAATCGATGGGCCACTGAATAACTGTGGTGATTATATTGTTGATTAGACTTGTTTTTCAATAAAGTTGAAAAAAATTAAAAATGGTGAAATTTTCGGACAAGAATTATTGGACAGCCTGGTACTTTGAAACTAAGGTGTAACGGATTTCATAACGCCCGAAAGCGTAAGGCGGGTTTTATAATATAACCAGACGTCCAGCGGCCTAACGGCCCCCAAACGTCTGGTTGGGGCATCACCTCCAAAACCCGAGAATAGAACACCACGTCTAGGCTTTTTTACTCGCGTTAGTGTGAAAAACTGATCCTAGAGGAAAGCGGGACACTAGGGCACAATCTTGAAAACTGCCCCTATGAAGCTTATCCATCCTCTATCGCACTTACGCCGATTTATTCTCCGAAGTACACATTCTCTACGTGGTGAGGAAGAGATTATGATAATCTTGTGAGAGCTCTATATCGCTAAATATCCGACGGCAATAATAATCCTCCGATTCCCGTAGTCATTCTCCTTACCCCACCCCCCCCCCCCCCCGACAGTACACAATACCCCCTTACCCATGTGGTGCAGCCAGAGACAGGAAGAAAAATGTAGTGAGCATCAGTCAGTAGTGAGAGTGAGAGGCATGTACACGCACACGCTCGCTGCCTTTCAAAGGTCAATTGAAAATCCAACGCATGCTTCGCAATGTTTGATCTGTGGCATCTTCTTGATCTAGACACGCGTTGTGCGACGTTCCTGTCACATACACGTTGGACGATAGTGAGAAAAAGTACTGTCCGCCCTTACAGGTTCCTTCCACTGATCCCCTTCCTATTAATGGTCCACCTTCACTGGTTCTCCATTTACCGCCCCCCTCCTCTTCACAAGACTCTCCCACTTCACTGGTTCCCATTCACTGTCCCCCTTTTTGCCCCCCTCTTCGTGCCTCCCCTCACCTAAGTGGTACCCTTTATTGGTCCCCTTCACTGGTCCCCATTAATGGTCCCTCCTTTACTGCCTCCACCCCCCCCCCCTTCACAGTTCCCCCATTACTGGTGTCCCTTCACTGATCCTTTTTACTGGTCTCCTCCCCTTCACTGGCCGTCATTACTGGTCCTACCTTCACTGGTCCCCTCTTCACTGGTCCTCCTTTAATGGTTCCCCCTTTACCGGTTCCCCCTTCACAGAACTTCCCCATTTCACTGGTTCCCGTTCGCTTCCTCTCCCCCCCCCCCCCTTACTACTTCCCAACTCTCATCTTAGCGGTACTCTTTATTGGTTCCTTCACTGTCTCCAATTAAAGGTTCTACTCTTACTGGTACCCCCTCCTCCTCCCTTCGCTGGTCCTCTCATCCTTCACTGGACCCCAGCTTACTGGTCTCCTCTTTAGTGCTCTCCCATTACACGTGTTCGGAATCCGGACACCCCTTGCGCGACGTAGGTGACACCTCTTCTGAACCCAGACACCACTTGCATGACATCGGTGACACCTCTTCTAAACCGAGACAACCCTTGCATGACATCGGTGACATGCCTTTTGAATCCGAGCGCCTGTTGCACGAAGTAGGTGACACATCTTCTAAATCCGAAGGTCTGTTGAGCAACGTCGGAGGCATGCCTTTTGAACTCGAATGCCCTTTGCGCGACATCGGTGACACTTCTTCTGACGGTCTCGACACGGCGTGGGTGGCACCTCGTCTGAACACGGACGCCTGCTACTCAACTTCTAGGAAAAGCCAGACGGATGAGCAGACGGACGGACGGACAGACGGACGGACGGACAACCACTAACTCCTTTATATATAGTAGGATATATAATATGATACTTCAGACATCGCACCACCTGGCGTTTGGAGTATTAGGTAACTGCATGTGAAATGCCCGATTTTGCTAGCTTAATTTCTGGTCGATTTTTCGAAGCTAGCTTTCTGTTTCAGGAATTGTCTATAGTTTCTAAAAACGCAGAATCTCCGCTTCCTTACCACTTATAGCCTTTGTGACATAATTTCCTCTTGCCGAGTGTTTGTCGTCGTTTTTACAGTATGAACCAGCCGGGTATTCGGGTGCTTTACTTATATGAATTGAAAAGTGGACAAAACGCTACGGCTGCAGCTCTTGAAGTCAGCACTTCATTTGGGAGGAAGTTCGCTAAGGAACGCACAATTCACCACTGGTTCGAAGGGTTTAGATCTTGAGATGACATCACTGCATAACGACGACCAGCTCAAAGCCATGGTGGAAGCGGATCCGCGTCGAACTGTGAGAGAGCCAACACAGCATTTCAGCGTTGAGGGCAGCACTATCAGTTGTCCCTTAAATGCGACCGGAAAAAAATGGATAAATGGATCCCGCACGAACTGGCCGCCGAGCAGATGCTGAGGCGCCGGGACACCTGTGTTTCGTTGAGGCTGCGCAATCTAAGGGAGCCTTTTTTTGGATAGTATCGTGACATGCGACAAAAAATGGATCCTTCGTGACAATCGCCGTCGCTTTGTACAATGGATGGACAAGAATGAGAGTCTCAAGGAGATGCCGAAACCAAGACTCCATCCAAAGACGACCATGTTGACCGCATGGTCGCCAGTGGCTGGCATAGTCCATTACAAGTTTTTGAAGACTGGAGAGACCATCGCAGCGGATTACTGTGCCGAGATGGAAGTGAAGCACCAGGAGTTGATTGAAAAACAGCCGGCTTTGGTGAATCGAAGAGGCCCAATCGTACCGCATGACAACGGTCGTCCGCACTTTCCGGATTGGGATCTGAAACTCTGCCACATTCAGCATATGCACCAGATCTGTCCCCTACCGACTGTCATCTTTTCAAGCATTTAGATGTGAAGGATAAAAAATTCAGTAACCAAAATGATGTCGAAAAAGATTTCTTATACTTCATTAATTCTGGTATTTTATATGCAACGGCCTAATATACAAGCTCTGCCTTGCGCTGAGCCAGCTTTCCATCTTCTACGTGAGGGCTTGCAATCAGCATTGTACATCGCTGCTGTCAAGAGGACCGTACTGTAGATCTGACTTTAAGCGCTCTCGCGTCATGTCGCAGAGCACGCCAGTCAACGAGCCCATTTGGACAAAGCTGCACTCACGCGTAGGTTGACCTCAACCGTCATCTGCCGTCAGACTGACGTCGGCCGACGCTGACGTCACCAGCGACGTCGGCGACGTCGTCAACAGATTCTGTGGCGGCGTCGGGGACGTCGTTGACAGGAGAGCATCGGAGCGCGGTTTCAATGTCATCATTTGGCTACCAGTCTGCCGATTGCATACATTTTGTGCTTTTCTTAATCTTCAAAAGGATTTTTTATTCTTAATTCTTCTTAATGTTTCAAGACTTGATGATGATTTGTTGTTCTGTATGTACTCTTTAAGAAATGCAAATTTAGCAGACGCGATTGCATAATTGGGTGATAGAATATCTGAATAGAATAAAATGTGATTTGTCTAAGGTAGAGCATAATTGGAAATCTTGTAGTGTGCGAGGAAAAGAAGATTGTGAGCGCGAATATGTAACCTATTTAAGTATCAAGTGATGAAGAGCCAAGATGATTACGGCGCGATAGGTGCTAAACATCGTCAAAATGATGGCCGACATTGAGAGAAAGTAAGCAAACGAGGCGCCTTCTTGATGTGCGGTTATGAAACTCATGTCGATTCAAAGTAGGCATGAACTATATTTTGAAGCGAACTCTATTTCTTCTAGACCAACCCAATCCAAATGGTACTGGACCACTTAGGAGTCTGACGCGACCGTTGGTTTTTTCACACTATTGGCTGGATGCCGCAAGATGGGCGTTTTTGCACTTTCGATTTCGTAATTCGAGGTCCGCCGAGGATGTTGACAGTGCCGGGAACGAAGAACCCACCCACAAACAAAATACTCCCTCTGAGCGCATTTTCTCCCAGCCTTGAATGAGGCCGGCGACGGCCCGTCGCCGTGCACAGCGCGGCGACCGACCCACGGACGACGTCGGTGGCGACGTCTGTGGCGACGTCTGTGGCGACGTCGGTGGCGACGTCGGTGGCGACGTCGGCGGCGGAAGTATAACACCCCCTGCGGAGCTCTCGGCGACGTCGTCGGCGACGCTGTGTTGGGCGGGCTGCCACGCAGTGCGTAGCTGCCCGCAAAGCACAGCGTCGCCGACGTCGGCCGACGCGTCGCCGAAGTATAACATAGGCCTTAATGAAACTGGACCCGCTTAGATGAAGATACTCTTCCAGAGGAATCTTTAGAAAAAATGCACGCAACTAATTAGGAATTAAGGGTCGTGTAGCGCAGTCGGAGGAGGTGCCGGCACCCCATAATATGTTTCTGGTTCGCATATCCGCCCAGGCCAACCAAGCCTTCCATCTCTTCGGGGTCTAAGGAATTAGCACCAGACTTGAGTGGGAAGGATAAATCGCTGATTTGTTCATCGGCTGGCTACCGCTATTCTCTGTATGGCTAAACACGCATTCAAATTTCCTCCACGGCGTCTCGCAGATGTCGGATGGCGCCAAAAATAGGATTCTGTCCTTTATCCTTTTCATTTAAAAATTTAGGAAAATTACACGCGAATACACAGCAGCTTGATAACCAAAACCTATTATATTTTGAGGGCGTTAGACAGTGAAGCAGA
Source organism: Heligmosomoides polygyrus bakeri (assembly GCA_947359475.1). NCBI lineage: Eukaryota > Metazoa > Nematoda > Chromadorea > Rhabditida > Heligmosomidae > Heligmosomoides > Heligmosomoides polygyrus. The sequence continues at coordinate 23,318,226 of OX375869.1, read as the reverse complement.
GAGTTAAATTCTTAGGGAGACATAGCGCATAAAATATGAATGACTGCGTTCAACTCGCTTGGATTGCATGACGGTGGAGGGAGCGGGTTCATTGGTATAGAGCACAGAAGAGCAGCAATCCTGGGTGCATAGCAAGAAAAAATCACGTCAAGTTTACGTCCGGCTAATCACGATTTTCAGTAGATTTCACATGTAAGTACTGCGCATATGAAATGAAAGTATGTGCGATTTTTGCAATTGGTTCTGTTGTACCGTAGACTAGTGCGTAGCTCCACCAAATTGCCATTACTCAAACGAAGATTTCGTGGTGCTGATCAAGCGCTCTATTTCCTAGTGTATGTATGTAATAAAACACTCAAGAATTCCTGTTCTTGTGCACTGGGTAATAAGCTTTAAACCATTAATTTTTAGAAAAATAAAAATTTTGTAAAACTTCAAGCAGTGAGTTCACTTTTTCGGGGAAGGTAAATCATAGCTTTCAAAGAAAGTCCATTAGAATTTTTCCGGACAAAGGTTTAATTCGATCCTCTTAAATGTATCGCTTAACCTGTAAGAGTACCGTTTTGATTTGGAAGATGCTCGGTTTGATTAGAAAAGCGTCCAGCTTGTTTAAAAAGTGCTCTATTTATTTATTTATTTTGTGTGTGAAGAGCCACGCAGATAAGCAATTCAAGTACGGTTAACAAATAGCATTTAAAACAACAATTAACAAAACAACTTGAAGTTGTCACAAAGGAATAAACTAAGGAGCGTCCTGGAAATACCTGTCAACGAGCCTTTTATGCTGCCTCAAACAGTTTGATGGAGAGTTTTTCTTTGAGAGCTTCAAAAATTCGGTTACTGCTCGATTAGTAAACAAACCCGAGGCCGGATTCATCACTGGTAAGGTTATGGATGAAAAAGTTTATCCAGTGAAGATAGTGGGCAGAGGGTACGTTTGGGATTCATGAACAGCTTATCAGCGTAGTTATTTCATGCGGGAAAATTCGCTTTAGCGGTTTATTCCCAGATTAACATTTCGATAAAGGTGGAAGTTAATTTGTAAACATGTTTTTTGGAGGCATAATAGACAGTTATAGGATGTCCCCAAGTCCTCAAAGAATAAGAATTGTTCCTTAGACGCTTATGTGTGGTGGACATTTGTGGGTGTCCAGAAAGTATCTGCAGAAATACGACAATTTTTTCAAAATAAATAACACAATTTTTTATCAAACTTTATTAATCATCAAATAGTTTCCATCAACATCGACTACCCTCCGCCAACACGAGCTTCATAACGCTTCTCTTCCAGATGATGCTGAAGTGATCGAAAAACGTGGTAGTCACTTGGAGCCAGATCTGGGCTGTACGGTGGATGCAGTAGAATTTCCCATCCGAGTTCCAGAATTTTCTGAGAAGTCGCCTTCGCGATGTGTGGGCGCGCGTTTTTGTCGAGCCTGGGCTGTTCCTTGCGCATCTTGTCGTCCAGTCTCCGCAGTTGGGTAGCGTAGACCTCGGCAGTGACAGTCGTGCTGTCAGGCAGCAGCTCGAAATGGTAGATCCCATGAACTCCCCACCAGACGCTCAGCATGACTTTCCTCGCATGAATTTCACCTTCTACGAAAGATTTCGGCACTTCATCGCGTTGGCACTACGCACGTTTACGAGCGTGGTTGACGTAGAGGACCCATTTTTGGTCTCCTGTGACGATGGTGTCAGGCCAGTTGAAGGGGCGACTTCGGGCAGCTGAGTGCATATTTCCAGACGTCTTCGCCGGTTGTCGTCGTCAGTTCGTGTGGGAGCCACTAACCGAGCTTTTCAACCATTCCAAGAGATCGCAGTCCATTGTCCACGGTGGATCGGGAACAGCCAAGAGCAGCAGCAAAATAACGCACACCTTCATATGAATGCTGCTCCACCAGTTTCCTAAGTTCACCCAAAGATATCGTTGTCGGTCGACGAGAGCGAGGCTCATCTCCGAGACTGCCGTTCCCGCCTCTGAAGCTATACACAGAGGTACGGAAGGAGCTTCAGAGCCGAATACACGACACAAGCTTCGATAGGCTTCTGCAGCGGAGTGCCCAGATTCAAACTAGTAAAGGAGTATGTACGTGTCCAATATGGATAGACAGTTAGGCCATCGTACAGCGAAATAGAAGAAGACGGAGCTGGATATGTTAAGGAGATACAGCAGGGTAGTGCCTTTATATAGCACTTATGTTGAATTCTTCGGAACATTCTAGATAAAATCTGGAACACTGCGAAGTTTTCTGCAGATATGTACTTTCTGGACACCCTCTACTTTTAGCGAAACAGCATTTCTTAGCCATAAAAATATAGGGAACCACAGAAAATTTTCGTTCGCATATGGAAAGGAGGAAAGACTGTTGCCTATCGCTGTGGTTCACAATGATACAAAGATAATGAAATATTCTTAGAGTGTATTATTTCTCCAACTAGAATATATTTTTATATCTCTGAGTTAAGGTATTTTCAACACACTTCGCTTTGAGCACCATGTCTCGTAAGCTTATGGTTGTTTATTGTTGTGCCGTTGCTTCAAAACCAAAAACAAATGGATGTGGTGTGGGATTGGATCCCTAACGATTGTATGAAGGACTGCTCACGCACGAACCTCACTGGATAAAATTCACCCTCTGATAGCCTGCTTAGTGAGGATGATGGGTGTAGGGTAGATTTGGAATTCATAAGAGTAGGTAATGTTGGATAAAGCCTACATTTCGAACTGATATCCATGTCGAAGAACCAACGAAGACCTGGAATTATTTGAAATAAGTTTCACTGTACATTGTACAGGTTTTAGTGGTAGTAGCAGCTCCCAATTACTATGGACATATAGGAACTCTCCTAATCGGGGGAATGCATGGCTAGAAAAGGAAGACAAGCACAACACGGTGGCCTGCCTAAGCCAGAAAATTGCAAAAAGGGACGAGACCTCTCGTAAACTTGCTCACTGTGTAGTCTACAAAATTTGTCATTTCTACCATATTTTACTCTCCTCGTCAAAAGAAGTGAGTGACCTCCACTAAGATAGACCCGGCATTTAAGGTCCCCACAGAGTTCTGCGGCAACGCCGCTTGCCGCTATAGTTAAGGCCCTCCCAGACTTCTGCGGCGTTGTCGCTGCCCTATCCTTCATCATATGGCAGGGACGCCGCCGGCGGCGAGCTCTGCGTCTCTGCCCTCTTGTTAAGCATAGGGCCGCGGCGCTGCCGCAGAACTCTGTGGGGGCCTTTAGGCCTGTGTGCAGTTTCATTTCAATTTTCGTGCTTATCTGATGCTTTTAACGTTTATGTGCCGGATCAGGTAGGGAAAAAGAACCGTCACTTTGCAAGTTAGGGCATTCCCTTGTATTCGCAGATTCCTTCAATGTGCAGACATTAGGCATCATAAGTGAGCCATTGAGGTTAATATGGAGAGTTACTTGAGTGATAACCTGAATAAATTGATAAAGAGGAGAAATGGGCTTCTGATGCCCAGTCGCGCACTTGAAGAGCTGGTCCCGTCTCCCGCACCGCTGCTTATAAATGTGTTAGAGAATGAGTGGTATTTGCCGGCGCCGACGAAGAGATTAGCTCTCCTGATAACTGTGAGAAACACTTCCATTGATCGATTGAATAAATTCTAATACAATAAAGCCTACTTCAACAATAATGAAAGTCGCTGTAGCGACAGTCCCCACTCAGAGATGTGAGGGGCCTTTGCTTTTTAGGGCCTCTAGTTCTTCTTTCTTCATGTCAATTCTGCCACGAAGCTCCCTCTTCATATCGGGCATGGGGCAAAGTGCTCGGTGGTGGGCTCCCTTAAGCACTTCATCCCTGAAAATCGTTTTTTTTACTTGTTCGCAATACCAGCATTTACTTGGCTCGCATCCACCTCAGAACTTGAGGCACTTCTCGCATCTGCCAGCTTCCTCGACCACTTTCTGTCGCAGGCTTCCGCTGACTATTACACGAGTTGGAATAGTGTCGACCTGCTTGTCCACTGTCCTGCTCGAAGACACATATCATTTTGGGCCTGGCATCTATTGGAGCGAATCCAATGTGTCGAAACGGGAAACTTACCAGCGCAGTCTCCATCTCATAGATCTCCTGAAGAGCGCTGATCTCCCTGTCCCTTCTGCTCTGCTGAGGAACGATTACAATCGACATACCCTTTGTTGAAGCGGCTCGGAATCACTTTCCTTCACTTTGCTACTTGTCAGATCCTTCTCAGCCACCTGCACTTTCAGGAGGCTTGGGTTTCTCTTCGTCTGGATTTTCCTCACGCGATCGTTTCTGGAGCTTGAAGGAGCACTCTTCAATGCTGGAGTTCATTGCTTCCCTGAAGGCCTTTTCGAATTCAGCCGACAGTTCACTTGATCCTCTTCTTGATCCTGTCCAACCATGTTCTCTCGAGCGAGGCGCAGGAAGTACTGCACTTCTGACTCTTCCGTCACTTGAGGTGACTGTTTAACCACCGTCATCTACCTTTTAGGGCCGTCTGCTCGAATTTTCAGCTCCTCCTGAGTCTGAGAACCTTGGCCAGCAGTTTGCTGTGCGTTCAAGAGCATCTAGCCTGTCCATGATGTTTTGGATGAAGTACTTGTCGGGATTGTCAGCCTCCTTAGGCTTTGGTTGGACCTTGGCCAACTGTTCCTGTTCTTGCATCACTTGAACGCTTTTTTGAGGATCCCAGCTGCGTCTATTTCGCTATTCTTTGCTTTCAGTTCTCGCTCAGCATGCATTAGGCGCCGCAGATTATTCTCACAGTCGATTGCCGCAACACCTGGGAAACGTCAAACAGGAAAACGCAAAGGTTTAATTACTTCTTCGTCGAATTGTATAACTTTCGCAGTTCAATAGTTGATATCGTGAAGGAGTAATTTACTTATATAGAACGGAGTTTTTGAATGTTGTATCAAGGGACAGTGCGAACAGACTCGTCGCCGGAGTCAGCCGTTCACTGAGAAGGAGCTGCAACGGCTCATGTCAATGTATTGCGCTATTCGAAAGCGCTTTCATGGAAAGTTCCAATCGGGTACGTTTATGTAGTCAATGATGATATGAGGCATAAGTTCATATGTAAACTATAAAGGAAGCCTCGTTAAATCGATGCATATAGTGAGGCTGTGTGTATAATTTCATGTAGTGTGGAGTATAAAATTTAAGGAAGTAAAACAGGAAAAGGCGTTCGAGAGGAGCTGCTGGAGAAGTGGTCAGCGGAACCATCAAATATGGGAATAGCCAGGCGAACGAAGGGGCAAATTGAGGAGAAGCTGCGAAACAAAGTGAAAAGAGTGCAGCGATTTCCAAGAGCTGAGCTAATCAAACTTTATAAATACTTTAATTTGATTAATGAACGAAAAAAGGGTTGCTATTGCGGATGGAAAAATGACCGGAACGGGAGGAGGAACCGGTCCCGATGTGAAAGCGATGCTAGCATACCTTGACCCGCTGCTAAGGGAGTTAACGGACTCTCATATAGAAGGAATTCCGGGTCTTGGTGAGATTTCTTTCTTTCATAGTTCACTGCGAATTCAGCCAATTCATATTAACAATCACATGTTTTCTAGATTCGACGAGATAAACGGGGACCTAACCCAGGACTCCATCAGCAGTAGCACCGTCATCGACGTGGAAAGGTAACGAATAAGTTCACTCTTACAATATTCGGACCTGTACTTTATAACAATTCCAAGAAGATGAGTCCAGAGGAGCACATAACGGCGATGTTCGAGGATGACGCGGCCGAATGCAGTGGGAAAGAAGAGCCTATTCGTGAAACGGAAAAGGCAACAACGCCTAAGCCAAGGAGATCATATGCCAAATACGTCCCCTACGAAATTCTTCACATTTTCTCAAATATTCGTACGCTTTCATTTTCACGCGGCCCAGAGCGGACGTCAGTGTAGTCAGTGACGTCCGCTCAGTGTTATACGAAGAGGAAACCAGGCTAGCGAGGATGTGACAGGAGGTCGCGAAATTAGAGAGGGAAGAGAAGGCGAGGGCGATTGAATTCCTGGACCTCCAAATAGCGAATGCTAGACTTGAACTTCAGTTAATGTCAATGGGAGAGATGGCTGGCCGGAATGTTGTTTTTGATGAGTAGGGTGTGCGGGTTACAAGGAGGGTGCGCCCCTTCATGTGGGTGGGTGTGATGTCCTTAGATTGATTCTTTACAAGTATGTAATCTTATCAGAAGAGTAAGATAAAATGTCATAAAAACAGTGCACCCCCACCCTTGACACGCACTTCACCTCCGACCATTTTGAGAGAAAACTGTTATTACGATTACTGTTATCATGTTATCTTATGACGATGTCACACGGTGCTGTGTTACAGGTAGTGATGTTGTTTGTTGTTCTTTGTCAATTGATGTCCTTTGCGTAGATGATATTGAAGCGGTTTATTGCAGCTAATGTGATTGTGTTCAGTCATCAAAATACCGGTGAACAATAAAGCTCCTAAGCGAATTGTCTTCGGTTTGCTCATAGGTGGCTTCCGCCTCATTTGGTTCGTCGCATGTGGTCATGGTCTGTTCCGTTGGACGGAACATATCCTCCTTTGTTGCTATACAAAGATTCCGGAGGCAACAGGCCGCCACTATTATTTTAGCAGATCTCGCAGGACTGTGCCTGAAATATTGTAGTTTTAAAATCCTTATATTTGTCATTGCATTTGGAATCCTAGCCTTAGCTCAGTTTGCAGCGATATAAATTGTCGCTTTAATGCTCCAAAAGCGTGTTCCACTACCACGCGACCTTTGCACACGGCCATGGTATATCGAGTCTCTAAAAATAAAGTTTTTGGTTTATAACTTTGCTATGGAATACAGTCACCATACCAGACTCAGTCCTCGACTCCCCTAAGATCGGTTTGAGAAGGAAGTTTTCCGATCTATAGGCATTATCGGCCAACAGCGTGCCCTCCTTTCTTCCGCTGCAGAGGTCGCGGTAGAGTGCGCTCGATCGGAACACCTTTAATAACAACACTGATGATTGAGACCAAATGCTGGAAGACGCAGAACACTTGCTTTATTACTGACCTTCGAATCGTCGGCTCGCCCTGGGAAATTAGCGCTGACCCAGATAAACTTCAAGTCGATGTCAGCAATGGCACCCATGTTTATGGAGTGATACGACTTCCTAAACACCGAAATTGCAGTCAGTTCATATAGCACATGTTTGCATATGCCACCCGACCTGTTAACATATGAGTCCTTTGACTCAGTGGGTGCCATTATTTTGATGTGAGTTCCGTCAAGCGCTCCCACGACGTTCGGAATCCCACACAGAGAATAGAACCTAAATCTATGAAGTAAAGCCCTACCGACAGACTGTTTCCTCCGCCTTAGAGCATCAACAGAACCTCAGGGCTATATCATTTCGTTCTTCTTCTGTAGGCCACTTGATGAAGTCACTACGACGGCTATAGAACATGTCGCTGACCTCAGATATCACGCGACTTACCGTTGCTTGACTGCATCCGAAGGTGAGGGCCGTTATCCTCTGAACGGACCGCTTTTGAGAGATAATACCATCATCTTGAAGGGTTAACTACCTGATTGGAGGAGCTTCCTATTGTTTCAAGGAATATGGCTAACTTCTGAGCTGCTGTTAGTGGCGCCGACCGCGCCGTTTCAGGACTTAGGTCATCGGCGATGAGATGCAGGACATGAGAGAATCCCCTCCTCGACAACCGGAATCGCTGTCTGAACGAGTGGTCGTCCAGACAGTCGAGAGGATTCAATCTGTCCCGAAACACACGTGGGGCAGCGGCTCGGATCATCGCTTCCCTGAGTTCCCTTTCGATGGCCTCCATTGCTGAAATCAATGCAGTGACTGCTCGCAAAGGTCATGATGTGCCTGGAACTCCTTGTCTGCTCTTCAAGCACAACCGGCTATAACATTCATTTGTCGCCCATTTTAATTACACTTGCTATCCTCCACGTACCGCACTCGATAAAGTTTCTTAAATGTTACGTTTTGCTTACTAACTTTCCCCGAAATTGAGGACATGAAAGTGCGTACGCAGCTGTGTTATTATTACTTTGAACACTTCTCAGCACGTTGCCTTAGGCGGCATTCTAATCCCCTCTTTAGCATCCTGAAGATAATCGAAACTTCAATCGACATCTTGAAAGTAAGCGATTTCCTCTACCAACTTAATGGATTGACTCTGAGCTGTGGCGAATTCCATAGCTGGAATCTTACAACTATACATTTCATCTGCTTCCACAGACAGAGTTTTCCGAACACCTCCGCAACAGGACTTACGATGGAGACAACCGAACCTTTTTAAAACACAAACTGTGCTCTGACATAGAGGTTAACACAGAAGCTTGGAAATGTTATCTCTCCAACGACCATGCAAGATAAATGTCCACACAGGGAACCATGTTCTTTCTCCACCGAGAAAATAAAGTAATTAACTTTATTTATTTTACTGACTTTCAGTAGGTGCACTATTCCAGCATCAGGGAGTGATTTGTGATGCAGTCAACCGATATATTATCAAACAAACATCATCATCGTCAAACAACAGATTATCAATTATAAAACAAAAATCAACCTATGTTATCAAACGTAGGCGTCTTTATCTGCAATTCATAATCAAGAAGTTGAATAACAATAAGTACACTAAGTAACATGAACCATTAATATAGACATATAAGGAAACAGACTGCATCTACATATGATATATATGGTCGCTAGTGTCGTCCGTTGTCCTTCATTCGCCACACCTTCTCCAGAATATAGAATAGTTCCCCAGAGCTTCGCATTGACAGGTCTAAAATAAAATGTTGGCATTTCGTCCATATAATTACAAGAATAAAATAGTGCAGCACACATACCGTTCCTATGTGCGGCCACACGATTCAACTTCTGCGAATCTGGTGTAAAAGAGACTGAAAGAGCAGTGATACAACTGAATTCCAACAGCTCGACACTTTATGCAAGCGGTACTTGTGAGAAGACCACTTCATATGAATTTTGATAATACCGGTGAAATTTGAATTTTATTTTCTGTTAACCCTTTCTGAGAGAGTATTAGCAACAGATGCAAAAATGAAGTAATTGCGTCCACCTTACAGAGCGGAGAAAGACGGTGGAACTGGTTTTTGGATGTTTTGATTTCGTTGAATATAGTATAAATTCATTAATTCCACAGTGACGAACGTAGTAAAAGGCAATATATCAGGTGAACGCTTCACTACTTCGCCAGTTAGCACCTTCGAGAACCCGTTCTTTGACGGTGATCCCACAACCTTTTGCGTTAAAAAAATTCGGTACTCATTCTATTTGTAGAATACCAACTATTACGTACTAATGGAGCGGAGCAATGACATTTGCTCTTGGAATAACACAGCAAATTTTCGGAATATATTCCAAAAGCAACCGACAAAACATATTGCGTCGAGACCCAACATAAATTAAAAAGTAATGCAGGATCAAGTCTTACATTCTATTGTGCTCTTACTCCTGTGAACTGAGGACTCCGTTTTGAGTGGAACCGTTTGTCTTCCGTGCGTTCTCCTTCTTCTGAGATGAGACAGCTTGTGATTCATTCTCTTGTTGTGCAGCTTTAAGCACCTTATGACTCACTATTTGCGAGCCATTCGGCGTCGCAGTCTCACTCAGAGGAACGCCTTCCCTGAAACAGTTGATATCACCACATATGCTGCAACCATGACTGGATCCGATTAGACAGCTCACTTGAGGGCGAATCCTAAAACGACCTCTTTCGAATCAGCGTGGAGTGATAGTCGTCCCTGTCAGTGGCCTAACTCCGCAGTCCACAGAGTTGACCCTTCCGAGGTAGTTCATCATACTGGCAGGCCTTCAGTTCAAAAAATATCCTCACCTTACAACATCTTCTAAAAAGTAGCCCTGCAGGCAAGTTTGGAGAAAACGGAATAAATGTGTATCAATAACCGAGGGCTTGGCCCGAGTTTCAGCATCATCGATGAGCACACATCATTTTCATTTGTAGTGCAACATCTCGAAACAAAACACGCTTTAATACAAAGCAAAAACACAGCGATCAGGCAATGTAGTCAAGTGGATGGTTGAACTCTCCTTTTCTGTTCATGTAGTGGCGATATCGCCGTGTCTTCTTGATCTTTACTGTGCACTTGTGATTGACCTGCACCTGAAAAAGACTACAGAATTTGGCGGTCCTACTAAACCAATGCACTTCGCTAACTAACTAACCAGGAAAGTCTCTAAATGTGTATGTCTGAACCAGGGATGAGCGTAAATGAAACTCGAAATTTCGCAAATCGAAAACCGTAATTGCGACAAAACCGTCGTAAATCGTAAACCGTTAATCGTGAGAGTCACCTGAACTATAGTGCAGTACAACTAAATTTCCGGAAGCTTTTTCTGCTAACGTTAATCAGATGTGATTCAAGATTTAACTGTTGTGTTATTTTCAGCTTATGCTGAACAGTTTTCTTTCCAAACTATTTCTTTTTTCATGGCTTCGTGCTAGTAAAACATCTTTCAAACCAAAGTGAACACGTTTCAGGAAAGCCAAAAACTGTAAATTCAAAAACCATACTTATTAAGCCTATGCATGGCATTCCAGCAAAAAGCATGTCGTGAAGGCGAGCAGCATTTGTAGGTGGGAGCGCGCCAATAATAACCACAGACCGAACATATGCCAGCCGATCAGGGCACCGATTGTACACGCCCCTTGTGAATGACATACCCATTCAGTGCGGTCTGATTGGAAGGGGCGTTCCCATCTCACAATGCTGCCCGTCTTCGCGACATATTCCGAGACATTAGTGGTTTGTCGTTCCCACATGAGTGTAGCGACTTTCATGACCCCCGCTTCCAATTACGAATGATGGTCGATCGTGGATTTGCGATGCGATTTGCAATTCTAGTTATTACCAAACAGAACGTGGAGCTAGAATGCTCGTCTCTCTTTCTCTAAGAAACTACTTCCAGTGTCTTTTCATTTATTTATTCAATACGCTGCATAAGTCAATCATGGGAAAAATAAATACAAACAAAATACAGATTATGGGCTGAAATGGAACAACCTTCGGCAGTAGGAATGCGATGTGCCTTGCGCTCTGTACCGGAAACGGAGGAGCCCAGCTTCCCCAGCCTCCTAGACACGAGCTTATTTTTGATATTGTCTTCCACTTGTTTCTCCACATGAACCTGTCCGGTTCTAAACGGCAGCCCTTATAATGTTAGAGAAATGGAAAAGTTAGTTAGCGAAGAGAAAAGTCGGATTCAAGAAGCCTGTGAACAGGACGGTGTTGTCTAAGCCCTAGTTTACACTTGCGCCGCCACCCGGCACATCGCCATGGGTATCGACTTTTCGCACCGCCCGCTCGATATCTATCTCGACCATCGTGCCGCGCCGCGCAGCGGCGCAAGTGTAAGCTAGGGCTAACACAGCTACTATGTCAGATCATCAAAAATCTTTCTCTAAAGGAAAGTGGGAATGAGCTATAAGAGGGACCTTTAGAGTGGGCACATTTTTATAGCTTATACACATAAATTTGGTCGCCAGTTGGTTGTTGATCACATAGACGAAAATTTACTATTTACGGCCAAAAATGTTGTAAATAAATCGTAAAAAAAATTGACAAACACCTAAATCGTAAAATCTTAAATCGTAATTACGCACACCCCTAGTCTGAACTGCGAAAACTAATAAACTCTGAGATTCTCCACCCTTCATATAGTAGGAAGGGACGTTCCATTTTTGCAAAGTCCTTAAAGCCGAGGAGCTAGGGACCTTCAAAGTTTACTATGGGATCGCATGCACTGGTACATAGGTTTGATCGGCAAAAACTAATACCACTGTGAGATTCTCCACCCTTCAATTAGTAGGAAAGGATGTTCCATTTTCGCAAAGTTCTTAAACCTAAGGAGCTGGGGGCCCCTGAATGCCCAGCAGTATATTGCACTGTCAGCATCTAACACGTACGTGTGTGTTGCATGTGGAGATAAGAGAGATGGTAAAAGACGTCGAGGCAAGCAGCTCGGTGTCTCAGTGGTAGTGCCGCCGCATCGTAGGCACAGGGTCGGATATTCGTTTACTTGACCTCGAAGTAGTTTCGCATTTTTAGTGTTCATTAATTTCTTGGTATCATTAACCTTCCCAAATTTCCCTATGCAAGTATTCCACCATAGGCTGTGAAGTACGTGGTCAGTGAGAGATTTTCATCAGCTGCTCCCTCTATATGTGTGTGACGCTTTGTATTTTCTGCTGATTTTTGATAGGACCCTTGGCTACATGGGGAGTGGACCTTCCCAACTAGACATAAATAAAGCAATTAGAAGAGCATATGATGGCACCAGTCCACAAGCCGAGAATGGCTGTCCAGTCAATCTCATCTCATCTAGCATGTGTTCCACATGATGCAGGAAGGGCATCCGATCATTGTAAAAGTCCAGCTGCACCTTACCACTCGCCGAAGCTGTACTAATGAACTAGACACACCAATGATAATGAGCTGGTAGCTACTGCAGTCCCCGCTAGGTCAGCGAGTATAGGTCACCGTCATATTCTAACGTATCGCTAGACGGCGACACGTTGGTCTTGGAACTCCTCTGGTGAGCCGACCAATTAAAATGTTACATATAGAGAGATTTTTTACTGAAGATAGGGATGCAGAGAAATCTTTCAAAAAGTTGATCACGATGATTCGCCGTGACATGAGTGTACGTTCCCTTGAGTATGCCATTGCCAAGGGTAAATCAGAAGCGGCGCTATTGAACCTTGGCCCCTTGGTCCAGGTCGAGAACGGGTAGAAAAAAAACTCACCCAAACTTTGCAAGGGGGCTATCTGGGGCGCTGATCATGAATATGATATTCATTTCTTGAAATTTCAGCCGATTACGGTAGTTTAGCCTGTGTGAACGTGGTCCCTTAGCAAACTGTGAGAGTCCTTAGCTCCTTTGGTTCAAGGACTTTGCAAAAATAGAACATCCCTTCCTAACTAATCGAAGGGTGGAGAATCTTCAGGCATACGCCTGAGAGACTTCCCTGGTAAGTTTCTTTGCTAAACTAGAGTGACTATACCTAGATATATTCCTGAAAAGTTGCATCTCACTGAAAAACTACCTTTTCATTTTTTGTTGTATTGAATCCGGTGAAGTCCATTAGTGCCGCGACATCTCGCTCACAGTTCACGATTTCATCGAGAGGGATGGGCTCTGAAGCAAGCCGAAACTAAAAAAACAATGCACAATTAGAAAACAGAAAAGAATTCACATAATTTAAACCGGCAATTTATTCCTAAGCTATGCATACAGCTGAAAATGGGCGAGTTGCACATTTTGCAAATCACGCTCGTGATCCGAAACTATTTATAGGGAAAAGCTCCATGATAACCGTATAGAACTGACCAGCGGCGATGCTTTTAGTACGAATACATAACTCGACCCACAATCATTCAACCTCATTACCACTAATCCCCGCTTAAGAGAGGAATTTCTCTAGGAAGTCACCGGCATGAAACACTAACATGCTTTGAAGAGTAATCTTACCCTCACTTCAGTAGTAGAGGTTGTTCTTGTTCTTGTAATTCCGTCTACTTTTAGAGTGGCAGATACCCTTTTGAATGGTTCAACAATGAACATTTGCACAAACCTAACGAAAAAAACCGTTTTTCGCTTTTATGCGCTCTTGGGCGGAGCTGGGTGGAGTAATAAAAGCCTGCAGGTGGCTGTTAGGCAGTAAACACTTAGCAGTACCCATCAAATGCTACATGGTCATTTAAATGTTATTCTATACAGCGGCATTCAGAGAAGAGCGTTAACAACATCAAAGTAGAAGAAAAATTAAAACCCTGCTGCTGCCACAACACCTAAATTAGAGAAATTTAAAACCTCGAGTATGCGCGTCTCGTTTTCGTCGATCATGAGGACTTCTGCTGTCACGTTGCTGCTTTCCCTTATTCCGAGTCTTACGCTCACTGCTCCTAGTACGTCGTCGATTATGCGGGCTTCTTAAAAGAAGGTTGCAATAAAGTAGTATGTGCGAAACGCATATCGAGTCTTACCTGGCTTCGCTTCTCCCTGCTGTGCCGTCGCTTCGGTATTCGATCGCGGTCTTCGTGATCCCTCTCGCACCTTCTGTCACGAGGCTTTCTCTCTGCCGAACGAGAATGAAGACGAGCTCTAGATACTATCACTAAACGCTGAATTGAAAGAAGTCCGTTGAAAGATAAAAAGTCGAGAGCTTTCAAAACTTACCGCGACTCCTGCTGCGGCTCCGTGCCACTGTTTGTTTGACTACGAACCTAAATGCGATGAAATCGGACCTTTACAATGATCGACAACTATTAGGTTGTAACGAATTAAATGGCACTGGCTCGCGCCATTTTTTGGCGCGTCTTTACGCGTTTGATCAAGAACAAACCGTAACATGTGGCATATCATTTAGAAGCGCAAACTTTGCTCTACCGGCGAGTACCAAATTTTCTATGTAAAAGTGGGAAAACTTTAGAGTTTTATTGACTTTTTTGCAGATGGACAAAAGGGCAATCCGAGGCATTTACTTGTATGAATTCAAGCTGGGCACTACCGCTAAGGAGGCGGACGAGAAGATCAACCCGCATTCGGTCAAGGATGTTCCACAATTCGGACGGCGTATCGTTGGTATCAGAAGTTCCGGAATGGAGATGAGAGCTTGGAAGGACATGAAGGTCGTGGGAGGCATAGTGATGTTGATGAGGACAAGCTGAGGGATGTGGTAGAGGAGGATCCACACAAAGGTACCAGGGAGATAGCGAAGGTTCTTGGCGTCAGTCACAACACAGCTGCCCGGCATCTGAAGGAAATTGGAAAGACCAAAAGGCTGGAAAGATGGGTGCCTCACGAGCTGTCTGAGGAGCAAAGAAACCGACGATATGAGATCTCGTCCGCACTGCTTCTACGGAACGAAACGGACCCATTCCTTGATCGCATCGTAACCTGTGACGAGAAATGGATAATGTACGACAACAGGCGACGATCGGTACAGTGGGTGGACAGCGATGAGAGCCCCAAGGTTTTTGCGAAGCCGGAATTGCACCAAAAGAAAGTAATGGTGACAGTATGGTGGTGTTCGCTGGGAATTGTTCACCACAGCTTCCTCCCTCCCGGTAAATCCATCACGGCAGAGCAGTAGTGCATTGAAATTGAAGAAATGATGAAAAAGTTGAAGGATATCCGGCCGGCCTTGGCAAACCGAAGGCGAGTTCTCCTTCTGCACGACAATGCTCGCCCCCATGTAGCACGAATGACGTTGCAGAAATTGAATGAGCTGAGCATTGAAACTCTACCACATCCTCCGTTTTCTCCCGACCTCTCCCCAGCAGACTACCATTTCTTCAAGCATCTTGGCGACTTCTTGGTAGGGAAAATATTCAAATACCAACAGGATGCCGAAAGTGCCTTCAAAGATTTCGTCAATTCCAGAACTTCTGATTTTTATGCTACTGAGATAAAAAAAGCTTGTGTCACGTTGGCAAAGATGTGTAGAATCAGAAGGTTTTTATTTCGATTAATAAACTTGCCTACAAGCCGAGATATTAACTGCTTAAATTTACAGTGGTTCAGTGCCATTTATTTCGTAACAACCTAATACGATTATGCAGAACAAATTAGTTAATTCATTGCAATCAGTGGTAGGGATCAATAATAAGCTTGCAGAGCTGATCTGGCTTAGCTTAAGAGAATAATGAGGGGAACAACGTTCCCCAAAAGCTTCATGAGCCTAATAAAGAAGAAATTATTAAAATAACACTTAGGAGATGAAGAGAAGACTAACCTTAGACTGTTGAGAATGGAAGTCGGTGAGCAATCCATTGTCCATTTCAGCTCCAAGAAGCACTCCCATAACGCGGTAGTTGTGGAATGAGGCTCTGCAAAGAAGCATTTTAGTGAACACATCTTATAAGGCACAACTGCGTTAGCCTCTCCGATAATATCAACACAACGCACAATAATGATCACAAGAACGTACGGTACTACGGCACTTAGTGAACCCCATCTTGTTCAAGATAGGTCTACTAGGGGTAATCTGCCATGGAAAGAACGAATATCATAGTCATTTTTTGCGGAAATGCCTTATAAGCCCGTCATATTAAGTTCGAATTGCCCACGGCCTTGCGAAATAGCGCGCGCTGGTATGAGATGCAGAGACTCCGCCTTCTGTCAGCAAGCATTCGTGACCGTCTCCTGGGGGGGGGGGGGGGGGGGGGGGTGGAGCAATGTGAACGCCAACACACAGTGAATGTGAATGTAATGCAGTCTTATATCCTCGTTTCGATTACAGATCCTCATCTTATTTGCATTCATATTTTGGCTAGAGAGGAAGCTCCAGGATGATAACAATTTTAACACGGGTGCACTAGTGGGCCCACCCCGCACCCCGGAGTCCCTTCCCCTGCCGAATTCTGCGCTCTTCTCTAGGTCAGCGGAGGAGAACACAGAACAGAATTTTGATGATTTATGCCCTGGCTAATCTCTGCTGCAGGCTAGAGGCGGCACAGTAGTGCGCACCCGTAGGAGGCGCACACTCTGTGTCTCTTACTGGCGCGCGCTATTTCGCAAGGCCTTGAGCGACTCGAACTTAAGACAACGGACTTATAAGGCACTTCCGCAGAAAACGACTATGATATTCGTTCTTCCCATGGCAGATTACCCCTAGTAGACATATTTTGAACAAGATTAAGTGGAGTACACTAAGTACAATAGTACCGAACGTACTCCTCTGAGAAGAAGACGAGACGAGGAAACATATAAAAAATAATTTAAAAAAATTGTCGAAACCTCGTGAGAACAGCTGATTTCACTATCTCCGTCATTGCGGCGCTAATGGCTGGCGGGTAGCGGATGTACCCACGGGGATCGGTGGGTTTTCTCGACCCACTTGTAAGGGAGTAGTCCTAGGAAGAGATGTAGGTCGCCGAAGGGATTAGGATCGGGCCCGTCTCTAATTGTAATCTATGTTGTGGCCATCGCGAGGACAGCTGGCCGTCTTTCCCCCTCATCAAACGATAAGAGGGACAACGGGGTAAGGTCAACAATACCCCGTATCCCTCCGTGCCATCCAGCTGTCAGACGGACCACCGATAAGCTGGGCCGTAAATAGGAGGGACCGCCTTCGTATCGGGGGGAAGGGTGCTCAGTGTGTGTCCCGTGGCCCCATCAGCCTAGCCGCCTGGCCAACGCCTTTGCAGGCTGAGGCCCTATCTTATGTATCTTATGTATTCAAGTATGTATGTTATCCATGGAGATAAATCTATGCTTAGAACTCGTGTATCTTTTATCCCTCGGAATACTCATTTGGTATCTTGGAGCTTCCCCGAGCCGCTACACATATAAGAAGAATATCGAGAGCTCCGAGATATTACATGGAGGTCCCGGCTCGCATAGTTTTTTCTACTAATTAACTTCCTCCGCCTCCCCTGAATCGTCGATCCTCATTATTTTTTATATCTCCATATGCAAAAAAAAACAATTTTGAAGTTGAACTAATTTTGTCTAATTTTTTCTCGTGCTATTTCCTATATGCACGGTTTAAAAAAGCCATAAGAGCTAGATTCTTAATATTTTTTCATACTTTTACTTTTTGAAGTAACAGTAGGGAAAAAAGGCACAGATCTGCCAAAGAGTTTTCAAAAGGAACATTCGTGTCATACATAAAACTGCACCGCTCGGCCCACACTCTGCTCCACTTCCCTTCCCCTTCACTAATGCCGCCATCCTTCCACTTTTAAAGCCTTTGAGTCCTTTCTCGTATAAGAAAGAGGAACACACGCGCTGAGTACAATTCTGAGTCCTCTCTCGGATAAGAAAGAGGAACGTACCATAACTCATAGAACCAAGTATTCTTGGTAAATAGGGAAAGAACCCTACATTCGAATTAGAACAGATGTTCATGATAGACCTGGCCAGGCTACCACAAAATAGCGCACAGAAATCTTTCAAAGTAAGGCGATGACTACAAAAAGAAGAAGAGAGCGAGCGTGCACATTAATGTAATTATTATCGTCCTCATTCTTTCTATTCCTTCTCGCCACACTTCCTGTGCTGGCGAATAATATCGTGATCGCGATTTCCTAACTGAACTCTATAGGTACAGCAGTACCAATTCAAACAAGGCAGCAACTCTTATCATCGAGCAACAAGCAGACCAACTTCAGTATCAACTTCGAAGCAAAACGACGACACGTGAAATTATCACTTGAATTTTTTATACTATAATTTCTCCTTCCAATTATACAAGGCGCACAAATTAGCAGTGAAGCGCATGTGCGCGCTTGGATAGTTAAAGGCACGGGATACGAATAACCGCAATCAATCGTAAAAGGCGTTGTTTTCGCCCTTCTCATGGTACAAGTACGCATATAGAGTGGTATATAAAATCTATTTTGTCCACGTCACGGAATCACTCCACCATCCACACGCTAGGTCATCAATTGGCTACCGAGCTGAGCAACAAACATCCCAAGCGACATTAGTTGCCCTTTCCAGATGAAAGCGTATGATTCTGTGCCCTAGCATTCCATCATTCGAGGCTCGATTCCAGAGAATTCAAAACAGCTTACATACGTATCAACTAAAGAAGAGAGCATAAACATCAACCAGGAGTTGTATTGAACAATACTTATCCCTCCTACCGTTCCATGATCCCTACACCAAGGGGAAGAACGAGATCCCACATGGTTGGCTGTTTCACAACTCTGAAAGTTGATTACAGTACTGTTTTGTATTTTCTTGTACGTACAGCCAAGGCTAACTTCCTAGGGACTAGAACTATACATCTTTCATATACATACAAATCGCAAGCTTTTTGCCCAAAAGATAGCTAATTGTACCATCGTGTGAAATAAATGGATCAGATTCCCAAAACTATAGGCATTATACAAAAATATCACTGTATTAGAAAAACGTACCACGTTTATCACTCATTACGGTTATCTAGTATCAGTAGTCCTTCATTCTCCAGCATGCGCATACAGCATTCTACCTCACCTTACTCAGGTCCAAGCACTTTGTTGCACCTCTATATAAATTCATTCAAATTTTTTTTTCAAAAGATGAATAGTACTTATCTCATAACTTCTTTGATTTTTTTTCTTTATTGCTCTTTCGTACCTACCATGCTCTTTCAGCTACCATGAAATCCCATATCAACCATTACAGCACCTGCTATGGCTGCTGATGGGATCGATTTTCTTCTATACCTACAAACGACGATATTCTACATACGTCGCGAAAGCCGAGCCGAACAACTCAACGTGAACCCGATCCTCGTCGACACCCCAATCTATAGCCCCGGGGGCCGGGACTCTTTTAAGGCCGGGGATGTAAGGGAGTAGTCCTAGGAAGAGATGTAGGTCGCCGAAGGGATTAGGATCGGGCCCGTCTCTAATTGTAATCTATGTTGTGGCCATCGCGAGGACAGCTGGCCGTCTTTCCCCCTCATCAAACGATAAGAGGGACAACGGGGTAAGGTCAACAATACCCCGTATCCCTCCGTGCCATCCAGCTGTCAGACGGACCACCGATAAGCTGGGCCGTAAATAGGAGGGACCGCCTTCGTATCGGGGGGAAGGGTGCTCAGTGTGTGTCCCGTGGCCCCATCAGCCTAGCCGCCTGGCCAACGCCTTTGCAGGCTGAGGCCCTATCTTATGTATCTTATGTATTCAAGTATGTATGTTATCCATGGAGATAAATCTATGCTTAGAACTCGTGTATCTTTTATCCCTCGGAATACTCATTTGGTATCTTGGAGCTTCCCCGAGCCGCTACACATATAAGAAGAATATCGAGAGCTCCGAGATATTACATGGAGGTCCCGGCTCGCATAGTTTTTTCTACTAATTAACTTCCTCCTCCTCCCCTGAATCGTCGATCCTCATTATTTTTTATATCTCCATATGCAAAAAAAAACAATTTTGAAGTTGAACTAATTTTGTCTAATTTTTTCTCGTGCTATTTCCTATATGCACGGTTTAAAAAAGCCATAAGAGCTAGATTCTTAATATTTTTTCATACTTTTACTTTTAACTCTACTCTACACATACTACACATACACATACTCTACACATATAAGAAGAATATCGGGAGCTCCGAGATATTACACACTGATATACCCACGAAGAGGTGGGTAACGTCTTTCATGAAACATGGGTTTGTCCACATCGTGGGTATGTTCACCCCTATACCAAGCACACCCGTGGGTATGCACGTTGATGAATCCGCCCTTCGGAGAGAATGCCTACTATAAACTTACGTAAAGTGAAGCACGGATTCATGCAAACGTACGCAGCAGGATTTTAAGTTTTACAAAAATTGATTTGGCACTTACAGCACGACCCACCGCCTGCGCGACGGGGGAGTATACCACCGTACGAGTGCGCGTCAACTGCTTGACTGTGGCAACGGACAGAGTTGTTCGGATTTGTTCTAGGTTTCGTTTCATTCTTCTGTTTTTTCATCATTGCCCCCCAACTAGGAACGCTGCTTTAGGCACTCACTCCTTCAATTCTCTATTCGGTACTAGAGACATAAAGTTTAAAAAATTGCACTTTACGTAGCACTTTTCTTTACTTCTACCTATAAGAATGGCAGGTGGACCTCTCCCCTCCCCCGGTTGGACCTGTACCCAATTCTAGTTGCGGATGGTGTTACTATGTCCTTCCCTGAATTCGGGAAAGTGTCAGACGATTCACACAGTTCGAGGAAGTTTGCGTAGCTTCAATGGAGAGATGGTGAAGCAAGGAAGAGTGAAGCAATTGGCCAATTGCAGATGGTCCCCTTAGGTAGGACAGCAGCAACAGCGCAAAGCAGAACTGCCGACTCCATGTGTCTTCGCTTAATCTTTCGCTTCATAGCGGTGTCAGTTCTTACTTGACCCCAAATAGCTTCCCTTTGATCTGCAAACCCAACGACTTTCAACGTTCACTTTCGAGTTAGACTAGGGAAACCACTGCAATGAACAACTGGGCCAAAAAGGCCCCAGGGGCCGGATACATCAACAATTAAACCCATGGGTATGTGGGGTATCAAGGGTAGATAAGAGTCAGGTAGAATAAGGCAAGAGTCAGAGACGTAAGCTTCATCGTGGGTATCTCTACCCCTATACCAGCAGGTTAGGGCCTGTTCATACTTCGCGACAAGAGCGACTCGTCGCCCGTGCAAAACATGCATATCGATTAAAACCGAGCGCGCGCCGCCGAAAAGTGTTCATACTCGAGCGCCGGCGCCGTCGCTCCAGTCGCTCTTGTCGCTCTTGTCGCCTGTTCATACTTCCGCGCGCTGCGCACGCTGCGCATGCCGCGCACGCCACGCGCGCTGCGCTCTTGTCGCTGCTGTCGCGAAGTATGAACAGGCCCTTAGTCGTTGATGCATCCGGACCCTGGACTTCATCCACTTCGAAGGTTAAGAAGACTGGTCAGAGAACTGACGCAACCTGTGATTCAACGCGAAATGGCGATTCGAGGGATCCGGTTTACTGCAAGAAAACTATATAACTATAAGCTGCACATTTGTGTCGAATCTGAGTGTGCAAATCTAAAGTGGGGTCCATCCGGTATGTTCTCCATAACAGGTCTCCTTACGCCGACCTAAGCAAGCCTAGGTGTCCTTCTAAAGTTATAACGTAGTTGTAGACGTAGTTTAGCTAAAAGCTTACGTTTTAAAGGTTTTTATACGAATTCCGTTGAAGTTATGAAGACGAATGTGGGGTCCCAATTATTTGACACCGGCGGCTGCCGCGACGCAATCGCGCCGCGCAATGACTCAGCTATTTCATGCGCGCGATCCACCGACACTCGAGTACTCTGACCCGTGAATTGAACATTGGGCTAAACCTCACTCTACATTGATAGAAATTACAATGCGTGGATTACACGAAAACATTACGCATCTCAACCAACGGTTGTCAGAACGATGGCTACCGCCCTTGCTTGCTGGCTGACAAACTGGTCGATAACTGAAGTACGAAATTTCAGTCCATAAGAGCTCGAACCATGGTGAGCAGAATATTGTATTGGGAAGATAGCTGTAGTCTAGCTCAGATAATCAGCGACTTTGGGTCCATGACCAACTAATCGCCTTTTCGAAGGGATTGTTCGTAATTGTTAAGCATGAGCAACCGTCGACTACTCGTGAAATCATCAGCGAATACTACAACAATCACTCCAGAAACCTATACCCATATTTGTACTAATGAGAGAAGGACACACCAGGTCGCAGTGACACTTGGAGGCAATATGTACGGTGACTTTACGAAGGGGCGAGAGCATAACAAATATTCCTGGAATAAAGGCGCGTGCAGCAATGTAGAAAGAAGCGCCGAGCGTCGCGTGTACCTCAGTTTGATCCAAGTTTCGTTACCCAGGCAAACTTAATCATCTATCGCTCTGGGGGCGGTGAATTCGTACCAGATTTTCTCTGAGAAAAATAAAGTACAGATTTTTTGGTTAGCTGACCACCGCAAGTCTGTATAGTAATCTGAATACGCATCCATTACCGCCTCACAATAGTCTGTGGAAGTATATTTCGTAATTCCTTTTCCCAAACTTTGTTTCAGGGAGGAAATATACATCCATAATGTTCAAAGCTGCATCCGCTGATACGCATCACCTCAAAGTGCCATGGCCACCCGTTTTCCTTTTCTTGAATGAGCGTTAGATTGTAGCCTGCTTGGAACCATTCGAGTGTAATTGTTGGGTGGAGTTATTCTCATAGCGGCAGATTCAACAGTCTTGAAGCAGCAGTGCTGTGCAAAGAGCGCGCAGCGCAGCAAGCACTACGCCGCAACGTGCCGCACGCGAAGTCGCGGCGCGGCAGCCGCCGGTGCCGAATAATGGCGATCCGAATGTGGAGACACGACTTTGAAGTTGCGGCTCTGACACATGATTTGAAAGACGACATACTGCATGCTAACGCGAAGGCTATGTGGATCCACTGATTTGCACGAGAAGATCAGAGACGCATGGACCTAGTCGTCCTCAATTAGGTGGGCCGGCCACGTAATGCGCTTGACCGAAAGATTTAGGCGAAATTGGACTGTTGGCAACATGCCCAGCGACGCACGCGATGCAACCGCTTGCACTCCACTTTGGCGGTGGAGCGCGAAAGCCGAGCGCTTTGTGCGTCTGGCACGCCCGCGATGGCGCCGCCGTTAAGGGGTCGTGGTGCAATGGGTAGAGGGCTTGGTTCGGGCCATGGAGGTCAGGGGTTCGGTTCCTATGCATGGAGGCATTTCAACTGACTCGATGAGATCTCAGGAGATTTAATGTCTAAACAATTTTCAGGCTTTTTCTGCCCATTCTTCCAGCTGTATGCGGTTTTGCAGAATTCAACTGCGGACTCCCTCTGAGCGACGAAAGCAGTTTCCACACGAGCAGCTTGGATGGCACCCACCCTGGAGTCCCTTCCTTAGCATGGTTTTGCGCTCGAAGAGCCGCCGCGCTGTTGGCAAATTACCATTAGCCGCTCTTCGCCCAACTAATGCTGCCAATGCGCTTCGCAGACACCCGCTAGACGAGAGCCGTCACCGACTGGATTCCGTTGGATGTCAAGGGAGCACCAGGCCGTCCACCAAAGCGTTGGTCGGACTTCTTTGTGAAAGCCATGAACGAACGAGAAGACGCTCTTCGTGACCCTCGAGCGAGGAGGATCCACTGGAGCACTCTGGCACGCGACAGGGATGAATGGAAACGCTGCTGGCGCCAGCTCAAGCGCCTCGATCATCAACGTGACAACAGACGATACAGGTGATATGGTGAGCAAACAATAGTGCCAGATTCCTTTGACAGAAGGTAGACAACCCCCCTCCCCCACTCCACGATTGGAATTACACCCAGCAATTTCTATAATGAAGGACCCATCATGCATCCTTCTAGTAGTTGAGAAGCTTCTCCGGATCTATCCCAATCGTAGAGCAGCACCTCTAGAGAAGCGAGAGAGTCGAACACGCACAGGGTGGACTCTACCGACCAGGAAATAGCGGACAATGAGCTGCGGGGAGCCAATCAGTTTCTCACCTTTCTAAGATAGCTCACCTATTAATTTCGCTCAAACACTGAGTGAAGTAATTCCCCACTTAGGATAGATCCCATCTCCACCTTTGCCCCCCTCCCCCTCCACTATTATCTCATCATTCTTCTTTAAATTGAAACGTGTCTTGCGTCATTCAGCTTGATGGCACAACTTTTCAATTCGCTGTGACTCAAACGACTGTAATGCACAGATATTTATTTGCGAGTCATCATCAGAGAGAAGCTGGAACTGGAAGTCAGTAGGGACGGCGACCGGCACCTCACTTTGCCGGTTCGACCTTGTCCTTGTTGTCCTCCTTCATCAGGTGCTCTTGGAACGTCTCCGTCCGAACGTACTTCCCGTCGACGATCTTGGTATCGGCATTCTGCGACGACGTATGCACCTGTGCGTCGTTGAACGGAGGCATGATCGGCGGACGATTCGCGGGTATTAGTGGTCCTTTGTTGTCGTCCGGTTTCGACGTCGTACGTGTAACCTCGATCTTGCGGTCGTACGTTTCCTTCGTGTAGACGTGGATCCTCCTCTGACCGTCTTTCATCTCGGCTTCTTTCTCGACTGTCTGAAAAGGCGTCTGGATGCATTAGCGAGCACACTGCAAGGAGACAAGTCGGGGAAGGTGGGCAGGGCGTAGACGGTGCGCCCCTGTTCTTTCAGCTCTTCCATGACTACGACTGAAACGATCCTTTACACACTCACCATTCCTATGCCGGCCGCCGCCTTGTCAGTTGAAGTAGGAACTACTGAATCACCCAGAACCTTGCTCGCTCGAGGTGTTGATGATAAAGGCTTTGATAAGCGTTAGTGAGGTAAATAAAGTGTTGTTCAATGGTTAAATCACCATGATCTTGATTGTTGCTCATGGTCAGTGAAAAGCATTCGACTACGCCTTTTAGGAAGGAGCCATACGTGGGCGCAATACGGATTTGGTGGTGCGGAATTTCGATATGTCCACCTAATGAGGAAAGTAGACGAAGTGACCATGGAAATTTTCAAAGCGACCATTATAGGAGTGCAGGGCATTCTCTGGGAAGCACTATAGCGGTTTGCAAATTTTCTGTGGATCTCTGTATAGGATAAAAGGGCAAAAACTGTACAGATTCGGTGCTCAGGGCGAGCTGATAACGCTAAACTGACGCCTGGAGTGATCATGTCGTTGTCGCTCAGAAATAATTCTGCGAAGAGTGTAGAGTGAGGGACTGCTAGAACGTAGGATTTGACAGACTCCTTAACTCATTCGCGACAATGTCCACACATATGAGTGGACAGCGAAGAGGGCGCGACGGACGGTGTCCACTCATATGTGTGGACGGGAATTTTTTGGGAAGAACTTTTTTTGATGTTTTTGTTCGATTTTCCTTTCAAATTCCCAAATTATAGCAACAAACCAATGTCCAGATCTTCTTCCAAAGATCGATTGAAATTTACTTACAGAAAGTAACACCTCGCGAGGGACGATGTCCACACAAATGTGCGGGCACCCGCGCGCGCCAACAAGGCAGCGGGCCGTCGCGCGCATTGTGCGCGAGAACACTCTTGTCGCGAATGTGTTAAAGAATCTAGAAGACACCTTCATAAGAGGCATCCACTATGTACAGGGACCGGGTGGCTGAGTGGATGAAGGCGCGAGCTTGCAGGAAAATGGTCAAGGTATTGATTTCGGGCGAGCGGTTTAAGCCATTCTGGTGGCGATCCTTGTATTTCTCTCAATATAGTGGACATTTTGGCCTAAACAGGCTACGAAGTTCGATTTCTAACCTCTTTTTTTACCACTCTGCCAGATGAGGAAGGGGCTAGCTTTCGTCGCGTAGTTACATATGTGTCGCTCGCCCACTACGCAATGTGGTGCAATCATAGTTAGTTTGGTGACCACTCTTAGACGACTTCATAAGAACTGAGTGTGTACAGTATTCAAATATGTTGAATTGACTCATTCCTTAGAAGATAACTCCAGAAGCTCAATCGATAAAGGATAAAGGATAAAGGACGGCTATATTCAATCCCTTTTGGGATGCGCCAGCGCATTTTACTTCTACGGGGTGTCGTGGAGGCAAATTGAATGCGTGTTTGGCCATACAATGACTTGCGGTGGCCAGCCGATGAACAAGTCAGCGCTTTATCCTTCCCAGAGAAGCTTGGTGCTAGGCCTCTGACTTCGGAAGGTTGTTTGGCTTGGTTGATCTGAACGGGATCCAAACCAGGAGCCTGGTAGGGTGCACGCGGCAGCCGGCGCCTCCTCCGACTGCGTTCCACGCTGAAATCGAAATAAATAACACAGTAAACATGAAGATGTATAACATTTGTGAGATAGGTCGGGACGTTCGCAAATGGTTAAGACGTGAAGTACATTGTCTTGCCTGTGTCCAAAACGTTGGTGTCTTTGCATGCTGCACGTTGATGCAATCTATTCTACTGATGTTACCTATTTTAGCCTGCTTGAACATAATCCATTCTCGGTGCAAATTCAGTAAGGTGTCCTACCTTACTAGACTTGCATCGAGAACCGTCCTTCTTAGGTTCTCCCCTCCCGACTAGGAACTCGGAAACAGAGTTTATCTGTAGATGAGATTGTTCAGCTGTTGAACAGCGTTTATCTGAGCAGCCAGGTTGATGTAGTATACTTATTTCTACATGGCGTTGTTGCGAAGCCCTCCATGGATTGCGTTCTGGCTCCTCTGTAATGTACTGCATTCGTCTCTCGGTTTTTTAAGTTCTCTCATTGCACCTTCATTTGCGGCCGTGATCGGCAACAATTGCTTTGATCCAACACCAAAATGTGCTGATCGCCCTTCGGATTTCTACGGAGAACGCTTTTCTTCTGGCTTTCACTAACTCTAATAACTGCAAGCAAAACTGGGATGCTTTATCCATCTTGCGTTATGGGTAGCTTGCTGCCTAATTTTGTATCATTCCTCCTCCCTATTAATGGGGAGGGTTCCGTGGCGGATATGAACACAACTACTCTTACGACTGCAGGGTCGGAGAAAAAGTTTCACCAAAATTCGTCTAAGGGAAGGGTTTCTGTGATACTGATCACGAATCTGGAATCTGTTTTTGTTTTGGATTAGATTACAGTAGGCGACAATATAAGTAGGGTACGGGTAAGTGAAAGGGTGGAGACATGTTAGCCCTATTTACCCCATTTCTAGGGGTGTTATTGCGGTGATGGTCTCGAATTTAGCATACGTTTTATCTATTAAACGTCAGCTTGGAAACGAAGTACGGCCAGATGAAGAAAATTGCGGTGCGAATGCAGTTTTTCACAGTATCCAGGAGGTATTGTACACATCGATAGTCACGTTTACCCGCCCCATGTCGTCTTCCGCAGGATGGATGCGTCGTCTCCTCTGTTCCTTCCGAGACCCGACACGCCATCTCGTCGGTGGAGAAACGAACAGCACCCGGTACCGACAGGATGAGACCCGAACAACTGAAGAGTCTACCGCCAGCGCTCATCAACACCCTGGCGCGGCTCTTCCCGCGCTACCTGTCGGAGTGCAAGGTTCCATCTCAGTGGAAGATCAGCAAGACCGTCTTGCTGTACAAGAAGGGAGACGTGCACGACATTGCCCGATCTACACGCTGTTCACTCGAGTCATCCTGAATAGGATTAGCAAAGCCACGGGACGAAGGACAGCCACGCGAACAAGCAGGATTTCGGAGAGGGTTCAACACGATCGGCCACATACACACCATTACGAAGCTCATCGAAGTGTCGCGAGAGTACAAGCTGCCGTTGTGCCTTACGTTCATCGACCTGAAGAAGGCATTCGACTCCGTCGAGACTGAAGCGGTCATCGAAGCCATGGTCACGCAGGGCATTCCTGATCACTACGTCGGAGTACATCGATAGCTGTACAGTGAACTCATAAGCAAGATCTCGCCACTCTACAATGCCATCGTGCTCAACGTGAAGTGTTCGGCAAGCGATACCATATCCCCGAAGCCCTCCAGCGTCACCCTCGAAAACGTCATGCGCGAACTAGAATGGGAAGACATGGGAATGAAGGGCGACGGCCGGCAGCTGCACCATCCTCGCGTTGCCGACGGCATCGTGCTCATAACACCGAGCGAATGCTGGCCGACCTCGATCGTGCATGTGGGAACGGTGGACTGCAGATGAATCTTACGAAGACGATGTTCATGAGGAACGGACAAGTTTCTGATGATCCATTCTCGCTCTACGGAACGAGCATATCAGAATGCTATGTATATTTGGGTCTCGAAGTCAGTATGGCCGACGAGCTAGCGCCAGAGCTGAGCAGGAAACGAGCGGCTTGGGGAGCTTTTAAAAGTGTTGAAGAAGTCGTGAAGAAGACGAAGAACGTCCGACTCCGTGCCCACCTTTTCGACTCCACTGTTCTTCCAGCTCTAACATACGCCTCAGAGACCAAAGCAGGGTGAACACGCGATCAGCGTCGCGCAACGTGGAATCGAGAGGACGATGCTCGGAGTGACACGACTCACGCAAGTGAGAGAGCGGCTCCGAGTTCCAAGCTTCGTCGACGTTCGAAGATCAGAGACGCTGTAGCGTGGGCCAAGTTGTCGAAAATAATGTGGGCCGGCCATAATGCGCTTCGCAGACATACGTTGGACGAGACCCGTTACCGACTGTTCTCCGCGGGATGTCAAGAGAACACCAGAACGCTCACCAAGTGTTGGTCGGACTTCTTCGTGAAAGCCCTGAACGAACGATACTCCTCTCTTCGTACCCCTCGAGCGAGAAGGATCCATCGGAGCACTCTGGCACACGACAGGGACAAATGGAGACGCCGCTGGTGCCCGCTCGAACAACTTGATGATCAACGGGACGATAGGTGATCCTGGAGATGTAGCATGGGCCTCCGTCCATATTAGCACCATGCTCAATAGCGTGATCACTGAACGCACAATAGAAACCTTTAAAGGCGGAGTCCGCACCAAGTGGATGCTTTCCTTCAACATTTGAAGACCTGCGTCAACAAAACTTACTAACAGTTATTCGTGAGCATTTACCACAGCTATTTTTCGCTTCTGTTAAACGATTGATCACAGACGACTTTTTTCAGTGAAGGAATAGGACGACGCGTATTTGCCATTTTGTGAACATCTGCGGCGAGAAAACCTTGTGGTACTGGATTTGTAGGCTCAACTAACCTCCACAGCCTTTTAACACCTCCCATTTCATATATGACAACATGCCGTCATACTTCTCTCCTTCTCCCATGGTTAATTGTGCTACGGGAACACCAATAAACGTATCGCGCCGCTTTCAAGACGTAACTATGGAACAGCATGCAAACAGTGAGCGAATAATATTGCTTTCGCTTGAACCATTTGTCGCAATTGAAGCTGAAAGCAGCACAAAGCATATTATCCGTAAAGCGATGAGCACCATCGTAATTGTTTTATTAGCAACCTCAGCCACAATGGCTTTCCTTTAATGGCGATCGCCACAGAATGTCTGAGGGGTAAGGGAACATCCTCAATAGGTGGTCTGTGAGCTTCGCCGGTCAAACGGTTCAGTTCGTGTAGACCTCCGACTGTTCCATGTGGTCGTCGTCCACTTCGACGCGAGTGAAGCGACCATCGCTCTCCTTCTCGGAGACGTTGCTGTAGTGCGTGCGCACCTGCGGATGCTCCAGCGGAGGCAGCTCCAGTTCCTGCAGGGACTGGCGAGAGCGCGGCGAGAGGTTGATCGCCGAGTGATTGGGGCTCGACGTGGTTCTCGTGCGCGTCTCCCTGCGATCGTAGGTGGTCGTCCTGTACGTGGTCACATGTCGGTTTCGTCCGCCGGCTGTGTCGGTGTGCGATGAGACGTCCTGCTCGTTCTCCTGTCCGTGCCCGCCACCTCGTCCGTGGCCATCAATCTTCTGGCTGCTTTGTCGCTGTGATGATCCATAACCGCTGTGATGCTGTTCATGGTCGCTCACCTCTCCTTGGCGCTCGGACGTCTGCAAAAATAAGAACTTTCTGTGAACGCATAAAGGAAAAAGAACTATAGGAGAGGGGGAAGGGTGACAGTATGATATATGTAGTCTGCCTCATTTTACACTAAGCCCGATAAAATATTACACAGATGCAGATGGGAAAACTGGGTGATCACGGCAGAAGCCAGGGGCCGGGTTCATCAACGACTTACAGCAATTTAACAGAGAGAATACGGCAGAAATCCCTGATAGTACGGCGAAATGCTTCACCCTACCGCTTGACAAGCCGCGCTATCAGGGATTTCAGCTGTATTTTCTATGTTAAATTAATTACTCTAAGTCGTTGATGAATCCGGCCCCTGGATTGAAAGAGCCGTGTGGGAAAGAAGTGTTCCGTTCTACAGTTCCTAACAACCCTACTCCACTGATCTATTGATATAAAAGGTAGGATACGATTTTGGAGAAAAGTTCGGGAGCATCATGTTTAGGTCCTTGGAGCATTCTTGGTTTTCTACGCAAACCCAATGTTAATCAGGAGCCGGATTTATCATCGATTAAACCCGAGAGTATGCGAGATGGAAGCGAAAGAGGTGCCCACGATGAAGCACTCATCGCCATCTTTTGTATCCCGCATATCAGCGGGTTTAATTGTTGATGAATCCGGTCCCAGAACGAAATGGAAGTGCAGGTACATAAGGAGTGAGCTCAATCTTAGCTCGGCCTAGGCTTTAACCCGGGCAGGGTGGTCGGATACCCTTTGCCCGCTCTCAACTCCTCCATTTACAGTCATGTATCGCATTTGAACTGCTTCTGTGTCAATCGCGGCTTTAGAGTTTGGCGAATTTATGAAAATTGTAAAATGGAATTTTGATGAATTTTGTGAGGATGAGACGACATTTGGTGAGATAGCCTCAATTGGATTGGCCCTCTTAGAATCTTAAGAAGGCAAACTCCATTCATCAACCACTTACCGCATTTTAACGTTGAAAATACCGCCACATACCGACGCTTATGAATGTCATATCAGGGGTTTGACGGTGCTTTCACCGTTGGAGGGTGGTAAGCGGTTGTGAATCGAACCCCATATTTCACCTAAGGAACTTGTTCCCAATCTGTTAAGTGAGCTCATCTGTGCAAAGCCATACGTCAAGGTATTCTTCGCACATTGACAATGAGTCGTGAGGATAATTAGGACAGATCCGTTTCCCATTAAATAGACGTAAAAGATATTGGTCATCTCGTAGAGGGAGAACGCGCGGCGCGTCACCAAAAGGTTCTGAAATAAGGACAAAGGGACGGCGTTCATCAATCCCTTCTGGGATGCCGTGCATTCTCCCATGGGTTGTCGTAGAGGCGACTCGAACGCGTACTTGTCCTGTACAATGTCTCACGGTGACCAGCAGATGCACAAGCCAGCGTTTTGTCCATACCAGACCACTCGGATACGAATTCATTGTTCCCGGAGGAATGGAAGGATTGCTTGGCTCAGGCGGAAAATCCGAAACTAAACCTGCTATCGGATGCCCGCCCCAGACGGTACCTCCCTTGACTGCGTTCCACACGCCCAGATTAGGTTAAATCCGGTAATTTTGTTTATAATCTAAAGCCGCACTCATGCTTTGCAACTGGAGCGGTCATACTCTGACGTGGGTCCATGTCCCGGGGCAGGTGATGCACTTCCGGTTCAATATTCTGGCTCGTTGGACTGGCGGATGTCTAAGGGGTTTCATGAGGCCACAGATATCGAAGGCGTTCCTGTACACGCGAATGCACTGCACTTTCCCAGAAATGTACATTATAATCTACAGCTGCAACTCAAAGGAAGATGTCCTTGCTGACTACCAAGAAAGGCAGGTTTTATTGTACGGAACTAGGAGTGTTCTGCAACTCTCATGTTGTGTAGTCTTTGTGTTGGACTATGCTGAACTCTTTCCGGAAGCGGTCATTCGTCCGTCTAGCGAATTGAATAACGTTGTTCAGCCTTCCTCGTGAAAGCCCTGAACGAATGATGTGACGTTTCTCGTGTCGCTCGGGCGAGGAAGCTATATTGGAACACTTTGGCACCAGAAAGGGACGAATGGAGGCGTTGCTAGAGCAACTCTGTGACCATCGAAATGCACGTTGTACTGAACTAAATACATATCCATTGAAGAGAAAGTGACCGGTGTAGGACTGGTTTAGAGGGGTCCAACACCGGTTGAAGCTCAGCTTTCCTATCTCACACATCAACATCCCCCTTCTCTAACTTCCCCAAAAGCCTTCACACCATGAGGTAGTCACTATGCTTTTAATGAAATTCAGGGATAGGAAGGGTGATGTAAAGCACGTTCGGGTTCCATCTTTAAAAGCGCAAGAACTTTTTAGGCTAGAAGTCGGGAGCGACTTCATTCGCGACTAAAGATGTAGGCATAAAAGGCAGTGCAGCTCCAGTGATGACGTAAGAATGGTAGCTTCTGCGGCAGAGTGATCTACAGTATGTCATGATTCCAGCTTCAGGGACAGCCCGAAGGGTTCACAAGCAGAGAAAGAGCCTACCTGACCACGTGCACCACTGCGTGTTGCGCTGCTTGGGGAACCTGCCTGCCCCCGTCCGCCGCTGCGTGTGTCTGCATTGCTTAGAGGAATTCCGGTTCGAGTGCTGGTTCGGTTGTCAGTAGTAGGAGCTCTATTGCTCTTTTGATTAGTGCTCCTTTGACCAGTAGTCACTGAAACGTTGAAAATGGATTCACAAAAAGTATCAGAACACAGCCGGGTGTACTTTCCGAAGCTACTGTCTGGTCACCATTCTGTATCACGTTACACACAAATGCTCACTGGCGCCAAGTGGCATTTCACGAGTAGAAGGGGTTACGGAGAGAAGCGTTATCACTGGACGCTTTCAAACGGTATACATATAGTGTTGGACCGAAGTAGAAGCTCTAGGTGGGTCAGGCGTTACTCCCCTTCCCACCGACACGCCCGCGAGGTCAAGTCAGTCACCTTGTGGTGAGTGGTTATCCGCCTTGGTAAGCCGCTTAGCGCCACACCCTGGGGTCAATTCATCAACAGTTAAACCCCTGGGGATGCGGGGTGTAAAGGATAGAGATAAGGTAAGAGTCAGAGATGCAGTCTTCATCGTGGGTATCTCTACCCCCTATCCGCAGGTTAGTCGATGAATCCGGCCCCTGAACCTCTTTCCTTTCTGTCAGCTTTATGACAAGCACGATTTCATCCTACGGCCGCAAGATCTACACCGTAACCTTGGGCGTCGGATGAAGCGTGTTTTGTGCAGTCGCAGAACCAGGCTAGGAAAGGGACTCCAGGGTGGGTGCCATCCAAGCTGCTCGTGTGGAGAGTCCTCAGGGGGAGTCCGCGACTGGGTTTTGCCCCCTTCGAGCGGCGAAGCGTACACGGCTGGAAAATGCGCAAAAAAACGCATCAAGACCGCGTACGCGTCAACACCCTCAAATTCCGAGTAGTCACCTGAAAGGCAAGTATGCCACAACGCAGGAGAACCGAACCCCGACCTCTCTCTCATGATGCGACCCCTACCCATTGCACCACTACCCGCTTGCCTGGAGTGCCATCGCGGGCGCACAGGAGACAGATCAAATCTCAACGTGGACGATGACGCGCGATCTCTAAAGGCCTCCGCACACTTTTGCGGCAACGCGGCAGGCAGGAGGCAGCAAAACTGCCTCGAAGGAGGTAAAACGGTTCAATCCTAATGAGGGGGGGGGGGCACGGCGGCCGCGTAGTCGACACCCATCCTCAGCTTTGCCTCCCCACCCCATCGCCAACGCGGTTTCATTATCATTATCAGTTTCCATTCTAGATCCCGCCACGATTAGGTAGAGCCCAAACAGAAATTGTCGGCAGCAAAGCGGCTGCAGCAACAATAATGCTTTGAATCATTATTGCCGCTGCCGCGTTGACGACAGCTGCTGCCGCTCTGGCGGCACCGCGCCTGCCGCGTAGGCGGCACATCAGCGGCAGTCCGGACTGGGTAGTTTTGCCTCGCGCGGTGATTCTTCGCCTCTGCCCTATGCTTAAAGATAGGGCTGCAGCATTGCCGCAAAAGTGTGCGTTGGGTATGAGCTAGGAGGGCGCAGACAGCAAAAGGATTACGGTGTTGAAATTGTGGAAATTGTAATATGCTACCCTTTCGTGAGCTGTACATCGGGTAAGTGCACTCCTTGGAGAGGGTCTCCCCTAACCCGAATATCGCCCCGTGATGTTTAGCATCTTTATTCTAAAAGCTTGAGCAAACCCCCTGGACGTTATGAAGGAGAATGAGGATGGACCCTTCCCTCCCTCC
Source organism: Heligmosomoides polygyrus bakeri (assembly GCA_947359475.1). Taxonomy (NCBI): domain Eukaryota; kingdom Metazoa; phylum Nematoda; class Chromadorea; order Rhabditida; family Heligmosomidae; genus Heligmosomoides; species Heligmosomoides polygyrus. The sequence goes on along the minus strand of OX375869.1, from coordinate 23,284,005 downwards.
CTCTAGAATTGCACCGAAGTTGGTCCTAGGGCATTGGTAGCAGTGCTTGCAGGACCTTGAAGAATTGCGCGGACACTACGCCTTTCTTAACTAGAGGTGGCCAGAAAATGCTCACCAGACTGTGAGTGCTGTGACCGGGTTAGATCCCGTGGGCGGTTGTCCTGAAGAGACTCGAAATTGCGAACGCAGTGCTCCGTAGCCAATGTTCGTACCTGGTGACGGAAGTAGAAGTAGAGTCCGATCAGGATCAGAGCTCCGACAATCACGGCCGCCCACATGGTAAGTGGTTAGTAGAATAGGACACCTTCGCCGATGATCGTCTACTATCCCAGTCGGCTATCATCTTATCATCACCATCCATTCCGCCACGAATACAACTCATCGACTACACGCTAACTTGTCTACCATAGCCTACGGAGCAGTGAAACTCTGCGGGTATAGCCTCCGGAAGAAGCGAATTGGTGTTCCTCTTCTGCTCGCTAATGCGCATGAGCTGTCCTAGCTGTTGTGGGCTTACGGTGGTGGTGAGGATCATTGTCTACTGTGGCGAATTATTAGCTACAACCCAGACTAGAAGTTCCCGATGGTCAGCTCGACTCCTGCATGATGTACGTCAACCGACTGGGCGAAGAACTTGCTGGGCTACATCACTCAATTATGAAGAATTGCGAAGAAGCCAAGCTGTCTGAAGAGACCTGCCTTCCGTTTAAGAACCTCACGCAGGTGTGAGGTGTCCGGGCAGGTAAAAGAGATTCCCAACCCCAGGAACGCACATTTCAAGGTCGGTGTGCCACAATTGCTCGCAGCTGTTCTCACTAACCAGGATACTATCTCAACGGTAGGTCGGAACGGCGCAAGTGTTGTACATGGGCAGAACCGCCTCTTCCTGGGAAAAAGCAAACTGCAGGTATCTCGACCCCAATGCAACTCTGCGCAAAGTTAGGGGCGACGGAAGTCGCGTGTTGGCGCCCTGTTGATTCACGTGCTCCACAGCTGACGGGCGCGCGCGGGATGAGGACTCGTATCGCGGCTAATCGCAGTGGCGTAGTAGGGAAGCGCTCGCGCTCGTGAACGAGAGTCGAGGGTTTGGATCCCGCGGACTGCGTGCGTTTTGCACTTTTGCAAAATCCATGTTTATCATATAGTAATCCACCTAGGAGTACTATGGTGTGTTATAGAGCATGTTTACATATAACATGCCACCCATACCGTTAACAAGGGTCGTCCAGGCAGGGTCACCGATTTCCCTGAAACTTTGTCTAGGAAGTTATTTGAGGGGATGATCACGAATCTGATATTAGTTTTTCACAATTCGGTTGGATAATATAAACACATGAAGGCGCAGGATTACATTCTTAAAGTTTCTGCCGGAGAAGGCAAGTAGAGACAGAATCGTGAAAAACGGATGTCAGATTCGTGATCAGCACCCCAATTAACCCCCCTAGACAAAGTTTCAGCGGAATTTTTTTTTTGACCGAAGTCTTGTCGGTGGCGTCAGAACTTTTAACTACTGCCACATAATATCTATCGTTACTAAACTACGGTCACACAAAATAGGCTTCAAACAAGTGACACACAGAAGTGAACATTTTAGCTAATCTGTAGTTTGAAGCATATGTTATATGTAAACATGCTCTATAACACACTATAGTACCCTTAGGTGGACTACTTTACTTTCTTTGATGGTCCTTTTGTTGGTTGGAGGTCTTCTCAGCGAGGACCACAACACTTCCAGACCGCTCGATCTCTGGCTGCTTGCATCCAGTGAGGCAGACTCCTCTCTCTCAAAGATCTTGAGAATGAGTCTGCCCATCGCGTTGGCGGTCGTCCCAGTGGTCTCTTATGTTCTCTCGGGAGCTATTCTGTGACACGGAGACTCCATCTATCGTCCTTTCGTCGAAGCAGGTGTCCGGCCCAGCGATATTTGGACATCTTCATGTACTGCAACGGGTCTGCTAATTGCGACTTTTCCCGTAGCTCCTAGCTTCGTAGGCCTTCTTGCCATTGCTGACGAAGGCTTGTCCTCAGAAGACATCTCTCCAGTGCCCTTTGCGTAGTTTGCATCGCTCTGGCGATTGCTTTGTTGTCGGGCCAGGTTTCCGTCGCGTAACACATCGCAGGCAGTACAGAGGCGTTGAACATCGAGGCCCTGAGGCCGGGATCCTTGACCTGATCGGCGACTTCGCGAATCGAACTGAAGGCTGCTGCGCGTCTCCTGCGGGCGATTTCAGGAGCGATGTCGTTATCCATGTTCAGCTCTCTTCCTAGATAGTCGACCTGTTGTAGAGCGACTCCATTTAACCTTACGAGTCCCCTGTCACACCACTGGTTAACCATAAATTGCGTTTTGGACATACCCATGTCCAATCCAATCTTCATACCTACCACATTGAGCTCGTTCAGCATTTCCTCGGCTTCTGCCGTGCTGGGAGAGATGAGAACAATGTCGTCGGCGAAGGTTGCTGATCCGTTTACCGTCGACAAGGTAGCCTTTATCATCCTAGTTCAAGTCCTTCATGGCGTCCTGGAGTGCCGCTGTGAATAGCTTGGGAGAAATCGTGTCTCCCAAGCTATTCACAGCCCCTTCATGTGCCACCTCATCGCGGTGAAGAGGTGAACATCACTTTGTGATGGCTAAGGCGCCTTTTATACTTCCGCCGCGCAGCGGCGCGTCAATTCGGGACGCGGCGCGGCCAATCGCGCCGCGCCCGAATTTGACGCGCCACTGCGCGATTGTAGTTAGAAAGGGGAGCGTCAGCGAAGCGCGGCGACCAACTTCTACGTACTACGTTCCATGCGCCATAAAGGACGACGGAAGAGACGGTCAATGAGTCATTGAAGAACCAAAACAGAAAAAATTCGTCTGGCCGATCAGCGGAATGCATCTGGCTAATGTTAGTGGTGGGAACCCTGTGGGGAACGACGAATCCTCTCTTGAAGCTGGGGTCGAAGTCGTCTGCTCAACCTACGGTTTAAATTGGTGAGTGTTACTGATTCGAGTCCCCTGCAATGCAAATGGCACTAAACGACTCTTTATTTTGCAAATGTGCAGATTCAAAAGTAAAATTGCTGGAAGGTACTCATTGTCGAGAATCGCTAAGAATTCTCTCTCGTATTGCCATTCCGTGGTCATTGTTCACTGAACATATCTTTAGCGTAGTAGGTAAAACTTCGTAAATGTCTTCTCTTCATCCCCTTCCTAAGTTACGAAAGGTACGGGTGATTAAGGTAATGGTCACCGAAAACGGATGTAAGATTCGTGGTCAGCACCCTAAATAACCCCCCCCCCCCTGGAGAAGTTTGGTCAAAAAACCTTTTCGACCTCTCACCGACCTCTGGAGTCCTGAAAGTGCAATAGGGCCATAATTTTGCTACACCTTTTTTGTTTTGTTAGTTCAGGAGCCAAAACAAGGAGGACATAGCAAAATGATTCATCTCGGTGGTGAATCTCCCACTCCACATCGAGTCTGCCGCAGCTGATCGCGCCGCGCCGCGTCCTTCCCTCCAGCGGCGCGATTCGCCGAATACCGTAACCCAAAATTCCGTCAAGTGTGGTGTTTTGAGGCGGCGGAGTATGAATGCGATGCGGCGCCGCCGGGCGGCGCGAAAAATCGATAGCCATGCCAACCGTCACGCCGCGCCGCGCGGTGGCGCGAGTATAACAGGCGCCTAACGGCACAAACGGTCACGCAGTACGCGACGCTTTGTCGTTATGGGCGGCTCTCCTGTATCCCTGGCCAAGAACATGTGAGTAACCAGACCACCGCTATGGCTCAAACAACTAAACCCGCGCCCCAGTCCTCCGCGCGCCGGAGGGGGACTTCTACGACGTCGGTTGCATCCACCTCCGGCGAGGGGCCATCTAATCTCGGAGTTAAACTATCAGGACGTCATTGGAATCGGACTACCGGAAACTCCCTCCCACCACGACACGGAAACTGCCTATTCGTCTGCACTTATAACTTCGTTCGATCGCATCTGAGCAGGATCTTCGGACACTGCTTTACAGAAGCCGCAACATCAAATACGACGTTATCGCCCTGCAGGAAACGAAAGGCAGAACGGAAACCATAAGAAGGACCGACCACAACGAGCTTCTCATTATCGGAGCAAAGGTGGACAGAAAGAATATTGGCGGAGTTCATTTCTCGTCAATTCGACAGTGCACCACCTAGTAGACTCTTACAAGATCATCAGTCCGCGAGTAGCTGTTCTTCGTCTACAAACCAAAGATCAAGGAACCATCTCCATCATAAATGGATATGCTCCAACATTTGCGGCCACAGATGAAGAAAAGGAGGAATTCTACAACCTGTTCGAAAGGACTGTCAGCGATGAGAAGAGCTACTACAAAGTTGTCGTTGGTGACTTTAACGCTATCATCGGTACGAATGATCACGACGAATGGAGGCTAGGACCACATGGAACTTCCTCAAGGAACGAAAACGGAGAGCGCCTGATAGAATTCCTATCCGCGTGCCGTCTCTACCATGGAAATTCTATGTTTAATAACCCTTCAAGCCGACGATGGATCTGGGAAAGCCCAAATGGAGAAACACGTTCGGAGATCGACCATGTTCTTACAAACAGACGCTGGAGTCTGTTCGACGTCTCCGTGCTGCCTTCATTTGACACCGGCTCGGATCACCGTCTTGTCCGTGCGAAGCTGACTCTTAAAAAGAGGATGTTCAAGCGTGACATTCATAAACCGACACTGGTGAGGATCCCCACATTCAAGTCTGAGGAGTCGGAATATGCAATAAAGTCGTATGATTGGAATCTTTTTGAAGATCCATCGGAAGACTACGACCTTCTCTCCAAAGGGCTGTTGAAATGTACTAGCAGCTCTCGCGAAGCCACATCACCGTCTGCTTCACTACTCAACGCACATCCCATTAAGCTCTTGGAGCAAAGAAGAGCTGCTAAACTGGATCCTAATGCTTCCCATCTGGAAAGTCACCATCTCGAAGGCCTGTCGAATTGCAGTGAAGGAGTCCATTCAAGCCTACAGAAGAGTGAAGCTGTTAGAAGCCGCTGGGAAAGGTTCAAGCATAAAGCGCTGCAAACGAGATCTCTGCGATCAGAAGGCAATAATGTCAGCCCTTGTGGATAAGGATGGAACAACGCAAACGTCTCGAAGAGCGATGGAGGCCATCGTTCAAGAATTCTACACAGATCTCTTCCGTTCTTCCATCACTGTCCCGAAGTGCTTGATGCCACCAGCTGTGGACGTACCTCCCATTCTGGAATCAGAAGTTGCTCATGCCATCAGAAGGATGAAGCCAGGCACTCCTCCCGGACCGGATGGCACTTCTGCTGACCTCCTTCGTGTGGGTAGCAGTGCCCTCTGCGCACTTCTTGCCAAGCACTTCAACCCGACTTGGTAGAATTCCGGACTCATGGAAGGACTCGAAAACAGTTTTCTTCAAAAAAGGTCAGCAGGAGGATATCAACAACTATCGACCCATCAGTCTTCTCTCGGTTGTGTACAAGATCTTCACCAATATACTGCTTAACCGCATGGAGCGTTGCTTGGATGAATATCAGCCAGTGGAGCAAGCAGGGTTTCGCAAGGATTTCTCCTGCATGGACCATATTCAGACTGTCTCACAGCTCATCGAGAGGAGCCGCGAATATCACCTTCCACTTGTCCTTGTCTTCGTGGATTACCGGAAAGCGTTCAACTCTGTGGAAATCAACGCCGTTTTGAATGCACTTGTGCACGCTGGTATACCATCGCTCTACATCCGACTTCTCGACGAATGCTTCTCGAACACATCAACTACCATCCAGCTGTTCGATCGAAAGCTTAAAATTCCTATCGGGAAAGGAGTACGGTTAGGTGGATTACCTATATGATAAACATATATTTTGCAAGAGTGCCTAAAAAACGCAGTCTGCGGGATCCAAACCCTCGACCCCTCGCTCACGAGCTTGAGCGCTCCCCTACTACGCCACATGTTTACTGCGCAGCGTCTCGATACGAGCCCTCATCCCGCGCGCGCCCGTCAGTTGTGGAGCACGTCAATCAACAGGCGCCAACACGCGACTTCCGTCGCCCCTAACTCTGCGCAGAATTGTATTGGGGTCGAGATACCTGCAGTTTGTTACTTCCCAGGAAGAGGCGGTTCTGCCTATGTACAACACTTGCGCCGTTCCGACCTACCGTTGAGATAGTATCCTGGTAAGACGATAACTTTGCCCGCTGAAAGCGTCGTTCGTTACAGGGCTTCGATTTAAACAAAGCCATGGAGACCTGTATCCGCAAAAATCCAGGACGAAAATGCAAAGGAAAGTCAACACCAGACGAAAAATGCCAAACGAAAAGTTTTCGTTAGCAATAAGACGGACTTCTGCTTTGGTGCTCGTCAATATCTCTATCGCTTGTTCACGCTTCAGAGAGCGTTCCTGCAAATGTTCGTTACTACCAGAGCTCTCACGTCGCCCGTCCAAGCTTTTGCTTTAGAGAACAAAGTCGACAAACAAAATGCACCTCCTTGTGGCAGCTTATACAGTTTAGGAATAGTCTTGCTACCTCAGCCTCCAGTCATGACCCAAAATCAATTCATTTCGCATATTTATCTGCGATATTCCACTGAGCACGGAACAACGAGCCGGAACATAACACGGGTTAACGCAAAACATGCCGTCAACACATAACAGGAGATCACTGGGCACAGGAGTGGGGACAAATGCTGGCGTGGTTGACGGAAGGAGCAGAAGCACGGCGGCGAAGAGACTGGCCGAGTCCCTGGCTGCTGCCGCGCGTCTATCGACCGTCCGGGACGGTCCTCGTGAGTCCTTTGCTGATGTAGGTCCTTCCTCCGTAAGTCCGTGCCTGAAACAGAGAAGGACGAGGGGCAGCAAAGTTTCGAAAGAAACGGCCAGCAAGGAGAAGGACAAAACAGGGGGAGGGGGAACTCTCATGGTGAAGCGGGGCTCACCACACTGATTCCTCCTCCTCCCTTACAGTTTGAATCCGTTAGCTGCGAACGACACTCTTTCGAGGCCAAGTGCCTACCACACTATTCTCTCAGGTGTACGAAATCAGCACGTCACAAAGCTGTCGCCAGAGTTGTCTAGGAATGAAATAAACGGCAGGCAATCTTGTACCGTCGCAAACGCGCTCGGAGGGTGACACCTTGTAGAGCAGCCCTAAACATCGGTTTGCATAGAACGAAAATAAGAGATTTTTTGCAGGACCTGTGTGCTCAATCCCTTCAACAAATAAGCTAACCAATTCCTGATGTAACTAGAAACGCACCTGCGCTCCGACCTTATGAGCAGTTTCAGTGCTCTCAGAGTTGTCAAATGGAAATATCCGTGCCTCAGGTTTAAACGGTCGCGCGAGGAAAACCATGCTCCAACCAAATTTCGCGCTCAAAATCTATTCCGATTTGGTTTTAGTGTCCATCGATCCACTTCTAGTCTCCATCAGCTTACACTATTCAACAAATCCTCTGAATCAGCACATTACCCGTTGGTAAGTCATGTCCTTACGCGTCTCTTGACCCAGACGAGTGCTCGTCGACTACCTGACTGTGATACGAAGACATGCCGCAGGCACGCCTGAGGCAGTTGACATGGCGGTTTCATTTCGTTTTTTAGATTCGTTGCTTTTTTTCTCTTTTTTCGCTGTGGACTCTAACTTATACACCATCATCGATGAATCATACATTCACTCTTCATTATTGATTATCCGGCACTAGTTAAAAATTCCGACTCCACCGACACGACTTCGGTCGAAAAAAAAATTTTCTCTGAAACTTCGTCTAGGAAGGGGGGGGGGGGGCGGTATTTGGGGTGCTTATCACGAATCTGACATTCGTTTTTGAAATTGCGGCCGATTACGGTAGGTTGCGGTAGCTACGGGTAACTAATGCTGCCGAGGTCATAATCACCGATTTTGCCCAAACTTCGCCTAGGGAGGTTAATTAGGGTGCTGATAACGAATCTGACATCCGTTTTTCGTCTTATGCTGGAGTTTGGACGAAATCGGTAAGCATTACCTTAGTCACCCGTACCTTCCGTAAGCTATCGTACTACAGCGTAAAACGAAAAACGAATGTGAGATTCGTGATCAGCACCCCAAATAACCCTCTAGGCGGAGTTTGGGCAAAATTGGTGACCCTGCCTGGACCACCTTTTCAACGGTATGGGTGGTCTCCGACAGAATCGTAAAAAGTGATGTCATATTCGTGATCATCACCCCAAATAACCCCCTAGACGAAGTTTCAGCAAAAAAAAAATTTTTTGACCGAAATCGGGTCGTTGGAGTCGGAAGTTTTAACTAGTGCCGAGTATCCATTATTTCTCCATTATTTTTATTCGCGATCCGTGATATAATCTCCGATTTCATAATAAGATGCGGTTGAAGAATATTTTTAAAAATTTATTTGGTGAACCACCTGTGCTCAAAACTATGTTCACGCTTAGAAAAGGGGGCAGGCACATGGGTCTCTCCATGAAATCCGAGGAATTTTCTGTAATTCGAATGGTGTTAGCCGGTAGACGCTCATATTCGACTAGCACCGCGTATTCTACCCAAATATTGCTATGTATTTTTTTTTCGTTTTTTTTTTCTTTGTGACTTTTCTTATTTAGTCCCATGTTGCTCTGTAGGAGATGCTCGGTAAGTCCCAAGTGGATTTGTTACATATAATACTTTTTAGTTATGTGGCCCCCCGGACTAAGATAGATCCCAAAAATGTTATCAAAAATAAAACTACTCCAACTCGAAAGCGACCGATTCCATGAACTTGAATCGACCCTAATTCACGGAATGATAAGCGCGCTCCAGTGCGATTATCGTTCAGTGTCAGCTGCCGACCGTACTGGTCGGCGACCGCCTTCCGCGGTGCACCTTCCGTCCACGGACGTCCCGCGGTACTATACCATAGGCCTTAGGTATTGCTTGAGAGCTCGAAAGAGGTGGTAGTCCGATGGCGCAAGATCTGGCGAATACGGGGGTGGGATAGTACCTCTCGCCTAAGCTCCTGCAACTTTTGGTGAGACGACCTTGCAATGTGGAGGGGGGGGGGGGGGTAGCATTGTCGTGAGGAACGTAAACATCCCTCCGCCCCGCCGTTTGCGCGACATGGCCTCGCTCAGCTTCTGCAGCTGTGTGGCAGAGATGTTCGCTGTTACTGCGGTGCCGTCGTCGGGAAGCTTACGGTAGAGCGTTCCCCGAGAATCCCTTCAACAGCACAGCATTACCTTCCTCTGGTGGATGTCCGCCTTGAAGTTGTGGTTCTCCTTGAGGGAGCCACTGGGCCTTCCGAGTATTGTTAACGAGGAAGACCCAGGATTCATCTCCCGTGACGACATTCTCGAGAAAGTCCTTATTACGAAAACGAACATGGAGGATTGGGCGATAGTCAGCGAGGCCTTGTCCGAGTCACCGAGTCAGTCAGTCTTCACTGCAATCGTAGTGTTTATATGCCTTCAGAAGCAAATTGCCACGTATGCGAAATATTCTAGAATGTTTGTGCTACAACTACTTGCACCAAACAGTCTTGGAAGTTTCTGTTAAATCTTGAAAATTTTTCAAAATTTCTGGTGCAAGACTTTTTCACCAACCTAATATATAAAAGAGTTAGCGGTTGTGTCTGTCCGCCTCTGTCCGTCCTTCCCTGTGCCCATCTGGCCTTTCATAGACGTCAGGCATCCGGGTTCAGACGAGGTGTCATCCACGTCGTGTCGCTAGCGTCAGAAGGTGTGTTAGCGATGTCGCGCAAAGGAGGCCCGGTTCAGAACACGTGCATGTGACGTCTTCAACAAGCGTCGGTGTTCAGAAGACGAGTCGCCGGTGTTGCGCAATGGGTGTCTGGCTTCAGAGTAGGTGTCACCAATGTCACGGAAGGGTGTCCAGATCCAGATGACGTGTCAGCGTCTGTCGCGCAAAGGGCGTTCGAGCGTCCAGGAAGTGGGCAGCTGGGCTCGAAGAGCGCAGATCTAGGCTGGAGAAGGGACTCCGGGGTGTGGTCTGTCCAAGCTGCACATGTAGAAACTGCTTTTGTCGCCCAGGAAAAGTCCGCAGCTGGGTCGCAGAAGCGCATACAGCTGGAAAAAATGCACACAAAACACCAGAAAATTGTGTAGACGTCAGAATCCCTCATATTTCAACCAGGAGAACCGAACCACTGACCTCCTTCGCACAAAGCAACGCCACCATCCACTGCGCCACAATCCGCCTGCCAGTAGCGTCACCGCGGGCGTACGAGAGGCCATCGATTGAATCTCCACGTGGACGCCGACGTAACCCACGTGTGCGGCGCCCAAAAAGGGTGTGCTTCACCTCCAATTGTGCGCTTCTATGCCATGCATCATTCCGATCTGGATCTAATGGTCTTAGCGATTCCCTTCGACTAGCGCCCACTACGTCGAGGAATCCGAAAAAGGACAAAATACAGTCCTACCTATACCTTGAAGAAATCCGCGCTTAGGAAGAAGTGCCTTCACCTGACTCGCATAGCGCCTCGATTTTTTACACACAGTTTCCTCTGAAGAAGGGGACGCGGAGGCCGGCCAAAGTAATGCGAGGAATGTAGCTCGGCCCGTGTGTTGAATCAGCGAAGCGGGGGTGATATCTGGCCCTCAGCCGCAAGCAGACCTCATGTAGACCTCATTTGTGCCATGCCTCCAGCACCGAGCGGCGGAAGATCTGCGATGGCTCTGCTGTTCACCTCGATTGCTACGCTAACCGGTGCGATCGTCTACTTCTACATGACAGAAACGGTAGGCGAACTGTTCACCTCGGTGCCTTTTCTCGCTCCTGACAAAGGACGGACCACATTGATAGGTTGGCGATGACAAGAGGGAACAGCGTCGGAAGATTGAGAAGAAGTGACAGCCGTTCGGTGTCTGCTTTCCAATGGCACATGGACTTCTCGTGATTTTTGACATCTCGCCTATTCTGATAACGGCTAGAATAATTACTCGAAATAAATTGCTCCTCACTGGCTCTTTTTAACACATGCTCTTTGGAAGAGCTCAAATGAACTTCTTGACGAGAGCATTGACTGCAAGATTTATTGAATTCAACGAAGAAAAAGTAACAAATCAAAATCAGACACCAATGAAGGACATTCTCAGGGTCAACGAGAACAAGTAGCGCTCATATATACATGCAAATCAATTACGAGAATCATCGTCTATTAATGTCAATGGCGGCGGAATCAACGGCAGCGGCACGGCTACTGCGATTCAATGAGCTGCTGGGTCTCGCATAACTTCTGATAGAGCTCGTTCTTCAGCAGGAGTTGCTCGTGGGTGCCTGGAAAGTAATCATTTGTGCAGATCAGATATTTGCCCTGGTAGTATGTATCTGATCAGAGGGAGCAGCATGCATTGGAGGGTTCGCTTTGCTGGCTCTTTTTGGGAACCGCGCACAGTCTCGTTCCATTCCAAAACCAGGTGAAGCAGTTGTACTAGTCAGGAATTTGGCCTGCGTGGAGAGGCTAAATCAGAATGGTGCAGGTTGGGTTCTATGCTGTCCTTTGCAGAAGCAAGACTCCGCAGTGAAAACCATGGTATGCGCTGCAGAGGAGAGCACAGAACTCGTCAACAGTACGAACTCCGATGTGTACTGTAGGTGCTCTGACTGTGTGACTCTTCTTCCTCATGTAGGCCACTTTGCCGACTAGCACCGGTTCAGGTGTTGTTGACGTTCCAGCAGTGAAGAGGCAGTCGCTTGACGACTTTCGAGACGTATCCTATCAGGAGGGGGCATACGGTGCTTTTACTCACCATTCTCTCCCTTTAACTTGCCCGAGATCTTCACCTGCTGACCCAGGATATTTACGATTCTTGGGAAAATTCAGGTGAGGTAGCGATGCGGCGTGATAGTGCATACACTAGCATCACTTTAAGGATGCCCCCTTCCAACTAGGATAGGCCCGTCTTTCGTCCTAAATTAGGGGATCGGCCAAATGGAGTGTCTCGATGACGTACGTTTGATGACATCGCTAGATCAACTTACTACTTTCGGAAATCGAAATCTTCTATGTACATCCGTGTACATTCTAAGAAATTTCACATCTATCCTAGCCGGACGGGGAATGCACTGTTTTGCCTTTCCAATTCCTGATTTGAACTCGTTTCAGAGCTTCAGTTATGAACTGCTAACTGACACGATAGCACGCATGCGAACTCAGAGAATGTTGCGTCGTGTCGAGTGAAGATGAACGCAAGGGAGGACGGTCAGGAGGTACAAAATATGGCCGCTCCCCTCGCCGGGGGCATGCGAATCTTCCTCTCATCCCCTTGCTCAACCCGAACCTTGAACCAGAATTCGCTGTGCATGTGAGTAGACGCCTCTTTCGACTGCGCCACTACGCGCACGATGATCTAGCGAGCACGACATCATAAAGAACGGTCATTACCTTTATCAGTGGTTCGTCCCTCCTGCACCATCACAATCATGTCGCTATTTTGTACCGTTGACAGACGGTGCGCGATCACTATACATGTGCGCCCTCTTCGTGCCACCTCCAGAGCATCTTGGACAATCTGGAAGAAAGAAGGGGGACTATATTGACCAACACTATCGATCTGCTAAGTCAATAATCAATAGAAATAATGATAGTGATTAGTGCTAAGGCATTCAAAGTTAAGTCGAGTAGGTAGGAAGTGCACCTTCACTCATCTGCACCACATGTCCCCGAAGTCGCATTGTTGGGGTTTCAATACTTATTGCGCTTCCTCAGCTGTTTAAAAAGGGGTAGCCGCATTCAAGGACGATTGTAGCTTCTTATTTAAAGGCTTCATGCTTACATTTCATCAGGCATCATAGTTTCTTACAAAGGTCTCAGTCAAGAATGAATATCAGGGGCTTGATCAAGAAAATCTCGCAAAAAGGTTATAAAAACTGAATGGAATACACTGTACTGCAGAAAAAATACTGCACTCCGGGTTTTAAGACAATCGTAGGCCACTGTTACCCTAGGGTACCTTTTCGCTCTCAGTGTCCAATGCGCTCGTCGCCTCGTCCAGGAGAAGTATCGGCGGATCTCGAATGAGTGCTCGAGCGATGGCTATCCGTTGCTTCTGTCCGCCTGACAGTTGGGTGCCTTTTGCTCCAACACGAGTATCGTAACCCTAAATTAGGAGCATGGGGGTGGCATCTCAAAGATTTGGAAGTTTATCCAAAACCCTTCCGGACACCTTTTCTTGTATTCTAAAATAATAAAGGGCATGATGCCCTAAATATCTATACAAGAATCTGGCACCTTCTAATCATAGGCCGGAATAAGAAGCACTTCAGTACAATATACATAGTGTAAAAAACATGGTTTTTTTTTGAACACGGACGCGTACTTTGGACTCTTTCTGATTTGGCTCGCGAGATACATGAATGAATAAAAATGTAGAGAGCGACGTTAATCAATCCCTATTGAGTTGCGCCGCGCATTCTACTTCGATGGGATATCGCAGAGGCAGCATGAGTGCATATTTGGCTTATACCAAGGGTTGTAGTGCTGTTTTATCCTTAAAAGTCAAGTCTGGTACCAATTCACCGACCCCTCAGGGATAGAAGGCTTGGTTGGCCTGGGCGGGAAATCCGAATCAGAAACCCGGAATGAGCTATACAGGATAGCCGGCACCTCCTCCGAAAGAACTGCCACACGCCCTACTAACACCATTTTAGGTGAAAACACTACCAGAACAAGAATCCTTTGCTAGTTTTCTTCCGAATATTTTTGCGCCGAAAAATAGGATATCTATTAACATTTTACAAGGGAAGGATCTGAAGCGCATGTCTGAACGGGGAGAGCGAGCCATATAGGGAGAATCTCCACCCTCAATTAGAATGAAAAAGTGTTTATTTTTTGCGAAGTCAGTACCAAGGAGTAGGGGAAGTTACAATGGAATACGGCGCATCACGAGTTTAGGGGTCTTGTAGGCGATGCTTCTGCCTGCAAGTGGCTCGCTGCGCAGTGTACATGACGTTGATTCGTGCGAGAAGGGCCGGCGGTTCGGTTATTCCGCGCTGCTGCACTTTTGCATTTCAACTGACGGTTGAGATTCGGGGGATTCCGCCGTTTATACTATTTTCAGACGTTTTCTGTACATTTGCCAGCTGTACGCTGTGGAGGGTAGTTGACGTGCTTCGAAGTCCTTTAGTATGCTGGCCATCCGTTCGGCCAGCTTGATTTCTTCCCTCGACGGTTCCTTGTTTAAAGGTGGGCCACACTTCAGGAGCAGGTGGATCACCACTCGAGCATCGGCAGACATTGTTGGTGTTAAGCTTTAGAAAACCTTCAGCAGACCTCAGATTTCCAGGTGACAGGCAAAGATGAGTGAAAGAGTGTATTGGGCCGTTTAGGTTAAATTACGGGATCCACAGACCGCGCTTCTCACTTGAATCACCTCCGACGTCACATCCTGGTCTTTTTGAAAATCCGAGGATGTTTTTTCCCGAAGTTATTGCTCCATGTATGGAAACAGGCTGTGAGGAGCCTGTAGCCTTTATACGCTGCCCGTATTGTGCCCGGTGCTGCTTCATGCACTTTGTACCTGTTTATCACTGATGTTGAACATTTATACATCATCATATTGAATACCGCAGCATACACCTTGAAAATTCGCAGAAAACGTCTGAAAATGGTATAAACATCAGAATCCCCCAAATCTGAACCGGTCAGTTGAAATGCAAAAACGCAGCAGCGCGGAAGAACTGAACCCTCGACCTTCCTCGCATGAAGCAACGTCACGTCCACTACGCTTCGAGCTGCTTGCAGGCAGAAGCATCGCGTACAAGTCTCCCAGTCTCTCTACAAGTGATGCGTTGTATTCCAATGTAACTTCAAGGTCCCCCTACTCTTTGGGTTTAACGACTTGACAAAAACAAACACATTTTTGTCCTAATTGAACGGTGGCGATTCTCCCTATAAGACCCGCTTTCTCCGTTCAGACATACGGTTCAGACCCTTCTTTGTTAAGTCAGCGTAGCACATCCGGAGAGGCGCTGGCTGTGGTCTGCACCTCAGTTCGAGCTCCTTGAAAAAGGTCATCGGATGAGCCTTCCCGAGCAAGCCAACCACACTTCCCATACCTTCGGGGTCGGTGAAATGGCGCCAAACTCGTCTAGCACGAAAAAACATTGACTTCTCCATCGACTGGCAACCGAAAGTTACGGCTCAGTCAAGCACCCATTCAAATTGTCTCCGTGGCAAGCCGTAATGGAAGTATGCGGGCGCATCCCAAAAGGACTGAGTAGCGCCTTCTCTTACCCATTATTAAGCAAAACGGGACCTTACACGGGAACACTGGTTTACCGACAGCGGAATTCTACACACAACGAGAGATTACTATGCTTGAGAAGACGGCAGGCCTACAATAAGCGCAGGTCATTGTATAGTGCAGATAAGCATTCAAGTTGCCTAGTAAAGGAGATAAAAACGGCGTTGTTCAATACCCTCTGGAATGCGCCACGCATTTTACTTCACGATGATGTGGAGGCGGTTTTAATGCGTATTTGGCCATACAATCACTTGCAGTGTCCAGCCGACGAACAATTCAGCCTTCAACCCTTTCCAGACAAGTCAGTCTGGTTCCAATTCACCGACCCAGAAGGAATGGATGGGTTGGTTGGCATAGGCGGGAAATCCGACCCGAGAACCTGGTATCGGATGCCGGCTGTTGCCCCTGTAAGGATGGTTAATTCCATACCTCATCCCTATTTCTTTTTGGATTCCAATATTCTTATCTCTCCGGAAAGCAACTGAAACCAATAAAACTTAAGAGTTGAAGGGTGGTGGTTCCTTCTATAACTACACAGGGTCGTGTCGTGGAGTTGTCAGAGGAGGCGTCTGCAGATTTGATTCAAAATTCTTTGTTCGGATTTCCAAATTAAGGCGTCAATCCATTTGGGGCAGGTAAACTACTTCCTGACTTGACTGGGAAGAATAAATCACTGAATCCTCCATAGACTAGCTGCGGCGCTTCGTCAGATGGGCATTCAGTTTGCCTGCACAATACCAGAAGTATTAGGTTGCACCATAAGTCCTCCTTCCCATTTTTTTCTACGGTTCATTGCGGATTTCGCCGGCGGTCTCTTGCAAAGCACTATATAGCTTTCGAAAGAGAATGATTTTATCAGAACATGTATTGCATTTCTTTTTCCATCCTGATTTTTGTCAATTTTAGGTCGTCAAAGTGAAAAGTGAAAAAGTGAAAAAGTGGCTACATGCGCAGTTGTTCTCTCCGCTTAGGTTTGGAATTTTTGCGCAGTTTTTTATTGTATTTGGAAGAGAATGTTCTGTTTTACAAGAGTACGTGTTGGTCCTATTTGCTCATTTGTCCTTTATTAATTTTTAGATCATCAAGTTGGGAGGTCCGACTTTTCTCTCCGAATTTTTACCGACACCTCGGTTCTGTGGTTGGGCTTTTTTTGCTTGGCGTTATATGTCGTTCGGAAGAGGATGTCTTGCTCAATAAGAATTCAGCAGAAATCAGCATGAACCAGTAAACGCGACACAAATTCTTATAGTGCAAGACATCCTCTTCCGAACGACATATAACACTGATCAAAAAAGTCCTACCAAAGAGCAGGAGCTGTCGGTAAAAATAAATCTTCTCCTTCGGACGTCCCAATTTGATGACCTAAAAATCAATAAAGGACAGATGAGCAAATAGCACCAACACATATTCTTGTAGTGCAAAACATTATCTTCCAAATGCTAGAAAAAACTGCGCCAAAAATTGCAAATCTAACCGGAGAGAAGCGAATGCGCAGATGGCCACTTTTTCACTTTTCACTTTAACGACCTAAAAAATTACACAATTCAGGATGAAAAAAGAGATGCAATAGACGCTCTGATAGAGCTAATTGTTTTCTTTTGAAAGCTGTATAGCGCTATGCTAGAGGCCGCCGGCGAAATCCACAATGAACCGTTGAAAAGAATGGGAAGGGGGGCTTATGGTGCAACCTAATAGAATGATTTGCGCATCCCAAGAGAAGGAAATAACTGATTGACGCAGGTTAACCAATTCTCTGTTGACATCTTACCACCATCGAAACGAACGAGATTACTACATCATACTATACTGTACTTATAAAGTTAATAAAATTAGTTATTAAATTAATTGTCAGTAGTGACTCTGGGAACACATTTACTAAAAAGCAGGAAGCAAGCCGGGTTCGCTTAACATGCAAGATCCGAACAAGAAAGCAGAGAAGTATCGTTTCTTACCTCAGGAAGGCTCAGGACAAAATTGTGAATATTGGCCATCGTTGCTGCCTTGACGACTTGCTCATAAGACGGCTGTGGTTCGTCCAAACCATAGCAGATATTCTCAAGGATCGTGCAATCGAACAAGGTCGGCTCCTGGCTGACGATGCACACCTGCTCACGAAGATTGCGAATGTTGATCCCCTGGATGTTCTCGCCGTCGACCATCTGAAACTTATGTTAGAGGGCTGTAGAATAATGAATACATAATTAAGCAAAGGTGTTTCTCCACATCCTTAACCATCCCGAACGTGGTTCCAGGCTATGCTACCTATGTTGACCAGGACAATAGGATCTTTATTTCTCGTCACCTACGAGGCATTGAGATTGACGGTGAACATGTCCTCATTGGGCACATTTTGCATTTGTCCGAATGCAGCTCGGGCGTCGGTGGCGTCCTGCGGCGCCGGGACGAGTTGGACCACCATACGGTCATTCCTCGGTGCTCCGCTCTTACGTATGACTTCAATGTTGGCGTTGGACGACGCGTTGACGAAGCCAAAGACCGGAGAGACGCGATAGTCGTCGGTGTTGCTGAGCTTCACCTTGAACATCATCCTCTGGTCGGAGTTGTTGTGAATCTGATGCATGGTCTGTCCGCCCGCAGCTGGAACGTTGGCATCCGAGGGAGTGACTGACGACGATGGCATACTAGCAAACTGGGAAATCTAGAAACTAGGAAACTGGAACTAGGAAACACACTTTATAGGTTGACAATCATAAGTCGATCGATAGGTACGTTAAAAAGCAGAGAATTGAAGCGCTGCTAAAGCTGTATGCCCAAGCATAATCCAAAACAGTGCCTCCAAATAAAAGACTTAAAATCCCCAATGGTTTTCCTCACACTTGAAAACTTTGGTTACTGCATATGTCACCGCATGAAACAATCTCAATAGGGCGTCTAAAAATTGGTTGCTGAACTTCTAAAAAGCCATGACCGAGTGTTCAAAGCACTACCGCAGAGTATATTTCGGTCAATTCGTTACCTAGAAGAACTAAAGGTAGGCGATTACTTACAATTGTGCCTCTGCGGGGGTTGTAGAACCGCTCGAGCAGCGCCATCACCGTACTCTTTCCGCATCCAGACCGTCCAACAAGTGCTACGGTCATGCCAGGTTTTACCTGAAATATCACAGCTTATTCCTTTGGAAGTGTAAGAGGATCTGGAGCTGTTCCAACCTCAAGAGTCAGTCCTCGCAGAACTTTAACCTGCGCTCGTGTCGGATAGTTGAAGTAGAGGTTGCGGAGCGTAATATGTCCGGAGAGTTTCTGCAATTTCTCGCTTCAGTAACTTCCCTTCTAGTCATGTGATTCATAGTGTTTACCTTTCTGAGGCCGTCTTCTGACAAGGAGTCTATTTCAGATGGATGCTCTATGAGGTAGAAAAGTAGCGAAGCTGCTAAGCGAGCTTTGACGACGTCGGGAATGAAGGATGAGATGTTGCCGACCATCTGGCCGCAGAACATGAACGCAAAAAAGACCCTAAAGCCTTAGAATTAATACAGTAGTTCATAAATTGCATTGGATAATATGATGGCACTTCTAAAGAAGTATCGCTGCCTGCAGGGTATATAAAAGGATAGAGGATGAAGGACGGCGTTAATCTATCACTTTTGAGTTGCACCACGCATTCTACTTCAACGTGATGTCGTGGACGTAACTTGAATTCGTGTAAAATGCCTTGCGGTCACCAGCCGATGATTAAGTCAGTGTCTTACACTTCGTTGATAAGCCTGGTACCAATTCACCGAACCCGGAAGGATGGAATGTTTGGTTGGTCGAGCTGTAAATCCGAACCAAGCACCAGCAGACATCGAGTGCACGCTATAGTTGTGCTCGAATGTATATCCTATTATATTTAGACAATTATTCGAATTGTCGAATACTCGATATTTCTAGAATTTCGGGTATTCATTAGAATTCGAACATCGAAAGGGAGCCATATTCTGATATTTTTCGAATATCGAATAAATCTCAAATCCACAGAACTTGATTGGAACAAATTGCTCGATTAATCGAGTATTAGAATAAACAAAAGATGGGGCTTATTTGCTTTCAATCATTCGCAAAAAGTGCGAATAAATTCGTTTATTCATTCACTCGAAAACTTTCGACACCGAATCTATTCGTTCATCATTTGTTCGAGAAAATTTCTCAAAAGCACAACTATAGTGCACGCCACAGGCAACCTCCTCAGGCTGTGTTCAACGCGCCCCTCGCAGAGTATATAAAGGATAAGGGTCGGCGCCACTCAATTTCTTTTGGGATGTGCCGCGCATTCTACTTTTACGAGATGTCCCAGAGACGAAATGAATGCGTATTCGGCCACACAATGACTGCCTGTGGCCAGCCGATGAGCAAGTCGCGCGTTATCCTCCCTAGAGAAGTCTTTTAGCAATTCACCGACCCAAGAGGGATGGAAGGCTTGGTTGGCCTGATCAGGGAGTGTTAATCACAAAGTTGGAATCGAGTTCAGGGACATCATCCGACTATGTGCTCCAGACAAGATCTACATAAAACTGCGCTATTCATATGAAAGTAGAGAGAAAAAATAATCGAAAGCAGCTATTCTAAAAGTAACTCCCAGCGCTCATCAACACCCAGGCGCGGCTCTTCAAGCGCTACCTGTCGGAGTGCAAGGTTCCATCTCAGTGAAGAACCAGCAAGACCGTCTTGTTGTACAAGAAGGGAGACGTGCACGACATTGGCAACAATGGCCCGATCTGCCTGCTGTGCGTTCATCGACCCAAAGAAGGCATCCAACTCCGAGACAGAAGCGGTCATCGAAGCCGTGGTCACGCAGGGCATTCCTGATCACTACATCGAAGTACTTCGAGAGCTGTACGGTGGATTCACGACCAAGATTTCATCGTTCTACAACGACGTCGTCATCGACGTGAAGAGAGGGTGTAGCTATCGCTACAATGTAGATAGAGGTTTCTCATTTCATTTATTCTACTTCTGATTTAGTTCAATCGATATTAACTTCTCAGATTCCATATCTGCTGGCTGATCTTGAATATTACAGCAGAGGCTTGCATTCCACCGCGCCGGCGCCGTCGCCGCTCACCGTATAAAAGGGACTCAGATGCTCGGGCTGGGCTCTCGTCTCACGTCTCCACACTCAGGGGCACTCGACTCTCCGGTCTGGGGTCTCAAGGAGTCGCACGCACGTCTTCCGACTCACGCATTCGGAGAGCAAGGACTACGTCGCGCCGTGCTCAATACCGACCTTCAATACCGCCCACGACCTGCCCCTCAATACCGGACGACGACGGCTGTTTGGTAGTAGATCACGTATACTATTTTGTGGATAATAAATATTATTAATATTGCCTTCTTCAAGACCGTCCCAATATCCGCGTGGCGATACAATAAAGGCGAGCAGCGGTCCAATACTCATAGAAGAAGAGCAATAGAGGGGTTCGGCGGGGAAACCATACCCCCGAACTCTTCAGCGCCACCCTAGAAAACGTCATGCGCGAACTAGAATGGGAAGACATGGGAGTGAAGGTCGACGGCCGACAACTGCACCATCTTCGCTTCGCTGTCGACATCGGTCATAACACCGAGCATCAGCCAGGCGGAGCGAATGCTGGCCGACTTCGATCGTGTACGTGGGAACATTGGACTGCAGCTGAATCTTATGAAGACGATCGAGCACCGAGCATGAACAACGGACGAGTTTCTGATGCCCCATTCTTGCTTAACGGAACGAACATCTCCGAATGCTCCAGCTACTTGTATCTGGGTCGCGAAGTCAATGTGGCCAACGACCTAGCGCCGGAGCTGAACAGGAGGAAACGAGCGAGTTGGGGAGCTTTCAAGAGCGTTGAAGAAGTAACGAAGAAAACGAAGAACGTCCGACTCCGTGCCCACCTATTCGACTCCACTGTTCTTCCTGCCCTAACACACGCCTCAGAGACCTGGTCATACGAAAGCAGGATGAACATGCGATCAGCGCCGCGTAGCGTGGAATCGAGAGGACGATGCTCGGAGTGAAACGACTCACGCAAGTGAGAGAAGGCCTCCGGAGTTCCGAGCTTCGCCGACGTTTGAAGATCAGAGACGCTGTCGCGTGGGCCAAGTCGTCGAAAATTAGGTGGGCCGACCACATAATGCACTTCGCAGACACCCGCTGGACGAGAGCCGTTACCCATTGGATTCCGCTGGATGTTAAGAGAACAGCAAGACGCCCATCAACACGTGTGTCGGACTTCTTCGTGAAAGCCCAGGACGAAAGATATGACGCTCTTCGTGTCCCCTCGAGCGAGGAGGATCCATTGGAACACTCTGGCACGCAACAGGGACGAACCGAGACGCTGCTGGCGCTCGCTCGAGCAATTCGATGATCAACGGAACGACAGGTGATACAGGTGATGTTTTTGTTCGGCTTTATTGTATTGCGCACATGCGGGGTGTTTTTAATGTCTGCTTTTTGCAAATATAACAGATACATAAGTAAAGAAAGAAGAAGACAGACCTGTACACATCGATCGGCTGCATCGAGTGATTATCGACGAAAATTGCGCCGATCCAGAATGCGACCGCATACATGAAGAACAACAGCGACTGCGAGAAGGCGAAGACTCCGGCGTAGGTGTGCGCCTGGCAGAGGTTCTCCCTAAGAAATTACCATTGAAATCCTAGTTAGATTCGGGCCAGTCAAACCCATCCAGTCTGTTGAATACTGAGGAGGAATTCTGCCCCTAGGGAAGGAGTCACAAAGTCGAAAGTCAATTGTAAAATCAGTTGCAGATGCAAGACTTTGTTCCACTCGACCACTTGTTCGGCACAGCACGATAGATACGACATCTTGCCTGCCACTATTCACCCCTGTGTTCAATTTCACAGTAGCCAGTCATTCTTCTCCTCAAACTTGGGTAATTAAACCTTCTTCTTTTCTTTTCCTTTCTTATTTCTCCTTTTCTCTATGCTTCGCAGTTTCCTTTTCTATTGCTTTTTTTCTGCTAAGAGCCAATCACTATCTAAAATCTCCAGTCGTCTGCCGTATGGGTATTATTGTTCGTGTTGGGCAAAATAAATAAATGTACAGAAGTAACAGCCCTACCTATATGGCTCTTTCAGATACTCGCAATACATGAAGTGGAACTGCTCCTGACGATTCAACGCGTGCACTGTTCGAATGTTATCAACGGCTTGAGAGGCGACCTTGCCGGCTTCCTCCAGAAGCTCACTGTCGCGCATCTTCTTCCCGAACTGAAAGAAGTGCATGCCGTTATTCGAAACTGAGTGAAGGAGATTGGGATAGACACCTGCATCCGCATTTCGAAATATCCAGAGCCGATGATCAGCGGAACCATTACGGTGAGAATCAGTGCCAATTGCCAGCCGTAGATGAAGCCGACGATGAGCGCTCCTGCAATCGTCATCACGGAAGACAGAACTGACGGCAGTCGAGTGAAGACCTTCAAATGAAACAAGGTTAGCACTCCCGTCTGCACTGCTAACTCTATACGTTTCTTCTAAACGAATTTCACACGCGAAATTGAACAAGCACATTTTTAGTGATTTCCGTAATCCAAAGCTGCCCAGCGTTGTCGAAACTGCCTTCAAATCTTCGAAACAACCTACGTATCGAACATTGGGAGCATCGGTGGCGAAACGTGTACACAGTTTGCCGGTGCCGTGACGAATGTCGTCGAAGAAGCCGATGTCCTGCCTGAGTAGATTCCGGAACGCTTCAAAGCGCAGCTTCTTTGTCAACGACTCTCCACACCGACCCAAAGCGACAGCCTGCAAACATCAGTGGAATGATGTAGAAAAGTCGAATGAATCGGCGAAATTCAATCTTTAGGATAAGCCACCCTTCCACCTGGTTCATCAAGCATCGAGGTCTCTAACAAGTGTTCGCCCATGATTTTTTAAAGTTTTTGCAGATCCCTATGCCCACTGGTACGTCTCGAAAAGACTAAAGCTAAGGAAAGCCCGTCGATAGTCAATCACACAAAGACGTGCTATGGATTCCACTCAGAACTAGGGGATATATGCTATTGGCCTATGCAAGGAAGTACTCACATAGCGAACGCCTTTTTTCAAACCAGTGCAGTTTGGCGTTTTAGTCCATGTCATGAATGAAGGCAGCACTGAGAGGTGAGAACGCGCCAACCAATCATAACCAATTAGAGCACTGACCGAACACACGCCAGCCGATCAGGATACCGATCGTACAGATCCCCCCTGAATGACACTCTCATTCGACGCGGCCCAATTGGCTTGCGCGCTGCCAACTCCTAAAGCTGTCCAGATTCGCGACTTGGATAGGCCTTTTATTCCGGTCAGCCACCAAAAAAAATTTCTTCTTGAAACTAACCGATGTGAAAAACGAGAAGGCGTGAATAATGCCGATGACGACGAAAGCACCGCACCAGAACAGCACGTCGCTCTTCATTTGATACACAGGTTCAGAGTACACCTGGAACAAACTCGTTTTTGCACTAATTAATGAAAGAATCGATTGCACTGAAAATCAGAAAAAAATACGAAAGCACCTGAATGATCTGGGCGTACAGCAACGCGAATACTGGTGTTATGACACCAGTTATGCAGCAGGCGATGAGTCCGATCAGGAAGAAACCCCACTTCTCTCGATTGTAGTAGAACACCTTGGACATCGGAGTCGGCTTGGCGCGGACCTCCTGGAATGGAGCATTAGTGCTGCAGCGCTTTGCACTTATCGCTCGCTGAGGCTTTTTACCACAAGCACCACCCGACCTCCCAGAACAAGCGAAGAATTCTGTCCATAAATCGAGAACATTGATGTCACGAGAAGTGAAAATTATCGATCGACTGACTGATCGGAAATCCGCATTTTTGAGGCCTTACGAAAAAAATGTTATGAAGCTTATGAAGCCTTCCCGAACCCTAACATACCAATGCGGTTGTCACTTCAAACGGTCAGTTCTGGACAAAAATCTTTAGAACTGATAGAAAATATTTAAAAATAAGGATAAGATACTCAGTCTCCTTTAGGATGCACCGCGCATTCTACTTTTACGGGATGTCGTGGAGACGATTTGGATGCGTATTCGGCCACACAATGACTCCCTGTAGCCAGCCGATGAACAAGTCAGCGCGTTATCCTTCCCGGACAAGTCTGGTACCAATTCACCGACCCCGGAGGGATGGAAGGGTTGGTCGGCCTGGGCGGGAAATCCTAACCA
The DNA here is from genome assembly GCA_947359475.1 of Heligmosomoides polygyrus bakeri. Classification (NCBI taxonomy): domain Eukaryota; kingdom Metazoa; phylum Nematoda; class Chromadorea; order Rhabditida; family Heligmosomidae; genus Heligmosomoides; species Heligmosomoides polygyrus. The sequence continues at coordinate 23,259,587 of OX375869.1, read as the reverse complement.
GGAACCTGGTATCGGGTGCACGCGACAGCAGCCGCCTCCTCCGACTGCGCTACGCGCGTCCAGGAAGATGGTCAGTTGATCGGTAATGTCCATTGGTTGTAAAGCCTTACCCTCACCTTAAAAAGATAACACTCTGCAACAGTTTCTAATGGAGATCGAAAATCAATGTATTTTTGCGGGACTAGTGCAGACGGGAACAAGGACTTGACAAGGGAAGGGTCTGAAGCGTGTGTCTGAACGGGGGAAGCAAGTCATACAGGGAGGTTGCTTCATGTGAGGAAGGTCGTGGGTTCAGTTCTTCCGCGCTGCTGCACTTTTGCATTTCAACTGACTGGTTGGGATTTGGGGATCTGGCGTCTATACCATTTTCAGACGTTTTCTGTGCATTTGCCAGCTGTACGCTGTGGAGGGCACCTTCCTTGCGATGGGCTTATTACTGGCCGTTTTTTATCGCTTCTTCGTCAACTTCAAGCTGACGTGCTCCGAAGTCCTTTAGTATGCTTGGTATAGACGGCTCCTTGTCTAAAGGTGGGCCACCCTTCAGCGTGAGCAGATGGATCACCACACGAGCATCGGCAGACATTGTTGGTGCTAGGTTTTAGAAAACCTCCAGCATACCTCTGATTTCAAGGTGACAGACAGAGATGAGGGAAAGAAGATATCGATGCCGTTTTGCATAATTCGCGGGATCCACACACCTCGTTTCTCACTTGAACTATCTCAGACGTCACCTCCTGGTCTCTTTTGAAAATCCGAGCACAGTGATTTGTCCCGAGGTCATTGGTCCATGTATGGAAACAGATTGGGGGACGCGTGTAGCGCAGTCGGAGGAGGCGCCGTCGCCTGCACCCGATACCAGGTTCCTGGTTCGGATTTCCCGCCCAGGCCAACCAAGCCTTCCATCCCTCCGGAGTCGACGAATTGGTGCCAGACTTGTTTGGAAAGGATAAAGCGCTGATTTGTTCATCGGCTGGCCACCGCAAGTCATTGTATGGCTAAATACGCATTCAAATCGCCTCCACGACATCCTGTAGAAGTAACTCCAAAAGGGATTGAGTAACGCCGTCCTTTATCCTTTTATCCTTTATGGAAACAGACTGTGAGGAGCCTGTAGCCTTTATATACTGCCCGTATTTTGCCCAGTGCTGCTTCAGCACTTTGTACCTGTGAATTACTGGTGTTGAACATCTATACATCACCATGATGTATACCACAGTATTTAGCTGGAAAATTAGGCAAAAAAAACGTCTGAAAATGGTATAGACGTCAGAATCCCCAAATCTCAACCAGTCAGCTGAAATGCAAAAAACCAGCAACGCGGAAGAACCGAAATCCCGACCTTCCTAGCATGAAGCAGTGTCACTTCCACTGTGCTTCGAGCCGCTTGCAGGCAAATGCATCGTGTACAAGACCCTCGAACTCGTGGTGCACCGTATTCGAATGTAACTTCAAGGTCCCCTACTCCTTGGGTTTAACGACTTGGCAAAAAATAAACACATTTTTATACTAATTGAGGGGTGGCGATTCTCCCTATACGACTCGCTCTCTCCGTTCAAACATATGTACGGTTCAGACCCTTCCCTTGTGAGAACGGACGAACGGATTTAAGTGGGATTTCGAACATGCAAAAAACGTTTTTCAGTGGCCAGTCCGACTGCTCGAAAACCGAGTACAACGTCGGTTCCAACTTAGAGAAAAAAATTGCCCAAAACCGCCTATAGACATACTTCCATATCAAGCTGCATACTGCGAACACTGGTCGCGACCGATGCGATACTCCTTGCCGAAGTCTTTCGTGAATAGGTCGACTCCAACCGGGTTAAGCTTCGCGTTGGAGAGAAGGTGTCCGATTCGGCATCGCTTTCTGGAATCGAAACTTTTCTGTAGAACTCGGCTACCAAGTATTTTTCATTGTTACTTAAGTATTTCCATTTCACGTGATATTTTCAGATGTGGTAACCACCATTGTCCGGTGGTTCAAACTTCCGCCTTAAGTATATTTTAGCTCACACATCTGCCGCTGCCGCTTTTCTACTCAATCTTATGTTGTACTGAAGGGGGAAGAGCAAATGTCGACTGTAAATAAGTTTCCTTAGGATGCGCCCATATGTACTTCTCTAATTGGAATGAGAGCAACTCAAAACCATGGTTGCACTATGATTTTCTCAATTAGAAGGTGAAAATTTCACGGCTCCATTCATCGAGGCAAACATGCTACCAGTACTACCATCCCAGGGGAGGTTCATCAACCGCTTACCGCCCACTAACGATGAAAATACTGACAAATCGCCTGATACGACTTTGGCAATACTTTCACCATTAGAGGGCGGTAAGCGGTTGATGAATCTGGCCACAGATGTGGAAAAGTGGATTAGCTGTGTGTAATCCGTATCTATCAGGGATGAGCGGATTATCCGTTATCCGTTATCCGTTATCCGGTTTCCGGGGGGTTTTGGCCTATCCTTTTTGTTGTTCGTTATCCGGCAATTTTCTACCGGATAACGAACAACAAATTGGCTGATACCCAGGTTTGGGCGTGGTATTGTATAGCTGTGTAAGCTTCACAATCATAGGAGTGATCGCGAGCAAAACTAGAGGGCATTCAAATCTAGGAGGTGGGTGAGTTCAGGCACTGGTGACGTAGTTGGAAAGACGTCTAACTTCCATCCCTCCAGGGTCGTCCATTTATACCATACATCTATGAAACCTACTATGGGCTGATTTCTTCATGAGCTTTTCACCACAAGCCATATGCAGACCAAAAATGCATACAAGCTGCCTTGATAATGTTACTGGCGGTCACAAGTGGAGGGCCTGGCACATCCCAAGAATTGTTTAGTGCCGATTTTAGCGTTCTTTTCCACGATCGCAGTATGTAGGTAGCATTCGGCAAAGGTATTTTAGTTTTTACTGATAGACTGTTGTAACACATTAAACACATACCGCTGAGCAGTAATGAATACAAGCAAAATGGGCACAGGTTCAATCTAAATGAGTGGAAAAGCTACGCCTACAAATCCTACAAATTGTTGAGATTTGTTTATAGAAACGATTTTCTGAAAGCATTTTCTGTACGCTGGCACTGGTGGTACCTCCGTAGTGTTAAGGAATTGATCCTCTATTAAAAATCAAAATAGTGCAATTGAACTGTACTAAACTGATTCCCCGCTGCGCATATTGGAGCTTCATTTTAATTTAAGATTGCTTTTCAGGGACACTCTACTTCCGCTTTCCTAGTTTTCATATCTCTCTATCTCTTAGGACTGCACAATGGCTTGTAGTGGCTAGCCTGTAGAAAGCTGGTATTTCACCCATCTCATTCCACGTTCTTCTTAGATCTTGGGATACTGTCGAACAAGAGTATCGATCCGCGTGAAACCAAGATTGTTATGCAGACTTTATTCGGCTGAGTCGGCCTGGCATAGAAAAGTCAAGAGGCATCGGAGGAGCCATTCATCCAAGGATCATTCTGTTTGGTCACAGTCTTAATTCAAAAAGAAAACCTGACGATTGATCACTAAAACCACCCAACAAGGGAAACGGGCAAAATGAGGGCAAGTTGTTTGATGAAGACAAATGTGAGTGAATAAGAGGTGAATGATTCTCACATCTCTCCCTCCAAGGGCGACTTATGAATGTTTCCATACGGTTAGTTGGGCTGTTTTACGCATCCTTTGCCTCGTTCTTCCAATTCGTTTTAAACGGCAAAAATATGAAAAATTGTTAATCGTATTATGAAAATGTGCTTGGATGAACAAAGTCTCTCCTCATCTTTTCCAGACTTAAATTAAGGTGATCATAGCGAAACACCAGAAGAGTAGAGTTTGCAGAACAGTTTTAGTTTCACAGCTTGGTGGTCTTGCTATTTGTCCTCCCTGTTGAGCTTGATAGCAGTTCGTGGAACCTGATGAAGGAATCGTGGTTCGCAATTCGAACTCGGCATCGGTTTGGATGGCAATGAAGAAGCGTTTCTTTTACTGAAGTTTTGTGAGAATCCCATAAGGCTTTGTTAAAGCGACTGCGCTATGTTAAAAAAACTCCATTAAAGTCGTTAGAAAGGACTTGTAATTTGACAGCAGTTGCGTTCCATGTCTGATGTTGAAACTAGAGCAGTTTAAGCCCAGTTTTATTTTTGTTGTTTGTTCGTTATCCGTTTTTCCGTTATCCGGCGATTTTTGGGCAAAATTATCCGTTATCCGTTATCCGGGTCTGAAAATTTTGTTATCCGCTCATCCCTGGTATCTATCCTTGAAATCGAGCAATGATGTACGCTAGGTCAGTGTCGCGAATGCGATAGCTCGACGTGCCGTCTATTCCGTATTCGTCCATGCTATCTAGTATTCACTCCATATATTCTGTATTGTTCTGCGATGCTGGTGTATGGAATAAACCGTGGATGACTATATTGTGCTGCACACGACGGGGAAGGTGGTGAGCACATTGCCGATATTGGATTATGTATATTTTCTGTTGGGTTATGTCATGTTGGGGCATTGTTGTGTGTTGTAGGGTATTATGTAATGTCGGGTAATATCTGGGGGGGGGGGGGGGGTGTCCGCTCACTGCAATCCGGGTTCACTACAGCACGCCCGTAGGCACTCGCGGCTGTAGTGCGGGCGCGAGGGGCTAAAGAAGGTTACTACGAGGGGCCCCGGTCTGCCAGGAAGGGGCGTAGCCTGTTCACATCATGGCACTATCGTCCCCATGGTTCTTGGGTTCTCGGTTACCTCGCAGTACCACGGGCCGAATGGGGGACTTCGCTCAACAGGGACATGTACCCTCGCGAGCGGGGCCACCGATTCGCAACAATCAGTAATTCCAAATTCACCAGGGATTAAATTCGGGGCTAAGCGAATAGAATGGAGAAACATACCCACGATGCGACATCCATCGTGTTTCTTATCCACCCACTGTATCGCTAGGGAGAAGATACTTGACGATCTTTGTCGATATCTCTATATCCTCGAGGATTTCTCTAACTGTACCATGAGATTGATGAATCAGGGGCCAAACTCATCAACGATGCCACCGGTATCATCTCACCGCGGATTCACCATGGTAAGGCATACAGAGAGATACAGAGGTACAGATACGATAACCGACATGCCGATACCGGCCGGTAAGCGGTTGATGAATCTGGCCCCAGGACTCACTAGACAGATGTTTGATGCTTCACTATTACATCATCTATCAAAGTCGAAGGTGTCAAAAGCGGTTCCATTTTCCGGGTCCTGACGTTTCTGGGTCCTGCTGTCGGATTCATCAACGACTTACATAATTTTAACAGAGAATCCACAGCTAAAAACTTAGAAAGCGCGGCTTATCGCTCACCATATCGCTTGATAAGCTGAGCCATCTAGAACTTCGGTTGTAATTTTCTCTGTTAAATTGCTGTAAGTTGTTGATGAATCCGGCCCCTGAAGTTTTCTTCTCATAAACCGATTTTGCATTACAGTAGTACGAATGCATTGAAGCTTTATAACTTCACCCTTCTGCTTTTTTGAAAAACCAGAGGCCCTTATGGCGTAAGATCTCCTTCAAACCTCGATTCCAGATTTTCCCTCAGAACTCAGCTCACACAGCCATAACTACATATATATGCAGCTCATACGTGAAAGACAGGATTTTGAGCAATGAGCGAAAATTTCACGCTTACTCGAACTTTAGTGAAAATGGATTATTTGTAAACTCTGCGCAAGACATTCATGAGTAACTGTGCATATTGCTTCAATGGGAGAAGAGGAATAACCTTGAAGGCCCAATGTGGGTTATCAGAAAAGCGCAATGCCTTTCAATAGACACAAAGACCTGCATATATCTATCTATGCGAAAAATTATTGAGAAACGTCTAATCTAACCTAACTCCTCTGTTTCCTTTTCCTGTCGCAGCACTTGTGCTTGAGTCATCTCGTAGAACGCGCCCTGCTTCAAAATCAGCTCGGTGTGTGTGCCTTGCTCGATGATCTCTCCATTCTGAAATAATCAAAAGGAAATCGAGCTTCGTAGAGAAAGCGCGCGTGGATTACTAACTGATTGAAAATAGAGCAGTTTAACCCTGCGCCAATAACGGGACTTTGTTTAGAGCGACGTCTACATCATCTACTCACCTTGAAGACAAAAATCTGGTCGACGTTTCTGATGGTGGAAAGGCGATGTGCTACGATCACTGTTGTTCGACCTTTTTGAGCCTGGAAACCATGACGACATGCCGACTGTTATACGTGTGAAATCGTGGTCTGGTTTGAGGTACCTTCTCCAGCGCCTCCTGTACGATGGCTTCTGATTCTGAGTCCAGTGCGCTTGTCGCCTCATCAAGCAGAAGAATGCGTGGATTCTTGATGATTGCACGAGCAATAGCTATAATTCGCTCACGTATTCCTCGTCTGCTCAAGAGTCTTTTTTCTATTAGGTTGTCCAGAAAGTTCTCCGCGTTTTGTGTTACTATTTTTCATTCGTCTGTTATTAATTAAAAATTCAGCTTGCATTGTGCATTAATGCTACTTTCTGTACAGAATTTTTCACTCTATCTGAATAAATAATTTGTTTCAACGTTGTTTTATATTTCTGCTCTTGAAGGGCTTACTGAAGTAGGTTGAAGGAGGATTTCCGAACGATGTTTCATTTTAACTTCAAATTGGGACAATCCGCAGCCGAGACAGCTCGACAAATCAATCAAGTGTAGGAGCCTAATAGTGTTGGAGAACTTTGGGTGCGCCAGTGGTTCAGCAAATTTCGGACCGGAGATTCCAGCCTCGAAGGTGACCCCGTAGCGGTCGACCTAGAGCAATCCTGAACGACGAGTTGAAGCAATTGGTGGAAGCTGAACCATCCCAAACAGTTCGTGCGATCGCGGAAGAGCTAGTCGTTAGCAAAACTGTTGTTGCGGATGCTTTGAAACACTTTTGGGAAGGTGGAAAAGCTCAGAACGTGGGTGCCCAACGAGTTGAGGGAGCGGCAAAAATTGTCACGTTTCGAGATGTGTTTTTCTCTACTTTTACTCAACAAAACTGACTCGTTTTTGGATCGAATCATCACTTGCGATGAAAAGTGGATTCTGTATGATAAAAGGAAACGTTCCGAACAGTGGTCGGACGCCAACGAACCCCCTAGACATTTTCCAAAGGCAAACCTCCACCAAAAAAGGTAATGGTCACTGTATGGTGGTCGGCGGCTGGTGTGATCCATTACAACATTTTGGCATTTGGCTAAACGATCACAGCGGAGTCCAACTGTAAGGAAGTCGACGAAATGCTCCGGAAATTGCGTCAACTTCAGCCAGAATAGGTCAACAGAAGAGGCCCGATTCTTTTGCACGAATAACGTCCGCCCACACGTCTCACAAATCACTGTTCGAAAATTGAATGAATTAAGGGTTGAAGATGTGCCTCACCCGCCATATTCTCCAGACCTTTCACCAACCGACTACCACCTTTTCAAACACTTCCAGAACTTTCGTTAATGGATTAAGTCGACCAGTGGCCCGTTGGCAAAAGTGTGCTGATTCGAACGGTGCTTATTAAGAAAAATCCGATACGATTTGAGAAAGTTATGGTATATCAAAGTGGAGCAGTCAAAACGCTGATAACGTTCCGGACAACTTAATACATAGGTAGCGTAGCAATAACATCTCAACCTATAAGCTGAAAAAGCAAAGTTAGCTCGAGCTCTGAGTCACTTAGGGATCTCGCTCAAAATTGCTATTTCTTGCAACAAATAAAAATAAAGATCGAAGAAAGCGTGATTCAATCCATTCATGGGGTTCGCCATGTATCCGACTTCGGGGTGTGTGGACTCGATTATAATGCGAAGTTAAAAAGAATAAAGGACAGCGCTCTATCCTTCCCAGACAAGTCTGGTACCAATTCATCGACCCCGGAGGGATGGAAGGCTTGGTTGGCCTGGGCTGGAAATCGGAACCATGAACCTGGTATCGGGTACAGGCGATAGCCGGCGCCTCCCCTGACTGCGCTTCACGCGCCCATGACTTGCAGCATGTAGCAAAATTATCCAGTACTCAAATGATAGCAAAAATTCCAGATGACTCGTACTACAAAGCGAAAGGCCATAAGGAAATCACCTTACTCTCTTGCTTTGTTTGCCACAAACAGTCCCTAGGAGGGGCAAGTTCTTGCTCTACACTTCTGTTGCCAAATCTCAGAGTAAAACAATTTTCCTTTTGTATAGAAATCTATGGACGTTCAAAGCAATTTTCCCTTCGTTTTCTAGTATCTCGATACCCTCAAATTTGTGTCTTCTATAATAGTTCTGGTGTTCTGTTAATTCTCCTGCTCTAGTTGTTCACTGGTTTCCGTTCTTCGCTCGCAGTGCTGTCTCTTCGTTACTTCACCGGCTCCTTTTGTAATTCCCTCATGTGACATGGTGGTATAACTTGCAACTCTTCTTCATATTCTTTGGAATCTCAGCCAAGAAGCTGTAAGTGGCTGACCCAGGGCCTTAGACGGGCAGCTGCGTAGGGTACCGTAGCACAGGAGTTGGACGTGCTGTCAGAGACTCCCTCGTGAGCCATGTGAACCTTACACTTCTCACTAGAGGCTCACATGGTGTGGTCCTCTTCGAATTGCTCTCCTGATTAGCTCTTTGCAACTAAACCTTGCTCTGATAAATACTTTATGCTCTTATCGTTAGCTCACTACTTTTGAGATCATTGTCTAGGTAAGGCAACTGGTAGGCTGTCGTGATACACTACGGAAAGCGTTGAAGACCGGATTAGACCGACCACATTTTGCACGCCAACTAATGATTGCATGCATGCCTCAAATGAGAAGATCTTTAGTCGAACTGAAAGGTATAGCGGATGGCTGTGCACATGCCCATGGCTGTATTAGAGGATGTCGAGGATAGTTGGGAAATATGGAAAAGGTCTCAGTACGAAACAACCCGACCAGAGGAGAGAAGAGCAGAGGAAGAAAGCTGCTGAGCTGGAGGCAGAACGCCTGGATGTGACACAGGATGGTGTGAACTCAGACGGTGAGCACCCGCCGGATGAAGCCGACGAGTCGGCAGAAGTTAAGACCGAGCTTAAGGAGGAAGAACATGTAATCAAGACGGAGCCATCTGACACCGTCTAAGAGCCACGACAGTCACGACAGTGTATATGTTTGTGAGTATCAGTACGTAATCCGCCACTCATTTGAGTCACCCTTTAAGTTACCTATTTGCCAGCTTGATTCGCTATTGCCACTTGTCATGCCACAGGTTTGTCGCGTGCGCGCTTTTGAGGCTGTTTAAATACGTGTTGTTTGAAGTGATGATTGAATAAATAAAACTCAAGTAGAGCTCCTACTAGTCGGTTCAGGTATCAGACTAAGGCCTCACCGATTCGCTGCTTCTGTCCCCCACTCAGCTGAATGCCGCGTTCGCCAACTCGGGTGCCATATCCTTCCGGAAGGCGCTTGATGAAATCTGCAGCATTCGCCTAAAGATCTGACCTTCAGGAGGCAACGAACAGTTCACAAGTTTGAGCGATTCGCGTGAAACCTAGCAGAATAGACGATTACAGTACAAACTATAAAAGTAAATAATAATTTGCATTAATATGAATAAAATTATTAATATAAATGAATAACTGCTAGTCAATTGGTAATGGAAAAAATTGGCCAAGGTGTTACCATCTCACACGCTTCTCGGACCTGGTCCATCGTCGCACTTTCGCAACCCATTTTGATGTTCTCGTATAGGGTGCCGTCGAAGAGAACTGGCTCCTAAAACAAGAAAAATGGAGTCTGTTAAAGTGTTCGAGTGGATATTTTTGTAAGAAATCCAAGTCTCTGCTCCAGTCCTCATTCAAAGTCAAATGCCTCGGTACTTGCGAGTGGAATGCTGCTGAAGATACCAGAAGATGTGGTAATGAACCTCCTTACCTGACTCACAACACCGATTTGATCGCGCAGATGGTGAACGTTGAGGTCGCAGACGTCAATGTCGTCGATTGTCACCTTAACAACTACTGCTTTTGAAAAACGGAGAAGAAATACAACATGCTGGCTGTATGACGAACACACTGTCAAAAAACTGACACTCAAGAATTTTTCATGCAGATCTTTGAAAATATTACATTTCAGTGCAGTTTCACGAAAACCAAAACTCTGATTCTCTCACGCAAAAGCTGGTAGTGTACCACCACGAGCTTCCTCGACATGTTCTATGCATTTTATTGAAGACCAGCGGCTGAATTGCTCAACTGGGTGCAAGCAAGGTATACAGTCGTCCACGATGAGCCAGACTGGCTCAGGAGGTTTCCATTGCATGCACTGTAGGTAGACGAGGAACTCCCTCACATCAGACGAAGAGATCGCTTCTTGCTTCTGAACGTCTTGTCGGGCCGTATTGGACTCTGGGGACCACGTAACAGAGAAGGGATTGATGTTTAAATCATCCAATTCAAATTCCCTAAGTGACATCACTTTCGTCTTCTACGCGAAAGCGAAGCATATGTGAGAAACTATAAAGGATGACGAATAAAGAAGAAAGGATGCTGCCAAGCAACCCTTTTGGGATGCGTCACACATTCTACTTCTACGCGATATCGTTGAGATCGAGGCAACTTAAATGTGTATTTGGCCTATAAAATGACTTTCAGCGCCGAGCCTGTAGGCATATCAAAGTTTGTCCTTCCCAGAAAAGTCTGGTAGCAATCCACCGACCTCAAAAGGGAAGAAGGCTTGGTATAGGGCTGGGCAGGAAGTTCGAACCAGAAATCTGGTATCGGATGTACACGACACCCGGCACCTCTTCTGACCGCGCTACCACGCGCCTCATGATAATCTATATGTGCAGCAAATATCACAGCATCTGCAAAAGAACAGGATAGAGAAATGATCAGGAAGTAAAGAAGCAAAAAGTATTAAGTTCGCTACTTAAGCAGTACATCATCCTGGGTAGTCCTAGCATCTTTAGCCAGAGATGTAGTGGTCAAACACTCTCACTACGAGAAGTACTAAAAAAAGAACTAAAAAGAGCCTCAAATGCCCACCTTTCCCCTAATTGGATCGTAGAACCTCAGCAGCAGATTGATAATCGTCGATTTTCCACAGCCGCTTCCGCCCACTAAAGCGATCTTCTGTCCAGCGCTGACGTGCATTGAGATGCCCTTCAATACCTGAACAAACCAGCAAATCCTGAACGTTGAACATTAGCACAGCCTTTCTTCTCTCTTGGTTGAAAAGGCACTTCCTTACCGGAGTAGACTTCCTCGACGGGTATGAGAAGTGGACATTCTTCAGCCGAATCGAGCCCTTCATATTATTGAGAATAATTCCGTCCAACGAGTACGGATCGATTTTAGGATGCTGAAAGTGGTCCTCTAGCAAGTTGTCTTACGCAACTATTTAATGGAACTTACACTGTTAATCACCCTCAGCACGCTTCTAGCTGCTCCTTGAGCAATGGAGATAGTACCCAAGTGCGGGAGACAGCCACCGAGTGCTGTTGAGCCCGACATCACTGCGAAAAACACCTGTATAAGGGATGAGTATTGATCGGATCATAGTAGTTTTTCAGACGAGCTTACCGTAAATATCACACCACGGTCCAGTGACGGATCCGCGATGATCAGCGTACTACCGTACCTGGAACATGGTCAGTACTATAGTTGTGCTCGAGCGAATATATTCGAATAATTACCCGAATAGCGACTAATCGATATTTCTAGATTTTCGAACTCGAATTTTTTTTTTATTTACTGCACTCAAAGGTGCGCATAAACTCAAACACATCGTTATCTAAGTCTAAAACCAGATCCAGTACTATCAAAAAAAACAGCAAAAGATAAACAAAACACAAACAACTTACTAAAAAAAATAATGAAGGAAAAAAATCAAAAGCACTCGCAAACTATGTGGCAAGGTGAAATACTAAAAGCGTGCTCTAAATACTCGTGTATAAGACCACTAGAAATTCGCTTGTCCTTTTACCTTGCCGTGCCTTCATTTTACAATTAAAGACTGTGAAATATAGAGCACAATGAGATGGTATGGTTGTGTAGTCCAAAGTCTATATGTATTACAAGGCAGTTCCTTCAAGATGTCGGAACATAGGCATAGTTGGAACATAGGCATAGTTGGAAGACAAGATCGGCAATGCATTAGAATAGCACATAGAAAGTAGAATGAATCGGTTTTGTATACGCAGCCCAGCTATAGCGTGGTTCTTTATAATCAAACCACTCTCGAGCAACATTATAGGCTGGTCAACACCTAAGCGTCAGGAAGTAGCCTTACGTGCTCAGGCGAGACAATGCTTCTTTCAGTGACCGCCGTTGTCGCTACTATAGCCGCGACTGGATGATATAAAAAGCGAATAAGCCTGTAGAATGGCTAAAATTTTCAAAAGATTTTTACTCAAGTTTGACCTCTCTTGCCAACCAACTAAACCAACTAACAACCTAGTCTAGGGGTATGGTCTAGGGCCATGTGGTGTGATAGAAGGTGATTGTACCAATATTGCGGCGAAAGCGTGGTATCATTTAAGAACGAAACATTGACATTGGACTAGTATTTAAAGAGATATAAGCTGCGTAGTTTCATGAAAGCACGGCAATGTGAAAGGAAAATCATAATTTAGAACCATCGCCTAGTATAACCAGTTACATCCTCAACGAACATCAGCAAATTCATCGAAATTCTATGGGCATCTATCACACTTAGCGTCTCCGTGTTGAAATGGAAATTTTGCAACTGTTATTGAATTATGCAACTGTATTCGAACATCAATGGTTTTAAAAAGTCGGATATTTGTTCGAATTTGATTATCGAAAGGGGCCATATTCGAATAATATTCGAAAATCGAATGTATAAAACTTATTCGGAAATCTATTAAATTTATTCGAAAATCGAATGAACTAATCGAATAAACTGGAGCGTGTAGCGCAGTCAGAGGTGGTGCCGGCTGTCACCCAATACCATGCTCCTGGTTCGGATTTCCACCCAGGCCAACGCAATCTTCCATCCCTCCGGAAAGGTGAATTGGTACCAAACTTGTCTGGGAAGGATAAGGCATTGACTCGCTAATCAGATGACCACCGCAAGTCATTGTATGGTCAAATACCCATCAAATCGCCTTCACGATATCCCGTAGAAGTAGAATGCGTGGCGCACCCCAAAAGAGATTGAGTAACGCTGTTCTTTATCCTTATCCTTTATTGAATAAACTTTAAATTCTTAAGCACTAAACCTGATTCGAACAAATTGTTCGACTAATCGAATATTCAAATATGTAAAAAATGGGACCTATTCGATTTTCGATCATTCGAAAAAATTAATGAGGGAATAAAATCGTTCGTTCGCACTTTCAAAAATTTTCGACATTGAATATTTATTCATTTATTCATTAAAATTTCTCAAAAGTGCAACTATAGCAGTACCGTATGCAGTTTGGTAGCTTGGGTTGCGAACATAATTTGCGAACAGCATCAGTCGTTTAAGGTTTTTTCATGACTCTGTTAGGAACAGTATTGTATTACCATGAGCAAGAATACAAAAAAATAGACAATATAAGCAAGTGCAATGGGAATCAAAAACGACTAAATCTTCGGCAAATAGCAGCACTTTTATATCTTACCTCTGCTAGAGTCAACGAACAATGCCCAAGCACTCACCAGAAAGCTAGGGCATAGGAGACATAGGTGCACATCTGCCCGAAGCCGACACCGATGCCCATGTAGAAGTACTTAATCAATCCAGTTTTTCGACCCTTCTCCAGCGACTCTTCGAACCTTAAAAGCGCTTTTCATCCACGACCTTATCAGCCACCATAGGACAACTAAGCAACCTGTTGAGCTCTCTCCTGTGTCCACATAAGGCGTGTACAGTTCGTATCGACGAGAATGTCTCTTCGGCTATGGCTCCTGAGACCGCGTAGGTCTCTTGCTCTACTTGAGTCCTAAATGGGAGGATTAAAGCAGCAGGTAGAGAAAATATGGCACTAGGCCTAGGAAAAGGAAAGCGTGCAAAACCAATCGTTGGAAACAACCCAATGCTGACCTCAGGCCAGTAGTCAGAACAAAGCGCTTCAGTAAGGAGAACAAGAACTCTAAGACCTTATGGTTACACACAATTTGGAACTCGTTATGAGTCGAAAGAATCTTACAATGTAATTGGTTCACCTACTATTCTCACGTCAAATTGGACACTCTTCGAAGCACGCTTGAAGCTTTCCAAATCAAACTGAAGATCTTCAAAGTTAAAATTAGTTTTCTTCTTGTTAAAATAAAGATTCTCCAGAATGAATAGAATAATTTTTGGTTAAAGGAAATTAAGCATAACTTTTTTGAAATTTTTTTAATTCAGCTGCCCCAATAAGTAAACATACTGTTTGAAAGTTTGTAAAATTTTTATAATCGATGAAAAAATAATGCATTAAATTTTTTAAGTACAAGAAAACAGCAATTGTTTACCGCATTAAAGGAAGAGATCGCGCCATGCATTCGACTAAATCGACGCGAAATTCATTTAGTTGGTAGAAAAAATTTTGTGTGAAAAACACAGATTTAAACGATACAACAAAAGCAGCTTTGAAAAACACACATATCCAAACATCGCTATATCAAGAAGTAAGCAGAACAGCTATCAATTAAGTGGAAATAAGATGTTTGCGTCGAATGCGCACGGCGCGATTTCTTCTGTTGACACACCAAATAATTTTCTTGCGTATTAAAACAAAATTTATTTTATCATTTCATTTCAGAACATAAAATTTTTACAAATTTTGAAACGGTATGTTCACTTATTGGGGCATCTGTGTCAAAAAATTAAGGAAAGTCACGGTAAATTTTTCTTGAACTAAAAATTATTCTAACTATTCGGACAGCCTTTATTTTAAAATAGAAGAAACTCGTTTCGACTTGGCGAATGCTCACCATCAGTTCGATTCCAAAAGTGTCAGACTTGCTTACAACTAGAAAAGTGAAAAATAGTGTCCAAATTGACTTGAAAAGTGGCCACCTTAACGTGAAAATGCTATAGATCTAAATCATTAAATCCGTCAACAAAAATTTTCCAGAAGGAACCACGTTCAAGTCAATACTTATTTTCAGCTTCTCACGTTCTCAAAACTATTTAGCATCCATATTAATCTGATGGGGAACAACGTGTTCCAGATCTCTTTCTGCACGCAATAAGTTCCATACGTACTTTTACCTTTTTGTAATAGTAAAGTTCAACTTCCTAAATGTTCCTAAAAGAAATGAACACCAATTAAGAACAGCTGAATAAGAAGATAAGAATTGGTCACCTAGTAGCAATGATTTTCGCCATCCAGTTAGCGGAGCAAACGATGAAAGGAGCCATTATCATCATTACCAGCGTCATGGACCAGCTGAAATTCTTTCAGTTTTAACACCTTAGATTTTAGAAGCACGCAGTTTGCTCACTTACTTGTAGACGAATCCCACACCGAACCCTGCAACAAAGGCCGACAACATCTGGATGAACAGCGAGAGTTTGTCGCCAAGGCCTTCGCGGACACGTTCCAAGTCACTAGAAGTAGGAATTCTTGTTTCAAAAGTCACGCGTTGAAGAAACATTTGCGTACTCAGTGAGTCGAGCTGTAAGGTTTCCCGTTTGCTGAACATCAAACCACGAGATCTGTTGACGAAGAATCGCCTTCAGATAGATCTGACGCAGTTTGTAGGTGATTCGTTCGGCGAACGTCTCCCAACACACGATCTGGAGAATGGAATGGGTTAATCCGAAGCAAGGCTCTGGGACAGAACATTTCGAACCGCGTTCATCTAAAAAATTTACACGTCACGTTTGGCCTACATTGCTCCCGGATATTAGAATAAATATAATTTCACCTCCCTATCACACACGGCAATCTTCACGTAACAGTTCGAGTGCTATTTTCCTTTTTTTAATTTGCTTGACTTGGAAAGGAAGCCAACAAAGCCGCAAGGAAAGTCCAGGAAGCCGCATCCTTTGATATGCATCTCATCTCAAAGTCCCATGTCACCTAGTATCCTTCCCTTGTAGGACGCAGATAAAATCTTTACTTCAGGGACGGACCACTAATGAACGAAAATGAGCACTAGACAGACCACCGCATTTTGCCTTTGTCATCTAATCCAGAAACTGCTAAAAGTAGATGCTTGACTGAAAATCTTATACCTGGATGTATGACGTGGTGAACATAGCGACTCCCAATCCTAGGTAGTAGTAGCAGAACATTTGAACTTGGTCGTCAAATTCTTGCCTGAAAATATCACTAAAATCTGAATTAAAGGGAATTCAGCAATATGAAAACATAGTTTAGTATAAAGCGCTGTTTTCTCATCTGACTTTGATTTTGATACAGAGAATGTCAATATGGAACGAAAGCCTTTTTAAAGGAATTTGAGCTCATGACACAAACCAAGAGCGCATTTTCAACGACAGACAAATGCAAACGCTTGCACTTTTGATACCAATACCAAATTTGTTTATTTAACTAAGCTTTATTCAAAAGAATTGGACCAAGTATGATAGTTCATGACATTTTCACTTTTAGATACGCTGTCTTTAGTCGTGTGCGTCGTCCAGTCTTCTGAATAGCTGCAAAAAGAACGTTTTCTTGTTCAGCGGCAGTTCATAGTGTAATCTGAACTTCGACTCACGATTTTGTTGGTGTTAATTATTTTAAGCTAGACACGATTGTTTTGAACGATACATTTTTTTGTGTTGATCAGTCTCGCGGGCGCACTTCAGGTGCAGTAAACAAAGAAAAGAAAAGAAAAATTATTTAAGTAATTAATTTTCTTCTTTGCGTCTAACACTACATCACCAAGTTAAAAGTTGGATGAACCTCAATACCTTAATGAAAATGACATTCTCGTCGTAGTGAAATTAGATTAGTGCCTGGATTTCTAAGTGTGCTCCCAGGTTTCTAGTCTGATGATACGCTCACCTCGTGAGTCCTGGCAGTCCTAGCGGATCTCTGATGTCAACACCGAGAACGAACTCCGAGTTCTGAGCGCGGAGGAACACCGTGGTCATGCCACCGAGCACGATTCCTAGTACGGAGAAGCCTGCTCCGTGGATGAACGACGCCAAGGTTCCGAAGGCGAGAAGGACGAAATCGGTAGCGGTGGCAAGGGAAAGCTGGAAGCAATTGTGAATGCTTGACACCTAGATTCTAGATTCATTGAACGAGGAGATGTCCCACGGGATTTCTCAGTGAAAAACAAAACCAAAAACCAACAGAAAAAACAAAGACAATGACGTGAACTGTCGCAAATGTAGTTATGAAATAAAAGAAACATTCACTAAAACTGGAAATGAATAAGTGAAGGGAAGTCTGCTAGACATACATTTCGAAGAAAAGGGAGAGAAACAGAAAGCAACTAAAGATCTATCCTTCAAAAACACAACGCTCTTTCTTGAGAAAAGACCTGAACGACCTCCGAGGTAGTGACAACAAGCTCTCATTAATTAGAAATCTGTACTTATGAAACACTTTGTTGCAACAGAAATTCGAAAAAGAAATTCTCTGTTGCAAAAGAAAGAAACCTATTGACTTTCTGTCGCATATTCAAGCAACTTCTTTCGGACCCCGTGATTTTTTTCTCTGTTAAAAAACTTTTTTTGGTTCAGACTCACAGAAGCCCTTGAACTCGCTGAAGTCCAATTGCAAAGCTTGGGCAAGCTACGATTAATAAAGGGCAGCAAACGCAATGATTTGAAAGATTAGTATCAAGCGCAACGAAGAACAGAACAAGGAGTAAACGAAAACCTACTATTCCTTTACTAGTCAACAGCGGCGGGTCTTCCTGCTTTCCGGCACTGCTGATTGAGCTGAAAATTTGCATAACTATACACTAGGTTTTATGTGCAAATATTCAAATACATTACACGTTAAATTCAATTTTTTCGTTAATTTCAAATACATGAAAAATATAGTTTGAGTGTCTACCTAGTACTTTTAAGAGACAGAGACAAAAAAATCTAAAAAACTGTAGTATACACCATTGCAATTTTTTATAGATCCTCGAAAACGTCGGCTCTATGCGAGCGTTTATCACACCTAAGCTTTTCTAAACCGCTCAGAAGGAAAGAAACCTTTAAATTTTCCGGTTTAAACTGTGACCACTATTTGTAGCAAGGTTCTAAAAAAGCTTAGCGCGCTAATATGAAACAGCGTGGAAGATAAACACCTCACTACGAAGTTGTACAGCTAAAAATACTTTATGTATTTTTCGAAACTAATTTTTTAAAAAGTACTATTCCTCGTCAAATCCAATTTTTTGAATCTCTTCAAATCGTCGTTAATGCATGGTAGCGCAGTCGAAGAAGGCGTCTCTGCTGCTTGCCCCAATAATCGATATTCTCGGTTCAGTCCCCGCCCATAACGTCCCTCCAGGATCGGTGAGTTGGTATCAGATTTGTCCTAAAAGCGTAAACACTGAACTGCCAATCGACTGGGGACCGCAATTTATTGTGTAGGTCAAATACGCACCGATGATACGCACTGAAGTTCTCCTCACGATATCCTGTGGAAGTGGAATGCGTGGTCACTTCAAGTAAGAATTCAGCGACAACCTTGAGAAATTGGCAGTGACAAATTTAGGTTCCCTTCTATTTTGCTTCTATTCCCGTGCCCCTCTCCCCTACCTCTAGGAAAGGAAAAATTTACTACTATTAGCCCTTACTTGACTCCAAAACTTCATAGAGACACATTCCCGAGAGGCCTACTGCCGCGTAAAACTTTTTGTGAAAAACTAGCAAAAAACTGTAATAATATAATAAAAATAATAATAATAATATAATATATAGCAAAATTTAAATGGAAAAATAAGCAAGGTAGCAGTGAACTATAAAATACTGTTGGCAAACCTCCTCTTCGAAGACGGAGCAAGAAGCGGTATTCGTTCGCCATCCTTTCCGAACATATATCTTGCGAACTGTAAGGAGTAGGGTATTGTTTTGCAACGTGCAGCTATTTATTTAATTACTTGTTTATTCCGTAGCGTGAATCACATTAGAAATGCACGCATAGAATCGAAACACAAGCAACAAGCGGAATCAAATGCAAGGAATCAAAAACATGCAAGTGGAAACGAAGTGACCTAAAGAATCCATTTCGAATGAGCAGATTTAAAGTCGTAGACAAACATATCAAGAAAAACCTTACCGTCACCGAGAAAAAGGTTCAGCTCCCTAAGATATCGGTATGTGAGGAAGTTAGACCTAACTTGCGACCATGCAACCGCGGCATATAATCTAAGTCCACCTGTTCTACTAATCGTGAGGGGTACTCCAAAGAACTCAAATAGATCTAGAGACAGTTTCCTAGTGAGCATTTTGAACAACATGATTAAGCCTGCCTTTTTTCTTCTGCTTAAACTGGGTATGCCGACCACCTTGTGAAAGCCCATTTTGCAACATTTACCCTAACCTATAGGGTAAGCGTTGCGGAAACTGGCAGAAATATCAAGAAAGCATGAGGGTAAAGGGTAAATTCTGTTAGCGCTCATTTTCAAAACGAGCTGTAGAAGGAGAATAAAGCAAGTAAGACTACGTGTGTATATTCTCAGCTTCTGAGAAGCAAAACAATGTTGTCTGTGAACTGCGATTCTTATTCGTTTTTAATGAAAAGCGATGCTAATTGTCGTCAGAAATGCTCATAAATATTGCTTTTAAAAGCTCTTAAAAGCCTCCCTCAAAAGCAGGTATAGGCTGGAGATGTTAGAATTATTGAAAGGCTTGGGTGCGTTATCAATTTCTGCCAGCGGCACTACACAAGTATAAGAAACATTAAAAGAGAACACTGGAATGCTAGCTATTAATTATATCGGCTAAATGTGATCGCGCATTTACTTTCATGTCTAGTCGATGTGTAGTCTAGTTTCCTTCGACCTTCCAGTCGTACAGATTGTTCACTTTCCACCTATACAATTTTTATTTTTTATTTAATTATTATTTGCATAGTGTTGTCGAACAAAAATAGTACATTGACAAGGACACAGCACATTTGAAGACACGTGGTGAAAAAAAATTAACAAGTCGAAAACTAGCCATCACTGTTACTTTTCATGTGAGGGCAATTCTCAAAAACGAACAGTAGAAGTCACGTAGAAGTATAAAAGTGATTAAAAATAGGACTAAGGGAACGGAAAATTGCTACGCCTTCAAGCATTTTGTAGATATAGGTGTAGTCCACGGTGTCATGGCACTTTAACTTGTCAATGTACTCCAAAGTTCCTCTTCACATTTCAAGGGCCGAGCATTTCTCCCCTTCTTGTAGTTCTACATTCTTCCTTGACCTCAAGCACCTCATATTTATCAGACATTCGCTTCCGTAGCAGTCTCCTGGTACAGTTAAGTCCAATATCAGAGAATACCATGACTCGCAGTCATGGTATTCTTCGCTTCCATTTCAATGCCCTTATGACAAGCTATAGAAGCGCAATATGAGCACAACTTAAGCATCCGAGGCGCTCATTCAGGTCGGCGATGGTTTAGAGTGATCGCGTAGTAAATCTATGTCATTAGGACAAAACTCATATTGCAAATGCTCACCATAGTCACCAGACCAACTCTATCAGACCAATTCCTACCTGCCACTCTCATTATATCCAGAAGGATTCCTGTTCCTTTCTCGATCTCTCTTCAGCCTTGTGCCTTTCATTTTTACTACTGGGACTAAAGGTTTACATTATTTTATGTCAGCCCGGTATCACTATTTATGCAACATAACACTTGAGGACATACAAATGGATTGCCAGTGTAACAGGTATGTTGAATCGTCCTAAATAAGCGTGACATCTGATAGGCCCGACCCTCACCCTTTTCTCTTCACAGCTTCATTTGTTCGGACCGTAGAGTAAACGTACAGGGTGGTCCATAAGCAGAGGATAGAAAGTATAAAGAACAGCGTTAATTAACCCCTTTTGGTATGCGCCCCTCATTTCACTTCCACAAGATGTCATAAAGGCGATTTGAATGCGTACTTGGCCTATATCCAGCCGATGAACAAGCCAGTAGTTTATCCTTCCCAGACGAATCTGGTACGAATTCGCGGTTCCCAAAGATGTGCAAGGATTGGTTGTCCTAGGCGGGAAATCCGAACCAGGTGGTCCACAAATACCACAACAAAATTTAGTAATTAGACATTCTAAGAGGCACTTGTCAATTGTTTCAAGTATTGTGCCTACGACAACTATTTGCAGATGTCCTTGGTGCTATACTAACTAAATTACGCATTGCATTACCCCTTCAATTATCATGGTTCCAGGTCCTTCTACTAGAAAGTAGTGGGCTTTTATGTGAAACGACCTACTGTTTCCTCTTGCTCCATGTTGGAGTACTTCCATTCCAAAGTGCTTAATTTCTGAAGATTGGAGGGTGAAAGTTCAGTGTTATGGTAGGGTCCTCAACAAAGTGAACGTTAAGTGAATGGATCAGAGCTACAACTGAAGAATGATATTAGTTTGTCGATCACACGAAATGAAGGAATGAGTTGGAAAAAATTCTCTGTCGTGAACATAAACTACCACAAGCATGTGTAGTTTAAGGAGAGAGTAGCAAAGAAGAATGTGGAGCTCGTCGCCCAAGCTTGGGATCTAGTTATCAGTTCTTTCACTTAAAAAAGAAACTAAACTGTTCTCATAGCTGAGCCGTCCTAGGAAAGCCAAAACTGTACTTGCATAAGATTACTTCTAAGGAACTTGGTGACAAACAATGCTTGGCTCGCGTGCGTAACTGCTCATAGTCTACAATTTTCTGAACATGCCTTCCTCATACCCTAGGTTTTCGTGTGAAAATAGTTAAAACCGGCGAAAATCTTTGTTGAATAGATAAAATGATATATGTCGCGTAGGTGAGCAACATTGGTAGGTGGTAACGCCTAAACCAATCAGACCGCATGGAATGGACATGCCATTCAGAGAGGGCGTGTACAGTTGGTACCCTGATGGGCTGGCATTTGTTCGGCCTGTGCTCTCTTTGGTTACTGTTGTCTGGCACGCTCCCACCTACTAATGCTGCTCACCTACGCGACATATACCCAACTATGGCAACAGCGAGATGAGAATGGCATGGCAACAGTTTCCTTCCGTTCGCTCATCCACTCAGTTTCGCTCCTGCGAAGACTAGCCATGAAATTCCTCCATTTCAAAACGTCTTCATCATTGATCAGTATGAATACCCAAGTGATGCAGCTGGAGAACCAAGATTAGTATAGATCCTTTATTCCGGCTAATGTTTCTGCGTGAAAAACTAATGAAAATTAAACAAACTAAACTAAAAAAACTAACTTTTTTCAAATTCTAAATCACTTTTTCAGCCTCCGAAAAAGGCGGTTACGCCGAAACGTTAGCCGGAATGAAAGATCTGTACTAATCTTGAATCGCCAACTACATCACTTGGGTATTCATACTGATCAATATCATGCCAAGATTCAATAACAGTCGAACATGGAATATTTTCCATCATTGTTTGATTACCATCTCAGAAACGAATCCCTCTCAATACAGCGTAGGAAAAAATAGTGTCTGACATCGTTCTTGAATGTAATGAGAACAACATTCTGTAAGAGGTGCTGCGACGCGTTTGTAAAGCTACCCACACGATCTGAAGACTCTCATTACGTCAGGATGAGCCATTATGAACATCGTGAGCTATAGCACATAAACAAACGATGCCCAAATTATACTAAATGGTTTATTATAGCCATTTTTACACGATTAACGACGTTTTTGTTGCAGGAAAAATAGGCGGGCACGTCTAGCGCAGTCGGAGGAGGCGCGACTGTCGCGTGCACCCGGTACCAAGTTCCTGGTTCGGATTCCCCGCCCAGGCCAACCAAGCTTTCGATCCCTTCAAGATCGGTGAATTGATTCCAGAATTGCCTAAGAAGAATAAAGCCCTGACTTCTTCATCGGCTGGCCATCTCAAGTCATTGTATGGCCAAATACGCATTCAAATCGTCTCCATGAGATCCAGTAGAAGCAGAATGCGTGGCGCATACCAAAAGGGATTGAGTAACGCCGTCTTTTAAATTTTTATTTATGCTCCACCCTGTGTATTTCTGTGTAGAAAACTATTCGACTAGTGATCTGTGATCTAACAAAAACGATGTTGTAAAGGTAATGCACCCGGAAAGCAGACGAGGAATTTTGATCACCACTGACATGAAACGATTTCCACAGACTACCATCTCGAAGCAGCAAAGCTCCGTGCAGTTTCAGTTAAGTCCAGATGGCGCTTTTCTTTTTCTTCTGAGCTTAGGAACCACCTTATGTAGATAGGAAAATGTCCGACTAATTTGGTATTTCTGCCATATACAATGGAATGAACGAGGACCCGGGTTTTCCGTTCAAAATCAGCAGTACGAATTCACAGGAATAAAAAAAGAAACAGCATGAACCGCCCAAAAAACGTGGGCGAAATGCTGCCATAGATACGAACGAAGATCGAGTCGTTTGGCTTGAAGCACACTGCCACCACAAACCACAAATCGAAGCCGCTGTCCAAGCACCGGACAGAGTGACCGTCGCGGCGCCACGATGGTCCGGAGGCGCCGAATCAGTACTGGCGGCCGATAAGATAGGGAGGGAGCAACAGTGAGTGACCGTGGTGATCGATTCCGCAACACGTTCAAAACACCTACTGGTAACCAGCTAGCGGACGATAGACCGTCCTCGGTATCTTCGTAGAAGAAGGTTCGAATTGTTCTGCTAAGAAGGGGCAGAGAAGCTCGAATAGGACACTTGGCAAGTACTATTAGACACTTTTCAAACAGAGCTGGACACTCTGCAAATCAAACTGAACATCCTCCAAATCAAAACAAGATTTTAAACCTGAGGCTGAACTAAAACCAGAGATTTTTACATTTTCGCCTAAGTCTGGAGCGACTGCTATAGAAGATAGAAGTTCTTAGATGAATGTTTGGTTGTAATCAAAACACCTGCGCTAGGCTAGGACTGGAGAACTTCTAAGTTATACCAGAGGCTCTCCGTGAAAGCACATAGGTATACATATTGCCCTGTCATAGGAAAACTCAGAGTATAACTTGATTGAAATTCTTTAAATTCACCTGACTCAATAACTGAAAACACAGTTTGAATTTTAGAAGGATTTTTAAAGAAAAATAGTGGTTTAGAGCTTGTTCCAGAGTACAAAAAAGTGACAATTTTTGACATACTAGAAGAAGAGACCGCGCCATTCATTCGACTAGCTCGTTGCAACG
The DNA here is from genome assembly GCA_947359475.1 of Heligmosomoides polygyrus bakeri. Lineage (NCBI taxonomy): Eukaryota > Metazoa > Nematoda > Chromadorea > Rhabditida > Heligmosomidae > Heligmosomoides > Heligmosomoides polygyrus. The sequence continues at coordinate 23,235,407 of OX375869.1, read as the reverse complement.
TTCATTTGATTGATAGCATAGATTCAGCTTAGTTGAGACAGAAGAGCTAAGATTTGTGTATACAAACGCTTTGTGTTACCGTAGACAAATGTACAGGTAAGGCTGCACGCAAACAGAACGTCTGCTAGCAATTAATTCAAAATCCTAGATGTCCTAGACGAGTGCCTGACATAATCTCTTATTTTAATATTAAAAGCTGCCACCTACGTACACTTTAAAACACGTTTAAAACCATTATTTTACTAAGTAATATTATAAAATATAAAATTTGAAACTGTGGCAGGGTAATTTAAAAAATTTCGAAGAAAATCATATTAAATTTTCCTTAACTGCAAGTACTCTCACGTTCTCGAAACGTGTTTAGTTTGATCCAGAAGATTCTCGATTTGATCTTAAAAGAAGCAGAATTGACTAAAACACTACCCAACTTGGTTTGAAAAGCTTCCAATTTGACGTGAAATTGTTCAATTTCGTTTGAAAGGTGTATAATTTTGATGTGAAAATTATTATTTGTGATATGATTTCAATTATGTACTACACAACCGAAATGGTACTAGAGGCCACTTGGACCAGGAAGAACGGTGCAAACAAAGATGTAGGATAGATAAAACCGAGGCAATTAAGCTTCAAAAGCATCCAAGGGCAAGAACAAGAGCTTTACATGGGGGGATGGCTTAGTTATACTGACAAACGATCTTATGCTCCAGGAGAAATTTTGTACGTGGGATGAACCGAGAGTTCTCGCCGTTTTCGAATCCAAGTTTTAAACGATCATAATTTATTTAAAGCTAAGTAGAGGATCCAAATAAGAACTATTGCAATTGGTCAAAATAAATTTGGTATGCTGCTTGCACGGACAGCTGGGCACGGAGTCGGACGTTCTTCGTTTTCTTCACGACTTCTTCGACGCTCTTGAAAGCTCCCCAAGCCGCTCGTTTCCTCCTGCTCAGCTCTGGTGCTAGGTCGTTGGCCATGTTGACTTCGCGACCCAGATACACATAGCTGGAGCATTCGGAGATGTTCGTTCCGTTGAGCGAGAATGGGGCATCAGAAACCCATCCGTTCTTCATGAACATCGTCTTCGTAAGATTCAGCTGCAGTCCAACGCTTCCACATACACGATCGAAGTCGGCCAGCATTCGTTCCGCCTGACTGATGCTCGGTGTTATGAGCACGATGTCGTCAGCGAAGCGAAGATGGTGCAGTTGCCGGCCGTCGACCTTCACTCCCATGTCATCCCATTCTAGTTCGCGCATGACGTTTTCGAGGGTGGCGCTGAAGAGCTTCGGGGATATGGAATCCCCTTGTCGAACCCCTCTCTTCACGTCAATGACGACGTCGTTGTAGAATGGTGAGATCTTGGTCGTGAATCCACTGTACAGCTCTCGAAGGACTCTGATGTACTGAGTAGGAACGCCCTGGGTGAGCAGGGCTTCCATGACCGCTTCAGTCTCGACGGAGTCGAATGCCTTCTTCAGGTCAATGAACGTAAGGCACAGCGGCAGCTTGTACTCTCGCGACACTTCGATGAGCTTGGTAATGGTGTGTATGTGGTCCACCTATTCGACTCCACTGTTCTTCCTGCCCTAACATACGCCTCAGAGACCTGGGCTATGCGAAAGCAGGATGAACACGCGATCAGCGTCGCGCAGCGTGGAATCGAGAGGACGATGCTCGGAGTGACACGACTCACGCAAGTGAGAGAAGGCCTCCGGAGTTCCGAGCTTCGCCGACGTTCGAAGATCAGAGACGCTGTCGCATGGGCCAAGTCGTCGAAAATTAGGTGGGCCGGCCACGTAATGCGATTCGCAGACACCCGCTGGACGAGAGCCGTCACAGACTGGATTCCGTGGGATGTCAAAAGAACACCAGGACGCCCACCAACGCGTTGGTCGGACTTCTTCGTGAAAGCCCTGAACGACCGATATGACGCTCTTCGTGTCCCTCGAGCGAGGAGGATCCATTGGACCACTCTGGCACGCGACAGGGACGAATGGAGACGCTGCTGGCGCCCGCTCGAGCAAGTCGATGATCAACGGGACGACAGGTGATACAGGTGATACTGCTTGCAATTTTTTTTTAGATTTGAACAGATAATCAGTTCAAATCTAAAAAAATCTCAGTTCACGTCGAGCGGTCATTGAGTGCGGTCGGTGCTACTTATTCTCTGATACCGATTCTTCTCCGTGATATAACGTTCAAGATGGCGTCTCCCTCTCTGGTCGACCCTTCGCTCGAAGCCTCAAGAAGCATGAAGAACGAAGAAGGAGCCGACTTCAGCGCAACACCTTCGGCAGAAATCGCTTCGGCTCTCGAGCAACTACGAGTCGACAAGAAAACGCCGACGTTCTTAAAGAAGTTGGTCAGCCACATTTTCCACGTGCAAGATCATCTTTCTACTCTAGTGGCCAAAAACCTCGAGCTGCATGAGGAGAATTCTCGCCTTCGTGCTGAAAATGCGGCTCTAAAGCAGGCTCTTGCTAATTCTAAGTCGGTTGCTGCCCAATCTTCTGTTCAGCCTTCATCTGTTGAAGATAGTTTCGAAGAAAAGGAACGCCTTCGCTCAATAGTCATCAGTGGCGTATCTGAATCTAACTCTCCTTCATCTGTAACTCGAGCTCTTCATGATGTTGATGCTGTAAAACAAATATTCGATCACCTAGAGATTGAGTGTGTACCACAAGTTGTGTTCAGGCTAGGTAAACCTTTTGAGGGTAGATCGCGTCTATTGAAGGTTGTTTTGCCAAACACATATTATCAGAAGTTATCACTCAGAAGAGCTTCTAGGCTCCGATCCTTTTCCTGCAAAGGGGTGTATATCCGCCCTTCACTTACTAAACAGGAAAGGGATCGGATCAGAGAGAGCAGACTTGCTACAAATAGGCCCGCAATAGACATTAAGCTCACTTCTCAAGCAACCCAATCATCTGCGGTAAACTAACGAGTCTTCCTCGGGTACCTGCAACGAGCCTAAAATGTTTTTATTCTAATATCAGGTCTCTTCAGAAAAATATTTCGTATTTGATGTTTGCTGCAAGACGCTCCAACTATGACCTTATAATGCTTACTGAAACTTGGTTAAGTGATATTAATGACCTTGTACCAATTCTTGGGCAGATGAATTCAACCTATTACTTTGTAAGATGTGACAGAGCTCAAAAAAGGGGTGGTGGTGTTGTTGTACTTATTAAGCGTTCCATAGCATTTGAGGTTGTCTGGTGTGAATCTTATCCCAATGCTTTTGAAATTATCTCCTGTGATCTGAAACTGCTTCAATCCACTGTCAGGACAATTGTGGTCTATAGGACGCCTAGTTGCACCACTAGTGGTACGATACAGCTTATCAAGGCTTTAAGTGATTTAACCGCATTTGAAGGGCAATGCATTATAAACGGCGACTTCAACTTTCCAGATATTGACTGGGTTAAGGTTCCTCTGCATGCCACTTCTTTTACATCACAAATGTTTCTCAATTTTTGCAACTCTAACATGCTTGTACAAAAAGTTCACAAGCCAACTCGCGGTAGTCATACACTTGATCTTGTTCTTTGTAGCGACACTAAGCTAATACGTGATGTACTTGTTTCTGCTCCAACTGGGTCAAGTGATCACAACAGCCTCTCTTACAATGTAGAGACTTTCATAAATCCAATATACTTCCGCCTCCGGAGGTCTTTCCACAAAGCCCCGTATGACTTCATTTGCCGCTACCTGTGTTCCTTAGATTGGAGATTTATTTTGGAGACACTTCCTGATATCAACGATAAGTATGAGTTTTTTCTATCAATTTTGCACGCATCAATTCAAGAATTCGTCCCTTTAGAGAGGCAGGTCCTAAATAGAGGCAACATTCCACCGCACCTGTCCAAGCTCTTTGAGATTAAAGAAAAAGCATGGCTGGACTACCAAAAAAATCCATGTCTTCAGGCTAGTGAACGCTTCAGACTTATTAAAACTAAATTTGATCGCCTTATCAAAAAGTACAATAGCTACATCGAACGAAAACTTTTGGACAATCCAAAAAAATGCTCGTTATATAAGTTGTTGAACTCAAGGCTGAAGCAGTCAACTAAGATCCCTACGCTAGTTGATGATGAGGGTAACTCAGCTGTCAGTGATTTTGAAAAAGCCTCCATGCTAGCCGCACATTTTAAAAAATCATACTCCATTGAGGCTGATAATGAAAGCTGGTCTGAGTTAGCCTTTTCCACTCAAAGTGCCTCACCTGATAGCTTTGTTTGGTTTCACAAAGAGGACATTTTCAAGCATCTGAGTAACTTACCGCTATCTTATACCACTACTCCTGATGAAATACCTGCCTACTTCATCAAAAAAGTAGCTGTAGCCTTAGTAGCTCCTCTCGAGCACATTTTCAATTTTAGTTACATGCATAGCGAAATTCCAAATCGATGGAAGCATGCATTTGTCACTCCTATCCCCAAAAAACCACCACATGGCTTAGTATCTAATTATCGTCCTATTAGTATCACATCAGTGTTTTCCAGAATATTTGAGAAAATTCTGAAAATGGCTCTTGTAAACCATATAGAAACACATGAGGTTATACCTAAGAACCAATATGGTTTTAGAGTCGGAAGATCGACTGAGACCTTGATGCTATCTACCTTAGATGATTGGACCAAGTCACTGGATGATAACACTGATGTTGATGTGGTCTTTTTTGATTTCAGCAAGGCTTTTGATAAGGTGCCCTTCAAAGAACTTATTTTCAAGCTTCAAATTTTTGGAATTCATCCCAGAATTGTTAAGTGGGTAAAGAACTTCATCACAAATAGATCCTTCCAAGTAAAGGTGAATGACAAATTTTCGCGCACGTACTCAATAACAAGTGGCGTACCCCAGGGGGGTGTATTGTCACCGATTCTTTTCATCATCTACACTTCCGATTTACCTGTCTTAGTTGAAAGGCGTGGCGTTAAGTGCAAAATGTTTGCAGATGATATAAAAGTATACAAGAATATTACCAGTGAAGAGGATCACCTTGCCCTCCAATGTGCTGTTTCAGATGTTGCCGATTGGTCGGACAGGTGGAAATTACCTATCTCAGCTCAAAAAACTCGGGTTTTTCACCTAGGCAATTCAAATTCGGTTAAACACATTTACAGCCTTGGTGGTTGCAACCTACTCAGTGAAAACAGTCTGCGTGACCTGGGCTTCATCTTAGACAAAAAACTTAGTTTTTCAGAGCATTGCGAAACAATTGCAAAGAAAGCTGAAAGAGTTACTTACAACATTTTTAGAGCATTGTCTACAAATTCAAAAACTCACTTGCTTCTTGCATACAAATCATATGTTCGCCCAATACTGGAGTATGGCACCACTGTGTTCAATCCTCACCTTAAGCGCTGCATACAGAGGCTAGAATCCGTTCAAAATAGCTACACTAGAAAGCTATGGTTACGCTTAAATGGCTACGACTATACCTCCATTCCATCAGCGCCTGATCGTAATAAAATATTCGAGCTGGAATCACTTGCTATTCGTAGGAAGCGAAACGATCTAATTATGATTTTCAAGATGATGACTGGAAAAGTTGCACTTCCACTTACTGATCTTTACACAGTCCATCATTCTACCACTAGGGGTTGTAGATCTAAAATTCACTATTCTACGGCCAAAAGTTGTGTTCGTGCCTCCTTTTTCACTCAAAGGGCCGGTTCTGAATTCTTGATGTTTACCAAAAAACATACTTTGCCATCTTCGATTAACCAATATAAAAAGCTCGTTGGTAGTTATCTTAAGACTCGCTAATTCGCCGTTTCTTGTATTTTTGTGTTTATTACCAATGTGTTGTCTTGCTAGTCTTTATTTCGTCGCGTGTTGTCATACACGTATAAATAAATAAATAAATAAATAAATAAATAAATAAATAAATAATCAGCCGGAACAAGGTCTGGCAAAAGACTTTTGAAGTTGCTCTTGTAAATGAAGATGTTATTTTTTGGAAGCTTCCTATCATTCCATGAAAATAGTGATGTGTAAGCGAAATTGTTGTTGATTATAGATAACTAGAACTTAAAACCTCAACAACTTTTGTACAAATGAATTTCATGGTATGTTTAGTGAACTGCCTCCCTTTACTTACCTGGGCAAGATACATTGTCAACAGATCTTCATGCTTCGTGCACAGATTCTTATCCTTTCATCTGCTTTTTCCACTCCCTTGCTTATTGCAATCCTCTGCGATCACTAAGAACAGTAAAAATGATCTGTTTAGAGTGATCTAGACACTTCGGCATGGCTCAAGGAAGATAGTTGATAAGCATGTAAGCATGGCTCTCCTTAACGAATAAATAAATGATAAAGGACGGCATTAATCAATCCTTTTTAGGTTGAGATACACGTTTTCCGGGATATCATGGAAGCGGTGTGAATGCGTATTTGGCTATGCAATGTCAGCGCTAACAAATACGGTACCACCTTCGATAGCCGGCCGGTGGAAAAGTCAATGTTTTACGAGATCCAAAGACTTCCGCTAACATTTCACCGCGCGATGTGGAAACCTGGACCAAGAACATCGATTAGCGGCGCAGGATATACCCGTTGTCTCTTCCGACTTCTCTACCACGCAATCAATAAATAAAAATTCTTTCAAATATCACGGATTTGTCCAGTGAAGGAGAGATATCAGAGATCGGGGTAGACACCAAATTTGCCCAAGAATCAGATCTTGAGTGAAGGAGAGATATCAGAGATCGGGGTAGACACCAAATTTGTCCAAGAATCAGGTCTTGTAAAATATACCAACTATACACAAATTTCTTTCTTTTTCGTCTGCAATAAGGTATGCCGGGTAGCTCTCTATCAGCTGTTCTAGGTTTAATCAAACGTGTTTTAAAAAATACAGGGTAGCTTTGGACACGTTAAACATCGAGCTACATTAGGCGATCGACATTTGGGTTTTGCTTCTGCCTATTCCGTATTACGATGCTCTCTTCCGATCAAGGAATTCCATCATTCAAAGGTTTTCTGCTTCTATTTTAATGTGTCTCATGTGAGTATTTCAGTAATTGCAGAATTTCGATACTATTCCTACCCAACGAGACTTTTATATTTTGATTTAATTCTGACATAAGAATAACGATAAGGATAGGAATAAGGGAGGCCGTTACTCGATCCCGCCAGAATTCTACGCAATTTGTAAGCGTTCAAAATGGCTTGTTCTTCTCTGCGCAATAGTGCCAAAACGTCATATTCAGAAGAGGAGAAAAGAAGTTAAGCAAAAGCGAGAACAGCAAAATCACCAAAACGACGAAACTTTTCGGTCCGACCTAGTAGAAAATAGCAGCCACTTCGGCAGAAGATATCGATTATAGATTCAACGACCTCCCTCCTCTACAATGTCGATGAATATGTGCTAAATTCATGCCGATTGGACACTCTTTAAACCCAACTGGAACCTTTTCAAAAGAAACGGTACACTCTTCGAAGCAAGCTTGACGCTTTTCAAATCAAGCTGATTATCTGCCAGATCAAAACGAACGCCTTTCAGAATAAACTAGAAACTGTTCCTGGAAGTCAGTATAGATTTTCGTCTAAGGAAAACTTGGCACGAATTTCTTTGAAATTTTTAATTACCCTGCTCCAATAAGTGAACAAGCTTTAGAAATTTTATAAAACTTTTGTTCTTGAAGGGAAAATATGGCTTATAGTTTTGTTAGATTGTAACCGCTCAAAATGGCATGTCTTTCTCTACATACCAGGGATGAGCGGATAATAAAATTTTGAAACCCGGATAACGGATAACGGATAATTTTTCCCAAAATGGCCGGATAACGGAAAAACGGATAACGAACAAACAACAAAAATTAAAACTAATTTTAAACCATTCTTTCTCTAATAGTAGGTCGGGATTTGTAACATCGTCCTCGTCACATGTCAAATGAGCCACTTTTAACTTTGTTATCGGTTTTTCTTCGAGGTGCGAAGTAGCGCACTCTGAGAAGGCGCCGACGCACTCCGACTCAATGTTCTTGGTTCGGACTACCAGCTAGGTATCAGGATTGCACGGGAATGTTAATGCACTGGCTGTCCATCGGCTGGTCACCGCAAGTCATTGCCCAAGTACGTAACCAGTATTGAACCTGCAGCTCGTCAACAGCTGCTTCTACTGCTCAGCAACTACCCGTAAACCTATCGGCCTCAAAACGTCTGGTTGGGACTTCGGCCCAAACTCCGAAAACAAGCCGTGGACACGACGGTTTATTGACCCTTCGGCAGCATTAGAGAAGAAAAAACTAATCTTGCTTATTACACAGAATAGAGTAAGGGAAGATCCTCAAAACGATTGACGTAAGCATTGTCCGCTGCCCACCTCATTAGTGCTATTCCCACTCCGAAGGATCAAATCTGCAGAAAAATTGATAGTCGATCGGTTATTCGGTCAATCGATAGTGTTATCTTGTTCTAGAAACTGTATGAATCTCTTTATATTGGAGTGTTTCCTGCATGCGGGAGTAATTCACTCGAAGAAACTGTCGTGTGACTCCCACACCAATTGATAAATTTGGGCGAAAACCGATAACTACGAAAAATCGATACCATCGATTAATATTGGTCTCCTCATCCGGCATAATCACAATCGCATTCCGATTGGTCAAATCGTGGTGTTGAACGACAACTCCGGTCGAAATTGATATTATCGATCAATAGTGGTTGTCCGTTCGAATATTTCCACTTATTTGTCCATCCTGGTCATTTCCTGTTAATTTTGGTTCGTTTCCGTCCACCGCACATGAGGATAGCCTTGACAGGTTTTGCATGCACGTGCGGGTCACCTTTACACGTTTGGCATGTTTTATTGGTTCACACAGGTTTGTGACACACATACACACACGGACGGACGGACGGACTAATGCTTTTATATATAGTAGGATAGGATAGAATATTAAAGTACTGGCTTTCCTCCCACCACTCGGAAGTTGTAGACATGCCAAACATAGTTTCAATGAGCTAAAAGATCGTGTACAAGAAGATGAATAAGAAGATGAATATCTGGCACATCCTTAAAACGAAGTGATTCGTATGAAGATTTATTCCTTTCTCCTCTAACCGACAGGTTTTTTTCAGACCATTATGCAAGAAGGAATTTTGGTGAAAACCCCACAAATAGAAATGAGCAAGGCAATGATTTGTATTTCGGACCGCGCTAGGAGCAGGTTGATAGTCTGGCCTAATTATGCCATTGAGAACTGAGAGAAGGCACCGACCTAGCATTGCTAACATATCTCGACTATCAGTGGAAAAAACACAAAACGATTTTTAAAAATTGTCCTTATATTAACTAAGTAGTCATAAGGGTGCCAGATTTTGTTGTTCGTTATCCGGCCAAAAACCACCGGATAACGAACAACAAAACGGATAGGCCAAAACCCGCCGGAAACCGGATAACGGATAACGGTTAATCCGCTCATATCTGCTACATACGTAGTGCCAGAAGCGACCGAACGTCATATTCAGAAGTGGAAAGCAAAGCAAAAGCGAGAACAGTAAGTCAGATTGTATGATACTATATTTTTGTGAAATATAATATTTTAAAGTGCAGCAAAGCAGCCACGATGGTAAAAATTCTGTTTGGGTTCAGCTACATACTCTTCAACGTTACTACAAAGGCAGCTGCAGAAACACATCTTCAGTTTGCTCTTTCAAATAAAGCTGCGTTTACCCTAACAATCAAATGGAAATCGGGGCAGCTAACCGAGTGCATGGTGTGATCGTTTCTTTTAATATAGCAGAATATAGCCGCCTTTCTGAATTGGAAAACAAGGCTCTAAACCAATATCTTTTCTTAGAAAATGAAAAATATATACAAAATTTCAAACAGCGAGTTCACCTAATGAAGCGGATTATTTCGAGAAACCAGATCTTATTAATGTAATATTAAAGACAATATTAAAAATATTACATTTCCTCGAACAAAAAATTTTGCCAACCGTTTCGGGGATTAGTACAATGCGAATAAAACTGGCTTTGATTTGAATGACTTGAGTTCAAAGCTTCAAGCTTGCCTCATTTTTTTCAAAACATTTTCAATTTTCAAGTGTCCATTGTGACAGAGAATGGTACATGCTAGGCCTTTTGTCGAAAAAGCCATAAACCGCTTCTATTTGCTACTGCTGATGTTTTGGCGCTTCATTCAAGTCGGGAATCAGAGTTCGTCTGTGATGCTAGACAGAAAGTAACAAAACTAATTTATACGACGTTGCGTTGAAGCAGTGTTTGGAGCAACCTGAGGGAAACGAACGTCAGTTGCCTTTTGACGGCGACAACAGATAACGCTAAAACTTGGATCACCAAAACACTGATAAGAAAGCTGAGCAAACGCTTTTGGATCCTTGCCATCATTCTTTCAGGCATTACCTTGAAATAGGCTGACACTCATGCACATTTATTTATTTATTTATTTATTTATTTATTTATTTATTTATTTATTTATTTGCAGAATATAGTGCGCATAAAAGTGTAATTACACAAAATGGACACGGTAAGCCGCAGAAAACACAATGTGAGGAACGAGAAGTTAAAAACCATCAGCGTCGACACGGATTGAAGTTAGGTAACTGACTGAACTATATTTCTTCAAAGAAGTAAGGGCGGTACTATGAATTCGAGAAAAAACCGGCAAATTCCGTGAAAAATCTACTTGAAAGAAATAAATATGAGAGGACTGAAGGAGGTTGAGAATTTGAAGGGGAAGAGCAGTGGACCGCCAACACTGCAAGTTGTGAGATCGGCTCCGGATACCAACTTAGTAGATCCGTCAACTCCAACAAATCTCATACCGTCGGCTGCTGGGGAAACAACAGAAGACAGACCTCAATGTACACTCAGGATTAATGGATCCAGAGAAAATTTAGTGGCTATATTTTTGTAAGCGTTCTTCATGATGCCCTTTTGTTCAGCTGGACGAATACGATCATTATAAATGCCTTGCATAAGCCTTGAAGAAGATTTGTAATGGAAAACCCTGAGCTCTGAACTGTGTCACAGACTTTCCCAGCCTAATTGTTGGCCCTACACCACTTTCGTTGATTGCAAGGGTCGGACTCATCAACGACTTACATAATTTTAATAGAGAATTCACAGCGAAAAACGCAGATAACGCGGCTCCTCAAGCGATATGGTGAACGATATGTTAAAGTTATGTGAGTCGTTTATGAATCCGACCCTTGGACATAAACTACACTTCCCGACAACATTAACAAGGTCGTAAGGCCTCTCAATCTCGAGTAGCTTCTCCTAGTACTATCTCGGTAGTTTACCCAGCCAACTGTCCCTATGCTCTTGAAATAGAGTGGAAGGGGAAATGCATCATTTAATAAGGAATGATGACGGAATTATAGAAAAAAGTTTGGTTGGCGATGAAGCAGAGTCAAGTCCGTCATGACCAATCTGCAGGTGGTCAGTTTCAGGTTGCTGTTAAAATTATCCCGTTGGAATGCACAAGAACATCATATTCATATGGGAAAAAATGTAGAGTTTGCAAGTATCCGAATAATGTGCGAATTTTCGCTACGATAACTGCAAACTCTTGTTGCAAAAATGTTGCAGGCATCGAAGACCATTCAGAGCTCTCGTCGTAAAGCGTCAAGCTGTTGTTTCCCACCGCTAGTGATCACTGATCAGTTCATGTCGCGAAGAACTGGAAGGTCGAAGACCGTGAACTGTGCTACCAAGATACCGGTTACCCTAGCTTCATTAATAATAATATCAGTACTAATATCTGTGTTGCAAAATGCAAGCAGCAGATCAGAAGTGATGAAAGGAAGTTTCTTCATCTGAACCATTGTCATGTTTCAGGTCTGAACATCGAAAGGGAAGTCGTGCCACTTTTTGGGATGTAATGAGGGGAAGGGAGATCGCACTGCAACGTGATTTTAGGAGAGGGTTGTCTCGAAATTTGTCTTTAGCTTTATATGACTATAAAAAATTGCTGCCCTCGTGCTCTTTAAAACAAGCAATAAGCCACTATTTTTCCCAGAAATTTTATTCCTTGAAATGGGAATTTTATAAAATTTTAAACAAAATGTTCACTTATTGGGTAAGTGAATTAACTTTAATGAAAGATATACTAGTTTGTTGCGAAAGTTCCAGCCATTTTTTGAATGTGCTTTTTTCTCACTAACGCTACCTTATAGCAGCCTATCTTTTGTTCACATAAAGAGGTCAGGTATGTATAAGTTAGGCTAGCAATGGAGCTTTCAAAGGAGTACATCCAAGGTCTCTTATTGCATGGCTTCAAATTTGGTGAGTAGTGGCCGCTTCCTGTCGTCGTCTCAATTGCGCATTTGGGGAGGGCACAGTGTCCGATCGCAACGCACGGGAGTGGTTCGCATGCTTTCGCAAAGGTGAGTTCAACCTTCAGGTTAGGCCATGAATGGAGCTTTCAAAGTAGTACATCTGAATCCATCTGAATCCGATGTCGACAACGACCGAGTGCGACAGCTGGTGGAATCGGACCCACGGCGGACTACTCGTGAACTTGCGCAGGACTTGGGTGTGCGCTATGCCACCATCACCAGACACCTACATCAACGGGGTAAGGTGCGCAGGTTCGTACAGTGGGCTCCCCATGACCTCACCGAACGCGACCGCCAGCGACGTGCTGAGGTGGCGACTCAATTGTCCTCGTACAAGCGCACAGGTAGTTGGCCGATGTCCACCATCACAGGAGATGAGAAGTGGTGCCTGTACGTCAACATCAAGCACTGGAGCAAACACTGGGATGACAAGGGTAAGCAGCCACAACCAAGGGAAGGTCCTCACCCGTCGAAGATCATGCTTTCTGTTTGGTGGGATTACAAAGGTGTCATCTACCACGAGCTGCTGCCCCGTAACGAAACTCTAACAGCGGACTTGTACTGTCAGCAGCTAGATGGACTGGCCGCAGATCAGAAGATCGCAGAAAAGCGTCCAAATCATGGCACAACCCGATTCTTGCATGACAGCGCTTTCCACACTTTCCACACAGCGCAAGAATGACTCGCCAAAAGCTTCTCGACCTTGGATGGAAAGTGCTGCAGTACAGCCCAGATGTTGCACCAACAGACTACCACCTTTTCCTGTCTCTCTCAAATGCCATCCAAGGAAAAACGTTCGATGACGAGGACGACATGGAATGGACGAGAACGCTGGCTGGCTGGCTTTTTCGAAACAAAGCCAGGAAAGTTCTACGCTGACGGGATTGGGAGTCTGCCTGAAAGGTGGAGAAGAGCGATCGAATATGATGGCAGTTACGTCGTTTCTTGACGTGTTTCGCTTTTTTGCAAAACTAAAAAATGTGATCTCTTGAAAATGGCGAGAACTTCTGCAGCAATCTAGTGCTAAGCCGAGCTCGCCATTTTAAAAAGTGCAATTTTACACCCATACGTTGTCTCCTTCAAGTGGAAAAAGTTCAATTCCGTGCAGGCCTTAGGTTACTGCTCCGTGATCCGGTTGCCGCCCACTTTAAGGCTCTTCTGTTCCGCGTCCCGTTTTCTGCTTTTCTCGAAAAACTGATCGCACATCCCTGATTTGTATGCACCTTCAAAATTGTGTAGAATTTTTTACACATTCGATGCTGCTCCACTCAACCTTTAGTAGGCCATTGTTCAAGTCACTATTCTGGGGGTCAGATTCGTCAACCGCTTACCGGCCGGTAACGGCATATCGGTTATCGTTTCTGCATCTCTCTGTATACTACGTAGGCCGATATGGTAAATCCGCTCTGAGATGATACCGGCGGTATCGATAATGAATCTGGCACCAGGATGAATTTGCACGATGTATATTCAAAATAATAGGGAGGGGGCAAAAATAATGAGACAAATTGAAGAAAGTTCTTTATCTCTCTATAATTCAATTACAACTCAACGATGCTGAGGAATGTGTTCGCCATTAAGGTCATTGACCTGCTGCCCTTGCTCAGCCAACTTCCTTATCCCATTCTTCCAGAACTGCTTGGGCCTGGTGCTCATCCACTGCTCGTTATGGTTGTCGAGGGCTGCTTGGGTCCTTCTCTCCCTTCCGATCATAAAGTCCTATAAGCTCAAGAAGTAGTGTTTGTCGCATGGAGAGATGTCCTGCGAATACGGTGGGTGAGGCATGTGAACGTAGCCCAGCTGGGCAAGCTTATCCGTGGTTACTTGTTCCCGATGGGGTGCTGCGTTGTCGAAGAGGAGGACCTTCTTGAAGCGCTGCGACTGAATAAGTTCGAGTCGCAGATCCATCTCTTCTATTATTTCGTTTACCATGGCCTTGGAGTCCATCGTCGTGCTTTTGGTAAACAGCTTCCAGTATACCGGTCCATGGACGCAGACTCAAAAGCTCAGAAGGTGCCTCTTGTCATGAACATCTCGACCAACGAAGGTCGGTAACGGGTCAACAGGCCCCAGACTGGCTGCTTGGCAGGGTTAAGGTGGAAGAGGTACTTCTCATCTTGCGTGACCATAGACTCCAGGCTGCTCGGGGTTGGGAATTTGGCGAGATTTGCGCGACACAGGTCGACTCGTCAGACTGGGGTTTTGGCATGCTTCTGGAAAGGGCGAACGAGATCACTTCTCAGGTGGCCTTCAGTAAGTAGCATACAAGCATACAAATAGATAAGCGCGAAACCAGACTCCAGGCATGTGATATATGGACACGGCATGGAGAGTCTCGTTACTTTTGGCCCCCTATACGTTGTTACACAGATTAGGAATGTTAGCACACAAAATTCTTCAGAATATGCGGTTTTTCTGCACGACAAGTGTCAACGCATGGCTTTCCAAAGTTTAAAAAAATTGGTACAGACAAAGTTTACGACGCGGAGATGCAGGCAGAGTTTACTAATAGAAGTCGTGAAAACACTAGAAGTTTAGTTTTCAAAAGTATTACATAGTGAAAGTATTTCTATGCACCAAGAAGAAGTAGAAGAAAAGAAAAATAGAAAAAATACAGGTCCGAGGTCCGAGTTCATAACGAGAATTTATGGTGGATCCGTAATTCCAACACGTATTCCTCCTCCTATCCGTGTCCCGAATCGGATTTGTTCCCGTTCATTTTGCTGCTCATCACCCGTATCTGGACAGCACTACGACCAAAAAGCTGTGGACTTTCCCAAGTTTATCCTCAACAGTACTGTTATCTGGAAACCTCTTTTGGAATGTGCAGCGCAGTCGGTGGCAACGACTGCTTTCGTGCGTGCACCAAGGACATTTTCAGGACTCGGATCCCATCAATGTCATCTAAACCTTCCATGCCTCCGAAATCGACGATTAGGACCAGATTTGTTTGGGGGAGTTAGCACACACTAGCTCGCATGCGTAAATCTTCCGATTGGTTTGATATGCGTTCAGACTGTCGCCAGCAGAAGTGGACGCATCCGGCTGAAGCCTTGAATACGATCTGTGCACCTGGCTTTCGACGAGGGCTGAATGGTGTCTACCATTCAACAGCGTCGAGCTGAACTGTTGTGACGAACCGGCAACCAATTCCCATGCACCTTACTTGAGACTTCTTAATACTTTTTATTGTATAAAAATACACAGCAGAGAAGAGAACAGACTCCAACAGACTTTGAATAAAAGAATGTCCTACAGACAACCGTAATTAACCTCGTAATAGATATTTATAATTCGCAGAACAACTCAAGACTTGGCTAGTGTTGAGCACCGGGATCGCGAGCTCACCGTAACAACGTAAGCGGCGAGATGGGAGACTCGAAGGGAAGTCTTCGACAGATCGAGATCAGAAGATCGAATCCAGCAACTGACGACGCTGCTCCGTATTCATGAACAGGGCCTTGATCAGCGAGCGAACCTCGTTCGGCTGCAGCCACTGCGCCAGCGGACCTTTGGCACTGCACCAGCGGTCGTCGATGCTCTGAACAAAGCATGAAATTAGCCTATCAATGAGCCGTGCCGACATCCGATATCAAAAGCTTGGCGTAACCTCTTATGCCCTGAACAACTACTAACCTGAAGGCTTCCTTTCAAGCAGAATATGATCTCCTTCGTGCGGAAATAGGATGTCGAGCACACCTCGTGGATGGCTGAGCGGCCGTTGATCTAAAAGCAAAGCAGTAGTAGTACGGGTTAAGGCCGGAAGCCGACTTGGCGCTTACCGTAAATACCGGCACCAGCTGCGCTAACAGTTCATCGACCATAACCGCTGTGATCTCAGCGTCCACAGATCGAATGTCCTCCATCCGAAGAATCACGTCGCAAATGCTGTCCAGCAGGAAAGACACGATATTCGCCATTGTTTGCGAGTAAACCATCTCAGCGAGAACCTAAATATCGCCGACAATAAGGCAATGCCGAAGATGCTTCGTATAAAAGCCGCTTGTCTAGCCTTGCTCCTATCTGACCTAACTAAGGTTTGTGGGGAACCCACTTTATAACTGCGACAAAAACTTTTGGTGGAGAATCCAGGCTAGTACTGAACTTACATCTTTTAGCAGACGTGAAATATTCTGCACATGGTTGTTGCACGCATTCAGCACGTTCTTCGTCTCGTCGCAGCGCTCTCCGTCATCAATTTTGACGAACACTGCAACCACTGTGATTAAACAGACCAATACCTCTGTAAGAGCGGCTTCTGGACCTTGTGAGACAGCAGTTGTGTGAAATGATTTCATAGCCGTGTCAATTCAAAGTGCCTGAAATTCAAGAACAGCAGCCGGCCAATTTCGCCTACTCTTTCCCTCACCCACTGACCACATCAGATACGCAGTTAAAAGTGCTCAATGACAGACTCTGTAAGCCCTCTTTCTGCACTGCATTTAGATGTAGTGATGACGGCTAATTCCGTCGTCCATTCCAGAACTCAGATGGTTTTCACTTGAAGCTGGAACGTTTGCTGGGCTTGGATATCGAATCACGGCATGCGTAAGACCATAAATAAATAAATGAGCTGTCTGATCTACTGATGACGAAGTTGCCAGCACGATTTTGGGGAAAATTTATTAGGGTTCATATTTTTTGCTGCATAATTTTAAACGTGCGCTCGTGTAGCACATTCCGCGAAGGTGCCGGCTGTCGCGTGCATCCGATACCAGATTCTTGGCTCGGATTTCCCGCCCGGGCCATCCAAGCCTTCCATCCCCCGGGGTCGGCGGATTGATACCAGACGTGTCTGGGAAGGACGAAGCGCTGACTTGTTCATCGGCTTGCTACCGCAAGTCGTTTTGTGGCCAAATACGCATTCAAATCGCCTCCACGACATCCCTTGAAAGTCCGATCCATGGCGCATCCCCAAAGGGAATGAGTAACGCTGTCATTTATCCTTTTTTATATTTTAAATAAAGTCAATTTGTCTGAAAGGAAAATATAAAACCATTCGCTCTTGAAGAGGCTTAAGAGATGAATGATGAGAAAAGATCAATTGAAACCGTGCAAGATGGAGCGGGTCCTTCTATGCGTAGCTTCGTGATGACGGTGGCATGGGACCGTCTCTTTGAATTTTATCGTCCGCCAAGAATTTTGAATTCAAAGAGACGGTCCCATGCCGCCTTCATCGCGAAGCTACGCGTAGATACTAAAGAGTGAATAGGCCGAACGTTTAGATTAATAGCTCGGAGATATGACTCTTAGCGAGTTCAGACTTCAGCATTAGATTAGCAGCAGAAAATCGAGATCTGTTATCCCTTCAGGAGTTCCACATGAACGTCCTAAGTCTAAACCCTATGGACACAGCCTAAAGCTTCCCCTCCTCCAACTCAGCACTACTCAGGACCATCGACGGACGATAAAACTGGGTATATTTTACAAGCAAAACGGCTGTAACAGAGTAGCAACTGAAAAACTTACAATCGTCCTTTGTTAGCATTACGCTGATATCACGTCGACACTGGCGAATAGTCTGAACTGGCGTTTGTCGTCATTATAAAGTGAAGTCTTATTATTAGCCAGCCGCATTACCTGCTCCAACATATCTGCCGCAATATCACGCAACTTCCACAGTGAATCCGACAGGATCGGTCGGAAATGAGCATACTGAAACCAACTTCACATTCAAAAGGCCTTCACAACTGGGCGTTATAAAGCCTCTTTGAAGTGAAAAATGAGTAGGGCACCTTTTCAGACTGCTTATCGACGCTTTTCAATACGCTGAATGGCATCAGCATGAGACGATGACAGATGTAGTAGCAATTGTTGTAGAAAATCGCTAGAAATGAAACTCCTCCAATCATTCATAGGTTGAGAGCGCGCTAAACGCAACTAACCAGCCATTTGTGGCATTGAGGAGATCGCGGTTTCGTGATGTCGCGGCGCTGTCAGCTCGTAGAGTTGAATAACATTGCGAGCGGTCAATGCAAGACGAGCGGAAAGCTTCTGAAACTCCGGTCTTCAATTAGAGCAGCATTTGGCGTAAACCGTTTACAATAACTTCGCCTCAGACCTCGTTATCGGTAGTGACAGCGTCCGTGAGAGTGGAAAATATCAACTCCATCAAATCCACGGTAGACTTGCTAAAATGCAACCCATGAACCATAAGAAACACATCTTAGAGTCTAAGGCATAGCCGAGTTACGGCCCCTAAAAATTTACTATGGAATCGCTCAGTCTCTCGAGCAAAACCTTCAATACATCAAATATGCAGAAAACTTGCAAAAATACTGCAATGTCAAGGAATGAAATACCTGAGGGGCTATTAAGTAGTATTCTTGCTTTTTTCACATTATACGTTTGGAAAGCGGTGTCCTGTGAAACTGCGCAATTCCATGTTAACCCTTCAGAAGTCCTAACTCGGTTGGAGGACTTTGCAAACAACAAAACAATATTGAAACATAATTCTCTTTTATTTGAAGAGATTATATAATAGGATTCTCGCACCGTTATTCACCTTCGCCGTTCAGCCATACGCCTGACACCGTTTCCTGTTTAGGCATACGCCATATCAGTGCTTAATCGTCACAACTAAATCATTTACTGGTCATGTAGTAGATTTGAACTACTTCTAAAGTATTTGAAAATCCATCCTGAACCATTCCACCCAGAAACCACCATGACATTTTCTGTTTACGATGTTGACACTTGTTTCTAACGATGTATTTGCAGAACTTAACGTTAAGGAGTGCACCATGGACCAAGTTGTTTCTACTCCAGTCAGAAAGCCAGTCTCTCTTTCCCTAGGGCATAGTGAATTGGTACTATTCTTGCTGGAAAAAGATAAAGCCTATAACTAGTAACATTTGTTGGTAACACACTTGTCAGGGAAGAACAGAACACTGAATTGTTCATCGGCTCACCACCACAATAGAGCAAATGCGCATTAAAAAAGCCTCCACGATATACCGTATAAGTAGCGTGCGTGGCCCATTCCAAAAAGGACTGATAATCTCTGTCTTTTGTCCTTAACACTGGAACACGTTAACGATTTAACATTTTCAAGTCGTTTTATGACAAATTTGAACGATGTCAATGTCTAACGTTGAGCTAGGTGCCAATGGTAAGCACCATAACACTGCTCTAGTTACTGCTTTTCGATGCGCCACGCATTCCAAATGTGCGAAAAAGTGTGGAAACGGTCTCAACAAGCGTTTTACCACAGTTTAACCACAGTACCTTCTGATTAGCACTCATAAAACAGTACGGTTATCTCATCCCTCCCAAGCTTCTCTGATAACATATCATGCACAATCCTCCTGGACTGCGCCGAGGCACATTTTCTATACCCAATATCACACACACACACCACACACACACACACACACACACACACACACACACCACACACACACATCACACACAAAACCGTTCAACAAAACCAGTAATCTAATGTCGTACCTAATTTTGCACCGTGGCAGTTGCAGTAGGAGTGGATACATAGCATCGTATACGCCTGATGACTTGGGCATCATCTTCCCGAAGGCCTCTTTGTACTGGATAATTGTCTCCTCGCTCACTTCTTCGCCGCATCCTACCTGAACAGAACGTGCTCTTCGACGGCTGCTGCTTCGCAAGACCCAGTATACGTTTAGCTTGAAAGAAGCAAGTTCAAACGACGTTTAACTGTAAAGCGGAACACGAATATGATCGGATCAAAGGGCTTGCCTTGGTTAAGGCTTAATCTCATGCGAAATTCAAATACATGAAAAATTAAACAGACTTCACGACAATGAGCCCATCTAACCTCAGCCAGTTCCAAGTATGGCATGCAAATGAGCTCCTTCGCTTTCTTGATTATCTCTAGACACCGGCGATCAATGAATACCGTGAAGTGTTGCTCCGCAAATGCTTGGAACGTCGGAGTGGCATCGTTGAAGAATTTCAAGTCCTGAAGCGAAGAGGTAACGATGCTCCCGGTTGCAGAAATCTTCAATTTCTGGCAAAACTAACGATCATATCCATGCGGAACTGCTCAGCCAACTCCATAGCACGCTTCAACTTTGAGCCGTCACTGTCTGGTACCGATATCGACGCAGCAACGCATTGCTGAATGACGATTTTTTCGGAAACAATGTTGCTCTGCAATTTCTAACAGATCAGAAGTGACAAACAATCATACAGATCACGAACAAACGTTTTAAATAGTCTCTGCAGAAAAATTTGCGCTATGTTAGTGGGGGGAGGAGAATCTTATAAAAAGTGTCACTAACACAAAAAGAGACGATGACACACTGACAGTACAGAAAACAAACAGGCAATACTATAGTTCTGTTCTATGCTCTCCTCCGCTGAAGCGGAGAAGAGCACAGATTTAGGCAGGGAAGGGACTCCGGGGTGTGGGCCGACTAACGCACCCGTGTTAGAATTGCCTACATCTGGAGTCCCCTCCTTTGCCCAATACGGAAACAGAGAAAATACGGATCTGTAATAGAAAAGAGGATATAAGAATGCATTTACATTTCCTGTGTAAAGCTGCAACCCACGACTGCACGCCGCGGCATGCGGTGACCCCCTCCAACTACCATAGCGCCCAAATTTTGAAAGAAGTACTAGTTAGCTGCGACAAGGGCTGCTGCGTAAAAATCAATCCCTACCTTCAAGAAGACGGTCATTAGATCCTCCTGGAAAAGCCCACCGAGGCTCATTGACAGCGGTCGATTGTTCAGTTCTACGCCTCTTATAGCCGATTCCAAGTTGGAGAATAAACGCTTCAAGCCGCTGAAGTAAATAAATAGAGAGGAATAAGAAGAGTATGCGCATATCAACACTGATACTATTTCAAAGGCGCCTACTTTACTATCCCTTCCACGGAGAAGCCACGAACTGTCGGCCTAACCTTGCTGCTGAACGTGAACTCGGTCTTTCCGTTCTGAAAATCCTGTCATACAGAATGTGATGATGGCCCACACACATACCTACCACACATCGGGTCAAATAAATGCAACGTAAATAGAAACGTTGCACAAGTTTTTATCTATTGCGTTGAATTTACTGCTGTCTATAACATTACACAGCAAAGGCATTCCCTAGTAGGAAAGGATCTCAGGCGTACGTCCAAATGTCGGAAACGGATAGCACACCGAGCACATCTCCACCCCTCGGGGAATAGAAAGGTATGCTCCATTTTTGCAAAGTCCTTAAACCTACCGAGTTATGGATTTTAAAACTTCACCTTGGAGTCGCGTAGCCGCGCAACGCAATGCCTTCCAAGCATCGGATATGCAGAAGACGCGCAAAAATACTGCTTCGTAAGCTAGCGATCAGAAGAGCGACTCCTTGGGCTCCTATTTTTCATTTTATGCACATATTCGGTGCATAGAAGGGATTGCATTGCGCCGCTGTGCACTTACATAGCGAAGTCCGTGAGTTTTTAACTCGGTAGTTTGAACGACTTTGCAAAAATGAAACATAATTCTTCACTATTTGAAAGGTGGGGATTCTCGAGCCTTGTTTATTTTCGCCGTTCAGACACACGCCTGAGACCTCTTCATTCGTGAGTGAAAAGCCAAAGTAACCGAGCAGCACGAATCTACAACCAATGTCGAACTGTTAATGGGCACACAATCTGCAGCACAATTTTCAACCTTACACCATAATGACGACAACAACAACCAATTATCTTCGAGAAAACGGCAGCCGTTCCTGATTTTACCATTATTCCTAATTAGCCTCAGTCTCAGGAAAACCGATAAAATGTGTCAAAAGCATAAAAGTTGCGACGCACCCTCCTTTTCTTCGAAACTACCCATGGCAGTCAGTTAGGAACGCTTCAGATACGCGGCAGCGAATAAGGACAAAAGTAAATCTCTACTAGCGATATGAGGGACCAGCATAAGGTTTGATTTATAACGACGAGTTCTGAGGATACGTACTCCGATTGATAAGCTGAATTGAGCTACGACAGCATGGCATTCCCCTGCTCTAACCACTACATCGCCCATTAAATTAACCTCCATCTTGAGGTTGCTGGAAAATGGCTCAAAGGACGAACAAAGCAACGTTGGCTAAACTCGTTGCATTTCGACATGGAGATGACTGGTAGGAACCCCGGCTGCTCGAAGGAATTGGCGTAAACACCCCAGGGGCCGGATTTAGCAACGACTTACAGCAATTTAACAGAGAGAATAACAGCCTAAATCTCTGATAGCGCGGTTGATAAGCCGCGCTCTCAAGGATTTCGGCTGTGAATTCTCTGTTAAAGTTATGTAAGTTGTTGATGAATCCGACCCCGGAAGAGCATACCATCACTAAGCGGGAGAAATTATAATGGAAATGAGCAATAGCGTTCTGAGTCCAACAAAAAGAACCTCCATTGCGTTACATCCCCAGACCTTTCAGTTAAAAATACTAAACAATATTCCCCATATTCTCTTCATGAAACCTCGGCATTGTTGAGATGTTCCAAACACTTCTGGTGGATCAGTTTTTATTGACCTGGCCTAACGCTTCGATCCGTTGGTCATCTTCAGAGGTCTAAAAATGGCTCAAATATTCAGATACTGTGTCTCAGAAGTCGGTGAGGCGCTTGGCCGAGAAAATGGCTATATCTGAACCTTTTATCACTTTTAGGCCGCCGATGACGACAAACAGTTCGAAAAATTAGGCCTCTCAATAAGAACTGTTCCATTTGAAGCACAAAACAGTACCCAATCACATTGCCTGCAAACCGCACATGATGTGAGTCTACTCTAGATCTCTGAAAGGTAACTTCAAGCAAATATGAAGAAACGAAGGAATAGGCTTGCAGACTAGAGTTGATTGAAAGCGATTTTTTTAAAAAGAAGATCAGATATTTGAAATTATTCACAACAGCACCGCTAAGCACAAATGGGAACTGACTGTGACTGACGCTGCTTCCATCTAGCCTTTTCAAATGAACCTCAGTATAATTAAAATGATATATACACTGCATGAAACGTCCTTCAAAGAAAAAAGACTGGTCTTGATCTAAAAGAAAACTCAGCAGAACGAATATATATATCATCTTAGAAACTATGCATTTAAAATGTCACTCCTATTGAAACACGTACAATTTGCGCATCATGGCGAGAGTAAATGGGAAGTAATGATCTCCCTTCAAAGGAAGTGATAGCAATAACTGTTCCGATTCACCTAGGATGTTTTATTTTTATTTACAAGTTGGTTGTTCAGAGCCAACTCCCTAAAATTGTGCACAGTCTTATGTACAATAAATAATAAATAAATGTGGTCATTTCGTAAGAAAGAAAATCTGAAGGACAATATGATTACGCCGTCAAAGCCAGATGAAGTGCAGAGGCCTACCGTAACAGTAATCCTCTCGTATGGATCCACTCCTGTCTCACTGTCTATAATAGGTTGCACGAAATTCTTCACCACGTAGCTAGCCCACTTCTTCAAACGTTTATCGAGTTCCCCCAGCAAGCTAAGTGCGGCCACGACCTGCAAGCGTTCAACGCTGTTTGAGTGAGACACTAAATACCGAAAACGAAAGGCTCGAAGATCTCGAAAAGCTACCTGAGTGACTTCTTCCGGGTCGTCGTTCCGAATATGCATGTGAACTGTGCCCTTCACGTCCGTTGTCGGATAGGAGACAAATTCATCGAAGCTGCACGCCAGTGAATCTATCAGCGACTTCATCATAAAGCACACCTCGTCGCGTAGAATATCACGCACCCGACCGGTTAGGATCGGCCATCCATCCTCCTAAATCGTGTCAACCCTCCGATCTGGCGGAACTAGACATCCAAAGCAGCTGTACCTGTGTGATCTCGTTGAGCAGCATCTCACATTCGAGCAAATTTCGCGCTTCATTCACTTTACCGAGCGAGTTGGATCGACAAGAAATCAGCAGGCCTTCGATGTTCTGCACTTTGTCGAGCAGCTGTCGACAATCCGATAACTCATTCAGTTTTTTGCGGAGGAGACGATCTTGCGAGCTCAGGGCCAGCCGCGACTTCTGGAGCAAACGAGGAATAAGAAGCGCTTGGACAGAGAATATTCTGACCATAGAAACGCCGAATCAATCCTACTCGGTGGTGCAGTCATGCAACTAGTAGTATTTTTAACCAAATAAACAAAGTCAACAACAACAACAAATGCCACTGAAAACAGATCACCAATCTATACGACATCCAATAAAACTAAGCCGTTGGAAACGCTGAAACGTAGTCCAATCCTCATGTGTGGCGCATCTCACAACGACATTGACTAACGCCGCCCTTCATAAATTTGGCACTATTGTACTTTCACGATTCCAGAGGTCAAGGAAAGGTCGAAAAAATTTCGCCCAAACGTCGCCCAAGGGGCGAGGGGGGGAGTATTTGGGGTGTTAATTACGAATCTGACATCCGCTCTTCGTATTACGTAGGAATACGGTATCATTTCGAACCTTAGTTACCCGCACGTATCCTATTGTATCGTTCTGAAGCTCCTTTTCTTGATGAGTCCGTGCTCTTCTCTGCTGACGCTAAGCAGAGCACAGATCTAACCAAGCTCCTTCATTTTTCGCCCACGCACTCTATGTCCTTTTATATCAGGTTCTGCAAAGCCTCTCGTTTTCTTTGGTTTCAGTTTCAGCCTAGGCGCAGCAGACATAGACACCCTCTATTATAGTTGTGCCCGAATGAATATTCGAACATTCGAATTCGAATAATTCTATTCGAAGTCGAATATTCGAACACTCGAAAAAACGTGATTTTCCAATGTATTCGAATTCGAATGCTCGAAAAACGCGATTTTCGAATATTCGAAAATCCTCGCTATTCGAATATATTCGGTCATTCGAAATTTTCGGGAGAGCACAACTATAATGCCTCCCCGAGGACATTTCTGGGCACTATTGTACTTTCGGGACTCCAGAGGACGAGAAGTTCGACAAACTTCGCCCAGGGGGTTATTTGGAGTGTTGATAACGTATATGACATCAGTTTTGAAATTTCGGCCGATCACGTTAGGTTACGGCAGGTATGGGTGAGGAAGTCTGCCATGGTCATAATCATCGATTTCGCCAAAGCTTCGCCTAGAGGGTTATTTGGGGCGCTGATGACGAATCTGACGTCCGCTTTTTGTATTATGCTGGAATACGGTAGGTTACGATCATTTCGGACCTTAACTGCCCACACCCATCCTATCGTATCGCATCGTCCTGAAGCCCGTTTTCTTGATGAGTCCGTGCTCTTCTCAGCTGATGCTGAGGGGAGCAAAGAACAAAACGAAGCGCCTTCATTTTTCGCCCATGTACCCTATGTCCCGTATGTACCAGGTTCTGCTAAGGCCTTCCATTTCGCTGGTCTCAGTTTCAGCCTAGGCGCAGCAGACATAAACACCCTCTATAGTTATAATATAAATGTATCGGTTCGTAGAAATGTATGTGTATCGGTCCATACTTATTTTGAAGCCTTTCAAGCAGCTTTTCATGCTAATGAGGATAAAGAGGATGCACCTCTTCCCTAGCGTCAGATTAATCAATACGTTGCTGCGTGCCTACCAGCGAAGAACCCCACTTCTGGATTGATCCAAACTCGCACGAACTCAAACGTTGGATGTCGTTTCTGTCGCTCAATAAGTGCTGTGCTATCTTACTTGACGGTATATACCATCCCCAGCTAATAAAAGGCCGATGTTTGAATACTAAAGCCTGGCCCCTGAAGCAAAACACTAAGCCAAGCGTTTATATGCCAAGAGAGTACCTCCACGGAAGAGTCCATGCTACTGTTTTCGCGAAGAAAACTGTCGGCGATCTGAAGGTTCTCGTTGACTTTGTTCGACAAGTCTTCCAGCCTTAGAATGATGTCTTCTTCGGCGACCTTCATGAGCGGCTGGAACTCAACATAGCGTTCTTGCAGTCCTTTAGCGATCACCTCGAGACCTAAACCATAAATATCTATGAAACCTGAAGTTCCAGAGCACTCATGCGTCTTACCGCAGGCGATATCCCTTTCAAGTTCCTCCAAATCGCCGATCATCCTGGAAATGCTGTACAGTTGGTGCGTAATTTGTTTCGAGAGCGAAATCGAGTCAAAGTAAAGACTTTTCGCCAACTCAGCACTACGAAAATACCTCCTACAGCACTGACTATCACCAATTGGCTAAAAACCGAGGACTGAAAGTGAAATTTCAAGAAAAATTCAACCCTGTCGAAATTCCGCGCCAAGTTCTTGGCAGAGGGTTAGTGGTGGATTAGAGCACGCTTGCTCTCGCTGCCCTAGGAGGGGCGGGCTTAATGTACGAATGGTCGCCGCGCCCGCGACGGCGAATGTTGCGTGCGCGACGAGCTCCGCCGCGGTCGTGCGAGTTGTCGCTCATTACCTGGTGCAGACGCTTGGTTTGATTTGATGATAACCCTCCCGCTGTTGCAGGTGCTGCGGGAAAACATGCTCTGGTTCAGAAATTGAGTTCGAGACGCCAAACTGAACCACATTCTAATGCTCAATCTATTTTTAGACGATGCTTCTTCAGGAAAAGCTGGAAAAGTGACACCCTATTGTAGTTAAATGATTTCGTATACACTTCCTAACACATGACGTGCAAGTTCTGATGCAAGTCTAGATAGGAGCCCATCCTGCATCTCTTTCTAAACTGGCAGCTTATCTTAAGCGTAGCAACTCTAACAATAAGTGAATTTCAACCGTAATAATACTTCTGTAATCGTGCTTAACGTTTTCATTAAAAAGATTTCAAGAAAATTCTCCGGTCGTTGAGAGAGCAAAAAGAGGGTGGATCTCTCGCTCTAAACTTGCACCCAAGTTCTTATTATTATAGAAGATAATTTACTGATGTTAAGCAGGCATGTTTTACTCGATTACATACGTCTTGTTGAGAATTGATACCTATTGTGATGGCTTTATTTAGGGAGAAGAAGCGGTAACAATCATTCCACACCATTTCGGTCGTTTTCAAGCAAAATTTGATTTACTTTTGTTTCCATTCCGGTGTTCCCTACTCTGGTTCCCTCCGTCCCCCCCCCCCCTCCCCCTTTCTGCTGTCCTATACGTTTTGCCTTCTTGAAAAGGATTGTCGCGCATCGCTCGGCAAACAATACCCTGCTCTAAGCCAGAAAGCAGTGTTGTGAGAGTGGAAATGCGAGGTTTAGTGGCCTTCGGGTCGGTTCTCACTAAGTTGAGGTGCTGGCGAATGACGGTGAAGAGTTTTCCAGAAAGGAAAATTGTTCCTACACCTTGGACTATGGATCATGTACCGCGGACCATGACCGTTGAAGTCGCACATCTGCGACGACTTTCGCCGCACTCGTCGCGCTATTCGCCGCGCCCGCGGCGACCATTCGTACATAATGTCCGGCAGCCGGGGCAGACATAACTCCAACGCCGCGCGAACCCCACTGGCGTCGCACACGGTGCGCGACGAAATTGGACGAGTTGTCGCGGTCCGGTGCTTCCGACGGCTAGAAACGCTTCTTACAGGGACATGCTGCACGCCTTTGCCTTATTTCAACGTTTCTTGGAGATGGTATATGAATGTGGTTTCAATAGGACGATCAGCGACAGTTTATACAGGAGTCCTGGTCATGTGGATGGTTTCTATCGTCAGTATTTGCCATCTACAACTTCTTCGGTCAATTTTTACCCGTAATTATGGTTATACTACGGAAAAAGTTTACTATAACCCATTCTCGGATCAATCGTCCTGCTGCAGACTGTTGCCTACCACATTCTGTGGGATCCTAAGTTCCTTGCTAGAAATGTGGTCTGGGAGCTTAAACACTGAGAACATCTCGTGCTCCGCAGCTAACCATGCGTCACCGAGCGCACGTCTGCGTTTCAGCGCCACCACGTCGCACGCGGCTAGAGCGCGACGTCGCGTTGGAGTTAGGTCCTGGAGCCGTCCGGCAGCCCTGCCCTCGCGGCACTATGGTGTGCATGGTGTGTAGTGAAGCGGTCGCTACTACGAGCTTATCTTCAGCTGGCTTCGTGGGAATTCGAATGCACAACGTGCCTTGAGGATGTTTAAATGAGGTTTTGTGATGGTGGACGCTTTAGCCTGATGAACAGATTCTGCTTCCGTTTGCACGGCAGACATCAAGTTTCAATCACGCCCACATCAAGTCGAAACACACCTCAGTTTCCTATTCTTCGGACCCTGGCGAAAGCCCTCTTGATTTAACATTCTGTTGCTCCACGCACTCTGTCTCCTCAAACTGCACTGGGGACCCTCCGAACGAATGACTCAACGCTGTGCTGCAGCGAATATGTTTGCTCTTTGCTCTCCTAATGGGCATGGAGGAGCTGAGCAAGGCTAGGAGCAAGAAAAAAGGGCGGAGAGTCGTTGGATACACCGCATTCAGAAAGGGGCGGGGCGAGGGGCGCGCCGAGGACAAGATGTCCGGGTCGCTGCCTTCACATGGAGGCATCGCATCTCTAATCACTTCCCTTGGCCCTGCAGCTCTATCCTGAACTGATTTCGTTCTTGCGAGAAGAGTCAGAATCTTGTTCGGAGAAAAGACTATTATTATATCTATTTGGAGAGAAAGACTTTAGACCATCTATTTGGAGGAAAAGAGTTTTTAGCTGCAGCGCGAAGGCTTTCTTCAGGTCCCGCCACACTGCTCAGTACTAAGGCGTCGTCCGCATTTTCTGGCGAGTACAGCAACATCTTAGCGAGATATGTCTTGACAACAACGCGACCATCCACTAGAAAGTTCTTCAACACAAGAATATTTGTCTGATCCTTGGAAAGAGAGGACAGTGAGCCGGTTTTGCGCACAATTACGGATAAGCCTTCAATGTAGAACTCTCGACCGGAATCACCCATAGTCTCTAGTTGGGCGAAAATTTAAATTATTGTGGTGAAAATTGAAAGAATTTGGGGAGAAGAGCGACGTTCTCCTTTCCTCAACTGCCTCCATAACCGAACCGACTGGAAAATGACTTCAGAGTTCCCCGAGATGCGCTTCCCAATCGTCTCCTATCAGCTGTGATCGCCATTATTCGGCACCGGCGGCTGCCGCGCCGCGACTTCGCGTGCGGCACGTTGCGGCGTTGCGCTTGCTGCGCTGCGCGCTCTTTTCACAGCACTGTTGCTTCAAGACTGTTGAATCTGCCGCAATGAGGATAACTCCACCCAACAATTACACTCGAATGGTTCCAAGCAGGCTACAATCTAACGCTCATTCAAGAAAGGGAAAACGGGTGGCCATGGCACTTTGAGGTGATGCGTATCAGCGGATGCAGCTTTGAACATTATGGATGTCTATTTCCTCCCTGAAACAAAGTTTGGGAAAAAGAATTACGAAATGTACTTCCACAGACTATTGTGAGGCGGTAATGGATGCGTATTCAGATTACTATACAGACTTGCGGTGGTCAGCTAACCAAAAAATCTGTGCTTTATTTTTCTCAGAGAAATCTGGTACGAATTCACCGCCCCCAGAGCGATAGATGACTAAGTTTGC
The DNA here is from genome assembly GCA_947359475.1 of Heligmosomoides polygyrus bakeri. Lineage (NCBI taxonomy): Eukaryota > Metazoa > Nematoda > Chromadorea > Rhabditida > Heligmosomidae > Heligmosomoides > Heligmosomoides polygyrus. The sequence continues at coordinate 23,205,647 of OX375869.1, read as the reverse complement.
CTGGGTAACGAAACTTGGATCAAACTGAGGTACACGCGACTGCCGGCGCTTCTTTCTACATTGCTGCACGCGCCTTTATTCCAGGAATATTTGTTATGCTCTCGCCCCTTCGTAAAGTCACTGTACATATTACCTCCAAGTGTCACTGCGACCTGGTGTGTCCTTCTCTCATTAGTACAAATATGGGTATAGGTTTCTGGAGTGATTGTTGTAGTATTCGCTGACGATTTCACGAGTAGTCGACGGTTGCTCATGCCTAACAATTACGAACAATCCCTTCGAAAAGGCGATTAATTGGTCATGGACTCAAAGTCGCTGATCATCTGAGCTGGACTACAGCTATTTTCCCAGTACAATATACTGCTCACCATGGTTCGAGCTCTTATGGACTGGAATTTTGTACTTCAGTTATCGACCAGTTAGTCAGCCAGCAAGCAAGGGCGGTAGCCATCGTTCTGACAACCGTTGGTAGAGATGCGTAATGTTTTCGTGTAACCCACGCAGTGTAGAGTGAGGTTTAGCCCAATGTTCAATTCACGAGTCAGAGTACTCGAGTGTCGGTGGATCGCGCGCATGAAATAGCTGAGTCATTGCGCAGCGCGGTTGCGTCGCGGCAGCCGCCGGTGTCAAATAATTGGGACCATCAGCTGTTAGGTTTTTGAACGACGTCACGCCAATTAACGACGGTTTCGCTCCTAGCAAACTTGTCCAAATAGGGCGGCGCGGGCAGGGCGGGAAGTGGGCGGCGGGCTGCACCGTGTACGAACGACTGCACCCCAGAAGAAAGTAGGACAGCGCATTTCATATACTTTCTGAAAAGACAAAGGGATTTTGAATTTCGAAAAATTAATCGAGTTATGAATATCTTCGTGAAATCACTCCAGTGACGCCGGTGAGGGGTCGATCCGAGGTTCAGTTCACGACTTCACCAAATTGATCATAATTCGGCTTATTTTCCGAAGATCAAAAGTCTGCTTGCTCATCCAAAAACAGAGCAAATATGCTTTCTAACCATATAAGAAGCGATTCCCAACAAAGCGGTCTTCATGCGCGGTGGGGGGTTCAATTTTCGGCACATGATTTCGCGAAATCTACCAGAATTTGAACCGCTCCCGCCGCGCATGAAGATCCTTTTTTCGAAATCGATGCCTATATAACGAGAAATCGCTTTTCTTCTAGATTGTGTTAAGCTAACGGGTTTTGAAAGTCAGAAAAACCTGCCGGTTATGTTAAGTCGCTTCAATTTTTTTTTCGCTCAAAAGTTGAACTGTCCACCGCGCATGAGGAACTTTTTTTAGAAATTGGTTCTTACATTGTGGGATAGCGCTTTTTTCTAGTTTTTGAAAAGCTAGCGCAAATTTTAAAATTCGAAAAACTTACCGAGGCATGAATCTTTTTGTGAACGCTCAATTTTATGCTCCTATGACGTTGGTGCAAAGTCGACCAGAGGTCGATTTAACCTGTTGATGCAGGAAATGATGATCTTTTTAACTGTGCATTGACCAAGACTTGGAAGTTTTTGTGGCATAATTTTATCCGTACGGGTTGTCTGCTTTGGCTAAAAATTAAGAAAAAGAATTTTTTGAAAAACGAGAATTTTGTATATGATCCATCCCAATCATATCGTCATCTCAGCGAGAAGCATAGTTTTTACTGTATAATAAGCACGAGTTAAAATTTTATATGGCACAGTTTCGCACTGTGTCGTTCTTTCCTTCAGAAGGCAGAAAAGTTTTTCCGCAAGGAGTCCATCCATCCTTCAGATGCGATCGATCATGTCAGAGAACGCAGTAGCCGCACGTAAACAGCTATAACTCGGAGATTTTTGGGCTTCTGGAAAATTCACAAAGCTTTGATAAATGTGTTTTCTATGCTTTAAAAAGCAGGTTCTAAAAATAACATCTTCCATTGTGATTTAGGTCAATATTTTTTCGGCAAATGACGTTAAATCGACACATCTGATCATATAGAAGATCGTTTCAGAAAATCATAGTTTTATCACTGTGTGTCAAACGGGCTTAAGGTTTTATAGGGTACGATTTCACTTTCTGATGTTGTTTCCTGCAGAAGAGAGAAATTTCTTTTCGAGGCAGTCCGTCCTTTGGTTGCCATTCCGTCATCGATTCGAAGAGCGCTTCAAAAATCTTGTAATCTTAAATATCTTGTGGGGTGTCACTTAGGTCGTCCTCAGTAATTAACATTTTAGGGTTTATAGAGTGCAATTTTGGTAGTAGATGTAGCTCCTTCAGGCAGAAAACTGCCATGTCCATGACGTCCTGGGAAAACAGTGAGTAGAGTGAGCACGGTAGAGTTAGAATCACCGATTTCGCCCAGACTTTGTCCAGGGGAGGGCATAGTCATAGTGCTAGCTACGAGTCAGGGAGTTTTTTGGTGCTAGTCGTTCATGTGGCTAACATGGGAAGGGGACGGGGCACCAGACCGGTCACGATGCGTTGAATAGGCGTTGCCATCTAGGGGAACGTGCACTGTATGTGCCTTGATTGGCTGTCGAGTGTTCGGTCAGCGCTCTGATTGGTGGTTGGCAGTTGTGTCCCTTCCTCACCAGCCACAGCAACTTCTTGCACCGTGTTTCTTGTTGTTACTGAAATATCAGTTTTCATGTGCATTATTTTTCATACAAATTAGGAACTTGGAAGAGGGGTCCGGCAAGGCGAAGAAAAAGAAAGTGGTAGACGAGGAATTGTTAACGTAACCTTGGGAAGGACAAGAAGCTCAATCTTCACAGGTTTTACTTGAGAATTCCGTGGCATACTGTAAGCGATACGCGAGTGGAAAAGAATACTAGTGGGGCGACAAAGGCATATCAAATCATAAAATGTTTACCCTTCTGAGACAGGTGTCGTCCCAGTTCACCAGGGATGGATGGCTTCGTTGGCCTGGAGTGCGCACCAGGATCGGCGCCTCCTCCGACGCTACCCATATCCATCACTAACCGACTATACCGACGAGGTAAGGCTCGTGATCTGCACGCCAATCTTCATATAAAGTCAGCCAGTCTTTTGCTAAGGGTGTCCGAAAAGTGCAACACGGCCCCAGCCATAATCATTCATCCTTGTTGACAACGATCACTCCAGAACGAGAGAGAAAACCAGAAGGCACTTATCGTGGGGTGACATCTGTAGTTCTCGAGAAAATACACTTTCATCCGTCTTTAGTGTGTCGTTAGCTTCCAACTATAACTACTGAGGGAAGTGCTCAATTTTCGCCTTTGTGTTCTGAAGTCATCACAAAATTCTTACACCTGTAGCTATAAAAAGGTGCAAGAAGTTCGCAGGTATACAACCCAATACAAAGAATCAATTAAAATAAAAATTAATCAATTTATTACGGATTGCACCATGCACTCGTTCTTTCACAGATCGTTATAAGGGCCTGTTCATACTTCGCGACAGCAGCAACAAGAGCGCATCGTGCGCAGCGCGCGGAGGTATAAACAGGCGACAACAGCCACTAGAGCGACTAGAGCGACAAGAGCAGCTGGAGCGAGAACGCCGGCGCTCGAGTATGAACACTTTTCGGCGGCGCGCGCTCTGTTTTAATCGATTCGCGTGTTTTGCACGGGCGACGGGAGCGACGAGAGCGCAGCGCGCTTGACGCGCGTGGCATGCACAGGGTGCGCAGCGACAAGAGCGACAAAAGCGACAGGAGCGACAGCGCCGGCGCTCGAGTATGAACACTTTTCGGCGGCGCGCCCTCTGCTTTAGGCCTATGTCGTACCATCGCTCTTCGCTAGCGAAGGCGATGGACAACTAACACAGTTGGGGAAGGGACGGTATCAGACGTTGTGGCAGAGGCAGACGCCTGTAGCAGTTGTCCGATCCACCGCTAGCGAAGCCTCGCTAGCGGGGTGTCATACCTTCGAGCGATACGGCATCGCTACCGATGCGACCGCGTCGCTGAGCTGAGCAGAGCGTCAGCCAGCATCGGTAGCGATGCTACGACGCAGCTGCACACAACGCTATTAACTGCGCGCCTATTCGCTAGCTTCAAGCTAGCGAAGAGACTTCGCTCATCGCTCTGTTCGTCGCCTTCGCTCGGGGTGAGCGAAGGTATGACATAGGCCTTAATCGATATGCATATTTTGCACGAGCGACAAGTCGCTCTTGTCGCGAAGTATGAACAGGCCCTAAGTGTTATCCACATAGATTCAAAATGTTTTTGAAACGAGGCTTTGTTGAATGTCCGCCTTGAAGGCTTCTTAATGCCTAAGATTGCCTTTGAAACTCCGACACAGATCTACACAACAAGGAACATCTAGGCATTGTGCAGCCTATCACGAAAAAATTTCTTGACTCATGCAGTCTGAAAATTTCAATAGGAGTGTGGTGACATCATGACTGGTCAACTGATATATGTACACATATCCATCTTCAACTTGACAATGTAATCGGCGTGTCAATTTAGTAGCAGAGGCTTTCTTGATGCTGGATGTACTGATGCCTATTCAGTCACGTTGTAATCCAAGATAATGGCTCGGTAAAATCTTAAAAGCCATTCAAGCCAGAAAGTTTTTTCATAGACGGGAAATCGCGCTGCTATCTGAATTTTGTGGGCACCTTGAATCTCAAATTTTGATTAAACATTTGGAAAGGTCTCAGAAAATGAGTAGCCTCATCTTGTTGACTCAAGCTAATGTTCAAGTTGAACGTTCACCTAGTCCGCAAGATATGGGCCGGACGAGTACATGGCTCAAATTATATGTATGTTAAATTCGTCAGAGCAATTCAATTTTTTCGCGGCTATAAGAAACGATAAAGGATAAAGGACGGCGTTAGTCTATCTCTTCTCGGATGCGCCACGCATTCTATGCACTTCTACGAGATCAACTTGAATGCGTATCAGGCCTAAACAATGACTTGTGGTATATGGACAAGTCAGTCGATGCTTTATCCTTCCAAACGAATCCGGTACCAATTCAACGACCCCGGAGGACAGGGAAGGCTTGGTTGGCAACCCACCTCAACCAAGAACCAGGCATTGAGTGCATGCGACAACCGGCTCCTCCTCCGAATCCGCTTCACTCCCGCAATAAGACTACGATTTCTTCCATTACTAAAGGGGAAGAAATATGTGGCTCCCTATTTCAGCTTGATACTTAACACTTTATAATTTAAACAAAGATTAAGTGAGAAATAGTTCCCAAGGAGAGATGTTAAGAGAAAAGCTGAGATGATGGTATTATGCCATCCTGGATAAAAAGGCTACTTATTACTGATCTAAGCAAGGATAAAGTGGTAAGTAGCTACTAAAACCACTTTGCAGGCGCATTTGAGCAAAGTTCTGCACCGCTTCGGTTTCCGTGTCACATATTATGATTTTTGTCATTCTGGAACCTTTTCGATTCGCCTTTCGCATTCCGTTTTTTTTTTTCGAAAAAAATCGCACGTGCCCGAGCTAAAATTGCATGAAGATTTTGAGTGCAGCTGTTAGCAGAAAATGAGGTGTTGATAGTTGTTCCTTTTTTCCACCCACTTTCACTTGGTAGGCTAATTGAGTTCGAATTGAACCAGCGAACTACGGAAATTCACACTTCGGAGATGACCAACCGTTTTGATACACGACGGAAATACGTCAGCTTAGCTGAGTGAGCAACTGATTATTGTGAGTCACTCGAGTGGCGCAAAAGTGAGTGGTCCCCTATCAGTCGGTCGACGTCTGCAACTTTTGCGGCACAACGTAGGTTAGCTGCATTTGGAATAAAGCCTAAGCGAGGACAACGCCTCCATTTTACGGCGGCAGTGGTCGCTAGGATTCCCACCCTTGATTTTATTTATTTGTTCATTCAAAACACGAGAGTGCTTTCAAAATCAAGCGTTAAAAACAATAGTTAGAAGAGCATGATAAAGGTTAACAAAGGTAGAAGCCGTTTGGTTTGCGTCAGGCATTCTACTTTCAGGCGACGTCTTCCAGATAATTTGAATGAGAATTTGGTCCATACGGGCCCGTGTAGCGCGGTCGGAGGAGGTGCCGGTTGTCTCACCCGATACCAGGTTCCTGGTTCGAATTTCTCCCCAGGCTAATCGAGCCTTCCGTCCCTCCGATGTCGGTGAATTGGTATTAGACTCATATGGGAAGGATAAAGCGCTGACTTGTTCATCGGCTGGCCATCGCAAGTCATTGTATGGCCAAATACGCATTCCAACAACACAACTACAATTACGAGAATGACAATTTATTGAACCAGGCCAAATGCTGAAGAACAACTTCGTGGAAAACAGGAAGAAGGAAAGGAAAGCATGGATTGTAACTTCGTCCGTAACATGTCTCCTGAATCCGCATGCTCGCTAAATGACGTCTAGGATACGTCTTCTGAACATGGACGCCCGTTGCGAAGCATCTGGGACACGTCCTCTGAATACGGATGCTGGTTATGTCACGTTTGGAAGACGTCTTCTGAATATGCAAGGGGATGCAGCTTCCACATTCACGCTGCCTGAACTCCATCGAAATCAGTGATTTAGAAGTTAATTCCTTCGGCTGGATGGAGCTATCAGTCGACACATGCACTTGTTCACCTAGATAGTGGCCTCCATTGTTTGTCTACGAAGCCATTTCAGCCGGCAGCGCCCCATGTGGCGTCTTCCGGGGGCGTGACGACTTCTTTCCGCCGTACCGCTTCAGACCCACCAGACTGCCGCCACTAGACGACGTACACTGCTGATACGATGTCATCTCAGGTCTCTTCGGACGGTGAGTGCATCTATTTGCTGAATTTCCCGCTCGACCGTATATTGAGTACTTATTGATCCTGTTTCTCCTATTACATCGGAAATTATGTTCCAATAGACTCGACCCCTACCCTACCTACTGTGCTTCTTTAGCTTTACAGACTTATCGGTTTATCTTATCTGGCCACGTTATTGATTTTTTGCATCACTTCCGTGTAGAATCTGATTGCTCTCCTATCTCATCGAGTATTGGCGATGATCAAAAAGTCACTATTTGGTGCTCAATCGAAACCGCTATTAGGACGGTACACGGGCTAATTGCTGATTATAACGGATTTATTTCTTATTTTACAGCGGTTATCCTCTTTGGTGGGCGCGTGTAGCGCAGTCGGAGGAGACGCCGGCTGTCGCGTGCACCCGATACGAGGCTCTTGGTTCGGATTTCCCGCCCAGGCCAACCAAGCCTTCCATCCTTCCGGGGTCGGTGAATTGGCACCAGACTTGTTTGGGAAGGATAGAGCGCTGACTTGTTCATCGACTGCCCACCGCAAGTCATTGTATGGACAAATACGCATTGAAATTGCCTCCACGACATCCCGAGAAAAGAAGTGCGTGGCGCATCTCAAAAGGGATTGAGTAGCGCCATCCTTTATTCCTTATCGTCTTTTGTAGGAAAGTGCTAATCCGTCTATGTATCCTCTTGTTTGTCCGTCCGCGCAAAGTAATTGGCTGCATACGGGCTTTTACAAACGTGATAACTCGATATTCCCGGCTCGTGCTGAGTGTTGACCGTAGAAGGTTGGCAAAATATAGTGACCCTTCACAACAAGTAAGTAGCACCGATGGGCCAATCCATATCGCCCGAGATTATCGAATCCCGTCCAGGAATCGGTGATTGCGCTGGGAGACAAGGAGGCCTAATAGCGGTTTGCCAGACTTCATGACAAGTTCCAGTATCGATTTTTTACATAGATATTTTCAGAGAGATTTCAGATATTTTTCAGATTTTTGAGATGTAATCAAGGGGAGGAGGAGAGAGATTTCTCGGTGAACGGACACAAAAATAAGCAGCTTCGAGTTTTTGCGCGAGTTTACGACCATGCACATCGTTCTCGGCCATGGATATGACTGCTCTTCAGGGACTAACAGCGACTTTGGCGGACCTACATCGCGGGTTTTCCTCCTCTTCCTCGGTGCTCTGAGTAGTTTAACAATCTCGCAACCATCTCTTGGAGCCTTCGAGAACTCGTCCGTACTTATATCTTAGCGTACCTTTGGTGGCGGATGGAGAGGTGGAAAAGTGCTGTTAGGTCAAGATAGGTCCCTTTTAGAGTAGCGCTCATACATCTCTTTACAGTTTCAAGCACTATTTTCATCCTTTCACTTCTTCAAAGTTTCAGAGCTGAGCGCTCGCTTGTTTACTGAACTGTTTACTTTACGAGGAAGGTCAACGAAGTGGTCGTGAAGATTCTCAAAGCGACATATATGGGGTTGTAGGGCGTTGTCTGGGAAGTACCGTAATGGTTTCAAAAGTTCCTGCGGACCTTTGGGTAGGTTAAAAATGGCAAAAAACTGTAGCGCTTCAGTGCGGGCCGATAACACCAAACTGATGCCTCGAACAACTTGTCGACGCTATGAACACCCTTGGCATGCTCAGAAATAATCCTGGAAAAGGTTTGGGACTTCTATCATTGCTAAGACGTAGGATTTGACAAATTCATAGTAGAAGCGAGAAGGCACATTCAGAGGAGGCATCCACCAGGATAGAGAGCTAGAAAAGCTACCCTGCTGGAGCTAAAGTGCACTCTACATTGATAAGAAATTCCAAAAAAAACCACCAGCATGCACGAACCCAGGCACCCTGAATCAATCCCTTGATCGCCCTCCTGCAACTCAACCGCAATACCACTCGGCCGACCGATCATTGCTGACTCCTGGTGGATACCTCCCGTGAATGTGCCTTCTCGCTTCTAATAGGAATTTACCAAATCTCACGTTCTAGCAATGATTGAAGGGCCAAACCTTTAGCAGGACGATTTCTAGCATGACAAGGGTATTCCATGCATCAGTTTAGCGTTGTCAGCATGCACTGAAGCGCTACAGTTTTTGCCATTTTTGAACATAGAGGTCCGCATGAAATTTGGACACCACCACAGTGCTTTCAAAGCAACGCCCTACAATACTATGTAGGTAGTTTTGAGAATCTCCACGACCAGTTCATTGATCTTCCTCATTAGTTTTATTTCCCTCTTATTTTTGGTTTAGCCTACAAATCTTATCTAATGGTAAGGGTTTCCACAACCCTCACCGTCATGCGTTTGTAGCTAGAAGAACTCGAAGCCAACACAGAGATGAATGCCTTTGAGCTTCGGACCGTTCGCTTCTCAACATGGTGCGGTAGTGATTTTTATATCGGAAGTATTATTGAGGTTTCCATCCGATTTTAATCGTGTCAAGTTCCAACTCGAATGTGGTCGCTACCCTAGAAAAAAAAACTATATGAAGCTAATTTATATTAGGGCGTGCCAAAAGTAATGAGACGAATTCAACACATTTCTTTATCTCTTTATAACTCATTTACAACTCAACGGTGTTTGAGGATTGTAAGGGTGCGTAAAAAGTATTGACGCACCTACGTTTTGATTCAGCTCCAGCTTTTTCTTTCTACCCCTCTAGGTTTTTGTGTGTTATTTTTGTTGTCTGTATTGTGCTCAAAAAACACTCACGAAAAAACTGAAGAAACATGATCGTCATCGTTACGGTGGCCTTTTTTTGTCTGTTACCCAAAGAGCCGAATACTTCCTTAACAAGAGATTTAGGCGCTGTTCGAAACGGTAAGTGAGGAAAGATGTCAGCAACCCAAACGTCAGCCACGGCTCTGTTATAACAGATGATGATTACAATATGTTCAAGCACGATAACGTTCAAATCCAAAATTATCAATCTCTGTCCGATAACGGCAAACAGGTAACGCGCACAGGTGTGGACAGCTTCTCAGACGAACACAGCTTAAACATGAATCCGCTGGATTACTCTTTTTAGGCGATTTTGGAGAATGAGGTCTGGGCTACTTTCAACAGAAGTGACCAGTCGCAGAAGGCTACCCTGTTCAAAGCACGGGACGAAATCCGAGCGAGTAGTTGCGGCGCGTGCTCATGAATTTTTCCGTCGTTTTCGTTCCTGTATTCACAGTAAAGGAGCCAATGTCAATTACGAGTTATTCTATCGTGTTTGCAAAATCATTTTCCATATTTCTCAAGTGAATATTTTGAAACTTACTGCGCAATACTATTTCCACAACCGTCATTTAGTGCGTCAATACTTTTTACGCACCCTGTATTCGCCATTAAGGTCAATGACCTTGGTGCCATCGATCAGCCAACCTTCTGACCCCAACCTTCCAGAACCCCCTAGGCCTGGTGCTGATCCACACCTCGTTATGGTTGTCGAGGTCTGCTTGGGTCCTTGTGTCTCTTCCGACCAGGAAGTCCTGTAGGCTCAAGAAGTAGTGGTAGCCGCATGAAGAAATTGCCGGCGAATACGGTGGGTGAGGCATGTGGACGTAGCCCAGCTAAGCAAGCTTATCCGTTGTCACTTTTGCCCGATGGGGTGCGGATTGTCGAAGAGGAACTTCCTGAAGCGCTGAGACCGAATAAGTGCGAGTCGCCGGTCCATCTCTTCTATTTCCTTCACCATGGCTTTGGAGTCCATCTTCGTGCTCTTGGAAAACAGCCTCCAGTACACCGGTCCATGGGCGCAAACTCAAAAGCTCAGAAGGTGCTTCTCGCCGTGAACATCCCGCCGAACGAAGGTCGATAACAGGTCACCAGGCCTCACCCAGACTCGCTGCTTGGTAGGGTTAAGGTAGAAGACGTACTTCTCGTATTGCGTGACTATTGAGCCCAGGCTGCTCGGGTCTGGGAATTGGGCGAGATTTGCGCGACACAGGTCGACTCGTCAGACTGGGGTTTTGGCGTGCTTCTGGAAAGAGCGAAAGTGGTCACTTCTCAGGTGGCCTTCAGTAAGTAGCAAACAAACATACAAATACGACAAGCACGAAACCGAACTCCAGTCACGACATATATGGGCACGGCATGGAGAGTCTCATTACTTTTGCCCCCCCCCCCTAATAGAGCAGTTTTTGCCTTAAAGAGCGTTTCTTAGACTATGTGAAGTGGAGGAGGATTTCAAGTACACGAGGGAACTGCTCTGTACATGCGTAAGGGAGCATACTGAATTGCCTCAAAGATTTAATGAAATTGGTTCATTAATTACTTACGATTAGTTTACTCTAATTTTCTTATATTTTTCTCAGGATCTATCTTAGTCGGGAGGGCGACGGTAGAGTGACAAGTGACGTTCTTCATCCCATGCTACACAACTATATCCCCTGAATTGAAGTAAAAGTCCTCGCAAAGAGGGACTGCAGCTGAACCTGTCGTGGTGACTCGAATAAAGGATTGGAGATGCAACTTACGATCCGATTCCCTCCGATTAAGATAGATCCTTCTCTTCTACTCAGTGTGTGTTCAAATCAATTGACTCCAGCCGTTGGATGAACTGTTTTGAAATGAATTTCAGAGCCGAGTGGGTCGGGTAGCGGCGTTCGGACAGACACTGCCGGTCTCGAAGAGAGTCATCGGAACTTCGCTCAGCTCTTAGCTCGTCTCGATCACAGCACAGAGGAGATCCGACTGCTTCGGCATTTGGTCGAGTTGCGCATCCGCGCCATCGAGCTCGCTCAGAGTCGAGGTGAATTTTTTGTTTTTCCAATATTTTTGTTTGAATACTAATTTTTGCCGTTTTTTGGTGGTTTAAGTGGATGCAATCCTTTCCGAAATGTTCATGCTGTTTTTCGTTTTTGTCACACCTTGTTGCTCATGAATAGTTTTCGGGCGCACCTCATCACGTTTGTTGGCAAAGGTCTTTGTCTAACCAAAAATTCTGAAGATGGTACGATGTCGTTCTGCTCGCCGTCCTAATTTTCAGAGCTTTGAAGACCTTTCCTATCAGCGAGCGTCTTGCAAAGCAGAAAAACAGCCTTGTGATCGTTGTTGAAACAGAGCTCCAATGCCTCAAAAGCTTAGCCGATGAGTTGCTGCCCAACCCAGCGATAAAGTCTCCTTCACGTTGCTTTTCTGATTCAGAAACAAGTTTTCTGGTCGCATTGATTACCCGTGATAAAGGGGCCATCCTGTTGTGAAGGGAAAAGCGGTCAGCACTTAGGCTGGACTAGTATAGGAAGCAAGTTCCCATTGAAAACTCGGGACACAAAATGACCTGCACGTAGCAACCATCGTGGTCTAACCTAGTGTGGATGTCTACCTTAACAACTGCACCTTCTTTCGACGACTCAAAACGAGTTTGAGAAGTTGAGGCGTTGGATACAGAAGCGAGTTGTAACCGTCGGATACCTGGGACCTTAGTAATGTTGCATAATATCTGTCTAGGCGTTTTGAGAGCATTATGCACCTATTTTTCAAAGATATCGACCTTGAAAACAGCCTAACGCCCTACCTTTTCTAAATATATGTTCCACTCCGCATTTCCTACATATGTTAAGGTGTACCAGCAAAGGCTTGCGGATCATTGCTCTGAGCCAGCATGGGCTCTGAAAGGGCTAACCGCTGCATCATGTGTATAGTGGTAGAATGCGTAGCACATTCTTCAAAAAATTACTTAACATCGACCTTCAGTTCTTTGATGTGCTTGATGTGCGTTATGCCCATGCAATTTGGAGTAGTCCTATCCAACAAATCTGGAAGTTTTGGATCTATTCTTTTAGGATTCTTTCTCATTTTCTGTATCTTTTCTACTCTTTTTTTATTCTTCTGTTATAGTAGCTTTTCACACCAGGTGTCATGAAAGTCGTGCAAAATCGAGGTTTTTAAAAGGCTCGTTGTCTAAAACCTTGGTTTCAACTGAGTTGCCATGTTCAAGATCTCAATGTGATCCAAGGTTTTTATTATGCAATTGCAACATAAAGAGCCTCTATTGCTCTAGCGGTTTTGACGTTAATAGATCATCGTAAAAAGGCAAGGAGTTGGGAATAAACTTGGGCATGGGTCCATCAATATTAGAGCACAATCAAGCTTGTTAGTAGACCACCAGTGTCGAGTCATATATGTATTAGGTTGTAACGAAATAAATGGCACTGAACCACTGTAAATTTAAACAGTTAATATCTCGGCTTGTAGGCAAGTTTATTAATCGAAATAAAAACCTTCTGATTCTACACATCTTTGCCAACGTGACACAAGCTTTTTTATCCCAGTAGCATAAAAATCAGAAGTTCTGGAATTGACGAAATCTTCGAAGGCACTTTCGGCATCCTGTTGGTATTCGAATATTTTCCCTACCAAGAAGTCGCCAAGATGCTTGAAGAAATGGTAGTCTGTTGGGGAGAGGTCGGGAGAAAACGGAGGATGTGGTAGAGTTTCAATGCTCAGCTCATTCAATTTCTGCAACGTCATTCGTGCTACATGGGGCGAGCATTGTCGTGCAGAAGGAGAACTCGCCTTCGGTTTACCAAGGCCGGCCGGATATCCTTCAACTTTTTCATCATTTCTTCAATTTCAATGCAGTACTTCTCTGCCGTGATGGATTCACCGGGAGGGAGGAAGCTGTGGTGAATAATTCCCAGCGAACACCACCATACTGTCACCATTACTTTCTTTTGGTGCAATTCCGGCTTCGCAAAAACCTTGGAACTCTCATCGCTGTCCACCCACTGTGCCGATCGTCGCCTGTTGTCGTACATTATCCATTTCTCGTCACAGGTTACGATGCGATCAAGGAATGGGCCCGTTTCGTTCCGTAGAAGCAGTGCGGACGAGGTCTCATATCGTCGGTTTCTTTGCTCCTCAGACAGCTCGTGAGGCACCCATCTTTCCAGCTTTTTGGTCTTTCCAATTTCCTTCAGATGTCGGGCAGCTGTGTTGTGACTGCGCCAAGAACCTTCGCTATCTCCCTGGTACCTTTGTGTGGATCCTCCTCTACCACATCTCTCAACTTGTCCTCATCAACATCACTATGCCTCCCACGACCTCCATGTTCTTCCAAGCTCTCATCTCCATTCCGGAACTTCTGATACCAACGATACGCCGTCCGAATTGTGGAACATCCTTGACCGAATGCGGCGTTGATCTTCTCGTCCGCCTCCTTAGCTGTAGTGCCCAGCTTGAATTCATACAAGTACATGCCTCGGATTGCGCTTTTGTCCATCTGCAAAAAAGTCAATAAAACTCTAAAGTTTTCCCACTTTTACATAGAAAATTTGGTACTCGCCGGTAGAGCAAAGTTTGCGCTTCTAAATGATATGCCACATGTTACGGTTTGTTCTTGATCAAACGCGTAAAGATGCGCCAAAAAAATGGCGCGAGCCAGTGCCATTTAATTCGTTACAACCTAATAGATATATTAGGTTGAGTCATAAATTTTGCAACATTTCTGTTTTTTTCTGGAATAAAAAGTAAACTCGCTAAAGTGTTATATTGTGTTTGAAAGCTTGTTTCCTAGCGATCATTTCGAGTTATGAATTGTTAATTTTCCTTGCGCTGTTGAAACGTTTTATTCACTGGAACGATGGCCACTCAAAGTGAAAAAGTGTGTGATTTCATTTTCAATTAGTTCAAGCTCGGCTTCAACCCAGCTAAGGGAGTCGAGCACATTCGAGAGGTCACCGACAAGTTCATTTCTAACAGAATGAATTATTAGAGATGGTATCAGGAGTTCCTTTCCGCCCAGAAGGGCGGCAAAAACAAACCAGTCGCGGGAAGACTGCTGTAAACAAAGGACGCCTGCCCAAATCCATCAAGCCGAATTCTTTTCAAACCACATTATGACTGACCGCTGACTCCATACCTCCCAGAGAATCACCGCTCGTCACCTGCAGATGACTGAAAGATCGCCTTCGTCAGTGCCTCATGCGTTGACGGAAACCCAAGGAAATCGCTGTGCTTCCGACTGCCGAGGGTTCCTGCACCGGTTCAAGCGAGGCGGCTCGGGTTGAATCTTTAGCAGAGCTGAAAAGCGGATGCTTCACTGCACCTGTAAAGCCGGAAAGGAATAGCGTGAACGCAACGAGCTGGGGGTTCTGATGTCAAACCCGGAGCGCCACCGAAGGAAGATTCTGCTGCGCGTTTGGTGGATATGTAGTGGTTCGGTGCACCGCGAGCTGCTCCCGATTGTCAAACCATCCTCGTCGCTCACTTTTGCCAACAACTCGGTTAGTTCCTGCAAAAATTAGTGGGGAAGGAAGTCGGTACGAGCCAATGTTTCGTCCACCAGGACAACAGCCGACCGCTTACGGCGCTTCAGACACAAGCAAAAAGCTAGGAATTGGGCTGGATCAAAATTAAGCAACCACCATACACCACGGACATTGCGTCGTCTGACTGCCATCTGCTTCGGTCGATGGAGCATTTCCTCCGTGTTAGGTGCTTCGCCGGAGTCGATGAGGTCATGGCAGTGGTACATTTCTTCTTAAGATCGAAACCGACCAAATTCTACAGAGATGTAATCCATGCAGTGCATGAAAAGCGGAAGACACTCATTGAGAATGACGACAATTACTTCGTTTAAGTCAATCATTTTTCTTTTGTGGTATAATCTTATTTTTGCTGGAAGACAATTTTTGTTGCAAAACTTATGACTCAACCTAATATTATGCCTCTGCACCGTAAAACTAGAATTTCCGACATATGAACGTGGTGAAATCTGGAGCAGCCAGTTATCCTATGTGCATGTCTGTGAATTTCCACTTGAGCGCGTTTCATGTTCGCTATGAGTGTTCCAGTGTGATTAATGTGTTTCAGACGCTCCTACTACTAACAGAGGGCGATTGCGGTGTATCCATGCGTGGGTTTATTTCTCCCTCCAAGACTTGATCTTAGGTTAGATCCTGAATCGCTCGAGCGGCTAAGAAGCTGGCTGGCATGAACTGCATATCAAAACCAAGTACACACATTCAGACCTCTAAAAATGGCCATTCAAGCCGTAAGTATGAAAAATGATAAAAAAGAACGGTGTTAATTAACCTGTTTTTGAGATGCGCCACGCATTCTACTTCTAGGATGTTGTGGAGTGATTTGAATGCGTATTTGGCCTACCCATTGAGTTGATGTGGCCAGCCGATGGAGTAGTCAGTGCTTTCTCTTTTCGAGGCAAGTGTCGGTATACATAATTCACCGACCCGGAGGGTAACAGGCTGGTTTGCGTGTGGAGGAAATCCCGAACCACGAATGTGGTTCGGTGTACGCGACAGCCTGCGCTTCCTCTGACTGCGCCGCCCGTAAATTTTATTTATTTATTACAGATTCAGATACAGGTAAATACAGATTCACCTAAAAGCCTCGAGTAAGCAAAATATTGGCGACGACAAGAAATGGTCATGCCGAGGTTACAAGAAAAGAGAAGATGAAGTTTAATGCTAGCAACTTCCGTTCGAGCCAGTTTCCCGCCATAACGTCAGATCACGTACTCCGATAGTATATATAGCTCTTGTAGTATATACAAACGACATAGACGGTCATGCTGCTCTGCTTAATCAACCATATTTTCATTGTTTGCATAGGCAGGGGCGGTGAAACCCTTCATCTTACGGCGTCACTAGTGTCCGATAGGACGGTTACTCAGCAAGAAGTGAATCACTTTCTCCCTTGGAAGTTCAACAGAAGGGGTTTTCTGTCGGATCCCAGTTCTAGTTTTGCTGTATTTACAATTAGGATATAGAAGTAAGAGGCGTGTACCTGCCAGAGGCGATCGGAGGTGTCTGCAGTATATTTGGACTCGATCGAATGTATTCGAATAATTATTCTTAAAATTTAATCGAATATTTTTTCAAATATTCCAATATTTATTTAAATCCGAACATCGACGGCTTCAAAAAGTCTAATAATCGTTACAATGGTGTTCTCGATTTTTTTTTCGAATATTCGATTGGTTTCGAATGCTCACAAATTTCGAATATTCGAAATCGAATACATTCGAAAAAATCGGTTTTTTCGAATAATCGATTTCAAAAGCATTGTGAAAACTCGATTTTCGAATATTCGAATTCGAATGTTCAAATTCGAATGGAAATCATATAATTAGAATGCCTATTTTAATAGGTCGTTCAAGCATAACAACTATTCGATTCCGAACATCGAAAAGGAGCTATATTTGAATATTATTCGAAGATCGAATATTGCGACTTTATTCGAATCTCGAATAACGAATAAACTTCAAATCCTGAAGAACAGAGCCTAAATCTTTCATTTTCATTTTCAGCTGAGTCTGGCCATTACTGTTTTTCTTTTTTTTCACCATTTTTATTTTACTTGCACTAGTATTTTGAGATGTTTGACTGTTGTGAGTCGCACTCTTTGTAGTATATAAATATGTAAATAAATAAATAGATAAATCGAACAAATAATTCGAATATTCGAATATTCGTAAATGAAAAACGGACTCATTCGATCTTCGATCGATCGAAAAAATTGATGAGCGAATAAATTCGTTTGCTCATTTCCTCGAGATTTTCCGATATCGAATTTATTCGTTCACTCAATCGTTCGACAAAGTTTCTTAAAAGGACAGCTATAGCCTGTAACAACGTTCGCAGTATCCACTACAGTTATGTTTAACTTTTGCTTACACCGAATTCCACAAGTTTTTGCAATTTCTATTTGAGTCACGTGCACCAAGTACTTTCTATCACCTGCCATATTTTCACACCGCTCTGCAGAAACCGAATTAGTCCTTTTCCTCGAGTTTATAGCCATGAGTCAGCCTTTAACACCTATTGTTCAGCAGCACCCGAACCGTCTGTGCCCGACGGCGGCTCTTCGGCGTTCTCAAAAGCCGTTCGCTATGAATCAATGATAAAGTGAGTTCTGTGTGGCCACCACTATCAGTGCCACGATCAGCACCAGGCGAGGGCGCAAGCAACTAAGCCCTGGCTAGTCATCAGGCGAATAGCGTACTCTACGAGGAAATGAACTGACTACAATTGCACCAAGGAACGAAAATTTCAGAAGCGATGCCTTCGGACAGTGCAACATATGCTTCGAGGAGGAGCCGTACGACCCCGTAGGGTGCATCTACTGCCTGCAGTTTATCGGCTGCCGAAAGTGAGTGATTGCTCTGACCCTTTCTTCGGGCACTACAACAGTGATAAGGGGTTGATAGGCAGCTAGAAGGTGGCTAAATTCTCGTGCTCTTCGTAATTCTGTTTTTTCCTATCATCTGTTAGAGCGTGAATAGGCTGCGCCAACAGGATGATACTAAGAAGCGCTACAGTGCTATAATTGAGCTGTAAATGATCTTTCTGCTGTGATCTGGTTAAACAAATTGTGAACGTGTTTTAAACGAACGAACATTATTTACAATCAATTAAGGCGATAAAGGAATCGAAATCCTCTGGGTACGTTGAATAAAGAGGTTGCACCAAGCAGTCGTCCAGCAGTGCGCGATGTATGCTTTATAGACAGTGGAATTTTCATTCACATTGAATTGCTCAACGTGGGAACCCTGGAAGTCTTCACCTACGTTGGTTCTTCGTCTTCTTCGCGACTTTTTCGACGCTCTTGAAAGCTCCCAAGCAGTACGTTTCCTCCTGCCCAGCCCCGGCGCTAGGTCATTGACCATGTTGACTTCGCTACCCAGATACACGTAGTTGGAGCATTCGGAGATGCTCGTTCCGATGAGCGGGGATGGTGCATCAGGAACTCGTCCGTTCCTCACTAACAGCGTCTTCGACAGATTCAGCTGCAGTCCAACGTTCCCACATACACCAGATCGTGATCGAAATCGCCAGTATTCGCTCCGCCTGGCAGATGCTCGGTGTTATGAGCACGACGTCGTCAGCGAAGCAAAGATGGGTCAGCTCCCGAGCGTCGATCTTCACTCCCATCCCATGTTTCCGTTCTAGATCGCGGATGACGCCTTCGGGAGTGGCGCTGAAGAGCTTCGAGGATATGGTATCCCCTTGCTAAAGTCCTCTCTTCAAGACGGGTTACAGAATGGTGATGAGATCTTGGTCGTTATTCCACTGTACAGCATTCGAAGTACTCTGATGTATGTATACCCTGTACGACAACGGTTCCGATGTGCGCTTCAATTTCGACATTTCGTCAATTGTATGCTCGCAATACTTCGATGACGTTCAGCGGTGTGTGTTTCCAATCGTATAGAATGCCTTCGAAATCCTGCTTGCTCGTTTGGCCGTCTTCTTCTAGAAGCAGCCGAGTGTCTTTTTCATTGAACTAGGCGGAGAATCTAGCTTGTTCTGAAATTAAATCAGCCTCTTGCAGTACAGTCTCAGTAAGTTCATCCTCTCAGCCATTTTTGAAGTGAATTTTTACACAGTTCCACAATCGCCGCTGAGGAGAATATGACCGATTGAACGGCATAAAAAGTGCACACCCGTCGCTTATCGCCCGAAAAAGATACATCATCGTTTTTATGGCGGTAGTCCGACTCTTGGGGAACAATCGTTTGCAATTCACCGTTTGCTTCAAAGTGCTACTCAGGAAACGAATACTTCCAAACAGATGAGAAAACGCGATAGTACCACTATGATCCGGGCGACATGGGTTGCTCCCATGGGCATTGATCAGAGTAAGAAGCAAAGAACACTCACGCAGTTGCGTAACAAGTAGACGAATCCTAGCGGAATCAATGAATTCGCAGTGAGCCTGTGAAAAAATAAAAATTAGAAGACCTGATCGAATTGAATTGGCGTGCCTTTAAGTGATTCATTTTGTGAATACTAACGCGGACACGACTCATATTGAGATAATTTATGAAGATGGAAGCTCGCTCGAGACATTGTAGAAGATTTCGATTTTCACGGGATCTCTATGCGAAAGTGCTGCGCCAAAAGGTACTACTATCCAAATAAAAACCAGGTGCAAGTCTAGTGGGGAGGCCGAAATGATGTTTTCATTTAAAGCGGTAAATCCTCATAGGATTTCGCGTCAAACGCTGTCTGTTGTCAAGTCATGTCCGCAAGCGTCTCCTGACGCAGAGGTGTACGCCTCCCCCCAACTAGGAATGGTGTTTTGGACACTCATTTGGCCGATTATCAAGACTAGAGGACATAAGGTTGGCAAGGATGTACTGAGTGTTGCATGTTTTTTTTCTACCATAAATTAAAGGAGAATATCAGGTGGACCGCCCCACTAGACTTGCAGCAGGAACCATCTCCAGATGAAAACCACGTTTTCCCCATGACAGAGGAGTTTAAGTGAGGTGCGAAAAAACCCTTTTCATCTACTTAAATAGCACTATTAATGGCGGGGACTTATCCCAGTTGGTTTTCCGCTCCATCTTACGAATCTATTCAGGTTAGAGAATAACTTTAAGTGATATTAAATTGAATCTCCGAAGAGGTTTCTGGAAATCCTTTGCAAGGAAGGGTATTGCTGCAGGACAGAATACATTAATTGTGGGTCTACATGATCTCAGTGCTTAGAAAGAAACCCGACGGTTAGCTTGTACTTTTTTTCAATGCAAAAATTGCTCACGACACAGCTCCCAATAGGCCAAATCAACGACGTGTAAGGCCATAAGACAGAATGCTTCACTGTTTACTTATTAACGCTGTGTTTTGGTAGACGGCTTTCAAAACATTCACTGATAATAGGAAGTGAAAACCACGAATCCTCTAGAGAACAAATGCATACGTAGTCGTCTCCACAGATGTAATCGGCCTTCCTTATCAGAGCAATAATAAAGTGCTGAACAAATAGAGCACGAGATTAATTCTTGATTAGACCTACCAACGTGCAAAATCTCTAGCTTCTAGGTTTCCTGGGGCAGCTGGCGGGGCCCACAATGGTTTGAAGTCGATTAGAATATGATTAGGCTCTAAACTTATGCGAAATAATAACCTTCGCAGATAAATTAAATGTGGCACTTCATCCAAAAATAAGAAGGTGACTTCTCCATGTTCGACTACCGGTAGCACCAAGTTTTTCGAATTTCTCTGAAAAGAGTGATAAAGCAGTTTTTGAAAGAGCAGTTTTTTATCTTTCAAAAGCGTTGTATGTGGTACGAAAATATTTCAGATATCCAAAATCTTTGCAATTTTTGTGATAAACTTACGAACTTACACTGATACGATTGTCGAGTTCAGAGTAGAGGTCATATCAACGGCATCAAATCGAGAAAGTTAACAATGATTGTCTCCAGTAGATTGTCTATGCACCTTGGCGTCGTTTAGGCCTGAGGACCAAAATACGCAGCCGGATGTACTCTAAGACTCGGACCTTTAAGAGCTACTGAATTAGACAAACTTAAAATATTAAGACATCAGAGATTGAATGTGAAGTGCCTTTACGGAAGTTCGTTCCTCCATCAGCTCTTCGATGTAGATTTCTTCGGTAGTAGACGACACTGAAAGGGCTATGGCATCTTCTTTTCCAGTCCCGCTTCACTGGCAGAAAAGCTGGTCTGGGTGGTCAATTATATTTAGTTCTTCAAGGCATCTTCGGTGTTCATATTAAGCCAATTTTTCTGCAGCATTAGATGACCACATCGATATGGTCGCATGTAGCGCAGTCGGAGGAGGCGCCGACTGTCGCCTGCACCCGATACCATGTTCCTGGTTGGGATTTTCCGCCCAGGCCAACCAAGCCTTCTATCCCTCCGAGGTCGGTAAATTGGTACCAGACTTGTCTGGGAAGGATAAAGCGCTGACTTGTTCATCGGCTGGCCACCGCAAGTCATAGTATGGCCAAATACGCATTCAAATCGCCTCCACGACATCCCGTAGAAGTAGAATGCGTGGCGCATCCCAAAAGGGGTTGAGTAACGCCGTCCTTTATCCTTTATCCTTTATTAGATGACCACAGCGCCACTATTTTCTTAGCCAGGCTGCTCTTGTCCGATGTTTTCAAGAATTTGTACCATTCATCAAAACTCGTACAAGAGTTTTAGCCGACGAAACTAGCTCTGGGATAGAATACTAGGAGAACAGTCATTTATTTATTCAACGACTCCTGATTCAGATGCGTGAATCGATGGTACGAGGCGGCCTGTCGACTGGGCGGTAAACAGTGCCCACTGTGCCGGCACGAGTGGGAGGACCAGCCGGAGGTGATGGACATCTTTGAGCTGAAGATCAACTGACCGTCTTCTCTGTCTACCTGCCTGTCTACTGATCCCAATCCTAATCCTCGAGTGACATTCTGAAGACCCTCCTCAGTTATTCGTGTGCTAAAGACTATTGATGAGGCCAGTGCAGGAGAACCTGCCGTGTGTTCCGAGAGTTATTTTTCGCTGCCTTTGTATTTATCTTTATTTAATGAATCTTGAAATTGCGAGGCATTGTTTTGTTGTTATTTTTATGCCTTAAATTGGACACATTCTAAAACAAAGCAGGTCGTCTGAAGTCTAAATGAGTGAATGAATCTCAATCCCGTTTTAACAAACTGAAAGTAATCTTGTGTCTAACAAGGAAAGGTTCCCAACTCAAGGTAAGCTCTTGTGATGCTATTTTGAAGGATATAGGGCCCTGTGAGCGGAACCACAGTCAGTTTTTGCCGAGTGTTTCTTAAAGACCTGAAAAAGATGTATGAAGACGTGTCCGCATCACTTATCAGACACCACGACAGCCCCCGTAATGGGCCTCGGTGGCGCACCCGGTAGGAGTCCCGCCTCGTATGAGCACACCGGCGGCCTTTTCAGTTCCAGCCCGAGTGCTGCCACTACTTTTGCAAGCTTTAGTTAGTTGTTATTATGCCTTCTCATGATCACAGGATGCAATGTAGACCATCAATGCTCACAACAAACTAAGCCCGTCTCTTTGCGCCTTCATATTGCTAGTTTTTCAACCATGCATATATGTACCATATCATTTCTCCGCAGATAAAAAGTCTTATATATTATTAAATTATGGGATCTTATATATTATTAAATTAGAAGTCTTATATTTATTATTTCTCTTTTAGTTAACAGCTCTGGTACAAAACTATGAAACAAGTAAAACACAAGCGCTTTTCACACCATCTACATCATACAAAAGCCAGTGAGGATCAATCTTCTCCATGACAAGGAACGACCACTTCTTCTTCGATGGACGCGTAGTCTGTGGGCGTAGAGAAAGGTCCTCGGTGTACATCAACGTGGCCAGCTGCCATCCACGTGAATGACAGATACGGCCGAAATACCATAGCGCAGAACTGCCGGTAGGTCTGGCTTAGAATCTGCAATCAGCAGTCACGGGTGGTACCCTTTTTGTAAAATATTTGACTCAGTTACCTACTTTAAATATACCATCTCGGCTGCATGTAACATATTCCGGATGGAATGTCGATCGACAACATGTTCAGGTGAGAACATTTTTAGTGTACTTGTGTACCGACATGGCCCGGGTTCATAACATTCAACCGTAAGATAGGCGTATTTGTGTGTAATTACGGTATCATTGGTGATACGGTATATGGTGGTGGTGTATATATAAATAGTTGAAAAACTAGCACATATGTGGGCGTAAGCAGACAGCCTTGGTTTGTTGTAGACGTTGGTGATCCAAAATTAACTCCTGTGATCACGAGAAAGCGTAACGACAACAAACTGATATATGCAAAAATGTTGGCAGTCGTGGCTGGTTGGTGCATCATCGATGCCATACATGCTATGCTGCCCGCCTTCTGGTGGAGAAACATCGCGAGAAACAGAAGCTCGTGCATCTTGCCTTCCTCGACTTGGAGAAGGCCTTCGATCGCGTACCGCGTGATGTTGTATGGTACGCCCTACGACAGCACAGTGTTCCTGAAGAACTTGTAGAGTGGCTGCGAATGCTATACTATTGTCCAAAGAGTCGTGTGCAAGTTGCAGCAGGAACCTCGCTAAAGTTTCCCATCTTTGTCGGGGTACACCAGGGTTCTGCGCTTTCTCCACCTCTCTTTGTCGTCGTAATGGATTCCTTTACGAGAGATCTTCAGAAGCCTGTTCCATGGACGCTGCTCTATGCTGATGGCGTAATGCTCGCTAACGGAGATAAAGATGAACTCAAGCGGCAGGTGCAAGCTTGGTGCGACCGCGTGGAGATGATTGGGCTAAGACCGAACGTCAAGAAGACCGAGTACCTAACCACTGACGTGAACGAGTCCGGCTCCATAAAGATTAACGGTACTGAGCTTGTACGCACATCGGTGTTTAAATACTTGGGATCAGCAATAGCGTCTGATGGCAGTCTGATGGTTGAAGTGAACTCCCGCGTGAATGCAGCTTGGTCCAAGTGGCGCTCGTTGACTGGAGTACTCTGTGCAACAAGAAGATGCCAGAGCGCTTATGGTCAAATATCTATAGAGCCGTCGTTAGGTCGGTAGCGATGTGCGGTGCTGAGTGCTGGTCTGAAGCAAACGGAAAGTCGCTTCAACGTAATGGAAACGAAGGTGCTGCGTAGGACGGCAGGAGCCACGCGCCTGGACCGCATCCGAAGTGAGTTTTTTCGGCAGAAATTCGGTATCAGGGGTGTGCGTTTAATGGCTAACGAATTACCGGTCTAACGGATTTGCGGCATTTTCGCGATAAAATCTCTTAATGCCGACGACATTAAGTTGTATAAGGTAATTGTAGATTCGCAGGATGTTGGAAGGCTTCAGGAGGCGGTAGATCTGCTAGTCCAGTGGAGTAAGAGGTGGCAGCTTCCGCTGTCCCCGAGTAAAACTGTGTACATGTCGCTTCACCAGGGCCGTTCCTCAGTCTCTCAGGATCGTGACTATCGTATTGACAATTTCCCTATCCAAGCGGTGAGTAGCGTCAAAGATCTTGGTTTCCACTATGACGCTAAACTGGATTTCTCTGAGCACGTGTCCATTCGTTGCAGGCGTGCCCTGCATAGAACCTGTCAGATTTTCAAAGGTTTGACTACCGGGAATAAGGCTGTTTTGGTAAGGGCTTACAAGTCGTATGTGCGTCCGTTAGTGGAGTCCTCCACTTCGGTCTTTTCCCCCAGTAGGAAAAACTTGATTAACGCGCTGGAAAAGGTACAGAATAATTTTACTCGCAAGGTGCTTATTCGTATTGGAGGTTTTTTGTACTCTAGGGTACCTAGAGCCTCGATAAGGAATAAATACCTAGGTCTCCATTCCCTGGCATCTCGTCGAAAAATCTTTGACATTTGCATGGTCTATAAGTTACTCCACCAACCGCATCATAGGAAATCCAGTTTCTTTACAATGCGAGCTTCTCACACTAAGGGAAAACTAGAAAAGATTTTCCTCTCCTGCCCTAGGAGCAGGTTTAAAGTAGGCCTCTTCCCTCACAGGGCAGCAAGCGCTTATCTTAGGGTGACGAAGTGCATGCAATCCTCCTTTTCTCTGGGGCAGCTTAAGCGGTCAGTCCAAAAGTCGTTGCTGAGTTATGATGTTTAGGATTGAGGTGTTTTATAATTTTTCGACTCTGGGTTGCTCATAAAGTGCGCTGTTTTGTGCTATTCTTGGCTGCAGATCTGACATTTCATTTGATTTCTTGCTATGTTTTTTTCGGCTTATCCCTATGTTTGTTTTTTTATGCTGCGCTTCGGTTGTACTGTTCTATTGTGTTTCTGTGTATCTAGCGGCCGCGCTTATCGCGTTCGTATTGAATAAATTAACGAAAATTTTCGGTAAATTCCCAAATTTATCAGCAAATTTAACTTTTTTCATACAAAATCGTGTTTCTGTCTATCGAATGGAGAAGGAGACATACTACCGATTTCAGTCTAGAAGTGATTGCTTCTATCTTCCCCGATAACTTGCTATTAGCGTTCGTGGTCCTTAACCTCATTAAAACATCCATGTCCACATCACGAGGCGGAGATGGTGCGCTCCAGTGTTACAAACGCACTCCACTGGGACAGTACCTCGCCCTGAGATTCCCCACACGACATGAGACAATTCGAACTAGAGACATAGAGATTATCAGAATAGACGATCGCCAGAGGAATAAGATGCGCTCATGTCTTGTTCCCGTAATTCAGCCCAAAGTGTGAGGCATCGGGATGTACTCTGCTAGTCCACCTGATGGACTCTTAAGCTTTTACCATATAAGAGAAGAATGAAGTTCGCTTTCATATCGCATTTCGTTGTTTTTCTGAAGCGTCTGGCTTTGCTCCAAAGTGCAGATTAATAGTTCAAAAAAGTCGTAGTGTAAGGTATAAATCATTCTTTCATCGCATGAAACGATTATTATTGCGAAAAGTTCAAAAAGCAGTTAGACTGTTAATCCAAAAGAAATACAGCAATATTCGATGGAATGTCGGGTGTTTCAAAAACGTTTTTGTAGAGTCTCAATTAAGCACCCACAATATAGAAGTTATACTTGTGCGTTGTTAGGCTTCCGCTTGCTCTGTTTGTTGTAGGATGCTCGTTGCTTTCTAGGTGTCGTTTGCTTTAGGATGACGTGTGCATGATAATATGACGATGATGTTTTTCTGAG
Source organism: Heligmosomoides polygyrus bakeri (assembly GCA_947359475.1). NCBI lineage: Eukaryota > Metazoa > Nematoda > Chromadorea > Rhabditida > Heligmosomidae > Heligmosomoides > Heligmosomoides polygyrus. The sequence goes on along the minus strand of OX375869.1, from coordinate 23,179,545 downwards.
CGAGACGATGCTTTGGTGAAAAGTTTACGCTTTTTTACATCACCGCCGCTTAAAATTAGTTGTTTTTGAGGGAGTATTAGATTAAAAAAAATTAACGGAATTACCGAATTCACCAAAATTTACCTGCGAATTTTCGCGTTAAAAATATGTGGAAAAAATTAAGTCGGAAAGTCAGCGCGCACCCTTGTTTGGTATCGAGCTAGGAGCTGATGAGATGCGCGAAGCTCGCCTGCGATGGTACGGCCATGTTCTGCATCCATAAGATAGGTCTCAACTTTGAAGTGTCGGGAAAACACCCTAGAGGAGCCCGAAGCAGCGCTGAGCTGATACGTTTCACAAGGAGGGGTATTGGGTATTCGGCCAGCGCTTAATTTGGTGAAAATTTTCTCAAAGTTGTGCGATCCCAGAAAGGTCAAAATAATAGTGCATGTAATACTACACCTGGAAAACATGACGATGTGCAAACGATGGTCTGGCACGGCAGCTGCTCGCCTTACACGATTTTCCAAAATCTCTCCCCTCACACCCTATATTTTTGTGAAAAAGAAATAAAAATCAGTGAAATATTTGATCGATGAGTACAAGAATATAATATATACCATATTTTTGGGACTCATTCGCGCTCTATAAAGGCAAAGACACATTCTGGTAAAGCGACTATTCTGACAGCAAAAAGAAAATGACGTGGTAGTGGTTCTCCGTCCGTCTGCCAAACATCGCACCTGCAAAAGACTAGCCGTAAAATTCCTGCATCTTTAGATTATTGACTTTTGTTATTAACGATTTTGAAGAAAAAAGTCCTACCCTATATATCATAGACAAATTATTGTCCAATATCTTCTTTCGAACAAATGAGGAATAAAATTCCGTAAGAGAGGTTGCCCCGAGGACTGCAAAGCTAATCACACGATCTCTCTTATCAACCCATTAGTGGCCCTTTTTGAATAACCTTTTTGAATAATACCCCTCTCCCTCAGAAATTAGAAGCAAATCGTGTTTCAAATTGTTCCAAATTTGGTGCACTCCTAGCTTTTTTGTGCGTTTTCGATTCATGAAAGCAAGAATAGCCACTTGCTAAAAAGAAGTTGACGTGTGATCAGTGTTTGACAGCTCTTTCCCGTGGCATAGGTGTCGCTCCAGAGTTCCGTGAGAAGCTGAAGGCATTCCCTGGTAAGTGACAGAGCATCCCTGAAGGATAGAACCCGAAGACTCTCCGAAAACGGAGATCCGTGTAAGGTTTCACAAAGGTTTGTCAGTAATCCTAAACAGTGAAAATTAGGTCTGTGGTAGCGCAGGCATCTGCTGTCGTATACCCCCGAACCAGGTTCCTGGCCCGGACTTTCCGCCCACCGAATCTTCCATTCTAGCACTGTCGGAGGAGATGCTAACTATCACTGTCGCGTGCACCCGAGGTTCCTTACCCAAATTTCCTGCTTAGGTTAACCAAGCCTTGTATCACTCTGGGGTTGATGAAACGGTTCCACTCTCGTCTGAGATGGGTAAAACACTGACGTGCCATCGGTTAGCTACCGTGTGTTATTGTATAGGCAAAAGGAGCATTCATGTTGTCTCACGATATCCCGTGGAAGTAGGATGCGTGCCGCATCCCATCGTTAACGCCGCCTTTTATTCTTTTTATTCCTGAAGAAAATCGTTATCCAGAGCGAAAGCTCAGCAAACCCAACCACAAAACTTGCGCATGCTCATGCTGAAAAACAATGAATGCTGGGTTCCCACTACCAACCAAGTGTGCCTATTTTATATTTGAATCGGGTTCAAAGAATTTTCCCACTGTCGCAGAAGTCGCAATTAAGAGGGCCAATATGGAAATTAAGAGGGCCAAAATAACACTGGGCTCAAGTCTCGTTGTCCTTCCGAGCGGGATCCAAGGATTCAAGGCGGTCTCGTGTATTCTACTAATTGGTGCCGAATAGCGTTTGGACGATTTGAATGGGTTCGTCACCGAGGATATGCCCGACCGATGAGCAGCGTGCCCTTAAAGGACATCGCAAGCACTCTTCTTGGTTTGGTTTGCTCTTCGACGTGATAACGACAAGGAACTGCGCTGCTTGTTTGTCGATCATGTCTCCATTTTTTTCAGTGACCCGGTTACAAATGGCATTGTTTTGTGTACCGTGTCTACTTCATTCCTGATAAAACCCTCAGCAAAGAATGAGGCTACTACGTCAAAGAATCCCGTCGCCAGGGTTGAAAGCAAAGCCTGAGCCTGTCACGCACAAGCAATAGACGAGAGTTGTGAATGATAAGAGTAATATATAATTTGAGCAATAATTGAGGAATTTTATTCATTCTCTTCTTCTAGGGGTGGGCAGCGGAAAATTTAGTTTCCTAGTCCGAGGAGCAATACAAGATCGGCATTCTTCACTTGAAGGGGTGGCGCGGAATTCTTGAAGCTGTCAAGAAAGCACACAGTACGAAACTCACTGAATGAATACAAAAGACTTGTCGACCGGCAACTTCCCTCAGAAGTCGTTTTCTATTCTCCACCATTTCTATGCTTCACCGTGTTGTTTTACAGTTATTTCTTCCCTTGCTAGTTTCTCTTATTAGTTACTTGCTTTGTTGAATATCCCTCTATAAAATAAACAAACAAATAAGGGTGTGGCTATCGAGGATTCAGGGCGACAGTGAAAATTAGGTTGGCCGGGCACGTAATGCGCGCTCGCTGCCATGCTACGAAAGCCACACCTGATTCGTTAGGTGGGATTTTAAGATAAATGATGATCTCCATAACCTCTTTGTCGCACTTCTTCGCCGGCAAAGCGGTAAATGACAGATCCGAGATTTTGAGCAACTATGGTATGGGTGTAACCTACCCGTTAGGACCTTCGCCTTAGCTTGCTGGTCAAGAGATCGGCGATCCAGGGCCAGCCTATGAAAACGGTTTCTTGGCCAGTTCGTCTACCAGTGGCTTTATTATCACTCCAAATCTGTTTAGTCTTTGGATTAGTATTCAACGGGGAACTTTGGGGCACAGAACTGACCTAAGAAAGACAGATTGGCATACAGCGCTGCGTTCACAGATTTCAGACAGGTTGGTTAATCACTTTTGTCGTTGCGCTCTGCTCTTTTCCATCTCATTTGCTTTCCGTTCTTATATTACTCTCTAAAAAGCAATTATTGCATCACTTAAAATTGTTAATTCCTGACATGGGCAAAAAAGTGAACATAATAAATATGCAAGTAAATGTGACGGGTTTTTCCAGCGAGAATCATTAGGTTGGGAACTAAGTCCCCCGCCGTATTTTAAACACTTTATTCCGGATGTTCCCAAAAGTTTTTCGCATAACGTTGACATTTGAAAAAAATGGTTTGCTTCATCATAAAATATGTTTCTCTTTTTCCTATCTCGATTTTTGCATTTTCTCAGATAAATGAAGTGGAAGGTCGAAGGAAAAATGACCCTCGCCAATAGCTCCTCTCTACTTACGTTTGAATTTTTTGAGAAATGTTATTTATTTACTATTTGAAAGACGACAATTTGTTGGACTAGAAAGTGTGTTGCGTTTTTCATTTGTTTTGATTATCGTTCATTTTCAGGACTTCAAGTGGAGTGTCCAGATGACAAATTTTTTAACCAACAGCGCCAACTTTGGATAATTTTTTTCTTTCGAAAGAGAATGTTTTGCTCTATCAAAATGTTCGTCGCATTTATTTGTCATACTGGGTTTGTAAATTTTTAGCAGATTGTTAAAGAGGAGAAAAACTACCTTCACCAATTTTTTCGCACAGCGTCAAATGTTGCTTGAAGGAGAGCGCAGTATATGTTTTGATCATTCTGAATTTTGCTTATTTTTGGGGCATCAGGTTCAAGTTGGAGCGCGTGTGGCGCAGTCGGAGGAGGCGTCGGCTGCTGCGTATACAAGGTGCCTTGTTCATGGTTCGGATTTCCCGCTCAGGTTCATCAAGCCTTCCATCCATTCGGTGTCGGTGAGATGGTACCAGACGTGTCTGGGAAGGATAAAGCGCTGACTTCGTCATCGGCTGGGCACTGCAAGTCATTGTGTGGCCAAATACGCATTCAAATCACCTCGACGGTATCCCAAGAAGTATAAAGCGTGACGCATCCTAAAAGGGTCTGTGTAACGCCGTCCTTTATCCTTATCTTTTATCCAAGGTTTAAGTTTAAAATATTGGCCAAACAGTAGGAGCTTTTGGCAATAATAATGTCTTCTGGGCACTCCACTTTAATGCCCTGAAAATTAACGATATTCAAAACGAACGACAAAATCATACAGGCAGCCTCGTAGAACGAATTATCGCCTTTCATATAGTGTATAGAATTATGCAAAACACCTGAAAAATAAGCAGAGAGAGGAAGCTGTCCGCGGAGGGGTCATTTTTCTTTTTCTGACCTTCCACCTTATTGAGCTAAAAATTGAGAAAACCATACTTTCTGATAGACCAAATCATTCTTTTTTGAAAGGTGTACAACGTTGTTCAAAACACTTTCAGAGGCGTTTATAATAGTATGAGAAAACGGCTGGGACCTAGTTTCCAATCTAATATCTTCTGGGCAAGTACAGGCGTGTATGGCACGCCACAGGGACGAAAAGCAACGTTTCTTGTCGACGCCATTGGGTCCATGACAAAGGAACCTCAGGTGATGCAACTGAAGCATAGCTCCAACGGCAGAGAATACTAAACTCCATGAATCTATTCCGCAATCGAACCAATAACAGAAGTCTGACGTTTAGTACCAGACTAGCCTTATGAGAGGACTGTTGAGGATGGACAAGAGCCGACGCCCTGAAGCTACTCCGAAGTGAATGCCTATCTTCCTCGGTAAACTTTTAACTGCAAATGCTATTGGACAGTTGCTTAAGGGTGGACCAAGTTTGCCGAGATGCCAAGACCTTCCCTTACCCTTCCTTGGAGTTAACCTTCTTCCACCTTGGCATCATCAGGATGACTTGCATGACTGAGCCGGAGCTAGCAGGCCAGACCCAGCCCTCCCCAAAACAGACCTCTTGACTGGTCTACGAGTGCCCTCTGCCGGAGCACAGGCTTCTTCGCGATTTGGTCAGCGAATTGAAACCCGATCCGAGCGGCTCTTTGAGCCACACTCCTCGACGGACGTCTCATTTCGACCCCGTCCGTCCGTCCGGTCGTGCTGTAAAAAGCACCGAAATAGCCGCTATTACGACACGGGAGGACTACGTCTGTCCTTTGGCCACTGACAGCATCATCATTTTCACTTGAAACTCCATTAATCATTTGTTTACTCTACCGGCCAGCTCTATTCCGTTGTCTAATGCTTATTTTTCCTTTATTTAAAAATTTCAAACTGTAGGAGACAACTGAAGGCGAATAATCAAATTACAAATGATTTTTTATCACGCTTTGTGATCCACCTGTACTGCAGGTTTTGCCCTTACATTAATTACAACATAATAGGAATTAAACAACAATAACTGAATAATAAACAATTACATTATTCAAATCGACCACAAATTATGTTTTGCACTTTTGATGGATTTTTTTCAAACTCATGAAGGCATTTCAAAAATAGGATACGGCTTACGGCCCACCTCGAGAATGGTACGTTGGACGAACATATCTCGAAGCTCCTTGGAGGCGTACTGGCCGAGATCCCCCTGAGTACCGCAAGAGCAATTGCTGTTCTCGCTTAACCTAAATGCCGATTGATGCTCAAATTCTCCTTTCCACTAAACGCTTTCTTGTTCTTCCTCAACAGAACGCGCCATGCATTTGTCTTGCACTCGTTTTGGCTTTTGCTTTGTTCGTTTCATCTGAGCGGTTAATTTCTTCAGCGACCTTACTCTTTTGGGTACTAGACCGAAAAATCCAAAAAGAAGTCAAGAATCTTAAACCCTAAAAACTAGGATCAGCTGATCGACGTGCGGTGTGCAAGTTAAAAGTCTTTAAAATTTCTACAAACTACAGCTGTGCTATTTCATAATAAATCTTTAATTGTGGTACAAAGGATAAAGGATAAAGGACGGCGTTGTTCAGTCTCTTTTGGGATGTGCCACGCATTCTACTTCTACGGGATGTCGTGGAGGCGATTTGAATGTATATTTGGCCATACTTGCGGTGGCCTGCCGATGAACAAGTCAGCGCTCTATCCTTCCCAGACAAGTCTGGTACCAATTCACCGACCCTAAAGTGATGGAAGGTTTAGTTACCTTGGGCGGGAAATCCGAACCAGGAACCTGGTATCGGGCGCAGGCGACAGTCGGCGCCTTCTCCGACAGCGCTACACACGCCCTGAATAGTGCTATGTTATAATGAAACTTTTATTACACTGTGTTGTAGTGCACACAACATAAGATTAAAGTTCTTTAAGCCATTCTGTTAGATTATTCCAGTTATTTTGTACAACAGAAGGGTTCTTTTAGAGACAACGCCAAACGAACCGCTTTGTGTGAAGAAAAAATTGTGGTCTTATACTCATCACTCTCACTTTATTTTATCGAACATTGTGTGTACAGACGTTATGCTACATAGCCCATGTTTCCCAATACCTTTTATCACCTTCTTCTTTCTAACTAAGCTATGGAAGTAAGGATGAAGGTCGGCTTAAATGGGAAGCTCTACGCGTTTCATTTCCACAGAGCCGCGAAAGCCGTTCGCCTCCTTTGACTACCCCTCTATGTACAGCCCATTTATCCATTTTTACTTTTAAAATTGCCTCTGAAATCATAAATTTCTAGAAGAATGTGAGAACATTGGCTATTCGACCCGCGAAGTGGTTTTAAGAGCAGCAGCACCTCAGTAAGAACGCTATTGTTTAAATCGTTCTCAAGTCATGTGGCGGTGTATGACAGTAGAGGGCTAACATGTGAAGGGGGTATAAAGTTTTTAAATGCTGTGCGCCTTGCGATAGAAGGCGCAAAAGTGAGATGTTTCACATTCTCAAAGCAGTTTCGCTAAACGTACTTTTCATTCAGGGAAAGTCAGTGACATTTTTCACTTGATTTAAACTTCGAAATTCGAGACGAACATATGTTCGTAAAAAATCCTGCAGGATTGTGGCGTGCCAGGCTTAGCCCTCCGTCATTCCTTGTTTTTTTTTGTGATTTGAGCGCAGAAGTGAATTCAGAGGAGGCATAGGGTCTCGCGTTTACCCGACTCCATGTTCTTAGATCGGATTTGCCGCACAGGCCAGCCAAGCCATCCGTCCCTCTCCCTCAACTATAGTCAAGTATAGTCAAGTGCTAGTCAACGATGAATAAGTCAGTTCCTCCCGAGACAAGACTGGCAGCAGGTCACTGAAAGGATGGAGGGCTTGATTGGCCTGGGCGGGAAATCTGAGCCAGCAACCTGGTATGTAGTGCACACGACAGTCGGTGCCTCCTCCGACTGCGCTCAATGGGCTCGAAACTTATATTTATTTACCTTCTTGATTTACATACTGTGTAGGCTAATTTGGAGGACATCGGTTCTGCACTGGAAAGTGTCCAGCTTTAAAAGTGTCCAGTTTCACATAAAGATGCTCTACCATTTTCGCGTCGCATTGGACACTTTTCAAATCAAAATTAGGCACTTTTCACGTCATATTGGACACTCTTCTAAGCTAACCTAAAACTTTTCAAATCAAAGCGAACTCTTCCAAATCTACAAGATCTTCTTCTACATCAAACTAGAGACTTCAAAAATGTTAGAATAATTTTTTTCAAGGAAAATGTTAGTACAAATTTGTTTGAAGTTTTTCGACATGATTGTTTCTTTGCTGCGTCTTAATTCAAAATTTTATTTATCACTTCAAAAAAAAAGAAATTTTATAAAATTATTTCACTCATTTGTTATTATTATAAAATTCTTTCATTAAATTATTATTATTATATTATATGATATTATTAATATTATTATTTCGTTTATTATTTATGGCGCACGGCTTTAAATAAATAAATTTGGCAGCTAAAATAAAAAATAAAAAACTGCTTTCCTTGAACCAAAAATTATTCTAACCATTTCGTAGAATCTTTAGTTTAACCTGTTAGAAGCTTGGCTCGATTTGAAAGATGTTCAATTTGATTTTAAAGTTCACAGGCCAGCTAGGAAGAGTGTCTAATTTGATGTGAAGTGTCCAAATTGACGTGAAAATGGTATATGTTAGGTTTTGATCTAATCTCAACAACAGCCAAAATTCTGGAAAATGGAAGAAGATCAAGATATAGGCGACATTTAGGCAAAAGGAAACCGACAGCACTGCTTCAAGCAATGAGGTGCCTTTCATTGGTGAAAGAATTCCGGGCCAGCGCGGTGATTCTGAAGTGAACACAAGGAGAGAAAAAAGTTTGAAAACCCTTCTACCTCGCTGAAGTAGTGTAGAAAATAATTCAAACTAGGAGGCTCTTTTTTGGTCCCGTAGGTCCTTCTATCTTGAGCAACAGATCAGAGGGTGAATATTGAGTTCAGAGCCTGTTATGAGTAAGGGGAGAGACCTTGGGATGAGCATTCCACATTTCTGCTCATTAGTCTGGTTTTTGGCTACTATATTTTGGGTGCTGCCGAAAAAACAGAGACCCTTGTTTCTACACGTGAACTCTGAACATAATTCAAAGCCCGTGGTCTTCCTTGAGCGAAGAAAGTCGGAGGACTATGTACGCATTAGGAATGCATGAAGACATTACTAGCCCTTGCCCAGAGCGATTGATGAATTCTGAAGGTGTTTTTAATCCATTTATCCACTGCACTACCAACCCACATTCCGAACCCCATTTCTGTTTTCATGACATTTGGAACGACGAGTTGGATAGATGCAGTTGTTACGTAGTTGTGATCGAATGACCTATTCGTATTGGTATTCGAAAGATATTAATCCCAGTTTGAGTTTTCCAAGTCGAATATTCAAAAAACGGTGTTTTTAGAATGCATTCAAAATCGAATGTTTAGAAAAACTGCACTTTTCGAATAATTCGAATATTCGAAGTTGATGAGCATTCAAAACTATTCGAATATTCGAAAAAAAAATGAGAGCACAACTATAGTAGTTATACAATTAATTTAATTTTTATTTATTTTATTTAATTTATTTATCATGTGTCGATACGATACATGTTGCGTTGGCGCACAACAGTGCACCCCACTGGATATTGACATTGAATTGCGGTCGTTGCTGTGCTTCGTAATGGTTGGCTGGCACCGCGTTCCCTCCTCCCAATGCTGCGCACTTTCGCGACATGCCTCGCGAATTACCTAGGTCTTTTAATAATTTTTTGAGCGGTTAATAAAGGTAGTTCTAGCAAAATCTGTGGTTCAGGCTTCACGGCATGCTTCCTTCAATCAGTTTTGGAGTGCGCCACACATTTTGTTTATTATTGTTAGCATTGAAACTCTTTGAATTAACAGCGAAGAAAAAATGCCGAAAAATCTCTCATTCTTTTCTGAAAGCTCATCAGATTTTGCAAGTAATTTATAAAGAAAACATTTTGATTGAGAAAAATAAAACAAATATAATATTAAGTCAATGTAAAATTTACCCGCGGCTCGTATCCAGACGTCGTTGCACTTTTGCAAGAATTTATTTTTTTCGCCGATAAATTTTCTGCAGAAGCTCTCATCGCGTGCGGTGTGGACAGCTAACGACGACCGATTTAATGACGTGAAAAACCGAGCTCCAAACAAAAATGGCGTCCCATGTGCCAGCAGTCTTTCTTCATCCGAGAAAAATAGCCAGACGAGATGGCACGGACCAGTGACGAGGGCCATTATGTGTGGCGGCTCTCCACGGGCCAAGTTGCTCTCCCTGCCGATGATCTCCGCTCGTTTTATTGCAGGCGCTCAAGCTGCTATAAAGCGAGTTCGAATTGGGAGTCGCCGCGCGGCGCCACATCCCCCCGTAATGCTCGCCTCGTCGCCGTCCGTTGTAGCCACCCTCGTGGAAGTATCCAATTTCTGGCCGGAGATCGCTGGTGGGCCATCTGGTCCTGACGACGAGCCGTCTTAAGTCAGCTGGTCTTCTTGGGGATCGTCCCATTCCGACGAATATTAGCTGGGAGGCGACCACCACCGGGCAACAGCGGTCAACGCGATTAGAAGCCCAAAGTGATCGACGTAAAATTAAAAGTCTCCTTAAACGCCAGTAATATGTGTGCTTCTACACACCGGGAATTTATTCATTTTTTATTCATTCTTATTCAAATGATACATTTCACCTGTCATTCATTTTTATTTATTTTTATGCAATTGATGCATTTCATCTAAATATTTTTATTTAGTCATGGAGTTCAAAAATGAAAAAAAAATGCAAACACAAGTTTTTAAGAATACTACATACAAACCACATCAATCAAAATATGCTGCGATAGAAATTTAAGAACTATGCTCAAGAACAAGAAGCCAATTGGACGTCTCGTAGTCTGGTTGCTTATTAGCTCATCCAATATGTAATGTCGTTTTTTCAACATTGCGTTCAACTGAACAAATTTTCAACAAATCTTCATTCCAGCCAACAGTGTAATTACCCTCATTATCAACAACCTTTCTCCACCTAACGAGGAATCATCAATTCCTGAGCAATAAAACTGTTGTGGTTTTTGAGCAAAATATGTGGACATAGCATTTTGAATATCCTCCAAACTTTCAAATTTCTTGTCACTAAGAAAATGCTGTAGAGACCGGAGTAAGTGGTAGTCCGAAGGCGCGAGATCGGGAGAATACGGTGGATGAGGCAGAACCTCCCATCCTAATTCGTTGCTTTTTTTCAGCGTTCGTTTTGCACAGTGCGGTCTTGCATTGGCATGATGGAGAATTACGCTTTTTCTGTTGGCGATGGCCGGATACTTTTCCTGTAAAGTTTGGATCACTTGATCCAACTGCTTACGATAAAGGTCTGCGTCAACGGTCTGTCCAGATTTAAGCACTTCAAAGTGGACAGTTCCACGGATATTCCACTGAACACAGAGGAGTGCCTTTCTGAGATGAATATTCGGCTTCGCAGTACTTCTTGGTTGTTGATTTTTGGAAAGCCACTGCTTTTTGCGTTTCGAATTATCGTACAAGATCCATTATTTCGTCCCCTGTGATCAGTCGTTCAAAAACGGGTCTGTACGGAGTCGCTGGAGCAGTGCGTTGCAAAGTGTCGATCGGTTTCTCAGCGAATAAATCGTGCGGTACCCATACACCTGCTCTGCATACCTTGCCAATGTGGCGTAGATGAAAATGTATGGTTAATTTAGGCTCGATGAGAGTACTAGAAAGTTCCTCCAGTGTTTGACAAGGATTCGCCTCCAGTTCTGCTATCAGCACTTCGTTGTCAAATGTTGCGGGTCTTCCTGATCGAGAGGAGTCAGAGGGGTCAAAATTACCGGATTTTAACTTGGAAAACTATCTCTGGCATTTGCGAACGTCCTACGCATCTGAATATGCATAGCAGATATTTTTGTTAGCAACCGTTGCGTTACTACTCTTCCGAAATTCGAACAGCATGCAATGCCGAATGAGATTGCCAAGCCATTTCACCTGAACTTGCAAGCTAACAATTCTACGAATGGTAGATTCTAAAAGAGCATGCCTCATTTAACTTGGAATCATTTTAGGTCACCATCGAAATACACAAATCTGCCGACAAGTAGTGAGCTGAAACGGTAAAAAACGACATTACTTATTGGATGACCTAATATTTTGAACTTATCGTAAGCAATTGAGTGAGAATTTTCCCTCTTTTCGATGAATTTCGAATAATATGAAACATGACTGCAAGCAGCTCACTCGCAAGAGCTGTAACACGGACCAGGTTCTTGGTTCGGAATCTCGCTCAGGTAAGCAAGCACTCCATCCTTCCTCGGTCAGCGAATTGGTACCAACCTTGTCTGAGAAGGACAGAACACTAACTTGTCCATCGTGTGGCCACCTCAAGACATTAAGTAGGCCAAGCGCTCATTCAAATTGTCTTCACGATGTGCCGAGAAAGGATGTGTGCTGCCTCCCAAAAGGGATTAAGCAACGCCTTCTTTATTCTTTTATCAGATGAACCCGGAACCAGGCCTTTTTGTGGGAAAATTTGGTACGCAAGCAACAGTTTGATCACGGAAAGTATGTACACCAAGTTTCTGCCGGAAGTTCCATAGGAAGCTGAAGGCATGCCATGGTCAGAAACTAGGTCGAGACGCAGGTGACAGCATATGTACGTCTCCTCCACCTGATTTATCTGCTTTGAGAAGAACATAGAAACGAAAACTCAGAAATTAAGGGGAGGGTCATCTAGTTCTTCGGAATCTGTGCGCAACAGTCAGTGTGTGTAGGTCTTGCTGAAAACGTCACTCTGAGCATAATATACGATCCCCACCATGCATAATGCTTATCTTTCTATATGAGTGAAGTAGTCTATGTTTTCAATCAATCTTCTTGTTCATCGTGTTCCCCTTCTATGTATGATGTTTTTTGACAGTTCCTTTAATATCCTTATGAATTGTTCATGCTTAGCGTGAACCTCACGTATAAATAAATAAATAAATAAAATAAGTTGAACATCCCTCTTTGAAAGCAACTCTGTGGATCCTAGATATTAAGTGTTGCTCTATTAAACGCAGCAAAAGACGGTGCTAGTAAATCCCGTAGCGGGATGCGCCGCGCATTCTACTTTAGCAGGATGTCGTGGAGGGAAGTGGAAGGCATATCTGAACTACACCGTGACTTGCAGTGACGAGTAGATGGACAAGTAAGCGTTTCTCTTTCATTCCGGGGCGAATCGTTCCACAATTCCGGAGTGGTGGAATATTGATTGAATGGCCAGTTTAAGGGGCTGCACCCTAGTGAAATCCAAACCAAGAGCGGGCTCATATAAAAAAAAATAAAGGAAAAGCTTAGCGCTAGTTGGTCCCTTTGCGGAATGTGTGACGCTTCTACGGGATATCGCAGAGGTAACTTGCGTGCTTATCTGGCCTATGAGGGCGCGTGTAGCGCAGTCGGAGGAGGCGCTGGCTGTCGCGTGCACCCGATACCGGGTTCCTGGTTCGGATTTCCCGCCCAGGCCAACCAAGCCTTCCATCCCTCCGGAGTCGGTGAATTAGTACCAAACTTGTCTAGGAAGGATAGAGCGCTGACTTGTTCATCGGCTGGCCACCGCAAGTCATTGTATGGCCAACGCGTTCAAGTCAATTCCACGACATCCCGTAAAAGTAGAATGTGTGGCGCATTCTAAAAGGGATTGAGTAGCGTCGTCCTTTATCCTTTATCCTTATCTGGCCTATAAAATTACTTGTGGTCGCCAACTGATGGGCAAGTCAGTGTTTTGTCCTTCCCAGACGAGCGCAGCGTTTTGCCCTTCCACTTCAAATACTTCCATTCTCGTATAGGATTAGTCTCCTTCATTTCTATGTTCAGAGCCGCGGTGTTATCCATGTGCAGGATTCATCAACGACTCACAGCAATTTAAAGAAAGAAAAGGAGAAAATTACAGCCGAAATCCCTGACAGCGCTGCTTATCAAGCGATTTGGTGAGCGATAAGCCGCGTTGTCTGAGTTTTGTGCTTTAAATTCTCTGCTAAAGTTATGTAACGCGTTGATGAATCCGACCCCAAATTTGCAATTATCGTCCAGCCCTAAGGAACGGTCTGGTACGAAACCCCTATGGTGGTTAAACCTGTTCCGTCCACGGAATCCGTGGACCGATTTTTTGAGGTATTCTTGTTGCGCTGTCTGCAATGCACCGACAACGGAAGGATGAAAGGTTTGGTCGGTGTGGTTGGAGTCCAAACCAGGAACAGCCTCCTACTACGACTGAGCTGTTTTTCTACGCCCCCACTGCATGCTGCAGAAAGCATCTGCCTCTAAACTGACAGGATGATGACAAGAAAGTAAACAGGTCCTACTACTTTTCTTACGTTTAGTATAAGCCCCGCATTCTACTTCTATGTAGGTGCAGTCGGGGGGTGAGTGCGTGTGGGGGTGAAACTTGGGTGCGTATTTGGGCTACATACATTCGTCACGATTTTTTAAACGAAGACCGTGCGGAAAGTACTCTTTAGTTGGAAATTTTGTCAGTGTAAAGATGGTGTTCCATTTATATGTTTCCTTGTTGACAAGAAAGATCTAGAACCTGTTCCGGGTTTCAAATCTAGTTATATGCCACTAATGTTAAGGGTGGCATTGCATCGAACAGTGTTTGCTGGTGCTGCAACGGCCTAAAGAACCTCTCCCGGAGCGCAAAGGGCCTTTCTTCAAATTCTGCCTTGCGCAAGGGTTTCGCTTGCAAGAAAATCCATAAAAAATAGAAATGTATAGGATATAAGACGGCGTTATTCAATCCCCTTTGGGATGCGCCACGCATTCTATTTCTACGGGATGTCGTGGAGGCGAGTTGAATGCGTATTTGGCCATACAATGACTTCGTCAGCGCTTTGTCCTTCCCAGACAGGTCTGGTACCAACTCAACGACCCCGGAGGGATGGAAGGCTTGGTTGGCCTGGGCGGGAAATCCGAACCAGGAACCTGGTATCGGGTGCAGGCGACAGCCGGCGCCTCCTCCGACTGCGCTCCACGCGCCCAGAAATAAAATATTGAAATAAAAAGAAGTGCATGGAATACGTTGGAGAAAGTGGAATTTAAACGCTCAATCTACGGCTTTTTATCATGACGACAAATGATAAGGGATAAAGGATGGCTTTCCTCAATCCGTTTTGTGTTGCACCACGTATTAGACCTCAACGGGATATCGTAAAGGTGATTTGAAGGCGTATTTGGCCATACGATGACTTACGGTGGCCAGCCAATGAACGGTCTGCGAATTGTCTTTTCCTGGCAAACCTGTTACCAATTAGCTGACCCCGGAAGAATGGAAGACGTGGTTGGCCTCGTTGGGAAATGTGAACCAAGGACCTCGTATGGGGTGAACCTAACAGCCGGCACCTTCTCCGACTGCGCTACAGCCTCCCTTAATGACGACATGGTAACCAGACACGGTCTGATGTCGCAACGGGGATTGTTTTGTCCACTTTTATTCACCTAGAAATCACCTCTACTTGGTAGTCTCTTGTGCTGTTAGTTTCCCCAATATGCTACCGCAATCGAGGAGGCTGAGCACTCAACTCTAACGCAGTGAACCACCATGAAGATAGGTAGATAACCAAAATATTATGAGCACGAAGGGCGGCCCTCGTGTTGTTTGTGTTTTGAGAACTGCTATTCCACTGTTTCGCAATCCGCACAATTTAGATTTCTCTTCATATTCGAGCGCAGTCTCCTTCCTACCTAGGTGAAAAACGAAGCGCGCTGTTGTTGTTTTTTGTCCTATGCTGTCCTTTGTCTATTTAGATTACGTTACATCTAGGTTAATCTCCATGCTTTCATTTTTTTGCTGCTTTTGTTAGTGCGGAAAGGCGGATCCATCCTAATCGGAGGGGGCACATACTGATTTACGTCGCCAGCCCCAAGCTTGAATTTCTATGAGAATTTCTGCTGATGTTCCATGGTGAAAAGCCTTTAAATTAAGGGGATCCCCTCTATGGACTTGGACAGATCCGGAAAGGCTTGCAATTTGCAGCCGTTTTGTGTGCAAAACCTCTACATAATCCGCTCCTATTTCAACTGCTAATACTTTTCAGTGAATAGGAATTAATCTTTCGCCACGAAATTTGAATGGTACATAAAAATGTTGGTTGATCTATACTTCTTCTGGCTTACTGTGCAAGAAATTTGGCAATTTCGCGCACATTAAGATTAATCCCACGGATTGTTTCGTGGAGACGTGATTCCCTCGATATTAGGACTTTCAATGTACAGGTAAAGTGTTCTCACCCTTATATGAAGCACTCGGCTGTGTCTCGCACGGTAGGGTTCTTTTTCCCATTTTATTTCTCATTTAAACTTTTGAAATTCCCGATAATGTCGAAAATCGTAGCGCGCGTGGGGCAGCCGGAGGAGGCGCCTGCTATCGCGTGCACCCGAAACCAGGATCCTGCTTCGGATTTCCCGCCCAGGCCAACCAAACCTTCCATCCCTCCGGGGTCGGTTAATTGGTACCAGACTTGTCTGGGAAGGAAAGAGCGCTGACTTGTTCATCGGCTGGCCACCGCATGTCATTATATGGCTACATACGCATTTAAATCGCCTGCATGATATCCCGTAGAATAAGAATGCGTGGCGCATCCCAAAAGGGATTGAGTAACGCCGCCCTTTATCCTTTAACCTTTATCGAAAACCAAATGGAGTCACATGCAAAATGTACGCCGATGATATGAAAACTTATAAGGTCATAGAGTCGCCAATTAGCATGGTTGGCATGCAAACGGCTATACATTTTTTAGCAGGGGTCCGAATATTGGGAACTACTCCTTGCTGTGGAAAAAACTCAGGTTTTCGGCACTGGGAATAAAGCCGTGAGTACAGTACCGGACGCGACTTTTGAATAGACGCCGCAAAAACCGCGATTTTGCGTCTTTTTGATAAAACTCGCCTAACTTCACATCGCACTCCAAAGTCTCGTCGGGACAGAGTACAGCAATCCCTGAGTAGGTCGGCTGAGAATTTCGCATAAATCCCCTAAACGCTCACTCTACAAGTTGTCTCCCCCACAATGCATACAGGATCGAACATCCCCCCCAATGTTCGATCCTGTATGCATTGTGCACGGCGCACTCTCAGAGGATTCCTGGCATGACAGAACACTTTGCACCATGCTTGAGATACTCCGAGAATATGCAAGTCCTGAAATATAATCTGCTCCAATCGCAGAAAGTATGCTCCAGTCATTTTTGACCACCCACTGCAGTGGCCTGGCGCAGTTCCATACGCGTTTGTGTATATCTCGAAGAGACGAACTGAACGGTACCAACCTTTTAAAAAAAACCCTCAAATTAGAGGAATTGTGAGCACGCAACGGTTCCCGACGGTTTGCGACCGACAACTCGTCCGCGACCGCCCTTCGCAATGGAGCGCAAGTTTTCAATTTCGGCCAATTTCTTGGCTACATATGAAATATGTATACCAAACGATACAGCTCGAGCTCCTGAACTCAAATATGCCCTTGGTTTTTCAAGTGGGTGACTTTTAGGCGAGTTTTATCAGAAAGACGCAAAAACCGCAAAATCGCGGTTTTTGCAGCGTCTATTCAAAAGACGCGTCGGGTAATGTACTCTATCAGGTCCACCCCGCTGAGAAGGGTGTAAAGTTAGAGATCTCGGTATCTCATGAATAGAACTTCGGGCCACATTACAGTATGCTCGTAAAGAAGCTCGTACCTACAACCTTTTTCGGATGTTTAGAACCAAAAATCCCAAGGTTCTGCTAAAGGCTTATAAAATGTATATCAGGCCAATCGTTGAAAGTGGGACTATGTACGTCTTCAACTCTTATAAACGCAAAAATATACGTCTGCTGGAGAGAGTCCAGAATAAGTTCACCCACAGACTGATGCTGAGCTGTTTTTCGATGAACTAGGCCTCCATTCCCGATGGTGAAACCCGAGCTATACAATTGGGCTTGGCATCCCTAAGGAGTGGGAGAATAAAATCCAATCTTGTGATGAAGTTCAAAATACTGACGGGCAGAGTACAAATAAAAGCATCAGACTTCTTTTCCTTGGTACCTGAGTTCGAAACAAGATACGGTTACCTAGGAGAAACCGATCCAGTTGCGAAGTGCCAAAGCCAAATTCGGTGAAACTTCTTCGAATAGAACCATTCAAGTTTTTCGACCACTGCTCAGAGATAATGTGCTTCAGATGTCCCTCGGCCGATTTAAGAAATTCATTGACAAGCGATTGAAACAGTTCTGAGTTTAGTTCTTTTCTTTCAAATAAGTGTTTGTTTTATTTTTCTGTAATCTTTCTTTGGATATGTTAGCGCTGCCATGCCTAATGTGTATTGCAAGTGGGTGTGATATATAGCACCGCGCCATAATTCGCGCCTCAAAATAAAAAAAATAAAAAAATAATTAATTTGGTTCCCACTGCTGCGCTTCCGCTCTTGGAACAGGGAAGAGATCCTGAACGGAGGAAGTGTCTCCCTTCTCCCAGACTGTCACTCAGAATGTCATCCCCTCGTCACATCCTGGCGTCGCACTCATTGCTTATTTATCTCTCGCGTATTAGACACACGAAGATCTCTGAAGGGTGGTCTGTCGAAGCCGGAAAAATGACCGAAAATTCTCACCACCACCTCGACCCACCCTCGACTCAGTTGAATCCTCCCAGGCCGGTAGCTGGCTCCTACCAGTTCTGATGCATTCGCAGTGTTGCCGTCCCGATCAAGATCGACCAGTTGCATGGCGCATTCGGAGATGCTTGTCTCCTACTGGGAAGGATTAAGGCATTACGGACTAGCTAACTCTCCGCAAACATCGCCTTTGATCCGGCTGTCAACTGCGGTCAATGGTGAAGGTTAGCAGCCACTCAATTCTCACTGATCTATCTTTCCGCCCTATGGTGGCGACACCGCTTTGGCCATTAAAGGCACTACTTCCATTTCGTATTCATATGTTCATAAATCCCTTGCAGAGCTTCGACGATTTGTGCTATTTTAAACTACATTCACTGAAATTATAGTGTTTACGCACAAAATGTGAACGATCCGTTGTTTTCATTTTTGACAGGGATCACTCATTGCTTTTCGTTGCGAGCTAACTGCGACCTTAACCGGCCAGCAAGCGTTCTTTTTTCTTGAACATCACGAAATTCCTCAGACCAACGATGTGAAATCCCTTGTCCCACAGAAAGTCAACGAAGAGGTTGTGCTGGTGTTTTCAAACAGGGCATTGAAAGAACTGGATGACCGTGGACGCTTTGATGACAGAAGCCTGTCCTTTATCGTCGTCCGGTGTGAGAGGGATTTCTGGCATGTTGCAAAATTGACGAAAAACTGTTGAAAGCGAAAAGCTTTTTATTTACTTGTTCATTTATTCATTTATTTATTTATTTTTGGACGCGTGTAGCGCAGTCGGAGGAGGCGCCGGCTGTCGCGTGCACCCGATACCAGGTTCCTGGTTCGGATTTCCCGCCCAGGCCAACCAAGCCTTCCATCCCTCCGGGGTCGGTGAATTGGTACCAGACGTGTCTGGGAAGGATAAAGCGCTGACTGGTTCATCGGCTGGCCACCGCAGGTCATTGTATGGCCAAATACGCATTCATGTCGCCTCCACGACAGCCCGTAGAAGTAGAATGCGCTATCGCACCCAAAAGGGATTGAGTAACGCCGTCCTTTATCCTTTTTAATTATCTCTTATTTATTTATTTGATTGCGTCACAAGAACGTACACTTCTTGTGAGAGTAGCAAAAAACGAAACAAGTGTGGGATTGAAGCGGCAACGTCAAAGGTTAAACCAAAGAATCTCGGAAACCATCCATCTGAGCCTATACGATGATGGCATGCTCCAAGGTAAGGAGAGCAAGCTAGATGCTAAACCGAAATCCTTTTAGCTAGCCTAGAAAAGCAATTGCCTACCTACGCTAGTTTACTAGCGAGAAGTCTCAGTCGGTGATGGTTCTCGTCCAGCGGGTGTCTGCGAAGCGCATTACGTGGCCGACCCACCTAATTTTCGACGACTTGGCCGACGTGACAACATCTCTGATCTTCGAACGTCGGCGGAGCTCGGAACTCCGGAGGCCTTCTCTCACTTGCGTGACTCATTTCACTCCACTTGATTACCCGCTGCACGACGCTGATCGCCTCTTCATCGTGATTTCGTATGGCCCAGGTCTCTGAGGCGTATATTAGGGCAGGAAGAACAGCGCAGTTGAGTAGGTGAGCTTGGAGTGGGACGTTCTTCTTCTTTTTCACGACTTCTCCAATATCAGCTGGAAATGCATTATTTGTGAAAGGTTGCAGGAGGTTCAACTTTCTTGCACTGCTTCAGTGGATTGCCCAAATGTTTTGTAATGCACAGCGTTTTCGACATGCCTTACGAAAACGCGAATTTCTATCAGCAAATGATGAGCAGTAGGCGATGACGCTGCGTCATTCTGGTGTAGGCAAACGTCTCAGGTGGAAAAGGAGAGGTCCAAAACCGGTAAAACATCAGCTTTTACTCCCGACTCTTGGAAACCCTGCCATAGGTTTCTGAATCATCTTACCTGGTAAATCGCTAATCAATTCCGTTTGGGATGCGCCATGAATTCTACATCTTCAGGATGTCGTGAATGTTATTTGAATGCGTATTTGACCACACAATGACTTGCGATATCCAGCCGATGAACAAATCAGCGCGTTGTCCTTCTCAACCCAGTCTGGTACCAATACACTAGATAGAGATAGAAGGCTTGGTTGGCCTGGGCGGTAAACCCGAACCAGGAACCTGTGGTATCGGGTGCACGTCACGGCCAGCGTCTTGTTCGACTGCGCTACCACGCACCCAGCTGCCGATATTGAATAAAATTAATCTAAGCAAATTTCTTTGAACCTTCTTTAGTGGTAGCTGATCTGAGAAAGGATTTTCACGTCCGGACAAAATCGAGAGGCAGCTTTTATTTCCGTGAAAATGATGGAGTTCGACAAGCTCGGTATGTGAAGCTGACAGTGCCAGAAGACATTACCTTCACGGTCTTCCTCTCCTTTCCCATTTTTTGTTGTCAAAAACCGGAAGTCGTTGTGGCGTTGTTGAGAAAATCTTGTGAACGAACGACAAGCTGACTTTTCAAAACAGGAAGTCAGGAGCCTCGCCCCTGCCGAAGCACTCTTCTACGGAATTCATTTACTCTGACAGCAGCCGTCGTCATCCACAGGAATCCGAGGCAGCAGCAGCAGTGTCTTGCAAGGAAATCCCTCAGGATTAGGCAGCAATAAACGGAAATCCCGGTGCCGGCAGCGGCAGCAGCAGCGGTGGGGGAGGCAGCGTCGCCGAAGCCGTCATCTGGCGAAGGAAGGCTGTATTTTCCCGCATTGCCACGCGAGCCCTAGCGACAGACGGCGGAGCCAGCCCTCGCTCCACAGCGCATCAGAGGCGGTGACGATGAGCGACGGTCTTCCGATGGGCCTATCCGAAGGCCTGGCCTCATCCTCGTGGCAGGCTCTGGTGCTGGCTAGCGAGTTCCCGTCGGCGACCACTTACCCGCAGAGCTTCTCGCCTTCGATTCATCGGGTCCTGAGCCGACACTCTCGATCGCTCACATCATGCCTGCTCGTTCGCCGCTTCACCCTCAAACTGGTGAGGCCTGGAAGTTCAACCAGTTTCCTTAGACCTTTATCTTGAAGTCGTTTCACTTGCAGTGTGTTGTTATTTTAGTTGAATTTAAAGCCAAGCTTTACTCTTTTCCGTTTTCGTGCTCACCAAGTTCTTCTTCACCATATTCCATTGTAGTTTTTTGGATTTTTTTCTTAAACAAGAATTACTGAACTATTTTTGAAATTACCTATCCTTTATGTTCTGCTAAAGTAATAATGAAAATTTACTTTTTGGGTTTTTTGTGCTATGAAGGATTTGTTTTTGAGCTAACTTTCTACGACTTTTACTAGTAAAATCTTGTTTGTATTTAATCATCGGTTTCATTTTTTACTTTCACAACTGAATTAACGCGTCAGTTCATAAATTAAACGTTTTTTTGCTTGTTTTGCTGTTTATTTTTCTTCATCTTCGAAGTTTTGCATTACATCGGTTTGAGCTTAGTAGCTACTATTTTTATTCCCATTAAAGTAGTAAGAGTTTTCATGTCCTACTCACATTAAGTAGCAAGAGTTATCGGCTTTAAAGTGGCATTCAATCGCATTGATCAGGTCCAGGTCTTTTTTCTGCCCTGTTTTCAACCAGTTCCTACCTTCTGCGTAAAGCTGAATTTTATTATAAATACTATAAATATTGAACGGAGTATAGCGTAATTAAATTAATAGCTTACATTCTTAATTTTTCTTTTCAATTTTTTATTCTATTATCCATAGTTTCTACTTACATTATTTACAGCTCTTTTTCAAAATGGAGAGCATTTTTATCGTTATTTACAGATGTCCATAACATCTTTCACAATGAAGGAATTATTTGACTTATTTTGGTTTTTGTAGTTTTTTAATTCCTCACTCCTATCACGTCTCAAAAACAATTTCCAAAGGGGAATGATAGCCTAGGCACTTTAGTCCGCCAATATTCTTTCGATCGATTGAAAAATTTCAGTAAGGTTTCGCCTGTTGTTCCGCAGCGTCCTTCTCATAGTCAGTGCTCTTTTCCGGTTGCTATGCACAAATGGGATACGTGGCGCAGACCTAAAAACCGTCCGCTGCTCAGGAAACCTTGTTCTGGCTGCTGTGCTCTAAGGGGCAAACGCCGTTGACCACATTACGAGGCTTTCCATGCGTGGCTAATGCAACTTCCAGATGCATAGGCTGAACGCTGAAAAGCAGTTCTTTGCTATAGAGGCGCATGGTGTAACTTCGCCAGTACTGGTTATTTGACGTGGACGAATCAGTACTTACGGTGGATCGAAACGTCAGATGTTGTTGGATGAAGATCCATCTGAAAACCTCATGTCTTACAGTACGCAGTAACCGACAACGAATAATTTTTTTAGCCAGACTGCATCGTTAGATTTTTATGTATACGCATCCAAAAGTAGCTAAAGTATTTCCGAAAGGCTATTTTTGAAAATTTTAAGGAAAATGTGATGAACACTAATAGTTAGCAAATAAATTAGAAAATTAAGCATTAAAAGCATAACGGTGATGGATGGCGTTACTCAATCCCTTTTGGGAAACAATACGCATTCTAGTTCTAGGCGACGTCTTGGAGGTAATTTGAATGCGCATCTGACCTATACAGTGACCTTCGGTGGCTAGTCGGTGGACAAGTCAGCGCTTTATCCTTCTCACCATCAGACAAATTGGCACCGACCCCGAAGGGATGAAAAGCTTGGTTGGCCCGAGCGGGAAACCGAACGAGGAATTTAGAATCGGGTGCACGCCATAGGTGACAGCTCTTCCGACTGCGCTCCAAGCGCGTTTACCTTCTAATATTCATTGTAATATATGGAAGATACGTATTCTTGGCATTCAAGAGTTTTCTGATCTTATTAGGGCACTCTAGGAACAAAGTTCAGCATTGTGCCCAATAAATATGCAAAATTTTTATTACATTCGGGGAAGACCATTTAGCGAAACGTATTCCAGAACACTGAGTATCGACTTTATGTAGTAGTGCAATAGTCCAGAACGAATTTTTGCAACAATCTAGAAATCCGATTCTAAAATGTAGTACCACGGTCTTCTTTCATAAGGATATTGAAGTGACTGAAAGATTTTGAAATAATTTAGAAGGAAGGACTAGAAAAACGTTATATAGAAGAAGATCTAGAAAACGTATGACTAAATGCGGCTGATTTTTCGGGCTGTCGTATTCTTATAGTAATATACATCTAGAATAAGAAACACATCTCTTCGTATTTACACCCTAGAAAGGCGTGGAAAACTGGTTGACATCTGCGTTGTGTTTAGAAGAATTTTTGGGCTTTGTGAGGTGTGTGGTACAGCGTCGAGAATCAGTGGTGGCAATGTAAAGTTAAGCTGTGGAACTAGTATTCGAGCTCACTCACCTGCAGTAAAAGCTGCACCGCATTTGTATCCTCAGAAGCTGGGTTAAGCCGTTCTTCAGTCGACTTCGTTTCTTTCGAAAAACGTCCTTAAATCCTCATGACTCCCTCTGGTGTTTCATCTACCTCCGGCTACAGCACATTATTATTATTGCTATTATTCTTATTATTTTTGTTTTTATTATTGTTATTGTTACTGTTGTTATTATTGTCGCTTTCAAGGCCTTCCCTTGAAAATGGCTCAAAAATTTTCCAGTTCCTCAGCTAAAGAGCGTTACTAAATACATACCTAAAACAAATCAGAACTTCCTGGTTCTGAGACATAATTTCTCGATTTTTCATCGTCGCTTGTTTGCTCTGTAACTACTACTTTCGACGAAGCGCGTGGAGGAATTCAGGGTTGTTGTCGTATAATGCAGAAGCCATTGCGATTACTTTTGCTCGCGTGCACGAGTAAACAACAACAAGAAAGCAAAGTGTGCCGTAGTCCTAAGAAGGGCATCTTTGAACGGGGATTGTAAGACCAGCTGCACATCAGCGTACAAGAAGAAGAGAACAAGTCGGCGGTAATCGTTCCTTCCCGGAATGCGTCATGTGCTCCACTTCTAGAGGCAATAAAGGCGCTGGTGTGAAGCGAATTCGGATCTATCCTAATCGGAGGGGGGGGGGACGCTAGAAAAGCGAAACAAATGTGAACGTTGAGACCCCTGCTGGCTAGGAAATCACAAAGAGAGGTCCTCTCATAGGCCAGATCAGGGTTTTCGCCTTTTTGTCTTTGTGAATTAGTTTGCTTTTAGTTTTGATGCCGTTGTCAAAGAGTCAGAGCGGAGTGCCTCCCTCACTAGGATGGATCCGCGAATTCTATAGTTCAAGAGCATGATATCTTTGCTACAAAACTTTCTATCTAAACTTATGTTTGAACACATTTGCTTAAGCCTGGAGCGGCTGGTAGAAAGGCTATATGTTGTTACAGGATGTTTTGTTGCGATCAAAACTCTTCCGCCAGGCGGGACTCGAACCCGCATCTTCTGCTTTCCGGGCAGCGATGTTCGCCTTACACTGCCTGTTTTGTTGCGAGTTTTGATCGCAACAAAACAT